>CM055127.1:437658908-438858908 GCA_029206835.1 Rana muscosa | reverse complement strand
AGTGTAATTTTCACAGTAATCAGTGCATTTTTATAGCACTGTTCGCTGTAAAAATGACAATGGTTCAAAAATGGTGTCAAAAGTGTCCGATGTGTCCGCCATAATGTCGCAGTCACGATAAAAAATCACTGATTGCCGGCATTACTAGCAAAAAAAAACATATTAATAAAAATGGCATCCCCTATCCCCTATTTTGTAGACGCTATAACTTTTGCGCAAACCAATCAATAAACGCTTATTGCGATTTTTTTTTACCAAAAATATGTAGAAGAATACGTATCGGACTAAACTGATGAAAAAAAAATATATATATTTTTTGGGGATATTTATTATAGCAAAAAGTTAAAAATATTGATTTTTTTTCAAAATTGTCGCTCTATTTTTGTTTATAGCGCAAAAAATAAAAACCGCAGAGGTGATCAAATACCACCAAAAAAAAGCTCTATTTGTGGGAAAAAAAGGACGTCAATTTTGTTTGGGAGCCACATCGCACGACCGCACAATTCTCAGTTAAAGCGACGCAGTGCCGAATCGCAAAAAGTGGCCCGGTCTTTGGCCAGCAAAATGGTCCGGGGCTTAAGTGGTTAAATAACATTTCTAATCATATGAAGTTAATAACAAGAGTCCCCCTTTACATCTGAGTTCCCCTTTTACATCTAAATCCACAGAGTTCCCCTTTTACATCTGAACTCGCAGAGTTCCCTTTCACTGTAAGGGGGGACTCTGGGGACTCTAACATAAGGGATGATCTGGGAACCCTGATCTAAGCGGGAACACTGAGAACTCTGATGTATGGAGAGGACTCTGATGTAAGGGGAAACACTGTGGCCTCTGGTGTAAAGGCAAAGTCTGATGTATGGGGTAGTGATGAGCCGAACACCCCCGGGTTCGGTTCGCACCAGAACCCGCGAACGGACCGAAAGTTCGTACGAACATTAGAACCCTATTAAATACAATGGATGCGAACGTTCGAATTCTAAAGTGCTAATTATAACAACTATTATGCATGTTATTGTCCTAAAAAGGGTTTGGGAACCCGGGTTCTGCACCAGGGGACATGTATCAATGCAAAAAGAAGTTTTAAAAACGGTCGTTTTTCGGGAGCAGTCATTTTAATGATGCATAAAGTGAAAAAAAAAAAGTCAAATATTCCTTTAAATATCGTACCTGGGGGGTGTCTAAAGTATGCCTGTGAAGTGCCACGTGTTTCCCGTGTTTAGAACTGTCCCTGCACAAAATGACACTTCTAAAGGAAAAAAAAGCCATTTAAAACTGCTTGCGGCTTTAATGTAATGTCTGGTCCCGGTAATATGGATGAAAATCTTTAAGAAAAATGGCATAGCTACCCCATGACCCCCCCCCCCCCCCCCAGCCCATTACCAGCCCCTTTGGGTCTTGTATGGATATTAAGGGGAACCCCGCACATAAAATAAAAAAGGCCCTATATACTCTGAACAGCCGTATACAGGCGGTGCATACAAGACAGGGACTGTAGGTTTGTTCTTATGTAGAATCTGTTTGTAATTTTGAACAGGTACATTGTTTAAGTGTAGCTCCAGCCCAAAAATCTATTTTTAAACTTTTTGGAAAACATAGGTAAGGGTTATCACCCCTGTAACATTTGTTTTGCTGTCTGTGCCCCTGTTCAGAACATTTCACCTCACTTTCCGTCCCAATGACAACTGTTTTTGAAATGTGGTGTTTTTCTTGAAACAAGGATTGCTGATAAAGCATCAGTACAGAGGAGACACCTTTCTCCCATATTTATTCTTACAGGAGAGAATTTTCCTTCCTAGTGGTAGATTTCCTCTCACTTCCTGTTGTCTTCTTGCGTTTGCAAGTAGGAGTCGTTTGTAAGTTGGATGTTTGAAAGTAGGGACCTGCCGTATATACTCTGCAGAAATAGGCCCCTTAGTTGTTGGTGTTGGCACAACACTGTAAGCACTCACAGTTACTCTTGGTTGGTGCTGGAACGCCCTGCTGTCAACTATTATATCAGGAATTTTAATTACATATAATTGTTGAACAGTGGTAGTAAAAATTGGGCCTTTGATGGTGGTGCTGGTGCCACAACACTGTAAGCCCTGACAGTTACTCTTGGTGGGTGCAGCAATGGGCCCTGCTGTGAATTATTAGATCAAGAATTGTAATTGCATGCCCCTGTTGAACAGGGGCTGAAAAATTGGGCCTTTCGTGGTGGTGGTGGTGGTGTTGCCACAACACTGTAAGCCCTCAGAGTTACTCTTGGTGGGTGCAGGAATGGGCCCTGCTGTGAATTATTAGATCAAGAATTGTAATTACATGCCCCTTTTGAACAGGGGCTGAAAAATTGGGCCTTTCGTGGTGGTGGTGGTGGTGGTGGCGTTGCCACAACACTGTAAGCCCTCAGAGTTACTCTTGGTGGGTGCAGCAATGGGCCCTGCTGTGAATTATTAGATCAAGAATTGTAATTGCATGCCCCTGTTGAACAGGGGCTGAAAAATTGGGCCTTAGGCACTGGTGGCACAACACTACAACCCCTCACAGATACGTTACTTGGAGCACAGCAATGAGCCCTGTTGCAAAGTATTGCTTCAAAAATTGTAATGACACGCCCCTGTTAAACAGGGGCTGAAAAATTGGGCCTTAGGCACTGGTGCCACAACACTCCAACCCCTCACAGATACTGTACTTGGAGCACAGCAATGAGCCCTATGGCAAATTATTGCTAAAAAAATTGTAATTACACGCCCCTGTAAAACAGGGGCTGAAAAATTGGGCCTTAGCCACTGGTGGCGGCACCCATAAACAAAAATGATCTTCCAAGCTATCATCATCAATCGTATCATTGAGGACTCGGAGGAGGAGGATAGCCAGTCAACATAACAGCACAGGCACTCAGCATCAGCATCAGTCTTGAAGGGATGTGACATGTTAAAATCAATTAGTCTGTTATATCAGCATCAGGTGTGTGGTAGCTGGTGGTGATCCAAGACTGGTTCATCTTGATGAAAGTCAGTCGATCAACCGAGTCGGTGGACAGGCGCACCCTGTGATCCGTGACAAATCCTCCAGCAGCACTGAATGTGCGTTCCGAAAGAACGCTGGATGCAGGACAGGCCAGTAGCTCAATTGCATACTGTGCAAGCTCTGGCCAGTGACCCATCCTCAAGACCCAGTAAGCCAGAGGATTTTCGGTGGGGAAGGTGTCCAAGTCTGACCTTGCCCCTAGATATTCCTGCACCATGTTTATCAGACGCTGGCGATGGTTGCTGGAACCGATCATACTTTGGGGCTGCGGACTAAAGAATTGTCTGAACGCATCGGTCAGACGGCCACCTTCCCCACCGCTCCTTCTTTGACTGGCCGAAGCCTCAGCAACTCGTTGTCCAGGACCAGGAGTTTGTAACCTCCCAGTCTCTGGGAACGCGTTGCACAGACCTTTCTGCAAGGCCTCCCGGAGTTGTCTCATCCTCTGCTCCCTCTGCGAAGGTAACATAAGGTCCGCAACCTTACCCTTGTACCGTGGATCAAGGAGAGTGGCCAGCCAGTAATGGTCCCTCTCCTTGATCCGAAGAATACGAGGATCCTTCCGCAGACTTTGCAGGATCAGGGAGGCCATGCAGCGTAGGTTTGCTGAGGCATTCGCTCCGGAGTCCTCTGGGTCACTAAGGACGACATGATCCGCAGTCACCTCCTCCCAGCCACGTACAAGTCCACTGGTTTCTTGGGACTGTAAATCATCCCTAAAAGACTGCTGCTGATGATGCTGAGTGCCAGCCTCCACCTCCATGCTGACACAATCCTCCTCCTCCTCCTCCTCCTCCTCCTCTTCCTCTTCCTGTGCGATGGGTGGGACAGAAGGAACACTGTCTGGGTAAAGGGGGCCTTGAGAGGCAAGGAAGTCCTCCTCTTCCTGCCTCTGTTCTGCCTCAAGTGCCCTGTCCATTATTCCACGCAGCGTGTGCTCCAACAGGTGGACAAGAGGTACAGTGTCACTGATGCATGCACTGTCACTGCTCACCATCCTCGTGGCCTCCTCAAATGGTGCCAGGACAGTGCATGCATCCCTGATCATGCCCCACTGGCGTGGAGAAAAAAAACCAAGCTCCCCTGACCCTGTCCTTTTGCCGTAGTCGCACAGGTACTCATTGATGGCCCTCTGCTGCGTGTGCAGCCGCTGCAGCATGGCCAACGTTGAGTTCCACCTGGTGGGCATGTCACATATAAGGCGGTTCTTGGGTAGGTTCAACTCCTTTTGCAGCTCAGCCAGGCGAGCACTGGCATTATAAGATCTGCGGAAATGCACACAGACTTTCCTGGCCTGCCTCAGGACATCCTGTAAGCCCGGGTACCTGCCCAAGAACCGCTGCACCACCAGGTTAAGGAAGTGAGCCACACAGGGCACATGGGTCAGTTGTCCCTGTCGGAGGGCGGAGAGGAGGTTGGTGCCATTGTCGCAAACCACCATTCCTGGCTTAAGCTGGCGTGGCGTCAACCACCTCTCGGCCTGGCCCTGCAGAGCAGACAGGACCTCTGCCCCAGTGTGGCTTCTGTCCCCCAAACACACCAGCGCAAGCACGGCATGGCATCTTTGTGCCTGCGTACTTGCGTAGCCCCGTGAACGGCTACGGAGCACCGCTGGTTCATAGGACAAACAACAGGAAGAGGCCATGGAGGAAGAAGAAGAGGAGGGGGTGGAGGAGAGAGGTGTGTCACAACCAGTAGTAGCATTTTGGAGGCGTGGCGGTGGAACAACCTCCAACACTACTGCACCTTGTCCTGCATCCTTCCCAGCTGCCAAAAGAGTGACCCAATGGGCCGTGAAAGAAAGGTAACGTCCCTGTCCATGCCTGCTGGACCATGAGTCAGCGGTAATATGCACCTTACCGCTGACCGCCCTGTCCAGCGAGGCCAAGACATTGCCTTCCACATGCCGGTAGAGAGCCGGAATAGCCTTCCGTGAGAAAAAGTGGCGTTTGGGAACCTGCCACTGAGGAACCGCACATTGCACAAACTCACGGAAGGGGGCAGAGTCTACCAACTGAAAAGGCAGCAGTTGAAGCGCTAGCAATTTAGCCAAGCTAGCATTCAACCGCTGGGCATGTGGATGGCTGGGAGTGAACTTCTTTCGACGGTCCAGCAGCTGGGGCAGGGAAATTTGCCTGCTAGAATCGGACGTCGGTGTACTGCTAGCAGAGTGGCCGCAAGTACTTGGCTGTGACACACCTAATTCTACACCTTCATTCCTCTCAGTGCATGTTTCAGAGAGGACTGAAGTTATAGTGGGGTTGGAGATCCCAGCTGATGCGGTGCAAGGAGAGGTCCGCTTTGTTCTTTGGTGTGGGTCTTTGAGGTAGGCTTGCCAACGAGCTGCATGGCAGGTCAACATATGTCTGGTCAGGCATGTGGTACCCAAGCGGCTGATGTTTTGGCCACGCGATATACGCTTGAGACATATGTTGCAAACAGCAGCTGTGCGATCTGATGCACTAGCCTCAAAAAAGGCCCACACCAAGGAACTTTTTGAATGACGGGCAGAGGCAGCGCCCTGCACAGGCGGAGCTCTGCGGTGTGATTCCGTCGGTGTACTGCCCTTACGCTGGCCACCAAAGGGCATCCTGCCTCGTTGGAGATGTGCCTCCTCCTCATCCTCCTCCTCCTCCTCTCTCCTATTAGGCACCCACGTGGAGTCAGTGACCTCATCATCCCCTCCCTCCTCATCACTGGAGCCAATCTGGCAGTATGCTGCAGCTGCTGGAACATGACTGCCAGATTGGTGTCCTTCTTGAGCATCCCCTCTGTCTGCTCTCACGCTACTGCCTTCCTGTAGCTGGGTTTCATCATCAGACCCTTCGAAACGCTGGGCATCCTCCTGGAGCATGTACCCAACACTGTGCTCAAACAGTTCGGGGGACTCCTCAGGAGGAGGACATGGTGGGTCTAGGGAAGGAGTGACTGATGATGAGTCTGACATTGATACCAGGGAAGAGGACGCTTTGGCAGCTGCTTTGCCAGTACCCTGAGCCTGGGTGAGAGAGGATGAGGAGGAGGAGGAGGGCTTGGTCATCCACTCTACCAAGTCTTCGGCATGATGTGGCTCAACATGTCCAGCTGCCGAAAAGAAGGACAAGCGTGTCCCATGGCCATGTGCTGATGACAATGCACCGCGTCCACGACCAGCACTGTTGCCCCCAGACACAGAGCCTGCTTGCCCTCTTTTATTGCCTCCTGACTGTCTGCCTCTCCTTGTTTGCCTTCCAGACATTCTAATAGATGGCCTGCAGGGAGATGGGAAAAAAGCAATAAGGGCTACCTTCAGGTGTCCTTCTCTGTCCCTTTACTTAAGGATTTCTAAATATGGTTGAGGATTATTGCTTTTGCACAGAATAGCACAACGACAATTTCCCTGACTGTCCAAAAAACAAGGATTTCAAAGATGGTTGATGAGGAATGCTTTGGCACACTATAGCACAAGGAGAATTCCCCTCACTTTCCTTCTTTGTCCCTAGAAACAAGGACTGGCACAGTGAAAGAAACTGACACTCTCCCTACCTACAGTTTTCTGTCCCTAGAAAAAATGTTTTTTTAAAGCACACTATAGCACAAGGAGCATTCCCCTCACTTTCCTTCTTTGTCCCTAGAAACAAGGACTGGCACAGTGAAAGAAACTGACACTCTCCCTACCTACAGTTTTCTGTCCCTAGAAAAAATGTTTTTTTAAAGCACACTATAGCACAAGGAGAATTCCCCTCACTTTCCTTCTTTGTCCCTAGAAACAAGGACTGGCACAGTGAAAGAAACTGACACTCTCCCTACCTACAGTTTTCTGTCCCTAGAAAAAATGTTTTTTTAAAGCACACTATAGCACAAGGAGAATTCCCCTCACTTTCCTTCTTTGTCCCTAGAAACAAGGACTGGCACAGTGAAAGAAACTGACACTCTCCCTACCTACAGTTTTCTGTCCCTAGAAAAAATGTTTTTTTAAAGCACACTATAGCACAAGGAGAATTCCCCTCACTTTCCTTCTTTGTCCCTAGAAACAAGGACTGGCACAGTGAAAGAAACTGACACTCTCCCTACCTACAGTTTTCTGTCCCTAGAAAAAATGTTTTTTTAAAGCACACTATAGCACAAGGAGAAATCCCCCTCACTTTCCTTCTTTGTCCCTAGAAACAAGGACTGGCACAGTGAAAGAAACTGACACTCTCCCTACCTACAGTTTTCTGTCCCTAGAAAAAATGTTTTTTTAAAGCACACTATAGCACAAGGAGAATTCCCCTCACTTTCCTTCTTTGTCCCTAGAAACAAGGACTGGCACAGTGAAAGAAACTGACACTCTCCCTACCTACAGTTTTCTGTCCCTAGAAAAAATGTTTTTTTAAAGCACACTATAGCACAAGGAGAAATCCCCTCACTTTCCTTCTTTGTCCCTAGAAACAAGGACTCGCACAGTAAAACACACTGACACTCTCCCTACCTATCCTTCTCTTTCCCTAAACTAAAGGAATCCAGGTTAAGCAAGAAAGAAATAAATGTCACTGTCCCTGCCTATGCTTGTCTTTCCCTGCTCCGGAACACACTACACTAGGCCGCCGTGCTGGTGGCCTTTTATAGTGTGGGGCGTGTACTAAACACCCTCAGCAATAATTGGCCACAGGCATCCTGCCTGTGGCCAATCATTGCTCTCCTCGCTGCCGGCGCTGTGATTGGCCAAGCATGTGGGGTCACAGTGCATGCTTGGCCAATCACAGCGCCTGGATGACACTGCGATGGCGTAGTGCATTGTGGGCCGTTCGCGTCACTCGAATTTGGCGCGAACGGCCCAAATCGTTCGATCTTCGTCGAACGATCGAACAGCAGATGTTCGAGTCGAACGTATGTTCGACTCGAACACGAAGCTCATCCCTAGTATGGGGTGCTCTGAGAACCCTGATTTGCCTTAGTGTAATCACTTAGAGGCAGAAGAGAGAAGGGGGGAGACTTCAGTCACAGACAGGGATGGATGGTGAGCTCACTCATTCCTTGGCAGTCAGCACCTCTCATCCAGATGTATCTGAGGCTGCTGGGCTTCAAATTTCCGGCAGGGAAAGAAGCAAGGGAAGAGGCGCCTCTGAGTGTGGACGTTTTAAAAACAATTTAATAGAAACTGAAAGTACAGGACTTATGCACATTTTACTTGTGCACTGTACTTCAAATTTCCGGCCCCAACTTTCCTTTTCTGAGGCACAGCGTCAGGGATTGGAGTGTGGGAAGACACAGAGGGGAAGGGGCGGGGGGAAGAGGTGCAGATTGAGCCCTCTCTCCTCTCCCGTCTGTGTGTGTGTGGAGGGGGGGACTTTTAGTGCTGGCTTTGGGCAGTGTGAAAGAGTGTAACAGACACTCTTAGCTTAGACAACGGGCAGCCAGCAACCCAGCTGCAAAGTCATAGTCCAGTCTAAATAATATGTCCGGGTTTCAGGCAGTCTGAAACCCGAACGCATGATTCCAAACCTGAACTGTCTGCGTGAATCCTGGACAGGTGGCAACCCTAGATTCACCCCAACTACAAAGACCCCACCAGCAGCAATAGATCTCCCAGCAGCCATCAACAATAGACCCCTACCTTAACAGTTGATCCCTCCCAGCAACACTTGACCTCTCCCAGCAACAATAGAAACCCCCCAGCAAAAATAGACTCATCCAGCAACAATAGATCTCCACCAGCTACAATAGATTCCATAGCAGCCAGCATCAATAGACCCTCCAGCACACCCCAGCACCCCTTGCTATTACATAAATTCATTGCTGGAGGTGCCAGAACTGTTTTCCCCCATGTTACCACCCTGTGTGTTAGTAACAGGTTTTAACAGACCCCAGCCACTCCAAATTCTAAATTCAAAAACTCCTTTAACCGATTGCCGACCGCCGCATGATGATGTACGCCGGCAGAATGGCACGGCTGCGCGAAGGGACGTACCTGTACATCCCCTTTAAATTGCGGCATAGTGGGCGCACGCACTTCCGCCGCGTGCTCTGTGAGCATGATCGCGGGTCCCGCGGACTCTATGTCCACCGGGTGCCCACGATCGTGTCACGGAGCTGCAGAATGGGGAGATGCCTATGTAAACAAGGCATTTCCTTGTTCTGCCTAGCAACATGACAGAGTTCTACTGTTCCCTGTCATCGGGAACAGTGATCACTGTCGTGTCACTTGTAGCCCAGCCCCCCCACCGTTAGAATCACTCCCTAGGACACACTTGTCCTAAGGTGTTTAACCCCTTCCCTGCCGGTGTAATTTTCACAGTAATCCGTACATTCTTTATAGCACTGATCGCTGTATAAATGACAATGGTTCCAAAATAGTGTCAAAGTGTCTGACATAATGTTGCAGCCACGATAAAAATCACAGATTGCCGCCATTACTAATAAAAAAATATTAATAATAAAAATGCCATAAATCTATCCCCTATTTTGTAGACGCTATAACTTTTGCGCAAACCAATCAATATGCGCTTATTGAGATTTTTTTACCAAAAATATGTAGAAGAATACGTATCGGCCTAAACTGAGAAAGAAATTAGTTTTTTTATATACTTTTTGGGGATATTTATTATAGCAAAAAGTAAAAAATATTGCTTTTTTTCAAAATTGTCACAGTTTTTTTGTTTATAGCGCAAAAATTAAAAACCGCAGTGGTGATCAAATACCACCAAAAGGAAGCTCTATTTGTGGGAAAAAAAGGACATCAATTTTGTTTGGGAGCCACGTCGCACGACCGCGCAATTGTCAGTTAAAGCGACGCAGTGCCGTAATCCAAAAAGTGCTCTGGTCAGGAAGGGGGTAAATTCTTCTGGGGCTGAAGTGGTTAAAACGTGCATCAACATGCATCAGAAAAAATGTCAAAAGAAAGGAAACGCAAGTTGGCGCATGAAAATGCACCTGCCTAATGCTGCAAAAATCCCACCTCTACAAAAACATACAAATGGACCCTAGAGGGTATTGATAAAAATTAGGGTTGTCCCGATACCGATACTAGTATCGGTATCGGGACCGATACCGAGCATTTGCGTGAGTACTTGTACTCGCGCAAATGCTCCCGATGCCTTTGCCGATACCTGGGATGGGAGAAGTCAGCGGGCGGAGTCGGCAAGCGGAGGGCGGAGCGGAGAGCAGAGTGGAGAGGAGAAGTCAGCGGGCGGAGTCGGCGGGTGGAGTCGGCAAGCGGAGGGCGGAGCGGAGAGCAGAGTGGAGAGGAGAAGTCAGCGGGCGGAGTCGGCGGGCGGAGTCGGCAAGCGGAGGGTGGAGCGGAGAGCAGAGTGGAGAGGAGAAGTCAGCGGGCGGAGTCGGCGGGCGGAGTCGGCAAGCGGAGGGCGGAGCGGAGAGCAGAGTGGAGCGGAGAGTCCTCAGGCGGGTAAGCTTGCAGCCGCATCATGATCCATCGTCGACCGGAGCCGTCACATTAAAGGAAGTGACGCTCCGTGTTACACTGTCAGTGCTTGAAAAATGCGACGCCCATCTTGGTACACCCTGCATTCGGCCTCAATAAAGCAGCAGCGGACATCTTGTTACACCCAGCCCATGTAGTTCGAGCTGGGTGTAACAAGATGTACGCTGCTGCTTTATTGAGGCCGAGTGCAGGGTGTACTAAGATGGGCGTCGCAGAGGCAGCATAGAAAAATAAATCCTCTCGTGCCTATAAGTGCCCACTACCTGTCAGTGCCCGCTATCTGTCAGTTCTCATTAGTGCTGCTTACTCAGTGTCACCTATTAGTGCCAGCCACCTGTCAGTACCATCTATCACTACCACCTGTCAATGCTATCAGTGCCAGCCACCTGCCATCTATTAGTGCCAGTGCCATCTATCAGTGCCAGCCCCCTGTCAGTGCCAGCCACCTGTCAGTGCCAGCCATCTGTTGGTGCCAGCCATCAGTGCCACCTGTCAGTGCCAGCTATCAGTGCCACCTGTCAGTGCCAGTCATCAGTGCCCGCCACCTGTCAGTACTCATCAGTGCTGCATATCCGTGCCACCTAATCATATCAGTGCTCATCAGTGCTGCTTAATCTGTGCCACCTATCAGTGCTGCATATCAGTGCCACCTAATCTGTATTGTGCTTGAAAACTGTCACCTGACATTAAAAAAAAGTATCGGTAATCGGTATCGGCGAGTACTTGAAAAAAAGTATCGGTACTTGTACTCGGTCTTAAAAAAGTGGTATCGGGACAACCCTAATAAAAATTGTAGATAAGTTATTGATGTCTATATTGTTACTAGGAAGATTGCTCCACACTTCCTGTTAAGCCACAAGAACAGGAAGTTAGGGAAATTCTCTGTGATGGGGCTACAGAAAGCAATAGGAACGTCACAGGGGGGTTTTGACCCTTTCTCACACTTTGACCAAAGCTAGAAAACCCTTTTTTGTCTGGAGTTCCAGTTTAAGACACAGACTAGTGGAAGTAACCACTTTCTTATGCAGGAAAAAAAAAAAAGGAGCAACAATTTCTCCATACGAGTATCTGGTAAATGTTCTCTGCGGTCTTTTGAAAAAGTGAAATTCGATCTGGTTTTAATAGCTCGTGTTTTTCATACGTTCTCCGGCTCTCACAGCTGTTGGTAAAACAAAACAGATTTAAAGGGATATAAAAGAATATAAAAAGGGGGGAATAAAATGATTTTATTTTGTTTCACGATACATTATAATACTTTACTGAGATCACACGCAAAATACATGCCAGCTTTACAGGCTGTCCTGTGCCACATGAGATGGCAAATTTCACTTGATCCCTCCTAATTGCACACTGCGGCGGAGTCATAGATCAGGGGGTATAGGCAGCGAGGGATCATTGTGCTATGTTATATACCTCGTCTTTACAGCGCGGGACTTCCTGGAGCTTTAACAATACCTCTCAGTCCTCATAAGAGATTAAGTGTAAAATTGTAACTCGCCACTTGCCTCCTATACAGGGGATTATTGTTTTTGAGTCAATGCGGAGTTCCTTTGTCCTCCATCTGCCCTTGATGATGTCATTCATTACTGGTTAATTTGTTACAATTACAACCTCATTTCCACTTCCATGGAGATTGGGCACAGATGACAAGATGGAAGCTTGCACTCTTCACATTTGAAGTTTGATTGCTTAAAGCTGAACTCCATGCGGACATAAAAGATCAATGTATAATAGAGTTAGGCATTCCTTTAAGTGTATCTAAAGCCAAAACTTTTTAGAGTGAGAAAATGTTAACACTCTATCAAGTTTTCATTGCTGACCCCACTGGGTAGATTCTCTCTCTACTTGTCTTCTGGCCATTGACAAAAAGTGATGGGAAATCCAAAATGTTGACCAGAACAGGTACAGAAAATTCTCCAATGGGGACACCTGATCTGGTGATAACCGTCTAAACAAGTATTTCCCATCACTTTGGAGAGATTTCTTTTTTTTTTATTACTTCCTATTGTGTTAAACCTTAAAGTGATTGTAAAGCTTTGATTTTTTTTTTTCTTTTAAATAACAAACATGTTATACTTACCTCCACTGTGCAGTTCGTTTTGCACAGAGTGGCCCCGATCCTCGACTTCTGGGGTACCTCGGCGGCTCTCGCGGCTCCTCCCCGCATCGTATAACCCCTTAGTAAGTAGCATTGGAAGGTTGAAACAGATAACAACAAGGCCTGGGGAATGCCCAGGAAAAAAACAAACCTACTTACCAACCAGCTCGCTGACAACCAATTAAACCTGTCTAACAGTGCGTTAAAAACAGGGGTTTAGTCTGCATGCATTTGCAAACGCATGCGTGAGCCACAGAGCCACGTCACGGCACCCTGGAATCTGTGGTCCTAACGCTAAACTATGAGTGTCCCCACAACAGAGGCACATGCATTCTGATGGATAGATGAGGACAGGTGGACAGAAGGGGAGCCACCCCTTCTTAAAGGTACAGGAGCACACCAAACACCCAGCATATAGCTCAATGGCTGCAAAGGTGTTGGTGTGTTGCTGGACCAATACAAACACCAATGTGATATGAAAAAACAAACTCATCCACCGCCCCCATCTATAGCAGGCCATCGCAGTAAGTAGCATTGGAAGGCGGGAACAGATAACAACAAGGCATAGGTAGGGTGTAGCAAGATGGCGGCGACGGCATCGAATGTGACAAGCGCATGCTCATCGTAGTCGATGATGTCACCGCGTTTGTTCCATTCAAAAGAATGCCAGTTCTTTTGAATGGAGTGTGTGTACACTCGGCCGGGAAAAGATTCTTGTCAAGAATCTCGTCAGGAAAAACGATGTGTTTTTTACTGACGAGATTCTCGGCCGTGTGTACTAGGCTTTACTTTCTGTCTTGGTGACAACGATCACCACAGGACCAATAGAGAGAGAGAATCTCACAGACAGCAATACAAACTTGACACAGTCTAACCCTTCCTTACTCTATCCAAATCCCCCCCAAAAAAACAAAAAAAAACTGCTGTTACATAACTTTAATTTTAATATTTATTAAAGAGTGTTTGTACAAAACTGCATGCAAAAAAAAATTTTATTCATTAAAAAATTATAAAAAATTAAACTGCAATATTTAAAGCATCAATAATATAACAACTAATCTAAAAAGAAAAAGAAAAAGGAAGACAACTAAGAGAAAAACCGTTGACTTTATCCTTTCATTTTTCCATAGAAGTGATTTTGTAATACATGAATATTGAGCGCACATACTGTAAAGACCGTTCATAGATGGGTTTGGCTCATTGAGGTGTTGGCAAACACAATAGCTGATCAGGTTGTAATGCTTATCACCAGTGTCACACTCACCCACCTGCTAAGAGGTGCCATGCTTTAATGAAATTGTTTGACTATAACGCATTGTTGCTAAGTTACAGTGTTCCCGTTTCTATGGCGGTGAGGCCGCGCGCCTTGTGTTATCAAATAATGATTAGAGCTTGCTCTAACCTCAAGGTGCTCGGAGCAGTGGAGGGTGTAGCGTGTCACAAATTAGTCAACTGTTTGCCTGAGCAGGTTCCTGCCCAGGAATCGTGTGCTGGCTGATTTATTCATCAATTTTACATATTCCTGTGACGGCTAACATGAGCCATTTCCATGGATGTTTTGACCATATGAGGATTCTCTTTGAAAGAGTACCTTTGTCTTAACCACTCACTTCAAAATCTCTTGAGGGATTCAAGTTTCATAATATTTGTCCCTTCAAGAATGTTTAGGCTGATGTCCCATAATAATATTTATACAAAAATGTTGTGTTTTGCTGCATTTTAGACAGGTATACTCTCATTTTGATAAGATACAAATAAATAGCCCATTAAAAGATTAAATAAAAAAAAGCTTTTGCTTCAAAATTCACCTTCAGCCCAAAGATTTCCCAAAAATTATTTATTTTCTGGCACCAGATGTCCTCAGTCTGATGACCAGCGTCATTTAAACCCCTCATTCAACTCACTTCCACTAAGTGTAGGCTATTGTGTACTCCTGTACACTCCCCTCCCACCTGTGACCAGTGCTGCCATCAGGGAGGGGACAGCCCGTACACATGTAGGGGGCTCGGGTGTCCCGAGGGGCCCAGGACTCTACCAACGAGTTGTTGCTGCTGTTTAGTAGCAAGTACAACTCGTTGGTATGGGCTCGGGTCCCCAAACCAACGAGTTGTTAACTGATTGTATAGTGTTAGCCAGGGCTTTTTTTTCTGGCAGAACGGCATTCTGGCAGTGAGGTGGAAGTACTCTCTGGATACTATTGCTTTAGCAGGGTAGCCACAGCGTGAGCCAATGCAGCTCACTTAGTTCCGTCTGCAGCCTGAGAAAGAGGAAGTCAGAGTGATATCATCTGCACTCCGCCTCTTCCTGCAGACCGGATGCTGGTTTGGGCACCAATCGCAGAGCAGCCACATGGAAGTTGTTAGACATCACATTTTTGGTAAATTGACTGACAATGTTGCTGGATGTGGGCCTGTGCTGTAACTGTCTTTGCTGGATTGGGCTGTCTCTTTGCTATATGTGGATGTCTCTTTGCTAGATTGGGCTGTCTCTTTGCTATATGGTGCTATCTTTCGGCTGGATTTGGCTGTCTCTTTGCTGTATATATCAGGATTTCTATGCTGGATCGGACCATCTCTTTTGCTGGATTGGGCCGTCTCTTCGCGGAATATATGGGGCTGATGGATTTGGTGGGACAGCCAGTGGGCGGGCCCTGGGGGAATGTTGTTAGTCAGGACCAGGGGGGGCTCAGGCCTAAAGCTGTTCAAGGGGCCCCAACATTTCTGATGGCTAGTCTGCCTGTGACTAGCAGAAGGAGATGCAGCACAATGGTAAACTCATCTCCAGACCAAAGGATAAAGAGTCCAAATTAATTTATTAGTTCGTACTAAAAAAAACAGCCAATGTGTTTCTGGGGTCACATACTGAGGATGGGCAGATACTGCTGGTCAATTATCTTCCCTTCATAGATTCACACAGGAAAGCCGTATTTTGAATTAATTCAGAGTCCATTCACACTACCGTGACTCCAATGTGGCACGATTTTCAGTGCGACTTTGAAGCGTGACTTTGATGCGACTTTAAGTCCAACTTTTACACTCAATAGACCTAAGTCGCACCAAAGTAGACTTTTTTCAAAATTGCTGTGACTTTAAGTCACACCGATGTGCCATTGAAAATAATGGGCTAAGTGTGAGACAAGTGTGATTAAAGCCTTAAAGTGAGCCTGCATTCACTATATCACAGTACACAAAACATGGAAATGCAATTATTTTAGTAAATATAAAATTATAAATACCTTTTCTCATCAGCAGTATATAGCAGTCTTGTGACTTCTATTAGTGTTCGGCTGAGCACTGGTTAAAGCTTGTAGGAGGAGTTTCGATTGTCCGATGAGGCTGCATGCTCCTGACCCTCTGTCTAGACAGTGCTGATTGGCCCTGTGCTGATCACATGCACCCTCCCAAGAGAAAAAAAACCCTTTAGCAATACACAAAAAACTGAGTATGTGCAGAGTGCCCCCAAGGCTCTGTACTATCAGGAGGTGGATTGGGGATTGTGGGAGAAGGGGAGGATCAGAGAAGACAGGATCAAACAGCCTTTTTACACAATGCAGAGGATTAACCACTTAGGTTCCACAGTGAGCATAACAAGCATGCTTTACTGCATATAAAGACTGATTTTACTGTTGTGGGTTTAGTAACACTTTAACCACTTAAGCCCCGGACCATTTGGTAGCTAAAGGACCAGAGGTGAATTCAGAATTTTGCACTGCGCTGCTTTAACTGTAAATTGTGCGGACATGCAATGTTGTACCCAAACGAAATTTGCGTCCTTTTCCTTCCACAAATAGAGCTTTCTTTTAGTCGGTATTTGATTGCCTCTGCGATTTTTATTTTTTGCGATATAAACGGAAAAAGACCGAAAATTTTGAAAAAAAATGATATTTTCTACTTTTTGTTATAAGAAAAATCGAATAAACTCAATTTTAGTCATACATTTAGGCCAAAATGTATTCAGCCACATGTTTTTAGTAAAAAAATGTCAATAAGCGTATATTTATTGGTTTGCGCAAAAGTTATAGAGTTTACAAACTAGGGTACATTTTCTGAAATTTACACAGCTTTAAATTTATGACTGCCTATCTCATTTCTTGAGGTGCTAAAATGACAGGGCAGTACAAAACCCCCCCAAATGACCCCATTTTGGAAAGTAGACACCCCAAGGAAATTGCTGAGAGGCATGTTGAGCCCATTGAATTTTTTTTTTGTCTTAAGTGATTGAATAATGACTAAAAAAAAAAAAAAAATTACAAAAAGTTGTCACTAAATGATATATTGCTCACACATGCCATGGTTATATGTGGAATTACACCCCAAAATAAATTTTTCTGCTTCTCCTGAGTACGGGGATACCACATGTGTGGGACTTTTTGGGAGCCTAGCCACGTACGGGACCCCGGAAACCAAGCACCGCCTTCAGGATTTCTAAGGGCGCAAATTTTTGATTTCACTCCTCACTACCTATCACAGTTTCGAAGGCCATAAAATGCCAAAATAGCACAAAACCCCCCCCAAATGACCCCATTTTAGAAAGTAGACACCCCAAGGAAATTGCTGAGAGGCCTGTTGAGCCCATTGAATATATTTTTTTTTGTCCCAAGTGATTGATAAATGACAAAAAAAAAAAAAATTACAAAAAGTTGTCACTAAATGATATATTGCTCACACATGCCATGGTTATATGTGGAATTACACCCCAAAATAAATTTTTCTGCTTCTCCTGAGTACGGGGATACCACATGTGTGGGACTTTTTAGGAGCCTAGCCGCATACGGGACCCCGAAAACCAAGCACCGCCTTCAGGATTTCTAGGCACAAATTTTTGATTTCACTCCTCACTACCTATCACAGTTTCGAAGGCCATAAAATGCCAAAATAGCACAAAACCCCCCAAATGACCCCATTTTGGAATATAGACACCCAAAGCTATTTGCTGAGAGGCATGGCGAGTATTTTACAGCTCTCATTTGTTTTTGAAAATGAAGAAAGAAAATATATATATATATTTTTTTTTTTTTTCAATTTTCAAAACTTTGTGACAAAAAGCGAGATCTGCAAAATACTCACAATACCTCTCAGCAAATAGCTTGGGGTGTCTACTTTCCAAAATGGGGTCATTTGGTTTTTTTTTGTGCCATCTGGGCATTCCATGGCCTCCGAAACTGTGATAGGCAGTGAGAAGTGAAATCAAAAATTGACACCCTTAGAAAGCCTGAAGGCGGTGCTTGGTTTTTGGGGTCCCGTACGCGGCTAGGCTCCCAAAAAGTCTCATTCATGTGGTATCCCCGTACTCAGGAGAAGCAACAGAATGTATTTTGAGGTGTAATTCCACATATGCCCATGGCATGTTTGAGCAATATATCATTTAGTGACAACTTTGTGCAAAAAAATATAAAAAATTGTCGTTTTTCCGCAACTTGTGTCAACATATAAAATATTCAATGGACTCGACATGCCTCTCAGTATATAGCTTGGGGTGTCTACTTTCCAAAATGGGGTCATTTGGGGGGGTTTTGAACTGTTCTGGCATTTTATACACAACATTAGGAAGCTTACATCCACTCTTCTAACCACTTGAAGACAAAGCCCTTTTTGACACTTTTTGTTTACATGAAAACATTTTTTTTTTGCAAGAAAATTATGTTGAACCCCCAAACATTATATATATTTTTAAAGCAAAGGCCCTACAGATTAAAATGGTGGGTGTTGCATTTTTTTTTTCTACACAGTATTTGCGCAGCGATTTTTCAAACGCATTTTTTGGGTTAAAAAATACACTTTTTTAATTTTAATGCACTAAAACACGCTATATTGCCCAAATGTTTGATGAAATAAAAAAGATGATCTTAGGTCGAGTACATAGATACCAAACACGACATGCTTTAAAATTTCGCACAAACGCGCATTGGCGACAAACTACATACATTTTTAAAAGCCTTTAAAAGCCTTTACAGGTTACCCCAGTAGATTTACAGAGGAGGTCTACTGCTAAAATGACTGCCCTCGATCTGACCTTCGGGGTGATACCTCACATGCATGGTGCAATTGCTGTTTACATATGACGCCAGACCGACGCTTGCGTTCGCCATTGGGCAAGAGCAGGGCAGGACAGGGGTGCTTTTTTTTTATTTATTTTTTTTATTATTAATTTTGCTTTTTTATTTTATTTTTAAATTGTTCCTTCCAAGTATTTTTTTTTTTTTTATCATTTTTATTGTTATCTCAGGGAATGTAAATATCCCCTATGATAGCAATAGGTAGTGACAGGTACTCTTTTTTTGAAAAAACTGGGGTCTTCTAGACCCTAGATTTTTCCTCTGCCCTCAAAGCATCTTACCACACCAAGATCGGTGTGATAAAATGCTTTCCCAATTTCCCAATTGCGCTTTTTATATCCGGGGGGGGGGGGCATTCCCTCCCACTGCTTGTAAAAGCAGTCCAGAGGCTAATTAGCCACTAGGATTGCTTTTACATGAAAGCCGGCCGCAGGCTGAAAAGAATGATACCAAGATGATACCTAAACCCGCAGGCATAATTCTGGTATAAACATTCAAAGTCCAGCAACATACCAGTACGTTGCTGGTCCTTGTTGGACATGTATTGTAATCTTTTTTTTTCATGCAGCCAGTTGGCTCAACGAAAAAAGAGATTGATCGGTGGGTATGCCCACCATTAGAATACCTCCCTTCATTCACCCACTTCTAATGGTGGGCATACATGCACCATTTATATATGCCGAAGCATGGGGGCATCCTCCCGCCAAAAAGTTATGCCGCACACACATGGTCGGACTTTTCCACGGGCAAGCCTCCGTCGGAATTTCGACCGTATGTACGCGGCATTAGGAGCAAAATCGCTTCTCCGCTCCTGCTGCCCCAATGCTTCGGCATATTTGCTTTTTTTTTTTAACTGTGGTGGTGAAATCACCTCCTACAGCACTGGAGTCGCAGGGATCAGGCCTGTCTCTGCGAACGCTGCAGTTATGTGTGTTTTTGTTTTGTGAGTGACAGTGATCGATTGATACTGCACTTGGGTGGCCTGGGCTGAACGGAGGGGCAAAACGCAGGTGCCAGCAGGTATCTGGGCTGATCCCGCTAACACTGCGTTTTTGGGAACCCTAAACTGCTGGGGACGCTAGTATAGATCTGATCAGATCAGATATTGATCTGTTCAGATACTATACCACTAAGGGGGGTGTATGCTTCACGCGTGGGTGTTAGCGTTACTGGCACTAACCTGACGCTGCCTGGGGTGTGACGCAGACCCTCTCTGACGCTAAAACCTAATTGATATCACCCGCCGGGCGATCAGGGGGTTAAACCTTTATTGGGTTATATACGGCGGGTGCCCTGACACTATAAAAAGCAAACTAACTAACCAGCGTCACCCGTAACACTTATATGGTGATCACTGGTGAAAGGGTTAACTAGGGGCAATCAGGGGGTTAAAACCTTTATTAGATAATATATGGGGGTACCTGACGCTATAAAAACCTGCGGCGAACCTAAAAAAAAATACTGGCTACCGATCTGCATCACCGACACTAAGACAGCGATCAGAAAAACGATCGCTTAGCGACAGTGGTGATAGGGGGTGAAAGGGTTACCTGGGGGGCGATCAAGGGGGTTAAACCTTTATTAGATAATATATTGGGGTACCTGACGCTATAAAAACCTGCGGTGAACCTAAAAAAAATTACCAGCTACCGATCTGCATCACCGTCACTAAGACAGCGTTTAGAAAAACGATCGCTTAGCGACAGTGGTGATGGGGGTGAAACGGTTACCTGGGGGGCGATCAAGGGGGTTAAACCTTTATTAGATAATATATTGGGGTACCTGACGCTATAAAAACCTGTGGCGAACCTAAAAAAAATTACCAGCTACCGATCTGCATCACCGACACTAAGACAGCGTTTAGAAAAACGATCGCTTAGCGACAGTGGTGATGGGGGTGAAACGGTTACCTGGGGGGCGATCAAGGGGGTTAAACCTTTATTAGATAATATATTGGGGTACCTGACGCTATAAAAACATGCGGCGAACCTAAAAAAAATTACTGGCTACCGATCTGCATCACCGACACTAAGACAGCGTTTAGAAAAACGATCGCTTAGCGACAGTGGTGATAGGGGGTGAAAGGGTTACCTGGGGGCGATCAAGGGGGTTAAACCTTTATTAGATAATATATTGGGGTACCTGACGCTATAAAAACCTGCGGCGAACCTAAAAAAAATTACCGGCTACCGATCTGCATCACCGACACTAAGACAGCGTTTAGAAAAACGATCGCTTAGCGACAGTGGTGATAGGGGGTGAAAGGGTTACCTGGGGGGCGATCAAGGGGGTTAAACCTTTATTAGATAATATATTGGGGTACCTGACGCTATAAAAACATGCGGCAAACCTAAAAAAAATTACTGGCTGCCGATCGGCATCACTGACGCTAAGACAGCGATCAGAAAAATGATCGCTTAGCGACAGTGGTGATAGGGGGTGAAAGGGTTATCTGGGGGGTGATCAGGGGGTTAAACCTTTATTAGGGGGGGTTAGGGGGCTACACTGGACCTAAAACTGAATGTACTGACACTTTTACAGTCACAAATGTCACTGATTGCAGTGATCACTAAATAAATGGTCACTGCAATCAGTGACACTGTGACTGGGGGCTGGGGGGTGATCTGGGGGGTGATCTGGGGTGTCTGGGGGGGCCTGGGGGGGCGATTTATGTCCCTATGTGTCCTGGTGTCAGTGTAATGTTGTGTGCACTGACCTGATGTCTTCTCTTGTACGGCGCTCGGTATATGTGAGCGCCGCACCAGAAATGGCATCACTTCCTCCTGCTTCCTCTGTCTGACACAGACAGAGGGGGCATTTCCATTCGCCGGGAGCGATCGCGAGGGGGTGGCCGGAAACGAATGGCTGCCCCCTCATCCCGGAACGCTCCCGGACACTTAGCCACCGCTCACTGTATAGGAGGGGGTCCGATTGGACCCCCCAACTATACAAAGGCAATCACGTATGCTCTACGTGATTGTGCCTGTCGGTGCCATTCTGCCGACGTATATATACAGTGAGCGGTCGTTAAGTGGTTAAAGCGAAGTTCCATCCAATTTCTGAAATTCGCCCCCCGTGTTGCTGTTCACAGTGCCATGCATTATCGGGATGTCTTTTTTTTTTCAGCTGTCATTACCTGTTTTGGCCAGTAGATGGACTTCCTCTGTACCTTGCTGTGGCGTGGTACATCACATCCGGCTTCCCATTGGCTCCTGGGATATACCGTATATACTCGAGTATAAGCTGACCCGAGTATAAGCCGAGGTACCTAATGTTACCACAAAAAACTGGGAAAACTTACTGACTCGAGTATAAGCCGAGGGTCAAAAATGCCTCACTGTTCCCATCCTCACTGTGCCCATCCTCACTGTTCCTCACTGTTCCTATCCTCACTGTTCCTCACTGTTCCCATCCTCACTGTTCCTCACTGTTCCTCACTATTCCTATCCTCACTGTTCCTATCCTCACTATTCCTCACTATTCCTATCCTCACTGTTCCTATCCTCACTGTTCCCTAGCTCACTGTTTAAATTTAACATTGTAAATAGTACCTGGAAAAAAGTTGAGAGGCTGCGGCGTCCATCGTTTAAATCTCGTGGTCTCTTCCTGGTCCCTTCCGTGATAGGCGAATCTCAGCAGACACTCTCCGCCTATCACGAACGTTCTCTCATCCTCACCCATCCCAGCAGACACTGTGTTCGGTGTTCCGCCAATCACAGACGTCTGCTGGGAAACTGAGGATGAGAGAACGTTCGTGATAGGCGGAGAGTGTCTGCTGAGATTCGCCTATCACGGAAGGGACCAGGAAGAGACCACGAGATTTAAACGATGGACGCCGCAGCCTCTCAACTTTTTTCCAGGTACTATTTACAATGTTAAATTTCGCTGAGTATAAGCCGAGGGGGGGACTTTCAGCCCAAAAAAAGGGCTGAAAATCTCGGCTTATACTCGAGTATATACAGTATGTCTCATCAATCCCAGGAGTTAACGTGGACACAAAATTGTTGGTGAAAATATTAGCAACAAGGATGAAAGATTTATTGACGGAGCTGGTCCATCCTGATCAAGTGGGCTTTGTACCAAGGAGAGAGGGGAGGGACAATGGGGTAAGAACACTTCTGTTACTTCAAAAAATTAAAGAAGGGAGAGTCCCCGGTCTACTCCTGTCGATAGATGCCGAAAAGGCATTCGACAGGGTAGACTGGGGATTAATGATGAGCACTCTAGAGAGCATGGGAATATGCCCAAGGATGATGCAGTGGATACAAACATTATACAAAGGTCATATAGCCATGGTGAAAGTAAATGGAACATTGTCACCCCCCTTTAGGATGAATAACGGGACGAGACAGGGATGCCCCGTGTCTCCGCTCCTGTTCATGCTTGCGCTGGAACCTCTTCTGGCGACAGTATGGGGGGGGACGTGGACATAGGGGGAGAAGAGGAGCATAAATTAGCTGCATTTGCAGATGATATAATATTCTATATATCAAACCCCCGAATTACAATGCCCAACCTTATGAAAGCACTAAAGGAATACGGAGATCTATCTAATTTTAAGATCAACCCGAGTAAATCCGAAACAATAAAAATAAATATGAAATTAAAAGAGGAACAGAGTCTACAACAAGAGTTTCCATTCCCTTGGAGGAGGACGGAAATAAAATATCTTGGGATTAAATTAACGACATCGCCGGAGGAAATATATCAAGCAAACTATATCCCACTGTTAGAGGAGATAAAAATAGAAATAAAAAGGACAGCAGCACGCCCCCTATCATGGATAGGCCGGATTAACGCCCTAAAGATGATAATACTCCCGAAGATCATGTACAAGTTTCAGGTGCTTCCCATATATATATACTCCCAGCATAGTTTAGAACTCTCAAGCCCCATACACACTATCAATTTTTCTGCAGGTTTTTGCCTTCAGGTTTACCAAAACCATCTAATATGAGGTCAAACCTTAATGCTGCGTACACACGGACGTTTTTAATGTCAATGAACAAAACAAAGTTTTTCTCGACGTGATTCTTCTCAAGCCTGCCTTGCCTACACACTATCGTGAAAAAAAATGCTCGAGCAAAGCGCGGTGACGTACAACACGTTCGACAACACGTACGACGGCACTATAAAGGGGAAGTTCCATTCGGAAGGCGCCACCCTTTGGGCTGCATTTGCTGATCCTCGTGTTAGTAAAGTTTGGTGAGAGACGATTCGCGCTTTTCAGCCTCGTGCTCTTCAGTCCGTTACAGCGTGACGAATGTGCTATCTCCATTCAGAACGCTAGTTTTACCAAAACGAGCGCTCCCGTCTCATAACTTGCTTCTGAGCATGTGCGTTTTTTTCCCCCCGTAATTAAAGCCTACACACGGCCGTTTTTCACGACGAGAAATACGACGATGTGAAAACTGACGAGAAAAAATAGAGCATGTTCTAAATTTTTAATGGCCATTTTTCTCGTCGAGAAAAATGCTCTGGAGCCCACACACAATCGTTTTTAATGACCAATTTAAAAAATTGCATTTTTCTCGGCATGAAAAACGGTCGTGTGTACGCGGCATAAGAGTTTCAATTTGTATGCAATCAGGCAGGCCCTTGCACTACATAGTTTTGGTAAACCTGAAGTCAAGAACCTGCAGAAAAACTGATAGTGTGTATGGGGCTTAAGAATTTTAATCACTAAATGAATATGGCACAATAAGAAACCTAGAATTTCTCTGGCAACTCTGAAGAAAGTAAAAAGCCAAGGGGGATTACCGTAAATGTACCTGACTTTCAAAAATATTACGAGGCGGTTTTGTTAACACGCGTGGTGGAATGGGCTAAATCAAATAATGAGAAAAGGTGGGTTAATATAGAACACATAATGGCTAATACACAATTAGGAAGGAACATATGGATACCACCACATTATAGGACGTTGGGAGAAAATACACACACATTGACACGGATAGTATTGAAAATTTCGGATGCACTACACAAGAAAAATAAATGGAAAATATAATTCACCATTGATGGCACTAAAGGAAAATAATTTACCGTATTGACTCGAGTATAAGCCGACCCGAGTCTGGGAAAATGTATTGACTCGAGTATAAGCCTAGGGTGAGAATGCAGCAGCTACTGTAAGCGGAAAAGAGGGTCAACAATGCCCATTTGCAGCCTGACCTCACTGTGCCCATTTGCAGCCTGACCTCACTGTGCCCATTTGCAGCCTGACCTCACTGTGCCCATTTACAACCTGACCTCACTGTGCCCATTTGCAGCCTGACCTGACTGTGCCCATTTGCAGCCTGACCTCACTGTGCCCATTGCAGCCTGACCTCACTGTGCCCATTTGCAGCCTGACCTCACTGTGCCCATTTGCAGCCTGACCTCACTGTGCCCATTTGCAGCCTGACCTGACTGTGCCCATTTGCAGCCTGACCTCACTGTGCCCATTGCAGCCTGACCTCACTGTGCCCATTTGCAGCCTGACCTCACTGTGCCCATTTGCAGCCTGACCTCACTGTGCCTATTGCAGCTCTTCAACTCGACCATCCTCTCACCATGGTAATTTGCAGCCTGACCTCACCGTGCCCATTGCAGAATCCGATCTGTGTACCCGAGTCCATGACATATTCAGACGGCGGCTGTGCAGTGTTAAAAACTTGCGCTCCTCCTTGTGCTGTTCCGTGATAGGCGGAACACTCGGTTTCCCAGCAAACACTGTGTTCAGTGTTCCACCTATCACGATCGCCCTCTCGTCCTCTCGTCTATCACGATCGCCCTCTCGTCCTCTCGTCTATCACGAACGAGAGGGCGATCACGGAACAGCACAAGGAGGAGCGCAAGTTTTTAACACTGCATGGCCGCCGTCTCAGGTACGCTGACTCGAGTATAAGCTGAGGGGGTCATTTCCAGCCCGAAAAAAAGGGCTGAAAAAACTCGGCTTATACTCGAGTATATACGGTATTTGCACCGGGGAAAAGTTTAATAGGGGGGAATTGGATAAAAAAAGAAAATGCACAACTATGTGATATGATACAAGGAGGGAAAATTTGCACTTTACAAGAATTACAAATAAAAAAAGATGCTGGTGCTGGAGATTAATGAATGGAGGTATTTTCAGCTCAAGCACTTCATAGCAGCACTTCCTCACCCAATAAGAGGAGAAGCACTTATGCCGCGTACACACGATCGAAAATGGACGGGAAAAACGAGGAACGGCTTGTTCCCCCACACACGGCCGTTTTTCCCGACATTTTTTCTCTTGGTCGAGAAAAACGACCGTGTGTAGGCTCCCCGGCAGTGTTTCCCTATGGGAAAACTGCCGGCGAAAAAAATGCCGTGAATCACGACGAGAAAAATTAGAGCATGTTCTAATTTTTCTCATCGTGATTAATGCCGTTTTTCTCGTCGGGAAAAATGATCAAAAGCCCACACACGGTCGTTTTTCTCGTCAAAAAGAAAAAAATTCATTTTTCCCGACGAGAAAAATGGTCGTGTGTACGCGGCATTACACTGATAGAGCGATTATGTACCATCGCAAAAACAAGTGGGAATATATCTAGGATATATAAAACTTTGATAGAAGTGGAAGAGCTGGAAATTCCGACATTTATAAAAAAAAAATTGGGAGAGGGAATTGGGGAAACGAGGAAGGAACCAAGAAGTAGGAAAAATCCTGAAACTAGTACATGGATCATCAGTAAACAATGGGATGGTGGAAATGAACTATAAGTGCGTAACCCGGTGGTATAGAACTCCAGAAACACTAGGGAAATATCAAATAGGACAAACAATGGAGTGTTGGCGGGGTTGTAAACAAACGAGAACTAAGGCCCATATATGGTGGGGTGCCCCAAAATTAGAATGTACTGGAAGGAAATACTGAGTTATATCAAGGAAATTACTAATATAGATATACCTGAGAAACCATGGACATGTCTATTTCATGGGGTAGATATTCCGACAAGAGAATATAGAAACTCAATGATTGTACATATGATGAACGCTGCAAAAAGCTTCATACCGAGGAAATGGAAGGAAGTAGAGAGCCCAAAAGTTAGAGAGTGGTTTGACAAAATAGAAGAGATATATAACATGGAATATCTAAGACATAGCCATAAGGATACTAGAGAGGGATTCATTAAGAGATGTGAAAAGTGGAGAAAGTTTATATTAACAAAGAAATATAGTGAGATTAAGATTATTTAGAGAAGAGGAGAAGGAAGGGTCTAAGAATGGGGTGGAAGGGGGGGGGAGGAAGGAGGGTAAGGGTAGATAAAGGTCTGGAAATAAAATGTGTTAATGTACAGTATATCCCTATTGAGTAGGGACAATGTTTTACTTCTTTGTGTATGATACATTTTGATAAAATAAAGAATATATATAAAAAAAAAGAAACCTGACAAAATGAAAAATAAAAAAATAAAACAACACTTCATATTCCTGATATGTGGCTGCTGTACCATTTACTTGTATGAAAAAGTATCCTGTTGTCTTTGTATTGCTTCCCTTGTAAAAAAAAATAACTCTGATCCTGCCTGAGGCATGAGAGCACATCCATCCCAGCGTGGTTCGTTTTCTGGTTGTGCTGAGACCACAGCCTGCCTGTCCTCCAATGTCCAGGACTTGTGCTGACCTGACCGCCCTGTGCAGCCATTCACTGGGAAGATCAATGTACTGCTGTTTCTCCACCTCTCCAAGCCCCTTATGTGTCAGAAAACAGAGGTCTTTTTTTTTATAATTATACACAAATATTTTGCCTTTCATTTCTATTTTAAACTGCATGGGTTGTTTTATAAGTTAATGATTCACATATAGAGAGTGATAGGTGTCCTGGGAGCCGTACATCAAGTCAAAGCCTGCTGTCTGATAGTGAAAAGCAGTCTCAGTCTGGACCCCCGCCAGGCCACACCCGCAAATAGGGTTGCCACCTGTCCAGGATTCACCCAGACAGTTCAGGTTTTGAATCATGTGTCCGGGTTTCAGTCCGTCTGAAACCTGCACACAATATTTAGACAGGAATGTGTCTCAGAACAGGGCCTGATAGGAGAGTGAGAGGGCACAATGTGCAAGGCATTACTATTCTTTTTGGAGCACCAATGGTGTCCCAGGTCTGTTACAATCCCATAGTGTATACTAAAAAACAAAATGTTGTGGTGTGCCGCTAAAGTGTTCGGGTTTGGCTTAAAGAAAAAGTGGCAACCCTAACAGCAACACATTTGCCCCACCCACCGGAGCTTACTTATCCCTCATGGGCGGAGTGAAACACATTGGGGGCGTGGGGGCCCCTCAGGGGTCCAGGCTGAGTTTACCATTCACTATCAGACAGCAGGCTTTGACTTGATGTGCGGCTCCCGAGACCTATCACTCTCTACCATTGCCTGGAGCATAGACAATTTCCCTTCCCGACCAGCACTCACAGCAGTGGGCACAGGACTTCATTCCTGTACAGCCTGAGCAGCTCACACACATATCTTGGTTCGCAATGATTCATTCATACTTTAACCACTTGCCGACCGCCGCACTCCGACACACGTCGGCAGAATGGCACGGGCAGGCAGATTGGCGTACAGGCACATCCCTTTAAATTTGCCGCCCTGCACGCGCGCCCACCACGTGCCTCGCGAGTGCAACTGCGGGTCCCTGGAACTCGATGTTCCGGCAGTCCCGCGATTGCGTTCGGCAAGAGCAGAACAGGGGAATGCCTTTGTAAACAAGGCATTCCCCTATTCTGCCTAGTGACACTGTCACTGATGACCGTTCCCCGTTTTCGGGAACGGTCATCAGTGACGTGTCACGTGTAGCCACGCCCCCTCACAGTAGCGACCACTCTCTAGGAAACACTTAACCCCTGCAGCGCCACCTAATGGTTAACCCATTCACTGCCAGTGTCATTTTTACAGTAATCAGTGCATTTTTATAGCACTGAACGCTGTAAAAATGACAATGGTCCCAAAATGGGACCATTTTGGTGTGTCCACCATAATGTCGCAGTCACGATAAAAATCGCTGATCGCTGCCATAATAAGTAAAAAAAAAAATTATTAATAAAAATGACATAAAACAGTCCCCTATTTTGTAGATGCTATAACTTTTGCGCAAAGCAATCAATAAACGCTTGTTGTGATTTTTTTAACCAAAAATATGTAGAAGAATACGTATTGGCCTAAACTGTGGAAAAAAAAAAGTTTTTTTATATATTTTTTGGGGATATTTATTATAGCAAAAAGTAAAAAATATTGAATTTTTTTTAAAATTGGCGCTCTATTTTTGTTTATAGCGCAAAAAATAAAAACCGCAGAGGTGATCAAATACTACCAAAAGAAATCTCTATTTTTGGGAAAAAAAGGACGCCAATTTCGTTTGAGAGCCACGTCGCACGACCCCGCAATTGTCAGTTAAAGCGACGCAGTGCCGGATCGCAAAAAGGGGCCTGGTCCTTTAGCTACAAAATGGTCCGGGGCTGAAGTGGTTAATGATGAATGGTTTTTTTATGCCATTGACAGCAAATTTATATTTTTATTGGATTTTACCTGGTGGACAGGTGAGCTATTGATCCTGAATGGAATAAGGGCCTGCATGCTCACTTCCTCCAGTCATAGGGATACTTACTTATTCATGTGTCTTACGTGTTGAACTTGAATCATTTAGGCAGATGCTCCCTTTCTTAAAAGTAACATAAAAAAATAAAACCGATGGTATTGATTAGCGTCAATCCGGTGGATTAGAACTCCATGATTACATTGGGGGGGAGTGGATTGGACAAATTGCTGGTGGAGTGGATTTTTCATTATTTGCTAATCTCTACATATATTCACAGCTTATTTCCACTAACACCATAATGAGACTGTCTTAATGTAGACATCACTTTATTCCTCTGAAGCAATGACCTTACAATCGTGTACAAATTGTATTTATTTTATTTTACATTTTTTCTGTGTGTGTTCAAGGTAAATGACTTCCAGTTCTCCGGTTTCAGTCACTTTCCAAACTATTTAACCTCTTGTTCAACTTCTGGCAATACATCATGATCTTTGGAAATGTATGTGACCTTGAAACCATTTTTTTTCCTACACCGACCTTGTACCCAGTCAGATTTCTATAATCTGTATGTCAGCCTCAGCTCGTTGTTTCACCCTCCTTTCTGAGACTTTCTAACATTTAGGACATAAATTAAGCTTTGTACTAGTTCTGAAACGGAATTCTGGTTAGAACACACACCGCTGACCTCCCATTATAGATGACCTATTTAATGTTTACAGAGAAAGTTCAAGAAAATATCCAAAAACCACACACGACTTCAAGGTAGTGTATATTGATATCATATTTAGCCATTTATAAAGCTCAACTGAAGTTTTACACTATTTTTTATTACTCTTTATAGTTCTCTACCCCCATACGATTTTTATCTGATTGTTGCTTGGAAATGCCTTGGGCCACCTTTTTCTCCAATTGCAAATGATGCTTCCTGCCTCCCACACCAGTGTCCTTTGACATAGATGAGTAACGTTCACAATCCTCTGCACAATTGTCCTCACAAAGACTTGTATTGCAGAAGAAGGGGAGGGGGGAGCCAGCCTGACCTGGTCTGTTGGATTACAAACTGTAATGGACACTACGGTCAAACTCTGGAGCCAGTGGTGGTACCAGAGTAGGGTTGCCACCTCATCCTTTTAAACCCAAACACATATGAATTACACAGGTTCTGAGGCTAATGTAATGCAGATAAGGCACCAAGTGAGTTTAATTACCACCTTAATCAGCCACAGAACCTGTGTAATTAATATGTGTTTGGTTTTAAAGGGATGAGGTGGCAACCCTATACCAGAGGCGTCATGGGTGTTTAGGTAGGTGCCGTCTATATTCTCCACTGCAGGTGGCACTCGACTGCAGCAGCATTGTAGAGGGAGAGGAAGTCAAGGGGAACCTGGTTCCTCTATGGTTTGCTGGGTCATAAGGGGGCAGCTATCCGATTGGATTCTGGCAACCCATGTGACTCTGGTGGCCATCTTGGGTCAGGCATAGTCTATTTAAGAGCCTGGCTCCCGGGCTGGACGCGCATTTTGCATGTGGCTAGAGTTGGGACAGGTCAGCCGTCTGTCACGAACAATGCTTAGCGTCAAGGAGAGGTTTCTGAAGAGTAAGGTAAGTTCAGGGACATGCCATCCTTCCTGGAACTGGAAGACCCCCCACTTGGGTATGGACCGGCCAGGCCATATTCCGCCCCTCAAGACAGATGCTGTCAGCACACTTGGGATTTCCTGTTACTACTCATCGCTGTTACATCCTGTGAGTGCTTCCAGTTGGGCTGCCTTCCTATTGGGATTGTTGCATTTTGCTGGACTTCAATTAGAGTATATACCTCTGTTCTCTGCACCTGGACTCTGGAGTTTTTTCTGCTGCCACACTGCACCTACCCACAGGTATGCTACAACACCCCATAAATGCTTCTAGTACCCCTATAGTAATCCCATCAGCAGCCACCATGTTCAGGCTAGGACTTGCCCATTCAGATTCTTTGCATCACCACTCACTGTCCCATTTACTTGGGTATAGTTAAACCCATTCAAACCTTCCTGGACTTACTTGTCTCTGCCCAACCAATGGCGCTCTGTTGCTAAACCATTGCTCCCACTTTGGTGCAGCCAGCTACGTGTTCCACTATTTTCCCCTTCCCTTTCCATACTTCCTACCACAATACCAGTCTTATCAATTATGGAAAGTTTCCAGGTATGCTTTATTTTTACAAGAAACATTCACCCAAGCTCTACTGCCATATCTCCCATGTATGAGCTGAGTATCAGTGCTCTGGCTGAAAACGTCCACTGCAGGTATACAAAAAAAAAGAAGAAAAGCCGGCTACTTAATGCTTTTTCCTTAGTAAACTCTATTAACTTTATTCTTAGGTATATGTACTATTCATTTTTTGACTGATGTGGCTTTTCTGCTTTTAATACATCTTGAGTTCCAGGATGGGGCTTAGCACAACTTCTGCTCTTAGTACCATCACATCACCTGCAAAAAAAAATAATAATAATTGGAGCCACCACTGTTTGAAGCCTATTGGATTGCACAGTCATATTTAGATGCTCTGTGCCACTGCTATAGCAAGAAAGTGGAGGTTGTGTGTACAATGTATATCTGTTGACTCAGAGAAGGAGTGTGTGGGGGGGGGGGGGAGACGTGGCAGATGTGGAGTACCATATTACATGCCATAATGACTTCCCTAATATTAGGGGGTCACATCTATTTCGTAAGGCTGCATTTTGGATCAGCCGGTGGAGATTTCTGATCTGTTGTGGCACCCTTTTCAAAAAATCTTTTTGGAACTTTCCATTATATTTGCACATTTGTGTGAATTTTTACATTATTACTTGTGGGACATTTTTTTGCTTTTTATCTTAACAATCTTTGTTTATTAATTTGTACTCATTAATTACCCATCATAGTTTGTTCATATGGTCGCTAACTATGTGTAGCGCCCTCTAGTGTGCAACTAGTGTAGGTAAATTTTATTGACTCATGGTAGCTGTGTGAGTCTGTAATTGGGTCGTGTTACTCCAAGTCAGGCTAGAGTGCTCTGCAGGGCACGTCCCTGGTACCTCCCTCTGGTTCTAGAAGTTTGGAGAAGCTTATGGAAGTTAGTGATCAGAGGGTAGGAGGTCATTATCTGTATACTTGAGTGAATATAGCCAATCCCCAGGCATAAAGCCCTGGCAGAGTGACTAGGTCAGCCCTAAATATCGTGGAGCCTAGCCAGCAGGGTAGTCGTTGGAAGATGGAGTGCTGAGGTTGCTATCCTAAGGCCTGGGAGGGGACCCTGGGTCTAGGGGCTCTGCCTCCAGACAGGAGCTGAGGAAAGAAAGGAGAGGAAGCCTAATACCTTGTACACACGAGCGGAATTCCGCTCAAGCTGTCTTGCATACACATGGTCACACTAAAATCCGACCGTCAAGAACGCGGTGACGTAAAACACTACGACGAGCCGAGAAAAAGAAGGTCTATGCTTCCGAACATGCATCAAAATGTTTCTGAGCATGCGTGGTTTTTAGTCAGTCGGAATTGCATCCAGACGAACGGAAATTCCAATAGAAATTTTTTTCATCGGAAAAAAAGAGAACATGTTCTCTATCTAATTCCGTCGGAATTTCCGATGGAAAAAGTCCAATGGGGCATATAGACGGTTGGAATATCCGATGAAAAAATTCCGTCTGACTTTTTCCTTCGGAAATTCCGAGCGTGTGTAAGCGGCATAAGAGAGGGATCTCCATTACCTTTGGGGCTTTTGCAGAAGACATCCTGGCTGGCATGGGAGAATCTGGACAGTTAAAAAAAAAGTCTTGCCCAGCGCAGCAGGAAGCAAGGGACAATGTGAGTACCTCAGCACACCCAGTGGCATACAAGGGGAGAGACTGCCAGATGTAAAACAACAAAAACAAGCCCATGGACTGATTTCTTGTGTCTTGATGCAAGTTGGAAATGTGTGTTGCCTGACTGTACAGGAATCAAGATCCAGTGGCTCCTGCAGGGTAGCGCTACATGTGGAAAATATCCTATAGTGCGTCTACAGTTTTCATTCATTGGATATTATTTGTATATTAGCGCGGTTTTCATCCAAGAAAAAAATTGTACAATATATATTACAGAATATGTATTTCTGTGATTTCAACTAGGCTTAAGGCCAGATTCACACAGTTGTATTGCACTAATGTGCTAGCCGGTATGCTGCCATTTATTCTGAATGGCACCTCAACACACTTTTGTAGCAGTGCATCACAATGCACAACACCAAAGTAATTACTATCTCACTTTATTTATTTATGAGCTCATTCACTTTGCTGACAGAACAGTCTCTAGTTCTTTAGTAAAACAACCCTAGCATCGTTATGAGGAAAAAATGAAGAAGTCTGGATAGCCGCACTCCAATCCAAAGTGGCTTTTATTGGAAAAATAAAATTAAATAAAACAGGCACTACATGTCACAGCAACGGGGTAACAGGGACAGCTAACGCGTTTCACACTTAGGAGTGCTTACTCATTTACTAGTTCTTTAGTAAAACAACCCTAGCATCGTTGGTGGGACTCAACCTCAGTCCTGCTGCTGCCCACTGTTCTTCCCATATTCAGAGAGCAACAGAGAATCAAGATGCTGAAGTGCCCACCAAGAAAGTGTTTGGGGTGCGTACTGCAGCTGAACTTATATACAACAATGATATTGGACCTTCTGATGTTGTAGTTCACTTGATTGGTTGTGTTTATTGCTTGTATTTCTTTAAGGTTCCACCAACCGCTTCAAGAAGAGTTAAAACGCATAGCAAGTCACCATCAATGCTTTAATACTTTACTTAAGTTACGACTTACGTGAACAAGTCTGGCCCCTGACTGCATTGGACCCAGTACAGAACCAGTAGCCTAATAGTCTCTATCAATATCCATTACAGATGAAAACAATGAATTGATGCCAGATCTCTGAATTCACACAGATGATGAGCACATTATGTTCTTGGAAGCCTTCAGTGATGAAATAGCATTGTATACATACATGTTAGGAGCAGTCACCAGGCTAGCTGCTGAGAGATCATTTCATCCAGAAGAACTGTATGTCATTGGTATTTTTTAAAACTGAATTACAGACACACAGCTAAATACAATCTACATGGGAGATTTCCTACCCATCAAAGGATTTGTATTTCTGTTCAGCCAGTATTGAGATTTACACATCCCAGCTAGACTGCGCAGTCATCCTAACTTTTCTCTACGGCAGGTGAGCAGCACAGCTTGGTCACCTTTCTAGCGCTAGCATGTGATTGGACAAAGAAGGAAAAGAAGCGGGCTGATGGGGCCATTTCTTTTCATGACCCTCCCTCTCCCAGAGTGTTGCTGTATACAGGAGTAGAAGGGGCTGACACTAGACACATTAAGGTTCTTTTTTTCAGATCCTCAGAGAGTTCTTTGCCATGAGGTGCCATGTTGAACTCTCAGTGACCAGTATAAGAGAGTGAGAGCGATAACACCAAATTTAACACACCTGCTCCCCATTCACACCTGAGACCTTGTAACACTAACGAGTCACATGACATCGAGGAGGGAACATGGCTAATTGGGCCCAATTTGGAAATTTTCACTTAGGGGTGTACTCACTTTTGTTGCCAGCGGTTTAGACATTAATGGCTGTGTGTTGAGTTATTTTGAGGGGACAGCAAATGTACACTGTTAGACCCCATTCACACAGGGGCGACTCGTCAGGCGTCTCAGTCGCCTGACGAGTCGCGTCCCATTCTGTACAATGGAACCGTTCTAAGCGGAGCGACTGAAGTCGCTCCGACTTAGAAAAAGGTTCCTGTACTACTTCAAGACGACTTCAAGGCGACTTCCATTGACTTTAATACAGAAGTCATTTTGGAAGTCTCCTTTGAAGTCGTCTGCAGATCGCCCAGCACAGTCGCGGCACGAGTCGTGCCGCCCCTGTGTGAATGGGCTCTTATACAAGCTGTACACTTACTACTTTACATTGTAGCAAAGTGTCATTTCTTCAGTGTTGTCACATGAAAAGATATAATAAAATATTTACAAAAATCTGAGGGGTGTACTTACTTTTGTGAGCTACTGTATATATATATATTTGTAAATGTATTTATATAAAATGTATTACTTTAAATGTATTTATATAAAAAAGTAGTCATTTATAAAGAATTCATTCATATTATCTTTCACATTAACTTTCTTCACACATGTTGATCTATTAAAGGTGAAATCTGTCGGTCAGTTCTAAACAAGCTGCAGTGCATTGAAATGTATTTTATCATCCGCTATGACCTGATGTAACCTGCTCTAATACAACACACATGTCTCATAAACTCTTCTCTCCGTCTTTATGACAGCTGAAAAACATGAGAGACAGAAGGCGCTGAGACCTCCAGTAATTCTCCTTCTTGTTTGTTTTCAGTGACAAATTATACATAGTGAAATCAGAAGAAGATTGTCTCTGTGAAAACACACAGTACAGGTACCATGTTTAACATTTCCCCCGACTGGCGGGTCTTGTCCATCCTGATTACTGTTTTATCAGGACTGGAGTCGAGCCATTTCCATTCCGATGGTCTGCTTTAACTAAAAGTGTAACCCGGTCTTTGAGATGTCAGCGATAAGCTCGGTATAAACACATCGCGATTTTCACCAACGCCATTTTTTTTCTCTTTTTCCAGCCTATTAAATGGTAAGCTCTAATGAGCAGGACCTTCACACCTTTTGTATCCTGTTCCCGCATTGTTAACAAGGTGTATGTACTGCATTGTAAAGAGTTATGGAATATGCTTATTGGATGTATATTCATAAATAGAATCTTTCTTCTGCTTGCTAAAAATGTTTCCTGTAAAAAAAAATCACTTTTAAAGTAGAACTATAGGCAAAAATTGTTTTCCCGGTGCCTCCGTGGCAGCATACATGTGATAGCTTAAAGTGTTTGTAAATGATTGCCCTGTAAAACAACGTATTCAGTTTAAAATAGAAATGAAAGGCTTACATTTTTGTATAGATAAAAAAAAAAAACATTATTAATACCCCTTTCCCCTTCATATAAATGATCACATCCCCTCTCTTCTCAGCTGCATAAGAGGTGGGGGAGGAGAAGCAAAAGCACACTGAGCTTCCCAGTGAATGGCTGTGCAGCGAGGGCGTGGCAGGACAAGCCTGATCATTGGAAGAGAGCACACTGAGTTCCCAGCATAGCTAGAGAACTGACCATGGTGTGCTTTCCTTCTTAGTGTGGTCGGTTTTTAACTGGTTGCTGACCAACCACCGCAGTTTTACTGCGGCAGAATAGCACGGCTGGGTGAAGCGACGTTACCTTACGTTGCTTCGCCTTTTTGGCCACTAGGGTGCGTGTGCCCAGCGGGCGCGATGACTGCCAGGCACCTGCGATCGCTCTTGACGGAACGAAAACCGGGATCTGTATGTGTAAACACACAGATCCCAGTACTTTCAGGGGAGAGGAGACTGATCGTGTGTTCATACAAAGATCTCTCTCTTCCCCTAGTCAGTCCCAATCCCCCCTACAGTTAGAACACAGAGAGGGAACAAAGTTAAAGTGGAGTTCCACCCTGATTTTAATTTTTTTCCCCCAAAAATAAAAAAATAAATAAAAAAAATTTTTGAAAAAAAAAAAAATATATACTCACCAGAAAGGGTGGTTGCTATGGGGAAGTAGCTCTTCTGCCTCTTCATCCACCGCAGTGGTCTTCTTCCTCGTCCTCTGTCGCGGTGCCTTCTGGTGAATGGGGCGCGCTGCTTTCTGGGAACTGTGTGTATCCCAGGAGGCAGCCGCGAGTCGCGCATGCTCAGTAGGAAACGGGCAGTGAAGCCGTAAGGCTTCACTGCCTGTTTCCCTTAGTCAGGATGGAGGCGCCGGGACCTGCCAGGACCGAGCGATCGCTGTCGGAGGCCCAGCATCGCGGGCGCCTAGGACAGGTAAGTGTCCTTATTAAACGTCAGCAGCTACAGTGTTAGTAGCTGCTGACTTTTAAAAAAAAAAATTGCGGGTGGAATCCAGCTTTAACCCCTTGATCGCCCCTAGTGTTAACCCCTTCCCTGCCAGTGACATTTATACAGTAATCAGTGTATTTTTATAGCACTAATTGCTGTATAATTGTCAATGGTCCCAAAAATGTATCAAAAGGGTCCGATGTGTCCGTCGCAATATCACAGTCGTGATAAAAATCGCTGATCGTCGCCATTACTAGTAAAAAAAACTAATAATAATAAAAATGCCATAAATCTATCCCCTATTTTGTAGACGCTATAACTTTTGCACAAACCAATCAATATACGCTTATTGGGATTTTTTTTTACCAAAAATATGTAGAAGAATACATATCGGCCTAAACGAAGGAAAAACTTTGCTTTTTTTAAAAAAAAATTGGGGATATTTATTATAGCAAAAAAAAGTACAAAATATTGAGTTTTTTTCAAAATTATCGCTCTTTATTTGTTTATAGCGCACAAAAAAAAAACTGCAGAGGTGATCAAATACCACCAAAAGAAAGCTCTATTTGTGGGAAAAAAAGGACGTCAATTTTGTTTGGGTACAGACTTGCACGACCGCGCAATTATCAGTTAACCTCCCTGGCGGTATGATTATTTCAGATTTTAGGTGCTGAAAGCCATTATTTTGCATGGAAATTTGGCGTTTTATATTTTAGGCCTGTAATTCTTAGGAATAACTCACTTAGATCTGTCCAAACCAGAGTCTAGTAGACATCCCGGGTATGATAAAGTTTGAAACACAAAATCATAAATTATAATATAATAAATAACTATAAATAATTTTAACAAATAATAATAATAAAAATTATTCAATAATGTAATCAAATCAAAAACTGAAATTTGCTCAGTTGCAGAATTGTCGCTGTCATTAGATTTAGTGTTTGATGACGAATTTCCCCACAAATCGCTATCGCTCAATTCTGCGAGCGATTCTAATTTATTATCGCTGTTTTCTAGCTGGTCTAAAACCACTATTGACATAAAGGGACACTTTTTGGTTGCTATGGACAATCTCCAGTTTCCAGGCAGAAAAAACGTTTTTATAATATAAAAGTGCATGCAGGACACTGGACAGACCACTAGGGACAAAGGGGGTGTGTAATTATTTTATACAGTACTGTAATCTGTAAGATTACAGTATACTGTATGTGTATTGTGTTTTTACTTTTTTGAATTTGGTGCCGATCTCCGCCCCCGTGCGCCGCAACGTCGCAGGGAACGGAGCTCGGCGGCACTCGGGCACTGTGTGTGAATCGAGCAAGGAGACACTGCGGGGAGACATCGCAGGATCCAGTGGACAAGGTAAGTAACTTTCCCTGTATCCTGCAATGCAGCCCGAGTCTGGCACGGGGTTACCGCTAATGGTACTGAAATTCCACCCCGAGCCTGACTCGGGAATACCGCTAGGCAGGTTAAAGGGACGCAGTGACTTATCGCAAAAAATGGCCTGGTCATTGAGCAGCCAAATCTTCTGGGGCTGAAGTGGTTAATAGGAACACCAAGGCAGGCAGGAACACCAGGGATACACATAAAGGAAGCAATACAGAGAGAACGGGAGACTTTCTCATACAAGTACATGGTACAGCAGCAACATATCAGGAATATTAGGTGTTGGGGTAACAAACGCTTTAAATATACTGCCATGGATAGGCACCAGGAAAATAAAATTATGGTAGGTATGATACAATTTTCATTTTTTTCCCCCATCTTGGATAGAGTAAGGGAGGGTTATACCCCCTGTAACGTTTTTTTTGTTTTTTTTTTGCCATCTGTGCCCCATCGGAGAGATTTCCTTTTGCTTCCTGTCCCATATCCAAAACAGGAAGTGAGAGGTAATCCCTGCAAATTAAGGGAATACCTTGGGGCCACACCACGTCTCCAGAACTAGCATCCTCATCAGAAGATTTCTCCTCTATTACTGTTCTGGGGTAGGGTGACCAGACATCCCTTGTTTCAGGGGACAGTCCCCGGATTGAGGACACTGTCCCCGGACCAAGTCTGTCCCCGGTTTTGTCCCCGGATAGGATTTGAACAGGGGCTGGAGCAATTTCAAAGACAGTCAGTGCAGAATAAAAATAAAAAAAATCTGAATTACACACCCCTGCTCCTACTAGCTTAGGGGGGTGTATTTTCTTTCCATTATCTGTGCCTCTTTCTGATAATCACGTGCTGGTCGGAGCGGAGGGAATATTTCTTTAGTTTCGGGCGCATGCCCATTCAGCTCTGCTCCCATGTTCTTCTGCCTTGGCTCAAGTCCCGCCAGCCGTCTGTCTGCTTATCTCCTTGCCTTCCCTGGCGGAGTGATCTTCCTCCGCACCCCACCCAGTAGAAGCCGGGGCACGGAGAATAAGACTTGGCAGGCTGTGAGGCAGGCGGCGACGGGCAGAAAGTCGCTGATTGCCCCCATTATTAGTAAAAAAAAAAAAAATATGTCCCCAGATTTCATTTTAAAAATCTGGTCACCTTATTCTGGGGACAACCCATAAATTTGGGATTTTCTTTTACTTTCACTTTCAATGATCATGGTAAACAGGACAAATTGAGGCCACATATTTGCACATCTGTCTTTGTGCTTTGTGCTGGGAGTGTGTCACACGTACTAAGTAATGGAAACTCCTGATATGGGTTACCTGATTGCTGTGATAGCCTCTGATTGGCTGTCATAGTGATCAGTCAATCAGCCCCCTTGTTTTTTTCTCTTTGAGTCAAGGAGAGAGATACAATGTATCTCTCTCCTTTCAGAGGGAGAGAAGAAAAAAAACAACTGTGTTTAAAAAATAATAATAATAATAATAAAATAAAATAATACAAAAAAATAAGGCTTGATCTAGGTCAGTGCCAGGGTCAGTATTTTTTTGGGCATGATTTTTTATTTATTTTTTAATTAGTATCAATATCAGTTAGTGTCAGTGTGTTTTAGGTAGGATAAAAAAAGCAAAATGAGAATTATTGTTTCTGGGCTGTACTATGGGTACAAACAACAACTCGCATACACATGTGTGGTATCGCTGTGATCGTCAAGAGCAGGAGAATTTATTTTGGTAGTTCTTTGGTGGAAGGTTATGGTAGTAGCAAGGAATATACAGCTAACTTTAAAAAATAATATATATATATATATTTTTTTACTATTTTGGGCCAGTTTTTCTTTGATAATAAAAAAAAAACAAACAGGAGATATCCATTACCATTTACCACCAAATGAAAGCCCAATTTGTCCTAAAAAAAACAAGGCATAATTCACCTGGATGCACAAAGCAGTTGTGATGATATTACGGTTTTACTAACACATGTCAAAGTTGCAAAATTGTGCTCAGGCATTAACATTTGTTTTACTCTTAGATGCGAAGGGGTTAAACCAAATGGGTGAGGGTTTAGATATACTTTAAGTTTGGGAATAACCATAAATCCCTGAGACTTGGTTAGGATTCTTTATTTTTTGTGGGGGTCTATACCATACTCGTATGCCTTGTACACACGAACGCGATTCCCGAAGAGAAAAGTGTGATGTGAGCTTTTTGTCGCGAATTCTGACCGTGTGTATGCTCCATCGCACTTTTTCTGTTAGAATTCCTGCCAAGAAAAGATTGAGAGCAGGATCTCAATTTTCGTGACAGGAAAAATTCCTATCGGAAATCGCGGTCGTCTGTACGCAATTACGACGCAAAAAAAAACCCACACATGCTCAGAATCAAGCAGAAGAGCCGAACTGCCTACTGAACTTCATTGATCTCGGCTCGTCGTACGTGTTGTACGTCACCGTGTTCTTGACGTTCGGAATTTCTTCCAAGATTAGTGTGACCGTGTGTATGCAACACAAGTTTCAGACGTTTTCCTGCTGAAAAAAACAACTTGTTTTTCTTGTCGGAAATCGCATGTGTACGAGGCTTTATTTTTGCTGCCATTTGTGTTATGCTACTGCTCTGTCTGTTTGGAATACTGACATTACCACTGTCTGGGATTGTACAGTAACTTTAAAGGATAGATGCACAACATCAACACTATCTACATGTTGGTTCCACACATTGTAATAATATAGAAAGCATTTCATTTATATGTGTAGCGGCCTCACCCTCTCTCTCTTCTTTAGCGGTTACTTTGGCTCTGGTCTAGGGGTACTTTGAAGGGGAGAGCGAGGTGCGCCACGGCCCATGTCCTCTAGATTACAGCATGTAGAGGTGAAGGCCAGCACCAGATTACCTTCGGGCTGTGTATACGCTCAGAGCCAAGTCTGTTCTGCTGATAACCCCCTTTGCTCCCAGTAATTGGAGTATCACACACTGAAAAGGTCCAACACTTATTTATTCCATAACGGCAAACAAATAGTCCTTCGCGAGCAGACAGTTTGAGACCCATAGAACAGTTCAGTATTGGTGGGGAGTAGGTCAAGGCACAATCCTCAAAGAAGACTAAACCGTTGAGGTTTCACCAACGGTTGCTAAGCACAGTGGCTGTAAAAGTGACTTTTTGGCTTCAGAGTCTCTTCCAGCGACTCTAATGAACAGGAACTGAAGTTACCTTCGCTACGTTGCAGCCCCTGTCAGGGGGAAGACATCCCTCCAAGAGAGTTACCAGAGGCCCCGCCGTCACCGGATTAATGCTGTATCGGGCTATTCGGAAGGGTTACACTTCCCGGCCTCCTCACCTCAGATACGGGTCCCAACACCTTAGGGCCCCTCGGACTCCTCCACCCTCGCGGAACTCAGTCGAAGTTACTGGGCCCCAGGCCTTGGTCATAGTACCTCACCCCAGGCTTAAGGTGCCTGGGATGGACTCCATCCCTCGCTCCGGCCAGGTCAAGGGCACCTGGGCCCGGAACTTCGGAACGCCAGCACCCAGGCTGAAGGTGCCTGGGCGCGGCTGCGTCCTCCAACTCTGAACCCCAAGGTCAGGGCGTCCGCCCCCTTTATCTACTCTCCCTTTGCGTCACAGCGGGTTCCCCGCCCCGCTGTACCAGCGCCAGGAAAGGACAAAAAGGAAAAGGCTTGCGGTGCAGGTTCAACTCCGGCCCAGGGTGACAACACCACCTGCAGGCCGCAGGGAACCTTGCACCACCAGAGTCCTCCAAGAACCACAAAAGGGATTCTCAGACTCCCTAACAATCAGTACATCTGGGTTGAATAACCCAGATGCTCCCCCCCAAATTTAAATGCCTGCTACATATGGTTCTATTCTATTTTTATGTCTGTATCCATTATTAAATTACTGTTGTGATTAGAGTTGAGCGGACACCTAGATGTCCGGGTTCGACGGGTTCGGCCGAACTTCGGAAAAAAGTTCGAGTTCGGGACCGAACTTGACCCGAACTTGACCCCGAACCCGAACCCCATTGAAGTCAATGGGGTCCCGAACTTCTGAGGACTAAAAAGGCTCTAAAAAAGTAATGGAAAGGGCTAGAGGGCTGCAAATGGCAGCAAAATGTTGTTAAGAGTAGGGATGAGCCGAACACCCCCCCCCCGGGTTCGGTTCGCACCAGAACCCGCGAAAGGACCGAAAGTTCGCACGAACATTAGAACCCTATTAAATACAATGGATGCGAACGTTCGAATTCTAAAGTGCTAATTATAACGACTATTATCCATGTTATTGTCCTAAACAGAGTTTGGGAACCCGGGTTCTGCACCAGGGGACATGTATCAATGCAAAAAGAAGTTTTAAAAACGGTCGTTTTTCGGGAGCAGTCATTTTAATGATGCATAAAGTGAAAAAAAAAAGTCAAATATTCCTTTAAATATTGTACCTGGGGGGTGTCTAAAGTATGCCTGTGAAGTGCCACGTGTTTCCCGTGTTTAGAACTGTCCCTGCACAAAATTACATTTCTAAAGGAAAAAAAAGCCATTTAAAACTGCTTGCGGCTTTAATGTAATGTCTGGTCCCGGTAATATGGATGAAAATCTTTAAGAAAAATGGCATAGCTACCCCATCACCCCCCCCCCCCCCCACCCCAGCCCATTACCAGCCCCTTTGGGTCTTGTTTGGATATTAAGGGGAACCCCGCAACACAAAATAAAAAAGGCCCTATATACTCTGAACAGCAGTATACAGGCGGTGTAAACAAGACCGGTGTAAACAAGACAGGGACTGTAGGTTTGTTCTTAAGTAGAATCTGTTTGTAATTTTGAACACGTACATTGTTTAAGTGTAGCTCCAGCCAAAAAATCTATTTTTAAGCTTTTTGGAAAACATAGGGAAGGGTTATCACTCCTGTAACATTTGTTTTGCTGTCTGTGCCCCAGTTCAGAACATTTCACCTCACTTTGCGTCCCAATGACAACTGTTTTTGAAATGTGGTGTTTTTATTGAAACAAGGATTGGTGATAAAGCATCAGTAGAGAGGAGACACCTTTTTCCCATATTAATTCTTACAGGAGAGAATTTTCCTTCCTAGGGGTAGATTTCCTCTCACTTCCTGTTGTCTTCTTCCGTTTGCAAGTAGGAGTCGTTTGTAAGTTGGATGTTTGAAAGTAGGGACCTGCCGTATATACTCTGCAGAAATTGGCCCCTTAGGTGTTGGTGTTGGCACAACACTGTAAGCACTCACAGTTACTCTTGGTGGGTGCTGGAACGCCCTGCTGTCAACTATTATATCAGGAATTGTAATAACATATAATTGTTGAACAGTGGTAGTAAAAATTGGGCCTTTGATGGTGGTGCTGGTGCCACAACACTGTAAGGCCTGACAGTTACTCTTGGTGGGCGCAGCAATGGGCCCTGCTGTGAATTATTAGATCAATAATTATAATTGCATGCCCCTGTTGAACAGGGGCTGAAAAAATTGGGCCTTTGGTGGTGGTGGTGGTGGTGGTGGTGTTGACACAACACTGTAAGGCCTGACAGTTACTCTTGGTGGGCGCAGCAATGGGCCCTGCTGTGAATTATTAGATCAATAATTATAATTGCATGCCCCTGTTGAACAGGGGCTGAAAAATTGGGCCTTAGGCACTGGTGGCACAACACTGCAACCCCTCACAGATACTGTACTTGGAGCACAGCAATGAGCCCTGTTGCAAAGTATTGCATCAAAAATTGTAATTACACGCCCCTGTTAAACAGGGGCTGAAAAATTGTGCCTTAGCCACTGGTGGCGGCACCCATAAACAAAAATGATCTTCCAAGCTATCATCATTAATCGGATCATTGAGGAGGAGGAGGAGGATAGCCAGTCAACATAACAGCACAGGCACTCAGCATCAGCATCAGTCTTGAAGGGATGTGACATTTTAAAATCAATTAGTCTGTTATATCAGCATCAGGTGTGTGGTAGCTGGTGGTGATCCAAGACTGGTTCATCTTGATGAAAGTCAGTCGATCAACCGAGTCGGTGGACAGGCGCACCCTGTGATCCGTGACAAATCCTCCAGCAGCACTGAATGTGCGTTCTGAAAGAACGCTGGATGCAGGACAGGCCAGTAGCTCAATTGCATACTGTGCAAGCTCTGGCCAGTGATCCATCCTCAAGACCCAGTAAGCCAGAGGATTTTCGGTGGGGAAGGTGTCCAAGTCTGACCTTGCCCCTAGGTATTCCTGCACCATGTATATCAGACGCTGGCGATGGTTGCTGGAACCGATCATACTTTGGGGCTGCGGACTAAAGAATTGTCTGAACGCATCGGTCAGACGGCCACCTTCCCCACCGCTCCTTCTTTGACTGCCTGAAGCCTCAGCAACTCGTTGTCCAGGACCAGGAGTTTGTAACCTCCCAGTCTCTGGGAACGCGTTGCACAGACCTTTCTGCAAGGCCTCCCGGAGTTGTCTCATCCTCTGCTCCCTCTGCGATGGTAAGATAAGGTCCACAACCTTACCCTTGTACCGTGGATCAAGGAGAGTGGCCAGCCAGTAATGGTCCCTCTCCTTGACCCGAAGAATACAAGGATCCTTCCGCAGACTTTGCAGGATCAGGGAGGCCATGCAGCGTAGGTTAGCTGAGGCATTCAGTCCGGAGTCCTCTGGGTCACTAAGGACGACATGATCCGCAGCCACCTCCTCCCAGCCACGTACAAGTCCACTGGTTTCTTGGGACTGTAAATCATCCCTAAAAGACTGCTGCTGATGATGCTGAGTGCCAGCCTCCACCTCCATGCTGACACAATCCTCCTCCTCCTCCTCCTCCTCTTCCTGTGCGATGGGTGGGACAGAAGGAACACGGTCTGGGTAAAGGGGGCCTTGAGAGGCAAGGAAGTCCTCCTCTTCCTGCCTCTGTTCTGCCTCAAGTGCCCTGTCCATTATTCCACGCAGCGTGTGCTCCAACAGGTGGACAAGAGGTACAGTGTCACTGATGCATGCACTGTCACTGCTCACCATCCTCGTGGCCTCCTCAAATGGTGCCAGGACAGTGCATGCATCCCTGATCATGCCCCACTGGCGTGGTGAAAAAAACCCGAGCTCCCCTGACCCTGTCCTGGTGCCGTAGTCGCACAGGTACTCATTGATGGCCCTCTGCTGCGTGTGCAGCCGCTGCAGCATGGCCAACGTTGAGTTCCACCTGGTGGGCATGTCACATATAAGGCGGTTCTTGGGCAGGTTCAACTCCTTTTGCAGCTCAGCCAGGCGAGCACTGGCATTATAAGATCTGCAGAAATGCACACAGACTTTCCTGGCCTGCCTCAGGACATCCTGTAAGCCTGGGTACCTGCCCAAGAACCGCTGCACCACCAGGTTAAGGACGTGAGCCACACAGGACACATGGGTCAGTTGTCCCTGTCGAAGGGCGGAGAGGAGGTTGGTGCCATTGTCGCAAACCACCATTCCTGGCTTAAGCTGGCGTGGCGTCAACCACCTCTCGGCCTGCCCCTGCAGAGCAGACAGGACCTCTGCCCCAGTGTGGCTCCTGTCCCCCAAACACACCAGCGCAAGCACGGCATGGCATCTTTTTGCCTGCGTACTTGCGTAGCCCCTTGAACGCCTACGGAGCACCGCTGGTTCCGAGGACAAAGCACAGGAAGAGGCCATGGAGGAAGAAGAAGAGGAGGGGGTGGAGGAGAGAGGTGTGTCACAACCAGTAGTAGCATTTTGGAGGCGTGGCGGTGGAACAACCTCCAACACTACTGCACCTTGTCCTGCATCCTTCCCAGCTGCCAAAAGAGTGACCCAATGGGCCGTGAAAGAAAGGTAACGTCCCTGTCCATGCCTGCTGGACCATGAGTCAGCGGTAATATGCACCTTACCGCTGACCGCCCTGTCCAGCGATACCAAGACATTGCCTTCCACATGCCTGTAGAGAGCCGGAATCGCCTTCCGTGTGAAAAAGTGGCGTTTGGGAACCTGCCACTGAGGAACCGCACATTGCACAAACTCACGGAAGGGGGCCGAGTCTACCAACTGAAAAGGCAGCAGTTGAAGCGCTAGCAATTTAGCCAAGCTAGCATTCAACCGCTGGGCATGTGGATGCTGCAGCTGCTGGAGCATGACTGCCAGATTGGTGTCCTTCTTGAGCATCCCCTCTCTCTGCTCTCACGCTACTGCCTTCCTCTATCTGGGTATCATCATCAGATCCTTCGAAACGCTGGGCATCCTCCTGGAGCATGTACCCAACACTGTGCTCAAACAGTTCGGGGGACTCCTCAGGAGGAGGACATGGTGGGTCTAGGGAAGGATTGACTAATGATGACATTGATACCAGAGAAGAGGACGCTTTGGCAGCTGCTTTTCCAGTACCCTGAGCCTGGGTGAGAGAGGATGAGGAGGATGAGGTGGGCTTGGTCATCCACTCTACCAAGTCTTCGGCATGATGTGGCTCAACATGTCCAGCTGCCGAAAAGAAGGACAAGCGTGTCCCATGGCCATGTGCTGATGACAATGCACCGCGTCCACGACCAGCACTGTTGCCCCCAGACACAGAGCCTGCTTGCCCTCTTTTTTTGCCTCCTGACTGTCTGCCTCTCCTTGTTTGCCTTCCAGACATTTTAATGGATGGCCTGCAGGGAGATGGGAAAAACAGCAATAAGGGCTACCTTCAGGTGTATACTGTGCAGGAGGCTTAGCAACAATGACCCTGACACTGTCCCCTGCCTATCTTTCTCTGTCCCTAAACACAAGGATTTGCAATATGCTTCAGCAAGATTGGTTTAGCACAGAATAGCACACTGACAGTTTCCCTCACTGTCCTTCTCTGTCCCTACAAACAAGGTTTAGCACAGAATAGCACACTGACAGTTTCCCCGAGTGTCCTTCTCTGTCCCTAAACTCAAGGATTTCAAATATGGTCCAGCAAGATTGGTTTAGCACAGAATAGCACACTGACACTTTCCCTCACTGTCCTTCTCTGTCCCTACAAACAAGGTTTAGCACAGAATAGACATGTGCATTCGTTTTCGTCCGAATGCATTTTCGTCCGAATTTCAGCTATTTTCGTTATCGTTTTAACAAACGAAAACGAAAGCACAGAATCCGAAAACCGAAAGATCCGACATAAACAAATGCTTTATTTTCGTTTTCGTTGCTACAACAGTTCGATATAGATAGGAGATTCGACGTGACGCTGACAATAACAATCTGTGTCTATCGAATCTGTGGTCGAATGTGCCTAACCTTAACTCTATTAGTCCAAGATTATTCTACATAGGAGAGAAAAGATTCGACATTATAGAGAGAAAAGATTCGACATAAGAGAGAAAGATTCGACATAGGAGAGGAAAGATTCGACATAGGAGAGGAAAGATTCGACATAGGAGAGGAAAGATTCGACATAGGAGAGGAAAGATTCGACATAGGAGAGGAAAGATTCGACATAGGAGAGGAAAGATTCGACATAGGAGAGAAAAGATTCGACATAGGAGAGAAAAGATTTGACATTATAGAGAGAAAAGATTTGACATTATAGAGAGAAAAGATTCGACATAGGAGAGAAAAGATTCGACATTATAGAGAGAAAAGATTCGACATAGGAGAGAAAAGATTCGACATTATAGAGAGAAAAGATTCGACATAGAGAGAAAAGATCACTGCTTGTGGGCGGAACATTCGACAGACACCATAAGCCTTCAATGACAGATTCGACCTTAATTAATTCAGATTTTCGGACGAATGCAATTTTTAACGAAAAACGAAATAAATAAAAACGAATTTCGGGAGTAACTAAATAAATTTATTTTTTGCACGAAAACGAAATTCCGAAACGAAATATTTCAGTGTGCACATGTCTAGCACAGAATAGCACACTGATAGTTTCCCTCACTGTCCTTCTCTGTCCCTACAAACAAGATTTAGCACAGAATAGCACACTGATAGTTTCCACGAGTGTCCTTCTCTGTCCCTAAACTCAAGGATTTCAAATACGGTTCAGCAAGATTGGTTTAGAACAGAATAGCACACTGACAGTTTCCCCGAGTGTCCTTCTCTGTCCCTAAACTCAAGGATTTCAAATATGGTTCAGCAAGATTGGTTTAGCACATAATAGCACACTGACACTTTCCCTCACTGTCCTTCTCTGTCCCTAAACTCAAGGATTTCAAATATGGTTCAGCAAGATTGGTTTAGCACAGAATAGCGCACTGACAGTTTCCCTCACTGTCCTTCTCTGTCCCTACAAACAAGGTTTAGCACAGAATAGCACACTGATAGTTTCCCTCACTGTCCTTCTCTGTCCCTACAAACAAGATTTAACACAGAATAGCACACTGATAGTTTCCACGAGTGTCCTTCTCTGTCCCTAAACTCAAGGATTTCAAATACGGTTCAGCAAGATTGGTTTAGAACAGAATAGCACACTGACAGTTTCCCCGAGTGTCCTTCTCTGTCCCTAAACTCAAGGATTTCAAATATGGTTCAGCAAGATTGGTTTAGCACAGAATAGCACACTGACACTTTCCCTCACTGTCCTTCTCTGTCCCTACAAACAAGGTTTAGCACAGAATAGCACACTGACAGTTTCCCTGAGTGTCCTTCTCTGTCCCTAAACTCAAGGATTTCAAATATGGTTCAGCAAGATTGGTTTAGCACAGAATAGCACACTGACACTTTCCCTCACTGTCCTTCTCTGTCCCTACAAACAAGATTTAGCACAGAATAGCACACTGATAGTTTCCACGAGTGTCCTTCTCTGTCCCTAAACTCAAGGATTTCAAATACGGTTCAGCAAGATTGTTTTAGAACAGAATAGCACACTGACAGTTTCCCCGAGTGTCCTTCTCTGTCCCTAAACTCAAGGATTTCAAATATGGTTCAGGAAGATTGGTTTAGCACAGAATAGCACACTGACACTTTCCCTCACTGTCCTTCTCTGTCCCTAAACTCAAGGATTTCAAATATGGTTCAGCAAGATTGGTTTAGCACAGAATATCACACTGACAGTTTCCCTCACTGTCCTTCTCTGTCCCTACAAACAAGGTTTAGCACAGAATAGCACACTGATAGTTTCCCTCACTGTCCTTCTCTGTCCCTACAAACAAGATTTAACACAGAATAGCACACTGATAGTTTCCACGAGTGTCCTTCTCTGTCCCTAAACTCAAGGATTTCAAATACGGTTCAGCAAGATTGGTTTAGAACAGAATAGCACACTGACAGTTTCCCCGAGTGTCCTTCTCTGTCCCTAAACTCAAGGATTTCAAATACGGTTCAGCAAGATTGGTTTAGAACAGAATAGCACACTGACAGTTTCCCTCACTGTCCTTCTCTGTCCCTACAAACAAGGTTTAGTACAGAATAGCACACTGATAGTTTCCCTCACTGTCCTTCTCTGTCCCTACAAACAAGATTTAGCACAGAATAGCACACTGATAGTTTCCACGAGTGTCCTTCTCTGTCCCTAAACTCAAGGATTTCAAATACGGTTCAGAAAGATTGGTTTAGAACAGAATAGCACACTGACACTTTCCCTCACTGTCCTTCTCTGTCTCTACAAACAAAGTTTAGCACAGAATAACACACTGACACTCTCCCTACCTATCCTTCTCTGTCCCTAAACACAAGGAATCCAGGATTAGTAAAGGAAAAAAATGACACTGTCCCTGCCTATGCTTCTCTTTCCCTGCTCCGGAACACACTACACAAGGCCGCCGCGCTGGCGGCCTTTTATAGTGTGGGGCGTGTACTAAACCCCCTCAGCAATAATTGGCCACAGGCATCCTGCTTGTGGCCAATCATTGCTCTCCTCGCTGCCGGCGCTGTGATTGGCCAAGCATGCGGGGTCACAGTGCATGCTTGGCCAATCACAGCGCCTGGATGACACTGCGATGGCGTAGTGCATTGTAGGCCATTCGCGTCACTCGAATTTGGCGCAAACGGCCCAAATCGTTCGATCTTCGTCGAACGATCGAACAGCCGATGTTCGAGTCGAACGTATGTTCGACTCGAACACGAAGCTCATCCCTGGTTAAGAGCATGGGAAGTGCGCTGCAAACAAATGTGGATAGGGAAATAACTTAAAATAACATTAAAAAAAAAAATAATATGCTGGAGGCCCCCTTTTCAGCAGAAGAGGTACAGGAAGTCATTAAGAATCTCAGAAACTCAACGGCACGATGCCACACATATGGTGGGAATGCCCCAGAATACGCCCTTTCTGTAAAAAATTATTCAGTTTTATGGATAAGCTAGTGGGAAAATAAAATACTTTGAAATAAAAATGTAGCGTGGTGCTAAATTTAAGGGAAGGAACCGGAGGCACTGTCAGCAACCCAATCTACTATCGCTTGTACTTGTCCTGGCCTCAACATTCGTACAGCCTCATTAGGCGCGACAAAATACCGTTGCAGGCTCGGCCGCCTACTCGCATCAGAGGAAGGTGTTTCACTTGTGCGTGTAGCTGGCACAGATCGACCACATCCTCTCCCTGCAACAGGAGCTCCACCAGCAGCACCACGACCGGGGCCACCACGTCCCTTTGACGTTCTCCTCATATTTTCCAAATTTAGGATCTTGCCCTAAATGGGTGTTTTTGGAAGAGCAAAACACACCCACAGTACGTAAACGCTGTATCTCACAGCTACAGAACTGCAGAAAATGCTATTCAAATAAAGTTTTTGTCCTATAATAATTTTTTTAGGATAGCACAGTAGAAGAAAAATATATAAATTGTTTATTTCACACAGCTCCAGATATGCATAAAACACTGCAAAATATTTTTTGTGGCCCTAAATGGGTGTTTTTGGAAGAACACAACACACCCACAGTCTGTAAACGCTGTATCTCACAGCTACAGAACTGCAGAAAATGCTATTAAAAAAAAATATGTTTTTGTCCTACAATTATTTTTTTAGGATAGCACAGTAGAAGAACAATATATAAATTGTTTATTTCACACACCTCCAGATATGCAGAAAACACTGCAAAATATTTTTGTGGCCCTAAATGGGTGTTTTTGGCAGAATACAACACACCCACAGTATGTAAACACTGTATCTCACACCTACAGCAATACAGAAAATGCTAAAAAAAAAAAAAAACTTTTTCTTAAACATTTTTTTGGGGAATAGCACAAGACAAGAAAAATATATAAATTGTAAATCTCACACTTGCCCTAAATGGGTCTTTTTGCAGGAGCACAATACACCCGCAGTATGTACAGGGTGTATCTCTCAACGTAACATATGCAGTTCTGGTGCACTGAGCTTGCAGATAAGTTAACATTTCTCTGACACTGGGCTCATGGCAGTGTAAGAAGACTGTGCACTGCAACACAAACAGGTAAACCTATGCAGATCACTGAGTTATTAGATCTCTGAGTCTGGACTACTATATAAATCTCTCTCCCTGAAAGCACCATCAGGAACCTTCCCCTACACTGTCTCTATCTTTTCTCTCAGATTGCAGAATCAGGACTAACTCATAGTATTTCAATCTCTCCCTAATAAGCAACAGCAGCCAGGATCCTCTCCCTATCCTGTCTAAAGCAGAGTGACGTGCTGTGTGCTTCTAGCTTATATAGAAGCTGGGTCACATGTTGCACTGGCCAATCACAGCCATGCCATTAGTAGGCATGGCTATGATGGCTTCTAAGGGCACAACAGTTAAACAAAAGGTGATTGGCTGCCCCCTGAAGCTTTTCTAAATGCCCCATTACATCACCGGACCCGAACCCGAACATACATGCATTTGTTCGGGTTCGGGTCCGGTACCCAAAAACTCAAATGTTCGGTACGGACCCAAACTTTACAGTTCGGGTTTGCTCAACCCTAGTTGTGATATTATTTTCTTATAGATGAATTAGTCCTTGGAAATTTTATGTATTCCGTGTTTTTCCTAGTCCCAAAGAATCGGTGAAACAGCAAAACGTGTCCACAAAGATGGGCATTACTTTAGATGGGTAATCAATAGATATAACCTATCTGCTTTTTTAGAACTTTTTTCAGCAGGAACACGGGGGGATGCAGTTCCAGCACATTCAGCACTGAATGTATGTAATGGCAAGGGGTGCTGGGGTATGCTGGAGGGTTTATTGATGCTGGCTGCTGGGGGATCTATTGTTACTGGGAATGGGGGGTGTAGTGTTGCTAGGGGGAAGGTCTATTTTTACGTGGGGGGTCTATTGTTGCTGGGAAGGGCTATTGTTGCTATTGTAGCTGGGGAAGGGGGATCTTATATTGCTGGGGGTTCAATTGTTGCTGGGATGGATCTACTATTGAAGGAGAGGTCTACAAGTCTGCTGAGAGATCTGTTGTTGCTGCTGGAGGTCTATTGTTATGGGGGATCTATTGTTGTTGGGGTGTGCTTGTTGTAGGGGATCTATTGTTGCTGAGGATGTCGGTTGTTGTGGAGGGATCTATTGTTGCTGGTGGGTCTATAGTTTTGGGGGTCTATTGTTGTTGTAGGGGGATGAATTGTTGCTGGGGTCTATTGTTTCTGGCTGCAGGGAATCGATTTTCCAGGATTTTTTGTCATTATTCACAAATTCCATACAAATTACTTATCACTATAAAATGATACTTGGTTCCATATTCTCTAAAAAGGAGTGGTACTAGGAGGTGGATTATAACTAGTATCTTCTAGTCAGGAATTTTATAGCTAGTTTTAGGGCTCAATAACCAGCATAAGCTGGAGCCAGGTTAGGCATCTGATGGCATTCGCCACTTATGCCTTGTACACGCGATCAGAATTTCCAAAGTCCAACAAACTTTTTCCATCGGATATTCCGACCATGTGTATGCCCCATCTGAGTTTTTTTCTGAGGAATTCCGTCGGAGTTTAGATAGAGAACTTTTACTCCGATGGAATTTTGTCGGAATTCCAATGTGCTTTTGGCCGGGCAAAAGCCTGATCGTGTGTAAGGGGCATTAGAGATTGCATGACAGATTAGATTCTACTGGGGACTAAGACATAGAGTAGATAGGCTGACTCTGCGTTTCAGTGCCACATCACGGTTCCTACTGATGATATGCTGCATTCCAGGCTGGTTGGACAACAGCTAGAGGATCTCCTCATTGATCTTGTCCTCTGGTCTCCGACACCAAGATGCATGCCACATCACAATCATCCTCAGAGGTCCTTGCAACTGAACTTTGCTGCAACATCCATCTGGAGGTATCTTTATTAATAACTACTGTACAAATACCTGAGTATATATGCAGTCTTCCACCAGGATTCCTGTTGGGCTCTTTGCTGATACTATGTTTCCCCGAAAATAAGCCCGGGTCTTATATTGATTTTTTCAACAAAAGACTCAGTAGGGCTTATTTTCAGGGTAGGGCTTGTCATGTGCTGTCTTCTCTCCCCATCCTTCTGCCTGCCTGTCAGAAATCCCCAGTGGCCAGTGGAACAGAGTTAAAAGTGCCTGTAAAATCATAAAATGCACTGCATTACAGCCCTATATGATGTAAAGTGTGCACCGTACCTTCCTACAGCGCCTTCCTTGGCGTTTCCATCACCCGCCTGTTCGGTCTTCTGTGCTCCGAGCACTGCAGAGGGAGGGGGGCCCGGGATCCCACGCTGACGGCTGGCAGAAGAGGAGGAGGGCAGCGGGGGATCAGATGAGTGGCGCCGCAACAAAGGTATTCACCACAGAAACATACACAGTCTAGACCACACAACACAACCCTTCCAAACTAGGGCTTATTTGCGGGGTAGAGCTTATATTGCAGCCCTCCCTGAAAATCACAGTAGGGCTTATTTTCAGGGAAACACGGTATTACCTGTTTGTGCATTGGGTGTATCTACTGTTATTTATCTTTTATTATATAAATTGCATATTATTTCCATACTGGTGTATATCTACTGTATATACTTATGGTTAATGTTATAAGCTGGTTGCAGTAGTTCTTCTGCTCCCAAACACTTTATTTAGATTACGGATTAATTTCCCAGGAAGGGAATTCATTCTGTTTACTGAGGCCGTGTCTTGGATAGAGGCACTGCCAACTTTATAATCAAACCCACTCTTCCACTAAGCGACGGTTCTGGTTCTCTTATTTACCTACAGGTTTCGTGCAATATCCTGTTTGGGGAGGGCCATTTGTCATAACCCATACATATGGCTACATATGTTTTGGAAGGAGTTGGTCTCTAGGCCTCTCTGTAGTTAAAGCATATGCTTGTTCACAGGATGAAATGCTCTCCTGCTATAACTTAGGCTGACAGAGATGCCATCTATTTGTTTACTCTTCCCCAGAATAGTGGTGGGTAGAGAGCTTGAGTTCAAGGTTACAAAGATAATTGTCTCTGCTGGTTACAGGTCTGTAATCCCTCACAGGCCCGTATTTCTCCCTGGAAGTGACCTTAAAGCTTTAGCTTTAGAAGATATAATTCTTCATAAGAAAGAAGTTGAGACATCCAAGGTTGCCACTCAATGTCCTCAGTTGATTAAGATAACAAAAGACTTCCATTTTAGTGCTTTTTGTGTCTATTACATGTGGTAGCTCTGGCACTTAAAGAGAATCTGTCACTTTGGACATTTAGACCAGGTTAGCTACTCCCAGGATGCAGTTCTGAGGTAGACAATCTCCAGGCCCGAACACTGTCACCTGATGAGTTGGACAGCATCATGAACCAGTGTATGCTCCAAAACCATCCGACAAGGAGCTGACATGTTTGTTGACTCTGGAAGCATCCGAGCAGCAGTGAAGTGTAGTAAAGGTACACTATATTATCAAAAGTATTGGGACATCTACCTATACACGCACATGAACTTTAATGGCATCCCAGTCTTAGTTCGTAGGGTTTAATATTGAGTTGGCCCACCCTCTGCAGCTATAACCGCTTCAACTCTTCTGGGAAGGCTGTCCACAAGGTTTAGGAGTGTGTCTATGGGAATGTTTGACCATTCTTTCAGAAGTGCATTTGTGAGGTCAGGCGTGGATGTTGGAGGAGAAGGCCTGGTTCACAGTCTCCGCTCTAATTCATCCCATAGGCATTCTATCGGGTTGTGGTGCAGGCCAGTCAAGTTCCTCCGAACCAAACTCGCTCACCCATGTCTTTATGGACTTTGCTTTGTGCACTGGTGCGCAGTCATGTTGGGGCCATCCCCAAACTGTTCCCATAAAGTTGGGAGCATGAAATTATCCAAAATGTCTTGGTATGCTGACACATTAAGAGTTCCCTTCACTGGAACTAAGAGGCCAAGCCCAATCCCTGAGAAACAACCCCACACCATAATCTCCCCTCCACCAAAAGATTTGGACCAGTACACAAAGCAAGGTCCATAAAGACGTGGATGAATGAGATTGGGCTGGAGGAACTTGACTGGCCTACACAGAGTCCTGACCTCAACCTGATAGAACACCTTTGGTATGAATTCAGGCGAAGACTGTGAGCCAGGCCTTCTTGTCCAACATCAGTGCATGACCTAAAAAATGTGCTTCTGGAAGAACGGTCAAACATTCCCATAGACACACTCCTAAACCTTGTGGACAACCTTCCCAGAAGAGTTGAAGCTGTTATAGCTGCAAAGGGTGGGCCAACTCAGTATTGAACCCTACGGACTAATACTGGAATGCCATCCATCATCCAATCACGTGTAAGGGAAAATGTTTCTTCTTTTATTTTCCTTGCATCTGATTCAGTATTCTTTACAAAGCAAAGCTTTACCACATCACATTTTTACAAAGGAAAATAAGTGCAACTGCACTTGCAAAGTGCACAATCTATTTGCCTTTAGTAAATCACCCTCAATGGTTGGTGGGGAGGGGGGGTTGTTAGCAAGAAGTGTCTGAGACAAACTTTATCTCAACTTTGTCTCAACTGGAGTGTAGCCAATCAGCTTTTCAATTTTCATTTTCTAAGATGTGTAGAACAATGAAAGGTAGAAATTAGTTGCTATGGACAACAGCAACATTTTAGATAGAACTTGTCCTAATCCTACCCAACAGGAGGGTAAGTGAGTTACTGTAGTGAAAAAAAAACAGAATTAGAGGGCTATGTTGCTTCCCAAACAGCTGCACCTAATACAAGAAACTGAATACTTACCTCTCTGGCAGGTGGCCAGTGACATTTTTGCTGTCTTCATCAGCTCCAGGCATCGCTGCTATCTCAACACTTGTGGGTTTGGTGCTGTAGTTCCTTCGACCAGCCTAATCACCCAGTAGAAATACACTATCCAACACACACCTAAGTGTTGGATAGCAGCAGTACCTGTAGCTGATAAAGACAGTGACAATTAAACCCACCCTCCATAAGAGAGGTAAGTATTCAGCTTCTTGTATTGCAGGCAGCAGCTGGCTGTATTTTTTAATTAGCAAAGCAATAGGGGCAGTTTAAAAGCTTGACGCTTCCAGCACATAGTGTCACTAAAACCCAGTAAATTGCAAACACACATCATTTCGGGTCTTGATCCAGACGTTTTCTAAACATTGGAATTGCTTGAAAGTGAAGCTAATACGACCTTGATTTTCTCATTTGCTGTGATGTGTTCAAAGGTAGAATGCAGATGTTTGATTCCGCTGTGTCAGGAATTAGCGTGATGCCCATTCGGGAGATGTTGAATGCAGTCAGATGGCGAGCCAGCCAGCCGGTAAGCCACAAAACTAAATACATGCATGGACATCAAGGGAGACAGAGGGAAAGCCTGCTTTAAGGGGAATTCCGGCTTCTTTCATTTTGGAGAGAAAGGTGGAAGTTATGCACTTTGTCAGTTTTTCCTTTCTGTCCATGGGTGAGAGAGAGGAGCGGCGCCACTCTGAGTGCAGTATGTCAGTTAAAATTCAAAGTTTAATAAAAGTAAGATCAACATTTTGGTGAGTTATAATGTGCATGGAATAAGTAGCCATGGCCAGAAGGCCCCACAGGCCATGGCCAACAGGCCCCACAGCCCATGGCCAATAGGCCCCACAGGCCATGGCCAACAGGCTTTACAGGCCATGGCCAACTGGCCCAACAGGCCAGCAGGATCCACAGGCCATGGTCAGCTCCCAGCAGGACCCACAGGCCAGTGGCCAGCAGGAGCCACAATCCATTGGCAGAAGCCAGCAGGACCCACAGGTCCGTGTTCAGCTCCCAGCAGGACCTACAGGCCAGCGGCCAGAAGGACCCACAAGTTAGCAGGACTCATAGGCCAGCAGGACCCAAAGTCCATGGTCAGCAGGACCTTACAGCCAGACTGTGTTCAAGGCTATTCTGAGGTTACTGGGTGGGCACTAGTTCAGGTCAAATGTGGTGTATGGGGGGGATATGGGATGTGGGGGTCAGCTGGGGGTGTCAGCTTAGCTCAGCAGGTCCTTGCACGGCCTCCTGGGGGGTACTGACAACTTCAAGTTTGTTGCAGTCCTGACGTGCCCTGCCCCTGCCCGGCTCCAAAGACCAGGAGTTGTAGTTTCCTGGCTGTACCGCTCTCAGTTCTCTCCGACGTCTGGGAGCTTGAGCGCAGTCTACAACTCCCGGAATGCAACGTAGATAGTTGGTGGCCACATCGGCCGTGCCCCTGACTTCCTCCACACAAAAAAGTGACAGCGGCCTCCGGCCATTTTAAATAAAAGTTAGGGTGGCCTGGGGGGCAATTTCCACCCTGCCCCCCAGCCCAGCCTGCCCCTGATGATCAACTCCCACTGAAGAAGGGGCTGAATGGGCAAAGGTTCAGGCACTTTGGATTGGAAGATTTTTATTCACCAATTTCTCTAGTGACAATTTTTGTATTTACTCGCAATTTATTGCTTAGGGTCAATGGTTATCACAGCCAAAACAAGGTGTGTATTTCCAGTGGGGACACAGATAGCAAAAACAAATTTAACCCTTTCCTACTCTATCCAAAACGGGAAAAAAACAAACGGAAGTAATTCAAAGCTGAATTCTGGAGAAAAAAAAAAAAGTATTTACCCTTGCAGTCGGTCCCCCTTCCCACTGTGAGGGGTATCTGCTTGTTTTGCCTAGGGGATGATGAATACAGTGATTTTTTTCCCTCTTTTTCTGGCAATCAGTGCTCTCCTCAACTGTCTTGCAATCTGAAATGTCAATGGGCCCTCGTCATCCTTCCAAATAATGCAGGACACTTGGTCCTTCAATGTATGGGATGACATGAGAGACCTGGGACCAGACAGACAGAAAAAGGTAGCGTTTTAGGGAGAACATAGCTAAGAATAAGGTAAGTATATCACCTTATTTATCCCTTAGGCAAAATGAGTAGTAAACCTTTACAGCGGAGAGGAGAACACACCTCAAGGGTAACTCTTTCTTTCCACAAGGTTTCCATCTGTGGGAAGACTTGGGTGATTTAGTGGTGCCTTTGTTATCCATTGGGTAGATAAAGAACCAACTATCCCTATTCCACTACACACCATCTTCCGAAGTCGGTCACAAATGGTTTGTTTCCTGGTTTTTTCCCCCTTATTGGGGTGGTACTTAAAGGGTCCACACATTCAAGGTGCGCCTAACCCCGGCCTCTCCCAAACACTTTACACATGGCCTCTTGCAAGCCAGGTGGATTGAGCCCAGCCATGTGGACAGTGGGAATGTCCTACGAGGGATCTTGTTTGCTACTATTGACTACCCTGTCATCCATTTGTTGGAGACAACACAGTACCCCTGAGGAAGACCACGTTCCTTTTGGTCGAAACGCATTGGGGAAACTTTTAGGACAGGATCAATATTGCAACAATTGTTTGTATAAATATACCTGCCAGTTTTATTGTTGTATGTATAACCAGAGCTCATGTTTTAAAACCCTATTTTTAATGTATGTGCAATAAAATTATATTTTTTTACATCAATACTTTCTTGATATATATATATATATTTATGTGTATATGTATATATATATATATATATATATATTGTAGCGGGCTGTTCCCCTTTAATGCAGAGAGACAAGAAGTTCCAGGTGAGAGGTGAGTCGGGAGGAAGTAGAGAAGAGACATTACTGGAAGTGAAAGCAGAGGCGAGAGACTACATCTCCCAGTACATCTTGCAGCACCCAGGGTACATTGGTCCGGAACAGAGACTGCTGGGGCAGACTTTATAAAGGGGAGGTGGAGTTTGTTTGGTCTCTTTTGGACACCCCCTCTCCTAGCAAGAGGATCTCTGTGTTGAACTGCTGTATGCACAAGGCCTGAAGCCTGGGCCTTGTGCTCTTTTCCAAAGAGCCCCTCTGCCAGCCTAGCAGAGCCTTAGAGACATCTTCTCCTCCTTGCTGCAGTACACCAGAAGGATTGAAGACTTGGATGTCGGTGGATTCCTGTTCCCAGACGAATCGGTGGAGGAAACAGACTTGGACTTGTCCGGGTGGTGAGAGCTGTTTAAAGACAGACACTTCATCTTTACTATTTGTTGGGATTACAAAGTTGTTCTTCAAGTGCACCACCGAAAGATTGCTAGCGAATATTGTTTCACTGAACTTCCATTTAGATCAGTCAGGCCTGGCTGCATAGGTAGACATTGCTGGGTGTTAGTCTACCCATGAGGGGAAGTAGCTGTAAAAGGGCAGCGCTAGAATTGCATAGCAATACTTTATTATTCTGATTACTCTGTTTATCTTTATTACTGTTTATTGCAGGGATCTGCAACTTGTTATACTGTTGTTTATTACTTGCCCATTAGCCTCAGTAAAATATCTGGGTCAAATACATTGGTGTCAGTTTCACTTACTTTAATAGAAGTTTTAAAGTATATCACTGTGTGCGTTTGCCATAGGACTGCGTCACCTAGAGTTGCGGTCACGCGGTCCTATCTCCCCTTACTAGCTGTGCCACGGGAGGTTAGAGCCGATTGCCAGGGGTTGACAGCGGTGCACTACAGGGCCCAAAACAAAACCAGCGGCTCTCTTAACTGGGGGTAGCGCTACACTTGGGGGCTCGAGTCCGGGATCTCTGTACGTTGCACGCTGCAATCAAGCCGGTCAGAAGTACTAGCATGGACACGCTAGCAATGTCACAATGGTGCGCAGCGGCTGGCACCGATCCAACCGCGGCGGTAGTTATTGACCTCCCGGGGGGGATCTGGCAAGAAGAAGCGATAAAGCAGCTAATAATGTCACTATCACCGAGCCAGAAAGCATGGGTGATGGATACAAGGTCAAATGCCTCGTTTACGTACGCACTGGTAGAATGGAAAGACGAAATCCCAGAGCAATTTAAAAGTCCAAGTATACAAGCCATAGATAATCAGATCTATCACTTGATACATACGCTGCCAGTGAAGGGAGAATGGTTCCAGACACCAAAACCATCATCTCCACAGATATCTCCACCGCCTGGCACCCTCAGCACCGAATTATGCGCGGTCCTAGGGGAAATCATAGCCCAGTGCAAGAAGGATCCTACAGACTACCAAATGTCGGGATACAGAAAACTTGGAGTATTCTCTGGAAGGAAACCTGTACCTTCGGGTGAAGAGGGGTTTGAGGAGTGGTTAGACGGCGCCACTCAGGCCTTAGAAGAATGGGAAATCCCAGAACCCAGAAAGAAACAGAGAATCACAGAGAGTTTGAAGGGGCCTGCTCTGGAGGCCATACGCAACCTTAAGCTAAGTAAGAAGGACTGTGATGCGCAGGATTATCTGGACATTCTGCAGAATGTGTTCGGCGGGACGGAAAAGGTCCCTGAACTTACTTACCAGCTCGAACACTGCTACCAAAGGCAAGGAGAAAAGCTGTCAGACTTCATAAGACGCCTGGATAAGATCCTGCACCAGATCTTGCTGAAGAAAGGGATTGATCCCAGGAAATTGGATGAGGCCCGTGCCCAGCAGGTGTTGAGGGGAGCTCATCCCTTAGACCCCATCGCATTAGTGCTACGCATCCGGCAGGACGGGAGCAGCCTGGAATACCCCGACTTGATCCGGATAGTCAGGGAGGAGGAGGCTATGTTGGAAGACAAAAGGAGGAGTCAACATACCGAACCAACTACCCTCCCTGCGGTGGGAGTCAGATCAGCTATGGCTACTGAACGGGACTCAGAAGTGGAGATCCTGAAGTCTCAAATCACTCAGGTGCTGGATCTTTTGACCACACTCCTGTCTGAAAACTCAGGAATGAAGGAACCCGAGGAAATTAAGAATGAACCACGCCAGAGCAGTTCAACACCAACCTCCCCACAGAAGAGAAGAGAGATTGTCTGTTTCAACTGTGGAGGTGAAGGCCACTACCAGCGAGTATGTCCAAGTCCACGAATGGAGACAGAAGGCTGGCGGAGGCCTCAGAGAAGTGACCCAAGAATTGAGAGAAGATCCGGGCCTTCAAAAATAACTTTCCCTGAACCTGCGAGGGAACGGTGGAGGACACCTGCAGTTTATGCCGTCTCAGTGAACAACGCCTATCAGCCTTCCAAACAACGCCAGAAACGGCATTCCCAGCGCCGGAAGCTGAAGAGAGCACAAGTCCAAGTATGCCAGCCTGCTGTTACAGGTGTTTCCAAAAGGACTGCTACCCAATTGGTAGGTCCTCTGCCTGTAGTGCCTGTTCTGATCGAAGGGATCTACACCAGAGCCATCCTTGATACAGGTTCTCAGGTTACCCTAATGACCAGAGACTTTTACAAGAAGTACCTATCATACCTGCCCCTGGAAGAGATGGGAGAAACCAAGATTCAGGGTATCCAGGCAGAAGAGTACTCTTGTGATGGATGTGTGCGGGTCAAGTTGTCATGTGATCCATTGAGGGCTGGGGAGCCCCAGAACTTTGAGACACTGGCCATTGTCTGTCCCTGGCTGCCAGGGCCCTCAAGAAGCTCTCTCATCATTGGGACCAATACCGATCTGGTGAAACGGCTTTTAGCCCCTGCTGTCCCCAGATGTGATCCCATACCCTCACTACCGGAAGAGGTTCCTGCTTCAGTACCAGAGGAAGAGCCAAGAGTAGCTGAGACTGTGACTCCCAGGGAGAAGAGAAGGAAGAGAGTCATTCATCCTCCCCGGAAACTAACTCATGATCAGATGGGAGAAAGTTCCGAAGACACGGTCCTAACCTCAAGAAGGACCATGCCCACATCTGGTCCCTCCACTGTACATTTGGTGGAGGGCAACCCCAACTCACTTCCTGGCACAGTTAGACAGGTCGCCCCCACTGAAGCGACCTGTGGACAGGACAGCTCCCCATCATATGATGATCGGTGGGAGGCTCCTCTGTCAATCCTATGCAACCGCATTGAAGCTAAAATGTTTTGCAGATCTAAAAATGTTAGATGTCTTTGGGGACCAAAGAGTTCAAGTGGGGGGAGTGTGTAGCGGGGTGTTCCCCTTAATGCAGAGAGACAAGAAGTTCCAGGTGAGAGGTGAGTCAGGAGGAAGTAGAGAAGAGACATTACTGGAAGTGAAAGCAGAGGAGAGAGACTACATCTCCCAGTACATCTTGCAGCACCCAGGGTACATTGGTCCGGAACAGAGACTGCTGGGGCAGACTTTATAAAGGGGAGGTGGAGTTTGTTCTGCCTCTTTTGGACACCCCCTCTACTAGCAAGAGGATCTCTGTGTTGAACTGCTGTATGCACAAGGCCTGAAGCCTGGGCCTTGTGCTCTTTTCCAAAGAGCCCCTCTGCCAGCCTAGCAGAGCCTTAGAGACATCTTCTCCTCCTTGCTGCAGTACACCAGAAGGATTGAAGACTTGGATGTCGGTGGATTCCTGTTCCCAGACGAATCGGCGGAGGAAACGGACTTGGACTTGTCCGGGTGGTGAGAGCTGTTTAAAGACAGACACTTCATCTTTACTATTTGTTGGGATTACAAAGTTGTTCTTCAAGTGCACCACCGAAAGATTGCTAGCGAATATTGTTTCACTGAACTTCCATTTAGATCAGTCAGGCCTGACTGCATAGGTAGACATTGCTGGGTGTTAGTCTACCCATGAGGGGAAGTAGCTGTAAAAGGGCAGCGCTAGAGTTGCATAGCAATACTTTATTATTCTGATTACTCTGTTTATCTTTATTACTGTTTATTGCAGGGATCTGCAACTTGTTATACTGTTGTTTATTACTTGCCCATTAGCCTCAGTAAAATATCTGGGTCAAGTACATTGGTGTCAGTTTCACTTACTTTAATAGAAGTTTTAAATTATATCACTGTGTGCGTTTGCCATAGGACTGCGTCACCTAGAGTTGCGGTCACGCGGTCCTATCTCCCCTTACTAGCTGTGCCACGGGAGGTTAGAGCCGATTGCCAGGGGTTGACAGCGGTGCACTACAGGGCCCAAAACCAGCGGCTCTCTTAACTGGGGGTAGCGCTACAATATATATATATTTTTTTTTTTTCTGCTGCTAAAAAAAACATGGGGACACCTTAATCCTTTTTTTTTTTTTCCCTTAGTATAGCTTTACCAAATTATTAAGTAATGCGGCTGCAAAGCGGTGACATTGTTTTGCCATTGTGGGAAAAGACGCAAAATAACAAGAGAAATCCCGCTGCCGGAGTGGCCAAGTGGCGGGCTATTCAACTCCATATAGAAATGTCAGTTTTGGGTGAAGCTGACACAAATTTCTCATTGGAGTTTGTAGCTCTTCAACGTAAAAGGTAATTCAGGTTTTGTAGTTACTGTTCCTTTAATAACTATCATGTGGAATGTTAACCACAAATTTTGCACACTCACATCCATTTTGTATTTCATCAAAACTTTTATCCTTGATGAAATACAGTGTACTTTTTCCGTAGCCGAGCTACTGAGAGTTGTTTTAAAAACCACTTATAACCGCAGCCATTTTTTTGCTCCTTAAACCTCGGGAAGCACAGACATAAACTACGCTATATATTTAGCTGTCCTGAGAACAGACACATTTTATTTGATTTGATAGAATTTATTGTGACAAGAGGTATAACTTTGAGATCTACAGGAAACTTGGCCCGGGATAATCATTTAATGTTTCCGGAAAGTGTCATATTAAAACGGCTGACAAAACATGAAAAACGAGCGCAATTGTGTTGCATTGAGTAACGCATTTGACATAGAAAGTTTCAATTTTTTCCTCCAAGTAGGATGGAGTCAAACCAATATATTTATCACGTGGCTAAAGCCAACTTGTTATTTTATTTTAATATATTTTTTTTGCTCGCAAAACACATATTTAGCACGCGTTAGATTCTTCCAAATGTACTCATAAAAAATGTACTCAGCAGGTTTTTTGGCTTTTTCCGTCTCCCATCATCAAGTTTATGGAAGTGGGGAACATGTGTCAATAATAGTGTATTACAGTATATTGGTCAAAGGCTGATTGTAACAGATTTATGATGGAAAGCACAGATGTACCTCTATTGCTATTCTAGGTGATACTTGTACACAGATCATTGGATCATTTCACTTGGTGCATAGGATTTGGCACAGGTTTTGTCTTTCCAATAATTTCAAGCTTTGTATATATGCCCCAGAGCTTTTATTACCTGATATTTTTGTCAGTGTGCCAATTGCAAATTCATACCTGTGGCCATTATGAAGGATTTTAAAGTTCTTTTATATTATGGAGCCTTCAAGGGGCAGAACTTGAACATACTGTTTATAGGTTGGTCCTACCCACTCAAAACTCCCGGATGGGCAGAAGTCATGATCAGTTGTAGAAAACAAAGAACGTCAACCCATAAGAGCATAGCCTATTCAGGTGATTTCAAGGCTTATTTGTGCATTTTTGCATCTAACTTGCCACACAGGCTACACATTTTTTGGCATCACTATCCAATCATGTTGTATACTGTTGCACAGAATACACTATATTACCAAAAGTATTGGGACACCTGCCTTTTTCACGCACATGAACTTTAATGGCATTCCAGTCTTAGTCCGTAGGGTTTAATATTGAGTTGGCCCACCCTTTTCAGCTATAACAGCTTCAACTCTTCTGGGAAGGCTGTCCACAAGGTTTAGGAGTGTGTCTACGGGAATGTTTGACCATTCTTCCAGAAGCGCATTTGTGAGGTTAGGCACTGATGTGGACAAGAAGGCCTGGCTCGCAGTCTCCACTCTAACTCATCCCAAATGTGTTCTATTGGGTTGAGGTCAGGACTCTGTGCAGGCCAGTCAAGTTCCTCCTCCCCAAACTCCCTCATTCATGTCTTTATGGACCTTGATTTGTACACTGGTGCGTGGTCATGTTGGAACAGGAAGGGGACATCCCCAAACTGTTCCCACAAAGTTGGGAGCATGAAATTGTCCAAAATGTCTTGATATGCTGATGCCTTAAGAGTTCCCTTGACTGGAACTAAGAGGCCAAGCTCGACCTCTGAAAAACAACCCCCCACCATAATCCAGCCCACCACCAAATGATTTGAACCAGTGCACAAAGCAAGGCCTATAAAGACATGGATGAGCGAGTTTGGGGTGGAGGAACTTCACTGGCCTGCACAGAGTCCTCACCTGAACCCGATAGAATATGTTTGGGATAAATTAGAGCAGAGACTGCGATCCAGGGTGGGCCAACTCAATATAGAACCCTACAGACTAAGATTGGGATGCTATTAAAGTCCATGTGCGTGTAAAGGCAGACTTCCCAATACTTTTGGTAATATAGTGTGTATAGGTTGGACCACTCAAAACTCCTGGATTGGCAGAAGTCATGGTAAGTTGTAGAAAACAAAAAATATCAACCCATAAAAGCATAGTGTATTCAGGTGATATAAAGGCTTATTTGTGCATTTTTAAGAGCAATGTGCCATACTGGAGCTTCCTTGGGGCAGGTTTACATATTTTTGACCCCATACAAAATCAGGAAGTCATACACTAATATTGTTAGATCCATCCAATGTTATTAAAGTCGGACCTAGGTGGGGCTGCAGTGTGCTTTGTCTGGTTTTAATAAAGTTGGATGTGATCTGACACCATTTTTGTGAGAGTTCTTACTTTCCTGCTGAGTTGGTGAAGCATGGTTTGGCTCCTTTTGGTCAGGACCTGGAGATTCAGAAGCAAGCGATTTGTATCTACAGGTTTAAAGTGGTGTATATCTCTTTACACAGGGCTTTTTTTCTCAGAGTATAGATGCAGGTACTCCCGTCTTCCTAGTCACCCCTTGTCTCTGCCCCCTACCCAGCTCCCAGTACCGTACCTTGGTTCCACCCTACCCACCTCCCAGTAAGACACCTTTTAGAGAACCATTTTGTGGGATTTGTACTGAGAGACAGTTAAAAAGATACCCTGCAGCTAGCAACAATAGTATCCCCCAGCAACAATAGAACCCCTCCAGCAACAATAGTTCCCCCAGCAAAAATATTTCCCCCTCATAAACAATAGATCTCCTCCTCCAGCAATAGATCTCCCCCAGCAACAATAGATCCCTTGCAACAATATACCCCCAGCAACAATAGACTTACCCCTTAGCAAAAACAGACCCCCTAACAACAATGAACCTTCCAACAGTCAGCCTCAGTAGACCCCTCCCTCAACAGGAGATCCTTCCCAGCAACAATTGGACCCCCAACAACATTAGACATCCCCTGCAACAATAGATCTCCCCTAGAGACAACAGATTCCTCAGCAGCCAGCATCAACTGACCCTCCAGCACACCCCACCGCCCCTTGCCAATACATACATTCATTGCTGGAGGTGCCAGAACCTGCTGAAAAAAAAGCCCTGCCTCAACAGATTTGGTCACATAGGCTTTTGTATAGGGGCACCTGGAAAACTCATGTAACTCACGTTTTCGCACATTTTTTCACTTGTTTTTCAGCCGCTTCCCTTAAAGTCTTTGGGGCCAAAAGCACATGATTTTGCATACAAAAAGTCACAGGTACTTTTCTCAAATGGAATGAAGCTACTGAATGCTCAGATGTGAATGGGATCCATTTAGAATAATAGTATTCTTCTTGTTGAGCATTGTCACACATCGGGAATAGAATGATAAAACCTGTGTGAATGGGGCCTTAGGATCCAAATAATAAGGTTCTTTTTTCTGATAAATCCCATTCTGATGAAAATTCAACGTTTTTCAGGGGCCACAGAAACTTCTCCACCTTCATTAGGGCTTTATGTTTTTTTTAACAGTATATTATTTGAACTGTTGGTGTATGAGGTTGGGAATGACTTAATAAAAGAATTGCAACCATTGCTTCAGGAGCTGGTTAGACGATAAGGTCAAACCATTCACCACAGTCTGAATTCATATCTTCTTCAACAGGCTGCAGCTGTGAGGAAGGGAGAATTTTTTGGGCCCCCAAATTTAGTTGTATTTTTGGAAAATGTTAGTGATTAATAAACTAACCTTTTTATTTGGACTCTAAACTCTCTTGATGCTTTCACTTCCAAACCGCCTAACTGTAAATGTATGTAATGACTTAACAGTTACCGTATTTATCAGCGTATAACACGCACCCCAAGTTTAGGAGGGAAGTTTAAGGAAAAAAACTTTTAGGAGGAAAGTTTAAGGACAAAAACTTACATTTTAAATGCCCATCAATGCAGCCTTATCAGTGTCCATCTGCAGCCTTGTCCATCATTGCAGAACGATCAGTGTCAATCTGCAGCCTTGCCCAAAATTGCAGCATGATCAGTCTCCATCTGTCTGCCGAGGAGGGAACGAGCGCCGCCGAGACAGACAGAGCCGGATGTGCTGTGTACTCAGCTCATCCCGCAGTCCTGCCCTTTGGCCCGGCTCCTATGATGGACATAACACCGGTCCAATGGCGGGACATAAATGCTAGGATGCGGGACTTGGCGTGACTGCGAGCGGAGCCAAGTACACAGGAGAATTCGGCTCTGTCTATTTCGGCGGCGCTCGTTCCCTCCTCCCCCTCTGAGGCAGCCATTCAGCATATAACATGCACCCACGATTTCCCCCTGATTTTAAGGGGAAAAAATGCGTGTTATACGCCAATAAATACAGTAAATACAGAGATTAATAGCTACAGCTATAATTTTTTTCTTTTTTTTTTTCCTTCAAGCGGTCGACTTGAAGAAAAAGCGGCGGATTCACCACAGGATCACTTTTATAGGCAGTGGGAGAGGTGCACCCCCCCCCCTCCCTCCCTCCACTTCCCGGTCATTTCTGAGCTTACTGGAGCCATCGGTAAGCCCAGAACTGATCCGGTGCGGTCGATGGCTAAGCAAGATAGCCCTCACTCGGCTCTATGCCCTTGGAGGACCAGAGCGATGTCTGACGTCACTTCCTGTTCTGGGGCAGATATACAGGATTTTTTTTTTTTAAGGCAATTTTTTTTGCTTTTAAAGGTAAATGAGAGATCTGGAGTCTTTTTGACCCCCGATCTCTCAATAAAGAGGACCTGTCATGCTTATTTCTATAAGTAAAGCGCCCTATCCCTCTGAGCTTGCACGCAGAAGTGAAAGCATATGTGTGGTATTGCCGCGATCGTTAGAGTGGGAGCAATAATTCTAGTGCAGGACCTACTCTGTAACTCTAAACAGGTAACCTGTAAAAAAAATTAAAACATCGCCTATGGAGATTTTTAAGTACCGTAGTTTGTCGCCATTCCACGAGCATGCACAATTTTAAAGACTGGCATGTTAGGTATCCATTTACTTGACATAACATCATCTTTCACATTATACAAAAAAATTGGGCTAACTTACTGTTTTTTTTTTAACTCATTAAAGTGTGTTTTTGTCCCAAAAAATTGCGTTTGAAAGACCGCTGTGCAAATACAGTATGACATAAATTATTGCATTGACCGACATTTTATTTTCTAGGGTCTCTGCTAAAAAAAATTATACACAGTGGATACAGAAAGTATTCAGACCCCCTTAAATTTTTCACTCTTTTTTATATTGCAGCCATTTACCAAAATCATTAAAGTTCATTTTTTTCCTCATTAATGTACACACAGCACCCCATATTGACAGAAAAACACAGAATTGTTGAAATTTTTGCAGATTTATTAAAAAAGAAAAACTGAAATATCACATGGTCCTGTGTGTATATATATTTATATATATATATATATATATATATATATATATATATATAAAATGTTTGGGGTTCTAAGTAATTTTCAAGCAAAAAATACAGATTTTTACTTGTAAACAACAAATATCAGAAACAGGCTCGGTCATCAAGTAGTTCTATTTGAAATGCCACGCCTTAGCCCTTTCCGGAATAAGAAGCTGCCTCATCTAAGAGTCAATGTACCCCCAGAATTTGATTGCAAATGTATTTTAAACCTTTACAATTTCTTGAAAGAGTACAAATCTGCCCCCTGACCCCTGCTGAAGTCCCCCCCTAAAAACAAAACCTTCTAGCACAAATCCCCCCCCCCCCATGTCTACCATATCAGCTCTTCTAGCACAAACCCCAAAATTCTACACTCCTAACACAAATCCTCTTCACCCATCCCAACACAAATCCCCTCAAATCAACACTCCTAGAACACCGCCCTCAAATTTCCCCTCCTAGAACAATTCTTACCCCCCTTACCCCCTTCCACTTTCCATATTCCCCCTCCTAATACAAATCTCCTCCCCCCCAATCTACTTGTAGCACCCCCCCTTCCCACCTCACACAATACCACAGCGCCCAGGGTAGCTGTCCCTCCTGCCCACCCCTTGTCCCGGCCCTGGGCAGAAAGCTCTTGGTGTTGGAGCATCCAATACATTTAAGTACCCAGAAGTAGAAGTTTTGGGTGGAATGACCTTGTATGACTTGTATGGCAGTCAATCTTTGCCAGCATCAACCAGTTACAATCTAATCTCCTTATAACGGTGTTCCTGAGATGTTCTCATGCTTTGACATCTTCATCCAATTGCGATCTAACTTGCCACACAGGCTGCGCATATGTTGACATCACTATCCAATCACGTTGTATACTGTTGCACAGAATATGTGACTGGGCCATGCTTCCTCATTGACATCAACGGTATCAGTCACTTGTCTTTATTCCGTGATTGTAAATTATGTCCCTCAATCACAGCCTCTATTACAGGGAGTGTTCTGGTGACAGAATCTATAAAGGTAATTATGTTTGGCCTAGTATGAAGGAATGTCTGATTATGCAATTTCAATTTAATTTCATGTTTTCGCTGTCGTATATCATAACCGCTAATGCAAATGAGTGTGAGTGTAGCAGCATCAATTAATGTGTTTCATAGCTTGGGACTAAAGTAAACACCTTTTCAGCTCTTTGAACACCGACCAACTTGTGTTTTATTTGTATTTATTTATTTATTTTCCTAAATAAGCATCAGTTGTTTGTTGTAGGGATTCCTTTAGTTGAGTGCCAAATCGATTTATCCTTGGCTGCTACGAGCACATGTGGTGGTCGCTATCTCTGCAGAAAAAAAAAAAAATCAAACCAGAAAGTCTTTGTAGACACATGGATTTGTCTCTGTAACCTGTATTCTTTTGCATTACGTTATTTTACAAATATTACACACATTAAAATGATTTAGAACAGGGATCAGAAAAATATATCGAAAAATGTAGACAACGTAAACCTCTGGTGGCCAAATATGTGCCTGTTAAAAAGGAATCAATCTTGGAATTCTGATGGTATCTGACCAGACAATGAGGACTTACATAGGATTAAAGCTCAAGAAATGTATTCGGGCTCTGTTTGGTTTCAGGTTCTCTCTATTTCAGGGCCATATTTACCAAAATAGCCTGCATGGGATACCGTATATACTCGAGTATAAGCCGAGTTTTTCAGCACATTTATTGTGCTGAAAATGCCCCCCTTGGGTTATACTCGAGTCACCTTTTTGCGCCTGATCTCCCGGATTTTGGGGACCTGGTACCGGCCGGTCGTAGGTCCCCTGGACCCCAAACGTGGCACACATGTAGCCCCACTCTTCCTCTATAAGTGTACAAAGTTTGTTGTCCGAGGGACCTACAGCCGGGGAGCACCGATTTTTCAAAGCCGGTTAAATGTCAGTCTAGTCATGGACACAGTGAGGCATGGACACAGTGAGGCATGGACACAGTGAGGCATGGGCACAGTGAGGCATGGACACAGTGAGGCATGGGCACAGTGAGGCATGGGCACAGTGAGGCATGGGCACAGTGAGGCATGCACATGGACACCCTAGGCTTATACTCAAGTCAATAAGTTTTCCCATTTTTTTGTGGTAAAATTAGGTGCCTCAGCTTATATTCGGGTCGGCTTATACTCGAGTATATACGGTAGTTTTCCTCCAGTCAAGAGAAAGGACATTGGTAAGTGGGCGGGGGAGAGTTTGCAGGGGTAGAGGAAAACCTGAGTGATGTGTGGAGATTCAGGCTTTCTAAAAAACTGTGTAATGCCCTGTACACACGATCGGAATTTCCGATGTGATAAAATCCAATGGAATTTTCCGTCAGAATTCCGTTCAAGCTGTCTTCCATCAGTCTTGCATACACACTGTCAGACCAAATTCCGACCGTCCAAAACGTGGTGACGTACAACACTACGACGAGCTGAGAAAAATTAAGTTCAATGCTTCCGAGCATGCGTCGACTTGATTCTGAGCATGCATGTTTTTTTCTCCGTCGGAGCTCCACACAGAAGAAAGCTTTGCAGCAAGAAGAGAAATGTCCAAGAGACTCATTTAAAAAGCAGCGTTATGGCCACACTACAGTGCTACAAAAGTTCCTATGTAGGTGGGATGTGAAGTGAGTGGAGTTGGAAGAATGAAGGTGAACCAGAATTGCATTGCTAGATTGCCAGTGCCACCATAGAATGCCAAGTTGGTCACATTGGGGGAAAAAGGTGATGGGATAATGGTGTCATTTTACCCTGAGTATTTAAATTGTGGAAGTCATTGTCATTGTCAAGGACTCAAGAAAAAAGGTAAAGTGCGAGGTCTCTGAAGCTTTACTGAGACCAGTGAGTAAAGGTCTGTTTATGCCTGTAAGGACTAGGGCCCAGTCTCTGATGCCCCCTCTTAAAAAGCCCATTGAGTGTTATAGAGGAGGATACTAGTTGAGAGTGTTCCCTAAGTTACCAGTGTGGTCTTCAGAAACGTGTGAACTGTAATAGCATATTATAGGTCAGTAGAAAATGTGAGGCAGATGTGTGTGATGATTCCCCCCTTCTTTACACCTAAGTCCCCCTTTGTCTGACCTTGCAAGGTTACACACTATTCTACAAAGGACCTACCAATTTTATGTGGAGAGCGTGTGTGTGTGTGTGTGTGTGTGGGGGGGGGGGGGTTGGGTACAGAGGGCATTTTATCTTTAAAGAGTGTTTAACCACTTAACGACCGCTCACTGTATATATACGTCGGCAGAATGGCACCGACAGGCACAATCACGTAGAGTGTACGTGATTGCCTTTGTATAGTTGGGGGGTCCAATCGGACCCCCCTCCTATACAGTGAGCGGTGGCTAAGTGTCCGGGAGCATTCCGGGATGAGGGGGCAGCCATTCGTTTCTGGCCACCCCCTCGCGATCGCTCCCGGCGAATGGAAATGCCCCCTCTGTCTGTGTCAGACAGAGGGAGCAGGAGGAAGTGATGTCATCTCTGGTGCGGCGCTCACATATACCGAGCGCCGTACAAGAGAAGACATCAGGTCAGTGCACACAACACTACACTGACACCAGGACACATAGGGACATAAATCGCCCCCCCAGGCCCCCCCAGACACCCCAGATCACCCCCCCAGCCCCCAGTCACAGTGTCACTGATTGCAGTGACCATTTATTTAGTGATCACTGCAATCAGTGACATTTGTGACTGTAAAAGTGTCACCAAAGTTTAGTCTTAGGTCCAGTGTAGCCCCCTAACCCCCCCTAATAAAGGTTTAACCCCCTGATCACCCGCCAGAAAACCCTTTCACCCCCTATCACCACTGTCGCTAAGCGATCATTTTTCTGATCGCTGTCTTAGCGTCAGTGATGCCGATCGGCAGCCAGTAATTTTTTTTAGGTTCGCCGCATGTTTTTATAGCGTCAGGTACCCCAATATATTATCTAATAAAGGTTTAACCCCCTTGATCGCCCCCCAGGTAACCCTTTCACCCCCTATCACCACTGTCACTAAGCGATCGTTTTTCTAAACGCTGTCTTAGTGTCTGTGATGCAGATCGGTAGCCGGTAATTTTTTTTAGGTTCGCCGCAGGTTTTTATAGCGTCAGGTACCCCAATATATTATCTAATAAAGGTTTAACCCCCTTGATCGCCCCCCAGGTAACCCTTTCACCCCCATCACCACTGTCACTAAGCGATCGTTTTTCTAAAGGCTGTCTTAGTGTCGGTGATGCAGATCGGTAGCTGGTAATTTTTTTTAGGTTCGCCGCAGGTTTTTATAGCGTCAGGTACCCCAATATATTATCTAATAAAGGTTTAACCCCCTTGATCGCCCCCAGGTAACCCTTTCACCCCCTATCACCACTGTCACTAAGCGATAATTTTTCTGATCGCTGCCTTAGCGTCGGTGATGCAGATCGGTAGCCAGTAATTTTTTTTAGGTTCGCCGCAGGTTTTTATAGCGTCAGGTACCCCAATATATTATCTAATAAAGGTTTAACCCCCTTGATCGCCCCCCAGGTAACCCTTTCACCCCCATCACCACTGTCGCTAAGCGATCGTTTTTCTAAACGCTGTCTTAGTGTCGGTGATGCAGATCGGTAGCTGGTAATTTTTTTTAGGTTCGCCGCAGGTTTTTATAGCGTCAGGTACCCCCATATATTATCTAATAAAGGTTTTAACCCCCTGATTGCCCCTAGTTAACCCTTTCACCAGTGATCACCATATAAGTGTTACGGGTGACGCTGGTTAGTTAGTTTGCTTTTTATAGTGTCAGGGCACCCGCCGTATATAACCCAATAAAGGTTTAACCCCCTGATCGCCCGGCGGGTGATATCAATTAGGTTTTAGCGTCAGAGAGGGACTGCGTCACACCCCAGGCAGCGTCAGGTTAGTGCCAGTAACGCTAACACCCACGCGTGAAGCATACATCCCCCTTAGTGGTATAGTATCTGAACAGATCAATATCTGATCTGATCAGATCTATACTAGCGTCCCCAGCAGTTTAGGGTTCCCAAAAACGCAGTGTTAGCGGGATCAGCCCAGATACCTGCTGGCACCTGCGTTTTGCCCCTCCGTCCAGCCCAGGCCACCCAAGTGCAGTATCGATCGATCACTGTCACTTGCAAAACACAACACACATAACTGCAGCGTTCGCAGAGACAGGCCTGATCCCTGCGACTCCAGTGCTGTAGGAGGTGATTTCACCACCACAGTTAAAAAAAAAAAAGCAAATATGCCGAAGCATTGGGGCAGCAGGGGCGGAGGAGCGATTTTGCTCCTAATGCCGCGTACATACGGTCGAAATTCCGACGGAGGCTTGCCCGTGGAAAAGTCCGACCATGTGTGTGCGGCATAACTTTTTTGCGGGAGGATGCCCCCATGCTTCGGCATATATAAATGGTGCGTGTATGCCCATCATTGGAAGTGGGTGGATGAAGGGCGGTATTCTAATGGTGGGTATACCCACCGATCAATCTCTTTTTTCGTTCAGCCAACTGGCTGCATGAAAAAAAAAGATTACAATACATGTCCAACAAGGACCAGCAACGTACAGGTATGTTGCTGGACTTTGAATGTTTATACCAGAATGATGCCTGCGGGTTTAGGTATCATCTTGGTATCATTCTTTTCAGCCTGCGGCCGGCTTTCATGTAAAAGCAATCCTAGCGGCTAATTAGCCTCTGGACTGCTTTTACAAGCAGTGGGAGGGAATGCCCCCCCCGGATATAAAAAGCGCCATTGGGAAATTGGGAAAGCATTTTATCACACCGATCTTGGTGTGGTCAGATGCTTTGAGGGCAGAGGAAAAATCTAGGGTCTAGAAGACCCCAGTTTTTTCAAAAAAAGAGTACCTGTCACTACCTATTGCTATCATAGGGGATATTTACATTCCCTGAGATAACAATAAAAATGATAAAAAAAAAAAAATACTTGGAAGGAACAATTTAAAAATAAAATAAAAAAGCAAAATTAATAATAAAAAAAAAAAGAAAAAAAAAAAAAGCACCCCTGTCCTGCCCTGCTCTTGCCCAATGGAGAACGCAAGCGTCGGTCTGGCGTCATATGTAAACAGCAATTGCACCATGCATGTGAGATATCACCGCAAAGGTCAGATCGAGGGCAATCATTTTAGCAGTAGACCTCCTCTGTAAATCTACTGGGGTAACCTGTAAAGGCTTTTAAAGGCTTTTAAAAATGTATGTAGTTTGTCGCCAATGCGCGTTTGTGCGAAATTTTAAAGCATGTCGTGTTTGGTATCTATGTACTCGGCCTAAGATCATCTTTTTTTATTTCATCAAACATTTGGGCAATATAGTGTGTTTTAGTTTATTAAAATTAAAAAAAGTGTATTTTTTAACCCAAAAAATGTGTTTGAAAAATCGCTGCGCAAATACTGTGTAGAAAAAAAAATGCAACACCCACCATTTTAATCTGTAGGGCCTTTGCTTTAAAAATATATATAATGTTTGGGGGTTCAACATAATTTTCTTGCAAAAAAAAAAAATGTTTTCATGTAAACAAAAAGTGTCAAAAAGGGCTTTGTCTTCAAGTGGTTAGAAGAGTGGATGTAAGCTTCCTAATGTTGTGTATAAAATGCCAGAACAGTTCAAAACCCCCCCAAATGACACCATTTTGGAAAGTAGACACCCCCAGCTATATACTGAGAGGCATGTCGAGTCCATGGAATATTTTATATGTTGACACAAGTTGCGGAAAAACGACAATTTTTTATTTATTTTTTGCACAAAGTTGTCACTAAATGATATATTGCTCAAACATGCCATGGGCATATGTGGAATTACACCCCAAAATACATTCTGTTGCTTCTCCTGAGTACGGGGATACCACATGTGTGAGACTTTTTGGGAGCCTAGCCACGTACGGGACCCCAAAAACCAAGCACCGCCTTCAGGCTTTCTAAGGGTGTAAATTTTTGATTTCACTTCTCACTGCCTATCACAGTTTCGGAGGCCATGGAATGCCCAGATAGCACAAAACCCCCCCAAATGACCCTTTTTTGGAAAGTAGACACCCCAAGCTATTTGCTGAGAGGTATTGTGAGTATTTTGCAGATCTCGCTTTTTGTCACAAAGTTTTGAAAATTTAAAAAAAAATATATATATATATATATAATTTCTTTCTTCATTTTCAAAAACAAATGAGAGCTGTAAAATACTCGCCATTCCTCTCAGCAAACAGCTTGGGGTGTCTATATTCCAAAATGAGGTCATTTGGGGGGGGTTTTGTGCGATTTTGGAATTTTATGGCCTTCGAAACTGTGATAGGTAGTGAGGAGTGAAATCAAAAATTTGTGCCTAGAAATCCTGAAGGCGGTGCTTGGTTTCCGGGGTCCCGTACGCGGCTAGGCTCCTAAAAAGTCCCACACATGTGGTATCCCCGTACTCAGGAGAAGCAGAAAAATGTATTTTGGGGTGCAATTCCACATATAACCATGGCATGTGTGAGCAATATATCATTTAGTGACAACTTTTTGTATTTTTTTTTTTTTTTTTGTCATTATTCAATCACTTGGGACAAAAAAAAATATATTCAATGGGCTCAGCAGGCCTCTCAGCAATTTCCTTGGGGTGTCTACTTTCTAAAATGGGGTCATTTGGGGGGGTTTTGTGCTATTTTGGCATTTTATGGCCTTCGAAACTGTGATAGGTAGTGAGGAGTGAAATCAAAAATTTGCGCCCTTAGAAATCCTGAAGGCGGTGCTTGGTTTCCGGGGTCCCGTACGCGGCTAGGCCCCCAAAAAGTCCCACACATGTGGTATCCCCGTACTCAGGAGAAGCAGCAAAATGTATTTTGGGGTGAAATTCCACATATAACCATGGCATGTGTGAGCAATATATCATTTAGTGACAACTTTTTGTAATTTTTTTTATTTTTTTTTAGTCATTATTCAATCACTTGGGACAAAAAAAAATAAAAAATTCAATGGGCTCAACATGCCTCTCAGCAATTTCCTTGGGGTGTCTACTTTCCAAAATGGGGTCATTTGGGGGGGTTTTGTACTGCCCTGTCATTTTAGCACCTCAAGAAATGAGATAGGCAGTCATAAATTTAAAGCTGTGTAAATTTCAGAAAATGTACCCTAGTTTGTAAACTCTATAACTTTTGCGCAAACCAATAAATATACGCTTATTGACTTTTTTTTACTAAAAACATGTGTCTGAATACATTTTGGCCTAAATGTATGACTACAATTGAGTTTATTCGATTTTTCTTATAACAAAAAGTAGAAAATATCATTTTTTTTCAAAATTTTCGGTCTTTTTCCGTTTATATCGCAAAAAATAAAAATCGCAGAGGCAATCAAATACCATTAAAAGAAAGCTCTATTTGTGGGAAGAAAAGGACGCAAATTTCGTTTGGGTACAACATTGCATGTCCGCACAATTTACAGTTAAAGCAGCGCAGTGCAAAATTCTAAATTCACCTCTGGTCCTTTAGCTACCAAATGGTCCGGGGCTTAAGTGGTTAAACCCAACAGCAAAAGATTGGCTAAAAATATTAGTAAATGAGCAGAAGCTCTGCTGACTTTCCATCATCCAATCATGTGCAAGCAAAAATGCAGTTTTTTTATTTTCCTTGCATGTGATTGGGTATTCTTTGCAAAGCAAACCTTCATATCATTTACTAAGCTCTGGAGCAACTGCACTTTGCAAGGTGCACGGTCTATTTGCCTTTAGTAAATCAACCCCTATGTGTCCATGTAAACATAGGCTTTTAGCAACCTTTAGGTTCAACCTCCCTCTCCTGAACGTGGAAGAATCATGCTCAGAATAGGAGCGTTTAGACCGCTGGCCGGGCAAACCTCAAAACATGGCAAAACCGCTGCATATTTTTGCTGCATTTTGTGTTTTCCCATGGCCTCAGTACATCACGGCCAAGTGTACATGAAGCCTAAAGCCCCGTACACACGGTCGGACTTTTGGCCAACAAACTTCATTTTGAGCAAGTTGGACCAACAATCCGACCGTGTGTACGCTCCATCGGACAAACTTTTTTTGCTTTTTTCTTGTTTTCATCGGACAAAAGTTGGGTCTGCAAATGGACAAACTTTTGCCCAACAAAAGTCCGATGGAGCAAAGTCCGACCGTGTGTACAGAAAACCATCGGACTTTTGTCCGATGGACAAAACAACTAATGTTAAAATCAACCAACAATAGCAGAAGTTGACCAAAGGGTGGCGGTAAAGAGCAGAAAAGAGCAGAAAAACCACGTGATGTTGCAAAAAGTTTTGGGAAAGTTTGCAGAAAAGTCAGAGCGTGTGTATGCTATGGGTGTTCCCGACCAACTCCGTTCGGACAAAAAACCACGGAAAAGTCTGATGGAAGTCCGACCGCGTGTACAGGGCTTAAGACAGCCTTTCTCAAACTTCTTAAAGCGGAGTTCCACCCAAAAGTGGAACTTCCGCTTAAACCACTCCTCACCCCTTTCAAGCCACATTTGGTATGTAATTTTTTTTTGGGGGGGGAGTGGGAGCTTCAGTAGGAGTGGGACTTCCTGTCCCACTTCCTCCTTCCGCCCAGGGACTGCTTAGGCGACTCGTCATATCACCTAAGGTGGCCCCTCCCTGTAGACGATCACCTGGGACACATAACAGGTCCCAGGCGATCACCTGTCCACTCAGATTGCGCAGCGCCGGTCGCGCATGCGCAGTGAGTGCCTGGCCGTGAAGCCAAAAGCTGTCACAGCCGGGTGCCTACAGTTAGAATGGAGGCGCCGGCGGAAAGAGGGGGGAGAGGAGCGAAGCTCTGTTCAGCCGCGTTGCTGGACAGTGGAGCAGTTAAGTGTCTGTTTATTAAAAGCCAGCAGCTACACTTTTTGTAGCTGCTGACTTTTAATAAACATAAAAAAGGCTGGAACTCCCCTTTAACATCGAGGAACCCTTGAAATAATTTTCCTTAAAGTGGAGTTCCGGCCGAAATATGACTTTTGAAATAAAAATACCCCTAGAATACTCATGCCTCGTGCAATGTAACAAAGGTATGTTTTAAACTATGCCCAGTTTTCTATTTGTGCAGCATCGTTTTCTTACTTTGTGAAGTTCCTGCACAAAGTGGCCATCTCCAGTGTGGGCATCTGAAGCCACAGTGTCCTTCTTCCTGGATTCCGTGCATGCTGGCTACCCAGCATGCATCTGCCAATTTGACCAAGATTTTCTATAGACGCCAATATTAAATGTTACTGGAGCCCTGCCATGTCAAGCTGACCAAGAATTTCCATAGACGCCAATGTTAAATGTTACAGGAGCAGTGCCATGCCAAGCTGACCAAGATCTCTCAGGAGCCAATGCAAAACTGTAAATGACGTACGGCGCCGCGGCGGCTAAAGGAGGAAGTGAAGTTAGATATAGGCATAAATCAGGTAAGTGAGCAGAAAAATAAATAAATAAATTGCAAATTCATTTTAAGGATGCAAATTAGTGCTGAATGATGAGGAGTGAAAAATGTGGGTGGAACTCCGCTTAAACTCTTGCAAATAATTACTAAATCTCATAATACATTATGATCAGAGAGAAGAGTTATCCTTTTATTTGTGGTCAGTGCAAAAAAAATTCCATTCCTTACAGATAGCTAAAAAGCTCATTGGTGTCAGTGGTTATTTATCTTAGACACAGAAATTGCTCATTGCCCAAGAAAACCCTAACAACCTTTGAAGGAACCCTGATGGAGAACCCCTTTGTAAAGCTACCTATAATTATAGATTTATGTAATATTAAATCCTGGGACCTGTGTTCCTCCAGTATATTGGGCATCCAGACAGAATTTCCAATCTTTCTGGAAATCTAAACTGGGTCCTGTTTAGTTTCAAGCAGCACCCATTATAACAGAATTTAGTTTTAAATTGTAAATAGAATTGGGCAATGCTGCAATGATGCATAGATGATGGTGACACACATTTTCACGTGTGTACATTTTAGAGCTCTCTTTCTCTGCCGTGTGTGCCTCTTTATAGAACAACTCTCAACACCCCGAATTGTACAATCTTTAATAAAACAGCTGGTCACCGGCTATGAAACGCACGTTTAACTATGATATCAAAGTCGCAAGCCAAATTGTTTGGCTCAGCTCTGACAATTAACACCTGATGAAGAAATTAAACTACAGCACCCAAGATGGCCACTAAATACACTCGTTCGTCCTCATTCCGCAGCTAAGTAAACTGAATTCAGGCTGTTTGTGCATTAGAAGCCGTTTTCTAGTTGTATAATTTGCGATTCTCTCCAAGTAGAATAATTGCGTTGTAAAGAGGCTGAACCTTAAATGGCTTCATGGAAGCCAAGAGGACAATGTAGTGTTTCTGAAGGTAAATGTGAGCTTTTAGTAATACATGGGAGAAAATTTAAAGGAAACCTGCACTGAAGGAAATGTGGAAGCTACCACTGATGGCCCTTCTTTCTGCAAATGGTAGCGGCCTGGCTGTCAGGATGGGCAAAGTATAAGTAAAGAGGTTCTAAAGCAGGGGTCTCAAACTGGTGGCCCTCCAGCTGTTGCAGAACTACAATTCCCATGAGGCATTGCAGGGCTAAACAGTTACAAGCATGACTCCCATAGGCAGAGGCATGATGGGACTTGTAGTTCCGCAACAGCTGGAGGGCCGCAGGTTTGAGACCCCTGTTCTAAAGGCTTTTTTTTATCTTAATGCATTCTCTGCATTAAGGTAGAAAACCTTCTGAGTGCAGCTCCCCCCACCCCCTTATACTTACCTGAGCCCGGTCTTGATCCAGCGATGTGCATGAGGGCAGGGACTCTCTTGGCTCCAACACTTCTGATTGGCTCCCGCTGCTGTCAATCACAGCCACTGGGAGTGAGGACGGGGCTGAGCCACGCTCAATGGACACACAGAGCCGGCTGAGAAGGGAGAATGCACAAGGCCCATAGCAAGCCTCATGCTATGGTGGGCACTTGGCAGGGGGTAGGAGCCAGGAGCACTGGCAGGGGACCCCAGAAGAGGAAGATCGGGTCTGATCTGTGTAAAGCCATTGAACAGAGCAGGTAAGTATAACATGTTATTTTAGAAAAAATCCAGGGTTTACAATTAATTAAAAAATTAACTCCACTTTTGTTGAGAAAAACACTCCCTTCTGGGTGATCTATGTACATTACAAGGATTATAACAAACTTTGTTGCAGATTCCTACCTTTTCTTATTCGGAAGAAATCCCTGTGTGGTCGTCTCTGTCCATGTGAAAAGTGAATCTAATGGGAGTGGTTTCATAATTTTTAATCAGCTGTGCATCTGCAGTTCCCTAATGAGGAAAGTGGCATGGTCTGCATCCCTTTAGACATGATTTCCTATTGGAAATAACTCACCAAAAATGTTATTTTTGTTGCAGGGAATGCCTGAAATCTGACTTGTATCTTAGGCAGACTTCTGGAAAAATCAGTGAGCAAATCACATAAGCAGGAACTTATGTTTCTGGATGGCATTCTGTACACATTCTGTGTACAGAATGCCTCCTGGTAGCCGTATTGTATTAGATTTTACAGAAAATGACAGAGCTGCAGATTGAAAAGGAAAGGTAATGTTTAATAACATTGAAGGAGTTGTAAAGTCTCAAGGTTTTTCATCTTTATCCATTCTATGCATTAAGGTGAAAAACCTTCTGTGTTGCAGCTCCCCCACAGAGTCCCCCTTTTTCTTACCTGAACCCTGTCGTTCCAGTGTTGAGGACGAGCACACCAGCTCCAGCCTCTGTCTCAGGTCCTCATTGGATAGATTAATAGCAGCAGGAGCCATTGCCTTCCACTGCTGTCAATCAAATCCAGTGACACTGGAGCTGGGGGGCGGGGCCGAGTCCTGCTGTCTGTGTCAATAGATGAAGCAGCAGGACTCGGGTGCCCCCATGGAAAGCAGTTCTCCGTGGGGGCACTCTATGAAGAGAAGGGGCCAGGAGCACCACCGCGGGACCCCAGAAAAGGAGGATCCCTTGCAAAACCCTTGCATAGAGCAGATAAGTATAACATGATTGTTATTTTAAGAAAAAAAAATAAAAACCTTTACAATCACTTTAAGTTACAATATGACTATATTTAGCAATTGTATAAGCTATAGCTGCTGACTTTTAATAAGGGCACTTACCTGTCCAGGGAGCCCGCAATGTCGGCCCCCCGAGGCCGATCCATCCATCGGATTGGGTGCAGGCGCCGCCATTCTAATTAAGGTAAACAGGCAGTGGAGCCTTTGCGGCTTCACTGCCCGTTTCCTACTGTGCATGCGCGAGTCGATCGGCGATTTGTGAATGGCTGTCTGTCTTCTGGGACACACACAGGTCCCAGAAGACAGCAAGGGGGCTTGCCGAAGAAGAGGATATGACGTCCTGTGCAACGGACCGGATGGATCGGAAGTACAGGCTGTACTTCATAAAAAGTTAGAAGAAAAAATGTATTATCCAAAAACGAGGGGTGGAGAGGTAGTCTTTCGTTTAAGACCACCTCTCAAAAGTGGGTGGAACTCCGCTTTAACCCTTTGTTCTCCCCTGATGTTAACCCCTTCCCTGCTAGTGCCATTAGTACAGAGACCGTGATTTTTTTTTAGCACTAATAGGATTTGAATATCCTATAGTTTGTAGGCACTTTAACTTTTGCGCAAACCAATCAGCATACGCTTATTGTTTTTTTGTTTTTTTTTACCTAAAACATGTAGCAGAATACATATTGGTCTAAATTGTTGAAGAAATTCGATTTTTAAAAAAATTTATTCGATATGTTTTATAGCAGAAAGTAAAAAATATTGTTGTTTTTTTTCAAAATTGTCGCCCTTTTTTTGTTTATAGCTCAAAAAATAGAAACCGCAGAGGTGATCAAATACCACCAAAAGAAATCTCTATTTTGTGGGGAAAATAGGACATACCATATTTTCCGGTGTATAAGGCGACCAGGCATATAAGACGACCCCCCCTAATTCTACTGTATTTCTACAGTTTTTGCCTATACTCACTGTATAGGACGACCCTCCTTCTGAGGCTTCATATTGCCTATATTTCCTTCTTCTTAATGGAAGTTGGAGCCATACCCAGCTGAGCCAATCACGGCAAGGGATGTATTCTATTAATGAATACAAAGCCTGCTCGGATTGGTAAAGGCTGTTACATCATAAGCCCGCACCTCTCTGACTCTCAAAGCCAATCCAAGCAGGCATGTAGCCTGCTCGGCTTGACAGAGGTTGTTACTCCAATCCAAGCAGGCTTTGTATTCATTAATAGAATACATCGCTCGCCGGGATTGGCTCAGCGGTGTATACTGTATGTAGCCGAAGCTACATACAGTATTACCCCACATCCGGCGGGCTGACATACAGCCGGCTGCATTTGATACCCGGCGTATAAGACGACCCCCGCTGTTTGTCCGTTTTTTTTTTTTAAGTGTAAAAGGTTGTCTTATACCCTGAAAAATACGGTACATTTTAATTGGGTACAGCGCCGCACGACGCATTGTCCTGCTGCATAACCCAAGTGCACTTGAGCTTGAGGTCACGAACTGATGGCCGGATATTCTCCTTTAGAATTTTCTGGTAGAGCTCAGAATTCATGGTTCCATCAATTATGGTAAGTCGTCCAGGTCCTGAAGCTGCAAAGCAGACCCAGACCATCCCGCTACCACCACCATGTATGACTGTTGGTATGATGTTCTTGTTATGAAATGCTGTATTAGTTTTATGCCAGATGTACGGGATGCACACCTTCCAAAAAGTTTAATTTTTGTCTCATCAGTCCACAGAATATTTGCCTAAAAGTCTTGGGGATAATCAAGATGTTTTTTGGTAAATGTGAGATAAGCCTTTGTGTTCTTTTTGGTCAGCAGTGGTTTTGGCCTTGGAACTCTCCCATGGATGCCATTTTTGCCCAGTCTCTTTCTTATTGTTGAATCATAAACACTGATCTTATCCGAGGCAAGTGAGGCCTGCAGTTCTTTAGATGTTATTCTGGATTCTTTTATGACCTCCTGGATGATTTGTCGTCATGCTCTTGGAGTCATTTTTGTAGGCCGGCCACTCCTAGGAAGGTTCCCCACTGTTCCAAGTTATGTCCATTTGTGGATAATGGCTCTCCCCGTGGTTCACTGGAGTTCCAAAGCCTTAGAGATGGCTTTGAAACCCTTCTTAGACCGATACATGTTTATTTCTAATCTGTTTTTGAATTTTTTTAGATTGTGGCATGGTGTGTGGCTTTTTGTGATCTGTTAGCGTGCTTAGGGTTGCCCCTTATTTCTCCAAGCCAAACCCGAACACTTTAGCAGTGCACAGCAATTTTTTTTTTTTAGCATACATTATAGGATCGTAACAGACTTGGGACACCTTTTGGGTTCTCCAAAGAGAATAGTAATGCAGTGTGCATAGTACCCCCTCACCCTCCTGTCAGGCCCTGTTCCGAGCTACATTCCTGTCTGAATATTGTGTCTGGGTTTCAGGCGGACTGAAACCCAGACACAGGTGGCAACCCTAAGCAAGCTTCACTTTGTCAGACAGCTTCTATTTATGTGATTTCTTGATTAAACAGGTCTGGCAGTAATCAGGCCTGGGTGTGGTAAGTGAAATTTAACTTGGCTTTCCAAAAAATTGTGGTTAATCACAGTTCATTCATGATTCAGCATGGGAAGGGGCAATTACTTTTTCACATAGGGCCAGGCAGGTTTGAACAGCTTTATTCCCCTAATACATGAAATAATAATTTAAAAACTGCATCTTGGATTTACTCGGGTTATCTTTGTGTAATCTTAAAATTAGTTTGATGATCTGAATCATTTAAAGAGGAAGTAAACCTTCTAGAAATTTTCCTAAAAAAAAACAAACCCTGCAAGAGAAAGGCATAATGAGCTAGTATGCATGGCATACTAGCTCATTATGAATGACTTACCTGAGATCGAAGCCCCCGAAGCGCTCCTCGTTCCCCTCGTCCGCCGCCGCCATGACTCCTCCGAGTATCTTCTGGGTAGTATCTTCTGGCATGCGGCGCAGGCGCACTAAGCGTGCGGGGTCTTGAATGGGATCTGCCGGGAATCTGCCGGTCCCGCGCGCATGTGCGGGAGTGACGTCATCGCCGCTCCGGCCAGTCACAGCGCCGGAGCGGCGATGACGTCACTCCCGCACATGCGCGCGGGACCGGCAGATTCCCGGCAGATCCCATTCAAGACCCCGCACGCTCAGTGCGCCTGCGCCGTTGTCTATGGCGCGCATGCGCCGTAGACATCGGTGCATTCTTTTTGGCAAATATCTCCTAAACCGCATGCGCGAGAGTGGCGTCATCGCGGTTCCGGCCAGTCACAGCGCCGGAGCCACGATACCCGGAAGTCACTCCGGGAGACGTGGCGGCGACGGAGGAGGGGAACGAGGACCGCTGCGGGGGCTTCGATCTCAGGTAAGTGATTCATAATGAGCTAGTATGCTATGCATACTAGCTCATTATGCCCTTGTCTTGCAGGGTGTATTTTATTTATTTTTTCAGAGTTTACTTCCTCTTTAAAATTAGTTTGATGAACTGAATCATTTAAGTGTGTGAAATATGCAAAAAAATTAAAATCAGGAAGGGGGCAAATACTTTTTCACCGCACTGTATATGCAGCAGAGCCTCATTAGTTCTCAGTACTGACCTGCCCTCTCACAGCCTAATGATCGCTGTGCAAAGGATTATAAGAGGCTTGATAGACAAATTCATATATGTACAATAGTTGCATTTAAAAATACATTTCATTATTTTTTTCATAAATACATTAACACATAGAATGGTGTTTGTGTTACATCTGAGCTCAGCGTTAACCTTCAGCGCAAAGATCTCCGAGTTCAAATTTTGAAAAACTGCGCCGACCCCTAAGCGTACTGTCTATAAATTATATAATGATACATAAATGTTTGTTATGACAAGAGTTTTCTTTTTCCAAAACGGCTCTAGTAAACAGCAAAGGAAGAGATTTCAGCTCTTGTGCAACGGCGGCGCAATGCAGGTATTGTGGGCTTTGTCACGATGGTTACAGGTCAACGCTTTACAGGAAACATCGCATGCAATGTCAACATCATAAAAATCACCTACAGTAACACGAGGTAGTGAGTCATCGGCACGACCAGTGAAAAAAAAAAAAAAAAAAAAGAAACGCTTGTGCAATGCGAAGCCTGAGATACGGTGGGCCGGGTGGAATTTTTAGACAGCAGTTTGGGCACATCATTGCGGTTTTACGATTGCACACACCTGTTCAGAACAGAGATTTTGCAAGAGAGAAAAGGGAAGCTGATGGCGGCTCCTGTGCGCCAAAAACAAGAAACCACATTTCGTTCTAACAGTTAACAGCTATCTATAACCTTTCCCGATTACATAATTGAACGCAACGTTTTTGAAAAACGTGGGTAGGATTGACCTCCTGCCATTAAACTGTAGGTAAGACGGAATTAACATACTGTGTACTGCCATACTGTATGGATGGTCATGAACTGCATTTGTGTAATTAGCAGAACTCCAAGCATTGTGTAAGATAATTACTAATTAGGAAGTCTGGCAGAGGAGAGCGGGCGCAATAATATATTATTTTTTTTTCTCCCCCCTCTTCTCTATCTTACAAGATCTGAAACGTGTAATTAAAGCATGTTTACCTGACTCTCTGTGTCGCGTAGATTTCGGTACACATGCCGAGTAGGAATTAAATGTGAGCTCGCCAAAATTCTTTATAATGAATGTAACATTTGTCAAAAGGTGTTGCTGGCATAAATATCAGGAGGAAATTTTTTTTGCTACCCGTTTTTTTTAAAATTTTAGGTATAATGAGATATTTTTACTGTTCTCTGCACACGGTTTGAAGCTGAACTCCAGACAGATAATAGATGATTACTATTTAATGCAGCGTTGTATATATTAGAAAAAAAAATCAAATGTCAATTTAAATATAGCTAATATACTGTAGGTAATAAAATGTGTATAGCTTAGCTTCTTGTAATCAGTGGCAGCTGGTGCTCCATTTTTTGGGGGGGCGGCAAACAGCCCCCCCTCCCCGCCGCAGGGTCTTCACTTACCATATCCAGGTCGCGGGCCGCTTCCCCAGCTTCTTCTCCCAACCAATCCGGTCTTAAGACCAGCTTCCTGTCCTGTTTGGCCGGGAGGAGAAACAGGAAGACAATAGCGAATGTTGATTCGCTAATGTCACAAGTGGGTGGGCTTGGGGCGCAGAGCTCTTTGCCCCCGAGCTCAACCATTTTGAAGCCAATTAGAGCCTAAGACCTCGTACACATGACCAGTTTTCGTTCGTGTGTATGGTTTCTTGTCGAGAAAACTGCTGGGAATCTCGACGAGAAAAATAAAGAACCTGCTCTCTATTTTCTCGTCGGGATTCTCGTCGGCCTGTTTCCCGACGAGAAACTGTGTGTGTGTATGCGGCAACAAGCTTACCTGTCCTCCGGTAAGTCCGCGCATGCTTGATGAGACTTCGACGCATGCGCGGTAGCTTCCTAGGCATAGGTAGGGTGTAGCAAGATGGCGGCGACGGCATCGAATGAGACGAGCGCACGTTTGTCGTAGTCGATGACGTCACCGCGTTCTTTCCATTCAAAAGAACAGCGGTTCTTTGGAATGGAGTGTGTGTACACTCGGCCGACACAAGATTCTTGTCAAGAATCTCGTCAGGAAAAACAACAGTTTTTTTCCTGACGAGAATCTCGGCCGTGTGTACGAGGCTTCAGGCTGGGTTCATACTATCTTCACATGCGGCTCCCAGCAGGGGTCCAGTGCATCCCCGTTCACCGCTTCAGGTCCAATTTCAGCCCGATTTTTGGGCTGAATTCGGACCTGAAACGGACAAAAAGACGCACAAGGCTCCTGTGCAAATTCTCACCGGAGCCGCAGCAGAGATTTGTGAACCGGCTCCATAGAGAGCCGGTCAAAATCTCCTGCTATTGCGAATTGGATGCAGGAAACCCACATCCAATTCATAATAGTGTGAACCCAGCCTCAGGCTCTAATCATGTGATTTAAAAAAAACATAGAAATCTATGCGTCCGGCGCCCCGCATGGAGATTAGGGGTCGGCGCATAGAGATTAGGGGGGCGGGGCTGCTTGTAATCTACATCAAAGCGGGAGAAAGGGACAGAACTAAGGTTTTGCTGTACTGTGCAGCTGATGGGGGAAGAGAGCAGAGTGATGACTTGACCATGGGGAGTGGGTTGCCAATCTGTATTGCTTAAAGTGTTACTAAACCCAGGACCATAAGCGTGCGCACAGGGTGTGCCTGGGCACGCCCTAATTACCCCATGTGGTGCTGATTCCCCCTGCTCAACCCTCCCTGCAGTGCAGCCAGCTTCCCTCCTCTCCTCTCTGGTGCAGGGAAGGGGCTGGTGAATATTTCCTTAACTGTCCTCTTCCTTTTCTGAATGAACACACTGAGTGATCTTATTGCTCCTGTCTTCATTCTTAACTGAAGCATAGTAAACTATGTTTACTGCAGACAAAATAAGTGAAATACAATGCATACATAAATATACATTTCACAGTAGCGCACTTATTGTGAATAAATAAATCCAAATCTAATGAAAATGGGGGGGGGGGGGGGGGAATAAAAAGTGTCCAAAATATATTTAAAAAAAAAATGTGCATTTAGAATTTTTATATTTTTAATGCATTGTATTTCACTTTTTTTGTTTGTTTATTTTGTATTTGAAGCAGCAGCATTGATTTAGTATACTGTATGTTGACTCATCTATGAGCTCACATTTGTAATATGTTTACTGCAGGCTGCAGAGAAAGGGACCGGGGAATCTCTGTCCTCAGTTTCTTTCTCTGTCTCAAAAATGAGACATCAGGGGGTCTGATTAGACCCCTGATATTTCACCAAAGCTTCATAACGGGGCTCCAAATTTTTTGGGGTAAAAAGTAATAATAAATAATATTGTAAAAAAAATAATTAAAAAATAATAAAAATAAAAAAAACTACTGACACTATCCACTGCTCTACTGATGCCAATCTTTGCTCTACTGACACCGCCCACTGCTCTGCTGATATACACACACGTGTGTTTGTGCTATGGGGTGCACACCCTAATGCAATAGGCTGCGCTTACCAATGCCCAGCCAGGACCCTGCATTCACTATATCTGGTCTCCCACAGTACACAGAACATGGAAATGCAATTATTTTAGTAAATATAAACTGCTAAATACCTTTTCTCATCAGAAGTATATAGCAGTCTTGTGACTTTTATCGGTGTCTGATTAAAGCTTGTGGGAGGAGTTTTATTCTCCTCTGACTGTCCTATGAGGCTGCATGACCCCTGACCCTCTGTCTGGACAGTGCTTATTGGTCCTGGGCTGATCACATGCCCCCTCCCCCAGAAAAAAAAAAAATAGCAATACACACCAAACTGAGCATGTGCAGGGTGACTCCTAGGGCTCAGTACTATCAGGAGATGGATTGGGGACAGTGGAAGAAGGGGAGGATCAGAGAAGACAGGATCAAACAGCCTTTTTACACAATGCAGAGGATTAACCTCTTAGGTTCCACAGTGAGTATAACAAGCATGCTTTACTGCAAATAAAGACTGATTTTACTGTTGTAGGTTTATTAACACTTTTAACTGCAGTGTCGAAAAGTGACCTGATTTTGCTGTGGGGCTACAATGTTATCAACATAAAAATGACCTATGGTAACAGTGCTTGGATTACTGGCTTAACAGAATGACAAATCTTTTGACAAAAAAATGGTTTGTATTCCAACTATGTTCTGAGCTATTTGTCTAAAGATTAGCTTAGTATTAAACAAATCTGTCAGTAAGAGCCAGGACCTATGTGAAAAATGCTGAATAAAGCAGGTGAAAGAAGGTTGATTTATCCCCCCCCCCTTTTTTTTAAGTGGATCTTCACTGCATCTGAGCACCACAAATCAAAAACACAATTTAATTAATATTTAAAGAAAAGTGCCCCATCTATCCATGCCTTCATATTTTGTTGAGAAATCACTTTGAAAAACAATCCCCTAGCATTCTGGCTGTGGCCATCTTGAGTAAAGGCAGATGATTCATGTAGCATTTACTTCCTGGAATCCATCTGCCCTTAGCTCAAGCATGCATGCAGGTGTTCCCGTCAGATTAGGCGACCCGCCACAGTGTGTAACGGAAGTGACGTTTCGTGGCCACCATCTTGCTACACCCCGTACTCCTCCATAGTAAGGATAGACTGAGAAGGGGGAAAGCGGACATCTTGTTACACCCACTGGAGTTTTGTATTTTACACGTATTTTTAACAGTAAACTGAGTTTATTTAGTGAAATCCAGTACTTAGAACTCCATCTTACTGTTTAGATGTTGAATTTTAAAAGCTGCGGCAAGCGTACTGATCTTACAGGTTTGCTAATCTGACAGAAGTTGGCTGCTTTTAAAATTCAACATCTAAACATTCATACAGAGTTCTAAGTACTGTATTTCACTATATAAACTCACTTTACTATTAAAAATACGTGTAAAATGAAAAACTCCAGTGGGTGTAACAAGATGTCTGCTTACCCCCTTCTCAGTGTATCCTGACTATGGCGGAGTGTGGGGTGTAGCAAGATGGCGGCGACTAAAGCCCTGTACACACGACCGGTTTTCCCAACGGGATTCCTGCCAAGCTTGTCTTGCGTACAGACTGTCATACAAAATCCCGCCGGTCCAAAGCGCAGTTACGTACAACACGTACGACGGCACTATAAAGGGGAAGTTCCATTCCAATGGCGCCACCCTTTGGGCTGCTTTTGCTGATCTCGTGTTATCGGGTGTTAGTAAAAGTTTGGTGTGAGACGATTTGCGCTTTTTAGTCTTCGTGCTTTCAGATCGTAATACAAATAAAGAAAAAATTTTGTCAGACCTGTGTGAATATCAGCAGCAAAACAAGTTCATTATTGTAGCATTATAAAGAAGAAAAGAATGTGCAGCATTAAACAAGGCAATAATTTGCAGCGTGACGAATGTTCTATCTCCATTACGAACTCTAGTTTTACCTGTGTAGCGGGGTCTCCTTTAAGGCCCCGGGACTACGTTACCAAGAACCCCGTTCGGCACCCAGAGTGCAGTTGGCCACCGCAGAGACTCATGGGAGGGGTTATTTAAGAAGGAGGCGAGGCGGAGGTCGGCCTCTTTGGACACCGCGCTGCAAGCAAGACTTTATTCCTGTGCGGATCTGCTGCAGTGCAAGGCCTGAAGCCAGGGGCCTTGCGCAACTTCCGAAGAGCCTTCCACCCCGCTGCGGAGCCTGGGTGGCACCAGACTGGTCGAGTGAGGACATCAGTTGGATCGGGGACCCGATCGTTGCAGACGCTGTGTGCGGAGACACAGCAGGTGGAAGTCCCGGACTGGGATCACGTCCGGAGTGGTGAGCGAGCACTTGCTCAATCAAATAGACTTTACAGTTTTTAGGCCTATAGACTGCCTTGGCTCACCGATCGTTTGCTTGTTGTTCCACTGGGGGACCGGTAGCAGGACAGAGTTGAAGTGCCCCCCCCCCAGCATAGGGTTCTTAGTGATTGCCAGTTGGTGGATTACAAATACTATTCATCAAGTGCACCACCGAAAGTTTGCATGCAAAGAAATCCCTATAGGAAGGACTGAGATTTATTCTAGGCCAGGCCTGGCCAGGGTGGGGAGATAGGATATTGTTTAGTGTGTCACAGGGCGTGTATACCATAATAGCTACGCGTGGTGGATTACCGCACAGCGCCATTATTGTGTGCTATATTGATTGCTGCAGGGCTCTGCAAGCCAGTTGTGTGTATTATATTCTGCTTAAGCAGTAAAACTGTTATATTTAATCTTTAACATTTGTGTGTTGTCTTACTGTAAAGAGGGTGCCCTTACAATACCAATTGATTATGATAAAAATATAACCCCTAGACTAGCTGTGCCAGAGTGGGTCGAGCAGATTGCCGGGGGTTGGTGGTGCTGTACACAGGGCCCGAAAAACAAATCCAGCGGCTCTCTTAACTGGGGGTAGCGCTACACCTGAAAGAGCGCTCCCGTCTCAGACTTGATTCTGAGCATGCACGTTTTTTTGCCTTCGGAAAAGCATACACACGACCGGTTTTCAAGATGGGAAAAAGTCCGCCGGGAATACCGACAGGAAAATAGAGAGCAGGTTCTCTATTTTTTTCGGCAGTTTTCCTGTCGGGAAAACTGCGAGGGAGCATACACACAGCTGGTTTTCCCGGCCAAATGCTCTCATGGCAGTTTTCCTGCCGGGAAAACCGGTCGTGTGTACGAGGCTTAAAGGGTATTGTGACAGCAGGAAGGTAAAGTCACCTGGTTGCATCCAGGGGGGTAGATATATTTCGCCCAGATTCAGGCTTTACGCTGACTTATACAGCTAGGTGGAGAGTTGTATAAGCCCAGCTGAGACTAGTGGGCTCATTGATGACTCATACCTCTAGGGAGAGGGCTGGGCGTCGTGCAGACAGGGAGTTGATGAGGCCAGCTGAAGCTTGTCAGCTCATTTAGGCCTCTATAAAAAACTCCCAGATTCATTAGATGTTAGCTCATGCCTGGAAGCAGACCTGTGTGGACTGTCTAGGGAGAGTGAACCCCTGTGCGGTGAGAGAAAGCCTGTGTGGCTATATTTTGCTTGGACATTTAAAACCAGGGACTAGGACAGCACTAGGCTGATCCCAGTCGTTAGTTAGGAAACCTGTAAGTTTAGTCAGAGGTCAAGTTGACCAGGATTTATTTTGTTTATGTTTTTTTTGCCTTGCTGTGTTTTTGTCACTGTAAATAGAAAATAAACCGCACCTTTTTGATTTTGAAAACCACAACCTCCGTCTGCTGGGCCTGTTTTGGGTGGGGAGCCCATCCCGGGGGTCACACATACCCGCTGCCGAGCTAGCCCCCTCACAGTTGGTGGAGAATGCGGGCAGTTTTTTTTTAAGCCAGCATGGAGGAGATACTGAAACAGCTGGCTCTAGCAAATGCCAATCAACAGCAGACAAATGCAGGTTTGCAAAGGAGCCTTGCAGCCCAGCAGCAAGCTCATCAACAGAGCCTTGCAACTTTACAACAGAGTCTGGAGGCTCAGCAACAAGCCCAACAGCAATCTGAGGCCCGCTTCATAGACCTGTTGCAGAAGCAAGAGCAGAGACTACAACAACAGATGGAAGCAGTAATGCAGCAACGTCCGCAGACCAGTGAGGAAAGCCGTCCCACTAATACCGCGTCCTTTGGGGTGAGTCGTTTATTGACAAAAATGACTGGAGAGGATGATCCAGAGGTATTTTTGACCACATTTGAAAGGACCGCTGAAAGAGAAAAGTGGCCTGAGGAGCAGTGGGCTGGACTAGTGGCTCCTCTGTTAACTGGTGAATCGCAGAAAGCTTACTATGACCTAGAGCCTAACCAAGCAAAAGACTATGTGATGCTAAAAGCTGAAATATTGGCAAGGCTGGGTGTCACCCTGGCTGTCCGGGCTCAGCGTGTGCATAACTGGACTTTCCAGCTTGGAAAACCCCCCAGGTCTCAAATGTATGATCTCATTCACCTGAGCAGAAAGTGGCTACAGCCAGAGACTTTGTCCGCACCAAAGATTGTGGAACGTGTTGTAATGGATCGGTTTTTGAGAGCTCTTCCTACTGCCATCCAAAAGTGGGTAAGCCATGGAGACCCAGAGACGGCCGATGGTCTTGTGGATCGTGTGGAGAAATACTTGGCTACAGAGAACCTGACGGCCTCTTCCAGAGACACTCGGACTTTCCACCCTAAGACCAGACCATCCCCAGGGGCGGATAAGAGGATTCCAAGGGGTGAGGGTGGAGAGAGTGAGAGGGTGGGAGCTCTACCCCAAGTTTGGCGAGAACAGCCTGGGAAATCAGCGGCTCAAGAGGCCGCAAGAAGGATCGTTTGCTACCGCTGCCGGCAAGCGGGACATATTGCAGCAAATTGCCCGGTTGTGGAGGAACCCATGCAGTGTGACTTTCTGACGGGCAGACGTCAGTCGCTGTGTGCGACAGTCGCATGCACTGCCATTCGGGGAACTGAGAAACATTTATGCAAAATGTGTATTAATGGTAGAAATGTTGTGGTATTGCTGGATTCAGGTAGCCTTGTGACCCTGATAAAGGCTGAGTTAGTTAAAACAGAGGTCTCTGGGAATAGCAAGGTAGCCGTTATTTGTGTGCATGGGGACACCCGAGAGTATCCAGTGACTACGGTGTGTTTCGAGACCCCCAAAGGTACCCTCTCTCATCCAGTGGGCTTAGTATCTCAGTTACCGCATGACGCCATTGTGGGAAGGGATTTTCCGAAGTTCTGGGAACTGTGGGATGATCCTGAGCCCCCCACTGGTGCCCCTATGTACCAGGAATGTGATAGCCAGAACTCCCCTGAGAGTGGTGAGGACTCTCCGGAATTTCCCTTGTCAGTATTGGCAGGGGAGACTCAAGAAACTGGAGAGGAGCCCACCTCCTCAGACGAAAACCTACCGTCTGTGGAGTTTTCTGATCTTGAGGTTCACAGGGAAAACTTTGCCACAGAACAGTTGAAAGACCCCGCCCTAATAAAGGCACGGGAAAACGTAGTGAAAATAGATGGCGAGTTAGTGAACCCAGATAATACTGGCACTTACCCATACTTCAGCGTAGAGAAGGACCTACTGTATCGGGTGGCAAAAAGGGCAGAAGAAACCGTTGAGCAGCTTGTGGTGCCCAAACCTTACAGGAAGTTGGTGTTGGAGTTGGCCCATGGGCACATTCTTGGAGGTCATCTGGGGACAGAGAAAACCCGAGAGAGGGTATTACAGAGATTCTATTGGCCTGGGGTGATGAAGGACATAGAAAATTATTGTTCCTCCTGCCCTGTGTGTCAGAGGTCGGCCCCGATGCCACATTTCCGTAGCCCGCTGGTCCCTCTACCCATCATTGAGGTCCCGTTTGAGAGAATCGCAATGGATTTGGTAGGTCCTATAATCAAGTCCGCTAGGGGGCACCAGTACATATTGGTTATAATGGACTATGCCACCCGTTATCCAGAAGCGATCCCTCTCAGAAATACCTCGGCCAAAACCATAGCCAAAGAGCTATCTCTTGTTTTTAGCCGGGTGGGTATTTGTAAAGAACTGCTTACGGACCAAGGTACACCCTTTATGTCCCGGGTTATGAAAGAGCTGTGTAAATTGTTCAAAGTGACGCAATTGCGTACATCTGTGTATCACCCCCAAACCGATGGGCTGGTTGAAAGATTCAACAAAACCCTAAAACAAATGTTGAAGAAAGTGGTGGATAGAGATGGAAGGGATTGGGACTGTCTACTTCCTTATTTGATGTTTGCTATTAGGGAGGTGCCCCAATCCTCTACGGGATTCTCCCCCTTTGAGTTACTGTATGGGAGACACCCAAGAGGGCTGTTGGATATTGCCAAGGAAACTTGGGAAAGTGAGAGTTCTCCCCACAGGAGTGTGATTGAGCATGTCGCCCTGATGCAAGATCGAATTGCACAGGTAATGCCCATCGTGAAGGAACATTTGGCCCAAGCGCAGTTGGCACAGCAGAGAGTGTACAACCGTGGAGCCAAGACCCGTACCTTTTCCCCGGGGGATAGGATATTGGTACTTGTCCCTACGGTTGAAAGTAAATTCCTTGCCAAATGGCAAGGCCCCTACGAGATAATGGAAAAAGTGAGCGAAGTGAATTACAAGGTCAGACAACCAGGAAGGCGAAAGCCCGAACAGATCTATCACGTTAATCTGTTGAAAGCCTGGAGGGATAGAGAGTCCCTAGTCGCAGACACTTGGTCACCAGCTCAAACTGGTTGCGTGATTCCTGAGGTTGGAATCGCAGCCACCTTGTCACAACCCCAACAACAGGAGGTTAAGGAGTTTGTACTTCGCAACAAGGAGGTATTCTCTGAGCTGCCGGGACAAACATCTGGGGTAGAGCATGACATTATTACCCCGCCCGGTGAAAGGGTGAAGTTAAAACCCTATCGGATCCCAGAGGCCCGACGGGAGGCAATACGGGAGGAAGTACAGAGAATGCTGAACTTAGGGGTGATAGAGGAGTCCCAAAGTGATTGGTCTAGTCCCATTGTGTTGGTGCCTAAACCGGATGGGAGCTGGCGATTTTGTAACGATTTTCGTCAGTTGAACAAAGTTACAAAATTTGACACCTACCCCATGCCACGTATAGATGAGTTGATCGACCGGCTGGGAACAGCCCGATACATGACGACTCTTGACCTCACAAAAGGGTATTGGCAAATCCCCCTGGCCAAGTCGGCCAAAGAGAAAACCGCATTTGTAACCCCAGACGGGGCGTTCCAATATAAAAGAATGCCGTTCGGGTTACAGAATGCGCCGGCCACATTCCAGCGGAAAATGGACCAGATGCTGAGGCCCCATCGGAAGTATGCTGCGGCTTACCTGGATGACATAATTGTCCATAGCACAGATTGGGCCTCACATCTGCCAAAAGTGCAAGCAGTCCTGGACTCTGTTCGGGAAGCAGGGTTTACGGCTAACCCCAAGAAGTGTACCATTGGGCAGGAGGAGGCCAAATATCTTGGGTACACCATTGGGAGGGGAGTAATAAAACCCCAACTCAACAAAGTCGAGGCCATCCAGAGTTGGCCACGTCCCAACAGCAAGAAGCAGGTACGAGCCTTTCTGGGAATCGCTGGGTATTATCGGCGATTCATTCCCCACTTTGCTTCTAAGGCTGTGCCCCTAACCAACCTGACGAAGGGGAAAGGGTCGGTCATGATTAAATGGACCCCCGAGGCTGAGGCAGCATTCCAATTCTTGAAACAAGCCTTATGTAGCCAGCCAGTGTTGTACTCACCCGACTTCTCTAGAGACTTTGTCGTACAAAGTGATGCGTCAGATGTGGGGTTAGGAGCAGTATTGTCCCAGGTCTGGAACGGGGAAGAGCACCCAGTCATTTACCTCAGCAGGAAGTTGAAGTCCCATGAGGTAAATTACGCCACCGTTGAAAAGGAGTGTTTAGCGGTGAAGTGGGCTCTAGATTCCCTTCGGTACTACCTGCTAGGTAGGCACTTTGACATGGTTACGGATCACGCTCCGTTAAAGTGGATGGCTCAAAACAAGGAAACAAATAGAAGAGTGAATAGGTGGTTCCTGGCCCTCCAGGAATTCAACTTCACAGTAAAGCATCGCCCTGGCGTTCAAATGGGGAATGTGGATGCTTTGTCTCGAGTACATGAATGCCTGATTGCTGGTGTTCCAACCCCGAGGTTAAAACAAGAGGGGGGGGTATGTGACAGCAGGAAGGTAAAGTCACCTGGTTGCATCCAGGGGGGTAGATATATTTCGCCCAGATTCAGGCTTTACGCTGACTTATACAGCTAGGTGGAGAGTTGTATAAGCCCAGCTGAGACTAGTGGGCTCATTGATGACTCATACCTCTAGGGAGAGGGCTGGGCGTCGTGCAGACAGGGAGTTGATGAGGCCAGCTGAAGCTTGTCAGCTCATTTAGGCCTCTATAAAAAACTCCCAGATTCATTAGATGTTAGCTCATGCCTGGAAGCAGACCTGTGTGGACTGTCTAGGGAGAGTGAACCCCTGTGCGGTGAGAGAAAGCCTGTGTGGCTATATTTTGCTTGGACATTTAAAACCAGGGACTAGGACAGCACTAGGCTGATCCCAGTCGTTAGTTAGGAAACCTGTAAGTTTAGTCAGAGGTCAAGTTGACCAGGATTTATTTTGTTTATGTTTTTTTTGCCTTGCTGTGTTTTTGTCACTGTAAATAGAAAATAAACCGCACCTTTTTGATTTTGAAAACCACAACCTCCGTCTGCTGGGCCTGTTTTGGGTGGGGAGCCCATCCCGGGGGTCACACATACCCGCTGCCGAGCTAGCCCCCTCACAGTATGTAAAGGTAAAAAAATAAAAAAATTTAAATAACAAACATGTTGTACTTACCTCCACCGTGCAGCTCGTTTTGCACAGAGTGGCCCCAAACCTGGGGTCTCTTGGCGGCTGTCTCGGGTCCTCCCCGCAAGAACTCATCACCTTCATACGAGCAAGCTCGCATGGTGAGGAGTGATTGCGGGCACGCTCCCGTGATACAGCCGGCGGCCATAGCCACTCACTGTATCACTCGGCCCCGCCTCCCGGCTCACCGCCTCATTGGATGTGATTGACAGCAGCGTGAGCCAATGGCTGCGCTGCTTTCAATCAACCACTTATTGCGCCGAGAAGCAAGCGCGTTCACTTTGCGGGACTTTCGAGGGGTCAGGTAAGTAAACTGGGGCTCGAGGGGGGGGGGGCGCTAATCCACAGATGTTTTTTCAACTTAATGCATTAAGGTGAAAAAACGTTTACCTTTACAACCCCTTTAAACATCAATTCAACACAGGAGCTAAAAACCAAAAACTTCCTCCTCTCCTCTCCTCCCTCTTGAAGATTCCTGACATGTATGACATAATTTTCCTAGGCAAGAAACCAGGAAGTAACTGAAGAAATGTAAAAAAAAAACAAAGTTTAAAACAAGTAAATATTAAATACTTTCCTATCTATTTACTAATGCTAGCAGCATGAAGAGAGAAAAAAAAGGAAAAAAAAAAAGTAACTATCTTATGCTGACTAGGCATTTTGTTTACTGGTAAATCAGAATCATTCACTGATTTTATTTTATTTCAAATTTTCATCACTGGAAAATCTGAAAATAACTTGTAGAATGTTCATGGCACTGCTTAAAGTGTAATTTCACTTTCGTGGGAAAAAATAACAGAATAATAAAAAAAAATATCTAGCATGTACAATAAAATTTCTACATAAATCATATTGTAATTGAATGTTATTAAAAATTACCTTTTGTTTTCAGTCTACAGGCAGCGCTGTCACTTTCTGTAAAATGCAATGCAATATGGCTACCTGGAGGCGTTATGTAAACAGAATCTATACAGAACGCTCCCCAGAAATGTCATTTCATGCTTGTGTGATTGGCTCACTGATTTTCCCAGAAGTCTGCACTAAGATACAAGTCACATTTTGGCATTCCCTGCAACAAAAATTTCATTTTTGGTGAGATTTTTTAATGCATTTTAGTGTAAATATGAGATCTGAAGTCTTTTTGACCCCAGATCTCATATTTAAGAGGACCTGTCATGCTTTTTTTCTATTACAAGGGATGTTTATATTCCTTGTAATAGGAATAAAAGTGACACCATTTTTTATTTTTTATTTTTAAAGAACAGTGTAAAAAATATAAAATAAAAGGTAAAAAAAAATAAGAAAACATTTTTAAACGCGCCCCATCCTGCCGAGCTCACGTGCAGAAGCGAACGCATACGTGGGCAGCGCCCACATATGAAAACGGTGTTCAAACCACACATGTGAGGTATCGCTGTGATCGATAGAGTGAGAGCAATAATTCTAGCCCTAGACCTAATCTATAACTCAAAACATGCAACCTGTAGAATTTTTTCAACTTCGCCTATGGAGATTTTTAAGGGTAAAAGTTTGTCACCATTCCACGAGCGTGCGCAATTTTGAAGCGTGACATGTTGGGTATCAATTTACTCGGCGTAACATTATCTTTCACAATATAAAAAAAATTGGGCTAACTTTACTGTTGTCTTATTTTTTAATTAAAAAAAGTGAATTTTTTCCCAAAAAAAGTGCGCTTGTAAGACCGTTGCGCAAATACGGTGTGACATAAAGTATTGCAACAACCGCCATTTTATTCTCTATGGTGTTAGAAAAAAATGTATAATTTTTGGGGGTTCTAAGTAATTTTCTAGCAAAAAAAAAAATGTTTTTAACTTGTAAACAACAAATCTCAGAAAGAGGCTCGGTCCTTAAGTGGTTAAGGACCTTTTAGCGCAAAATCACTTACCTGTACATGATCTCTTCCATCAGCTCTGAGCCGCTCTCCCGCTCTCCCGCTGTGATGGGATATAGCAGAAGCCAATCAGCGGGTCCGGCGGCCACGATGGCCACCTGCCACCCGCGATTGTTCAGGAGAATGACAGAACCGCGGTCTGCCTATGTAAACAAGGCAGACCGTCGTTCTGTCAGTGAGGGAGAGAGAGAGATCTGTGATTCCTGCTAATCAGGAACACAGATGTGTTTCTTCCTCGAGTCAGTCCATCCCCCACGCAGTTAGAAAGCACACCCAGGGAGCACACAACCCTCTGATTGCCCCTGATGTTAACCCCTTCTCTGCCAGTGTCATTTATACAGTGACAGTGCAATTTTTTTAGCCCTGATCACTATATTGGTGTCACTGGTCCCCAAAAAGTGTCACTTAGTGTCAGATTTGTCCACCGCAATGTCGCAGTCCTTCTAAAAATTGCTGATCGCCGCCATTACTAGTAAAAACAATTTTAAAAAAGTCCATTAATCTATCCCATAGTTTGTAGACGCTATAACTTTTGCACACACCAATCAATATATGCTTATTGGGATTTTTTTTTTTTTTTTTTACCAAAAATATGTAGCAGAATACATATTGGCCTAAATTGATGAAGAAATTCGTTTTTTTTTTTAATTTTTGATTGGATGTGTTTTATAGCAGAAAGGAAAAAAATATATACATATTTTCTTTTAAATTGTCAGTCTTTTTTTGTTTATAGTGCAAAAAATAAAAACCACAGAGGTGATCAAATACCACCAAAAGAAAGCTCTATTTGTGGGGAAAAAAAAGGACATTAATTTTATTTGGGTACAGCGTCACACGACCGCGCAATTGTCAGTTAAAATAACGCAGTGCCATATCGCAAATTATGGCTGGTTCAGGAAGGGGGTAAAACCTTCCGGAGGTGAAGTGGTTAAGATTTTGACTGAGAACATCTCTGGTCACTTGAATTTTTTCCTTATTTGGTAACTGTATAAGAAGATGGAAGCTCCTGCTTGGCTTTTTTGGACAGCTAGTAGCCACTAGTCAGTTCCCTTTCCAGTAACTGGTGGCCAGAAAATCTGCGCATATTTGTGTCACTCACAATCTAGAGAATGGAAACTTATGATCTGTTTTATATGGGTCTGGGGGCTGAGTCTTCAGCATTAAGTCGCCTCTTTGGACTCACTAGCAGTCCACTTCCATATCCCAGGCATGGGTCCCACTACTATCTGCACTCCTATGGACCCCCAATCCACTTCTGTATCCTATGCTCCTTTCCAGAATATAGGCCCTCCTTCAATTTTTGCTGACCTAAACAAGTAAATGACCCAGTAGGTCACCATATATAGTAGTGAGTAAACAGTACATGGCCTTATGGGTCATCATGCCCTTAATTAATTAGTGGAGGCAAAATGGGGAACCTGCACTCCAGAAGGGAACAGGGGTAGGAGGGGGACCACTGAGTGCTCTGCAACAAGGAAACAAAGCTCTTTACTAAGATGATAGGTCCAGCTGACAGTGAAATATCAATCTGCTCAGAACATCCAATTGTGGCAGACTGGGCAGTGAACTTGGTTTGGGTCTTGTATTGTGTACTCTCATTAAAATATTTAGCCAGATTTACACTATGTGGTTTCCTCTGTTTTGATTCCATATGGATATTCATGTAACATAGGGTCACTACTGATTTTACCATACCCTGGAGAGTGAGCCATATTGAGGTACTGGAGCCAAGCTGTCATGGATATGCAGTAGTGTTTGTCTGTCAGCTTACCTTCCTTCCCATGTGTTCATCTTAGAGGCCTGAGCCCTTTCACCTGGCTTCCTTTATAATCTCCTCCCAGCCAGACTCCACCCCAGGCCCTATCACAGAACACTATATTAACCTGTGAACTGCAAGCCTGCTTTGCTGATCAACGTGTTTGTTAGGCATTGTGTGTTTGGGTTCCTGCCTGCCGTGTGCTACGTCTGTCTCTCTGTTACGTTATTGGCTTGTCCCCGACTATCCCTGTCTGCTCGTGACCCTTGACCTTCGGCTCGTTCTTCGTTATCCTTGTCTGCTTGTGGCCCCTGACCTTCAGCTTGTTATTCGGTTCTCTCTATCGTGTGCTGCTGCTTCCCCTCTTTTCCCCTTATCCTACGGGGCGTGAGCTAGGAAACTCCAGGGGCCGCGACCTGGTCCCAGCCTGCAGCGTAACATCCTCACCACTAGAGGCCCTGGAGAAGACCAGCTGGGTCTTAGATTCCGCGCCCTGGGGAATCTTGGCTCTCGCTTCCGTTAGGATCCCGGTTGTGCTCCTCTGGTCCCGCTTTCCACAACCACCCAGTTTCCTATCCGCAGAAGCCAGCCATAGGGTTCACTACCCCGCGGTGCACTCCTGTCCCCCTACGGTGTGCATCTGTCACCTGGCCACAGGTGACCCTGACAGTTTGATCAGCCATGAACCCGGCTGGCATCCCGTTACCCGTGGATGATCCGTTGCAGGGCATAGTTTGCAGACTTGAAACCCAGGAATCGAATCAGACTCAGGTGATGCGATTCCTCCAGGATCTGGCTTCTCGCTTTGAGCAGCTTCAGGCCTCCTTGGGAACCCTGAATCCGCAACCTCAAATACAACCAGCGGCTGCACCTATTGCACCAGTCGCAGCCACACACTCACTACAACTGCCAGCTCCGTCCCGTTTCTCTGGGGACTCCAAGGCTTGCAGGGGGTTCCTTAGCCAATGCACAATTCATTTTGAGCTCCAGCCCCAAAACTTCCTGTCTGATCGGGCTAAGGTAGCCTATATCATTTCCCTCCTCTCTGGTGAAGCTTTAGCCTGGGCAGCCCCTCTGTGGGAACTGAATGATCCAGTGGTTTCTAGCCTGTCTGGCTTCTTGAAACTTTTTCGGAATATCTTCGAAGAACCGGCTCGTGTCTCTTCAGCGGCCAGCGCCCTTTTACGTCTCCGCCAAGAGTCTGCTTCTGTGGGACAGTATGCCCTTCATTTCCGCATACTGTCGGCTGAGTTGAGCTGGAACAATGAGGCCTTAGTCGCAACCTTTTTGCATGGCCTGTCTGATAGAGTGAAGGATGAATTAGCAGGAAGAACCATCCCCACTGATCTGGCCGGCGTTATCTCCTTGTGTAACCAGATCGATATTCGCTTTCAGGAGAGGACCTTAGAAAAGCAACGCCAGCACTCCTTGGTTCTTAGTCAGCCTGAGCTCCCCTCTCTTCGACCCGTAGAGCATCTCCTACCAGCTGAGGAACCCATGCAGCTGGGTCAGACCAGGCTATCCCCCGAGGAACGTGCTAGGCGCAGAACTCTTGGTCTGTGTCTTTACTGTGGGGGCAAAGGTCATTTTCGTGACACTTGCTCTCTTTGTCCAGAAAAACGTTCGGGTCCACTTCATCTGGAAAGTGGAGTATTGGACCCAGAAATATCACCTTCCCCTTCTCGTCTTCTGCTTTCTGTGTTCCTTCATGTTGGTGCTTCTTCTCATTCGGTCTCAGCATATCTGGATTCCAGAGCCGCTGGTAATTTTATGGACTGGGAAATCGCATCGTCCATGAGACTTACTCTTTTGCCCCTCACCACACCATTGGTGGTCTTGGCGATTGATGGTACTGTTCTCCCAGGGGGACCTATCCGCTTCCAGACCCTCCCTGTTAAGATGTCGGTAGGGACACTCCACCAGGAGTGGATATCCTTCCTTATCTTACCCAAGGCCTCAACGCCTATAATTTTGGATCTCTCATGGTTACAGCTCCATTCTCCTCATGTGGACTGGACTACTGGACAGATCCTGGCTTGGGGTCCCTCCTGTTCCTCGTCCTGCCTACCCAAGGTTGCCCCCTGTGAATCTGAGCCGGTCATTCATTCCAGGTTGCATAACCATTTACATTTCTCTGTCCCTAACCACCCTTGGACGCACAGCCAGGCTAGCTTGTCTACAAGTCCTGCAGTCGCTACGTCTTGCGATGTGATTCAGGTAGTCGCTACACCTGACTCAGCTATTCACTCTGTACTAGTTATGCCTGTCCAGCCCATGCCTAGTGAGCCTCCTACTTTTTCTTGTTCGGGACATTCTGCTTGTCCTTCAGCTATTCAGTTTGACTCCGGCGACATGTCACCTTCTAACCAACCTGACTTCAGGGTTCCACTGACATCTGCCCAATCTGATGGTCCTGTGCAAGATGACCAGTTCCCCTTTAAGGGTCTAGGGGACCCTCCTCAGATTCCTGTTGATCCTCTCATGCCCTTGCTTATTCCTAGAGAGCCTTTGGTCCTCAATAGATCTTCTTGTCATCTCCCTACCTCGTTTTCGGTCTCTGAGGATAATCTTAAGTACGAGGTTAGACAAGTTCTGGATTCTCGGCTCTGCAGAGGCATTCTTCAGTACCTTGTGCATTGGAGAGGTTTTGGTCCTGAGGAGGCGTCTTGGATCGCTGCATCTGATGTCGCTGCACCTCATCTGTTGAGAAGGTTTCATCAGAGATTTCCCTTTAAGCCTGGGCCCAGGCGGGGGAGGGCCCATAAGAGGGAGGGTACTGTCATGGATATGCAGTAGTGTTTGTCTGTCAGATTACCTTCCTTCCCATGTGTTCATCTTAGAGGCCTGAGCCCTTTCACCTGGCTTCCTTTATAATCTCCTCCCAGCCAGACTCCACCCCAGGCCCTATCACAGAACACTATATTAACCTGTGCACTGCAAGCCTGCTTTGCTGATCAACGTGTTTGTTAGGCATTGTGTGTTTGGGTTCCTGCCTGCCGTGTGCTACGTCTGTCTCTCTGTTACGTTATTGGCTTGTCCCCGACTATCCCTGTCTGCTCGTGACCCTTGACCTTCGGCTCGTTCTTCGTTATCCTTGTCTGCTTGTGGCCCCTGACCTTCAGCTTGTTATTCGGTTCTCTCTATCGTGTGCTGCTGCTTCCCCTCTTTTCCCCTTATCCTACGGGGCGTGAGCTAGGAAACTCCAGGGGCCGCGACCTGGTCCCAGCCTGCAGCGTAACATCCTCACCACTAGAGGCCCTGGAGAAGACCAGCTGGGTCTTAGACTCCGCGCCCTGGGGAATCTTGGCTCTCGCTTCCGTTAGGATCCCGGTTGTGCTCCTCTGGTCCCGCTTTCCACAACCACCCAGTTTCCTATCCGCAGAAGCCAGCCATAGGGTTCACTACCCCGCGGTGCACTCCTGTCCCCCTACGGTGTGCATCTGTCACCTGGCCACAGGTGACCCTGACACAAGCACTGTGATCCAGACAATTCCTTGAGGGGAGTGTTTAGAATAAGGCTAATTGGACTCTGTAGTGGAGTCAATTCATTCTGGTACGAGTGCATTTCTTACAGTTGGTGATTGTTCACGTGGTTTTGTCCAACATCACAGCAGAGTTTCCTTTGAAGAATTTACTTTGGACTGTGAATATATATATATATACACATTTTTCATTTTCTCACATTTTTATTTTACATGTGTAGCGGGGTGTCACTTTATGGTGTTCATAGAGACTATATTTCATCTAGTGAATCCGGATCTCCCCTGGTTTCCTATTGGATAATATGCTTGACTATAAGTAGGGAAGTGCATGGTGGGATTTGTGGTACTGGGAGAGTTGGACTCCAATGGTGAGGATACTACACAGACTACTATACCCACAGTGCAACTAAACATCCATCGTGCATTGCCCGGCGCAAGGTCTGCTGGGGATGGGTTATTTAAGGAGAGGAGGAGCAACGCGCGGTCTCTTTGGACATCGCCCGCCCCGCAACTTGGAACCTGTGTTGGGGCCTATCATGTTAGTCTAGGCCGGAGAGTCTGGGCCTACCGAGCCTGGAAAAGCCTGCTTGCCAGAGAAGGAGAGAGCCTTTATCCAGAGAGCCTGCTGACATCTCGGAGCATCCAAGAGTCGAGTCACCTTCATCTTCCCCGTCGGTTGTCTGGAAGATCGGAGACTACGGGTGACCGGGAGATCGTGTGCTGGAGTCTAGTAGCGGGATCGGTTAAACGGATTGGTCCGGTCGGGTGAGAGAGCACTTTCTCAGGATTCTTAACTGTTTGCTAGGCCTGAGACCCCTTTGCATAGGGCCCGCCGCCATTACAGCAGTGTGTTGCGCAGTTAGATTTGGCGTCTTATTGCCTGTGACTTTAGGCCCTAAACTATAGCAGGATCACAGCTAACGGTGGATACCCCTTGGATTACAAATATAAAAGTGCACCAACATTGCTAGCGAAGATCCCTTCTATCAGAGTAACTGTGTGTGTGAAATAGTCAGGCCTGACTGTAACTCACGGAGACATTGTTTGGGCGCCATACTGCAAACGAGGGGGAAGCTCGCGAGCGTAGTTCTTTTAAAGACATTTTAGAGTGTATCAGATTTGCATATCTCAATATTAGTTACATTGTGCATAACTTTGACTTTGCGGGGCCCTGCATATGTAAATGCCTATCTGTTAACCTAACCTTTCCCTACCTAGTAAAGATATATTTTATGGTTAACTAAACACATTGTGTGGAGTATTAACTGTTCCAGAGAGAGACGGTCAACACAGGTACATTAGTTCTGAACGGTGAATGTATGCTTTATTGTGGTATTCATTGTTAATAGGTTCCACAATCTCATTTGCTTAACCGTTGTGCCAGTGGAGGGTCAGAGCCAGTTTCTTTGGGGGTTGACAGCAGTAAGGTACAGGCCCAAAATAATACCAGCAGCTCTCTTAACTGGGGGTAGTGCTACATATGGACTAATAATTTAGACATCACACTAGTACATTTAAGTTGTACTTTGGACCCTATCACTTTCATAGTGCGACAAAATATTTTGTTATTAGTTTATATAACTATTTGCCAGCAGCTGTTTTCTTTATATCCACCAGCGCTTTATCTACTTTTTTATGCTCCAACCTATGTAGGAACCATGCTAGGGCAAAATGGTTGTTTGTGAGCGTTCACAGCCTGTTCTGATAATCTTGTTACATTCAGCATCTCTTGATTTTTCACACGGGCGGGTCCCGTAATGATCCGCCCTGTGAACATCCGCTTGCTCAGCGGGGATCGCTTCGTTGATCCCCGCTGAGCCGGCGGATGACTTGTCCGTCTCTGCACACTGTGCAGAAACGGACCAGTCAGATCGCCGCTCTCCTCTATGGGGGGATCGGATGAAAACGGACCGTCTATCCATTTTCATCCGATCCGCAGACGGATGGAAAAATAGGATTTTCCTCCGTCATGTTAAACGGACCATAGTGGAGACTGATGTCATCGGATGTCAGCAGATGTTCATCCGCTGACATCCGCTATCCCATAGGGATACATGTATGTCCGTTTTTCAACCAAAAACGGAAGGATGAAAAACGGACATACGGTCCGCCCGTGTGAAAGGGGCCTTTGACCCCTGTTGCCTGGTACATGCCTAGACCTTTCACTTTTTATTGAACTCTGCTGGTCTTCCCTTTCCTTTGCTAGGAAATAGAAATTAGGGGGTAGATGTTAGAAGGGTTGGTGGATGGGAGCAGTGAGGACCATGGAGAGCCCCAATGGTATGCAGGCCATGTGATTCCTTCAACTGGCCCCTTGCTTTGGGCCTAGCCAAGTCAGAAGAATGAAGGTTATCTGAGCCTATGGCAGATTGGAGAGACATTGACCACTGGTGGGTTAAATACCTTTGCGAAGGGCTGTTGTTGCATTGACTGGATACAATGCTATAACCTAAACATTGATAACACCCTTCTATTATTGTGACTCTGCAGTGCTGCTCCAATAATTCATTAAAAATACATACACTTAGTTATCTTCTCTGGAGTAGCTTTCCAGGTAAAAGTAACCCCAACATTGAGGTGTAGTAACCGTCAAGAGGGAGATCATTTGTACACTGTGTGTTCATATGCTCTTTTACACTGTGTTGTAAAAGTATTTGTATGTAATAAAATTGACTGTTTTTTTTTTTTTTCATTTGTTGTAATGTCCTATGATGATACCCATAAAATCCTGCTGCCCCACTTTATCCTTTTTTCTTTTTTTTCTTCAGTAAAAAGTCAAAAAGCAAGTTATCTGACTGGACATTCCATTGCTGAGCAAGCTGGTGTGAGTGTGTGGCATGAAGGGTATATCTACCTTTGTAGGAGCCTATGTACAGAGATGGCAAGTTTACTGGTTACTTACCTATGGCCCTCAGGGTGTCAGGCAGAGTTTTGAGAATTCCATTGCTGTCTTGAGTTATGAAATAAGAGAAAGTGACTGTATTGTGGAAGCTTGTGTACAGTAGGTGTACATATGCAGGTGAACTTGATAAACCACCCATGGACTGTGAGGTTGCTTGTGTTCTCTGGCTTTGCATTCATACACAACCTGGAAGGCCCCAAGGTTGCATAGTGGTGATGAGTATCCTAGCTGCAAGGAAGGTAGCCCAGATCCCCTATACTCATGTTTTACAGTAGGCCCCCTGGAGTGGGACCTGGCTTATCAATGGATGCTAGGGGGCAGTACACACTGCTGCCGTTTCTTCAAATCTACAGCTCTTTTCAATGGCCAAGTCCAATCACTATGACCTGGGGAGCTACAGACAGCTAAACCTTAAAGGATAACTAAACCCCAAAAAAATAAATAAGGGGTTCTTGACAAAGTTTTAGCACTCAAACTTAAGGGCATGTCTACCACTAGTAACATCAAGGATCGACATTGTTCACGTTTCCAAAGTATAAAGTTCTAGAGTTCTAGAAAAGAGAACCTATGTGCTTAATGTGACATAACTATAACCATAAAACCTCTCACATACAAAAGGTACCCACCTAGGCTAGTTACAAGAAGGGCATTTGTAAATAAGTAAATTATAATTCAGAAAAAAATGCACCTGTGAATTTGGAAGCCGTTAACTAATGTCAGTATGATAATCCTGAGGTCACAGATAGAATTGTTATTTTATGTTGGAGCCATCAGTTGTATTAATAGAAGGTTTGCCTCTTCTTCTTTCCTTTATATAGGCTGAACAGACTGATGATAAGAATAGTTGAGGACCTGGGTTAATTACCGGCTCTTCCATATTTCTGCACATTTCCTCATTTAGATCCTCCTACGTGCCTCCTTAAATCTCTGGAATTTGACAGATCCTTCCCAACCCTCTGGATGTTTGGAAATGGCTACAGTGCTACTCAGGCCGGATGAATTCAGGAGCATCAATGAGACTATATTTATAACTCAAAGGGAGTGCTGCATAGTATTAGTATATCTTTTATATAAAGTTAGATTGTGTTTTAGGAGTAGTTTTCCTTTTGGTGAAGTCCATTTAACGCTGTTTCAATTTTAGGGGGACACTAACCTGTGTGTGAGGAGGAAGGGGGGTCTGGAAGACTCCCTATTTTCACCATTACAGCCTTTAAAAAGATGGATTCCCTTGATGTCATATCAATCAATAATTGAAGAGCCCAATGGTGAATGCAGTGGTCTTGTAGGTGTATTAGGGCTTAAGAAAATGCAGCATGTTTTTCAGGTGCATGCAGCTTGCATTTCAGATCAGTTTGAGAAGCTTCTAGGTGATGTTTGTGTTCTCCTTTTGACCTCCTTTTAAGTTGCTTCAACATTCCTTTGTAATCCTATTGCCTTGTGTGTAAGTAAATGCAGTTCTAAAACAAATAAATGCCCAAGTACATAAGCCCCTACAGTTAGAGCAGAAAAAGTAAAGGACTAGTTAGTGACCATTATGAAAAATAGAACACAAAATAAAGATTAGCAGCAAAACGTTTGTGAGTGTGGTTTTGCGAGACCATAACTAGGACACTAAGGTTCAATGGAACCCAATGGGACTCATGGTCATTGTTCCTGAGGTTCTGGAAAAACTTCTTCAGAGGGAGCCAGTGCATGCTTCTCGAAGCTCAGACGAAACCTACAGGCAATGTGTTCTTCTGCATATATCCTTTGCTCTACAAGGAAGTCTCTACTGCCCTAGCTTGTTACCAGTAGCCACATTTTCAGGGACTCTGTATTGAAGTGTTCCCAGCATTCCAAGACACTGTTAATGCTCAGAAACCGGGACAAGAAGTATTGTCTTTCTGATGTTTTTTTTTTTTTTTACAAAACTAAATTTGTCAGTCAACACCTGTAAACCAAGTGTTGAGGAATGAATCGTATGTCCAGTAGTTATAGATAGAGTGGGGCAGGATTAGACCCTCTGTTGCAGATTTACTTCTATCCTCACTTCTTGTCTCTGTGACAATAGTTTCACCAGACACAAAGTGAGGGAAAATCGGAAACAGCAACACAGACTGTAATAAAAATGCTAACAGTAGAGTAGGAGAAGGTTTGAACCCCTTGTCAGGTAGCCAGTTATGTTGTGAATTGCTGCGTAAACTATTGGCACTATATAAATCCTGTATAATAATAATAATAATAACCAGTTATTAAAACTGCACTGCTTTACCCTCCCCAACTCCACCTTAAACCCTTCCAAAAGAAAATAGACCCCATTTAAATGGTATTAATTGACCATAGCGGCCTTTTATTATAAACCACTTATAAGCAATGTATAAACACATTTACATAAGCATACAACAGTCAAATTGGATAAGGTTGTAGGTCCTTGAAGACACTATGGCAACAGAACACAATACCTGTATCTGTAGGACAAGCTATATATATATATATACAGTATATATATTAGGCTCTCAGCCACCTCACACTGCGGCAGAGACATTGTCAAACTGATCTACACATTTGTTACAAATTTGATCATACTGAATTGAGGATACCACATCGAAGATGGGTTCCTGACCCTTTGACATCATGCCCAACTTGCCTGCTGTCAAGGACCCGAAAATGTATGTCCACTGCTGCAACTTTTTAATCAATAAAACAAATACCATAGCATAGGAATAGGTGGGAAGCTCTCTTGTCTTATGCAGATTGCCCACTGGACTCGCCTAACTCCTTACTATGGATCACCCTTAGAACCTCAAAGCCAGCCAAGCAGGTAAATGAGTTGTAAAGGCAGAAGGTTTTTTATCTTAATGCATTCTATGCACTAAGATAAAAAACCTTCTGTGTGTAGCAGCGTCCTCAGCGCCCCCAATACTTACCTGAGTCCCATCTCTCTCCATAAATGTCTAAGCCGTCTGGGACACTGCTCCTGATTGGCTGAGACACAGCAGTGGTGCCATTGGCTCCTGTGGCTGTCAACCAAAGTCAGTCAGCCAATCAGGGGAGAGAGGGGACAGGGCCGGGTCAGGGCTCCGTGTCTGAATGGACACACAGAGCTGTGACTCGGCTCAGGTGTCCCCATAGGAAGCTGCTTGCTGTGGGGGCACTCAATAAGAGGGAGGGGCCAGGAGCAGCAAAGAGGAACCCGAGAAGAGGAGGATCCAGGCTGCTCTGTGCAAAACCAACTGCATAGAGGAAGTAAGTATAACATGTTTGTTATTTATTTTTATTTTTTTAAATGAGACTTTACAATCACTTTAACTTGCTTATTTACTATTTAACCTCTTGGTTACCTGATTCCCCTCCTCACCTACCCATGTGAGCCCTGTGCTTGTTGGTTCTTCTTTTACTTGGGCCTATCTGGAGCACAATTATGAGACAGTGTCCACTCCATAACAGGGATTTCCTGAACAAGGACCTTCATGTTAATGGCAGAATCACTAGGTATGCTTTAATAAAAGTGACTGATTTAAAAAAGAATGTCAATTCACTTTTGTAAGGACATTGACACAGAAAAGTTTATATGAGATTTTAGTGACTGAGTTTAGGTCTACTTTAGTGAAGTGAACAGAAAGCTGACAAATAACTCATGCAGCACTCACCCCTGGAGGGGTTGCTGAGAATGTGCCCAGGTCTCCCTTGCTAGTAAAGATGCTGCCGATCACAAGCACAGTTTCATGCACACCAACAACACTGGCTCAGTCTAGGGGATGTCACTTTATAATTTATGAAACTTGAAACAAGAGAGGGGTTCAGGGGTTCAGGATACTCAAAAACAATCAAGAGAACAAACTATCAGCACAGATCCTTATAGCTGCAGAAACACATGAAAGTCCAAAACACAGGTCTGCCACCCAACTTCCTCAGGTAGATCTTTAGCAAGGGAGACAAATGGTCCTTCTCCAGACCAGGATTTCAGGACAGTGCCCTCCATCAAAAATCCATCAGTAAGCTTCTCTGGGCCCTCAGCTTAGAACCTGTTGAGGCCCAGATTGCAATTCTTGTTTCACTAGCTATTTTCCAGGGACAGCAGCCCAAGGAGAACTAGATCCTTTCCTTTGAAAGGAAATTAACGCTTTGGAACAGGCCTCCTGAACATTTATCCCCTCGCCAGCCACCTTCTGTATACCTTCTTCCAGAGATTGGCTGGGGCATGTTAAATATTCATACTGGACATTTGACTATCCCTGCTCTATATTCTGGAAACTTCTCACAGGAGCACATAGGAGAAATCAAATACCCAGCTAGGAAGCACTGACCAGACAAAAACAAATACATCACTGCTCTACGGACGGCAGTGAAGCCAAAAACAAAATTTTGCCTAACAACCTAACTAGAGAAGGGGGCTACAATGACAAAGAAAATGTTAAAGCGGCTCTTTAGTAATTTTTTCATCTTTCCATTTATTAAATCCTCTGCCCTTGTTTTAAGTTTGGATAGTAAAACATTTTTCTCTGCCAGTAAATTACCTTATACAGCCCCACTTCCTGTTTCTTGTCTGGTAATAAGCTCTTTCTCTAACTCTCGTGAGAGTTTGCCAGCAAGGGAGGGAGGAACAGGTCATAAGAGGGCCAATCAGAGCTGCAGAGCTGGAGGTGGCTGGATGAGGGCGGAGATAACAGGAGACTGCAGAGATCCATTTGTATACAGAGGAGAAATGAACAGGTAATCAGAGGTGGGAGTGTGGCTGTCTGTCTGTATATATATGTGTGTGTGTGTGTCTGTGTGTCTGTGTAAATCCAGGAAGTGAACAGGCAGCAGCTTCAGCTGCCCACGGTTAAAATGGCTGCAGCCAGACTTAGTGGAGGGATATTTCTGCAGCATATTTGGCAAGTACAGAATCACAGTATATATAAAATAATATGCAAAGTGGTTGGAGAGAAGCTTTAGAATGGCAAAGATGTTTTTATTACAAATTATGTAAGCAGACTGCAGTTCTTCTTTAATCTCAGTTAAGAGTATTTTATGAGTAACAATATGTTGCGGATGTGAATGCTCTGATAAGTGAAGACTTTTCATACAACTTTTTATGGACTTCTGATTTGTTGCTCATGCAATAAAAAAAAAAAAAAAAACTTCTGTATCCATAAGGAGGTCTCAGATCTTATTGACAGCGGATTATAATTAATGATCAGAAGCAAATAATGAAACTGGACTGGTGCTGTCATTAATCCAGCTCAGTGAAGCCAGTCATGGGCCAGCATGAGAAGTAGCTGCCACTGACTCTTATTTAATTACTTAACTGCTCTAAGACTCTCCTCCGGCTGTAGTTGACCCTTCAAAAGAGAAAAACATATTATATACATGCACAAACTCAAATGAACAGAGGGAGGACATATAGTGCTATTAAAACACTTTTCTATTTGAAAGGCCCTATAGGAGAAAAAATTGCCAATGGCCAACAGCCGATAAAGATGGAAATTGGAGGTAAAAACCACGGCTATAATTGGAAAAAAGATTCCCTGTACTACTTTATGCTCCAGCTGGGTTTTCTTTTTATTTTTTTATTATCTCTGTGATTCCCTTCCCAACAGCTACTGAAAACACCAGTGCCAGTGCACTAATGCCTTGTACACACGATCGTATTTCCGATGGAATAAAATCTGATGGAATTTTCCGTCGGAATTCCGATGAAGCTGACTTCCATCAGTCTTGCCTACACACCATAAGACAAAATTCTGACTGTCCAAAACGTGGTGACGTAAAACACTCCGACAAGCCGAGAAAAATGAAGTTCAATGCTTCCGAGCATGCGTCGACTTGATTCTGAGCATGTGTGGAATTACACACAGACGATTGGAATTTCCCATCGGATTTTTTTTAATCGGAAAAATTTAAAACATGTTCTATTTTTTTACTCCAATGGAAAACAGTCCGATGGGGCCCACACATGATCGGAATTTCCGATGAAACAAGTCCATCGGATTTTATTCCATCGGAAATCCGATCGTGTGCACTGTCCCCATACCTAACCTGCATTCATGACTAAAATAATTTTTAAGCCATATATACATTTAAAACAAAAATATGCAAATAAAACTGAAAATATTAAATATATTTGAAAAGTTCCTTTTTTTTTTAAATATGATAACAATCTTGATTAAAATGTTGTATTCATATATTCATATTATGTTTAATATATTTCCAGGCTGGAAATATAGATGGAAAGCCAGTAAAGATGAGTGGAGTCATTCTGATAAAACTGATTTCACTGCAAATAAAAGAAAGAAAATATGTATTTTTTGTATTGTGTATTTAGAGTAGGTTACTTTACTTCATTTAGTTTACTTTTGTGTGTGTGTGTGTGTGGGGGGGGGGGGGGGGGGGGTTGTGTATTTTACCTTGACTCTTGTGCTGCTTTCAAATTTAGTATCTTAAATTTCTTCCACTGAAAAATGTTTTCTTTTTCAGAGAGTGTTTTTTTTTTTCGGGTGGGGGTTTAAATAAGGTAGTTTAATGTATTTCATTTAATGTCTTTATTATTTGACTTTTTTTTTTCATTTCTTGTGCGTGTGTTTGATTTTTATTTGTGTACTGTTGCATTACATGTTTTATATTCTTTCTCACTATATATGTTTCCTTTCTCTGACAATAAAATAATGAAGCTAATGAGGGGCTTTTTTTTCCCCACTCAAGAACAGGTTCAGAATAGTTGAAAGAAGCTTCTGTAACCTCCAGCAGCTATTTAACGTGCATTACCTTATACACAACCTTTATTTTACTTCCCTATTCTCTCCAAAACATTTTAACGCATTTTCACGCTTCCTAATTTTGCCATTATTTTAACAAAATACAATTTTTTTTTTGCTCATCACACTTATAATAAATGCAAAGTACATTTTTTAGCCTTCAAGTAAATTTCTGTGCACATGAGTGAATCTACGTTGTTGGAACCTATCGTAGGCAGAACCTAGACTTCTGTTGAAACCCTTTTTCCACCAAATTTAAGCCCCACTGTTAAACAGTCCAATCCAGAACCTCAGTGGCCGGCAGATGCTTTGTCATTGGACGACTGGTATGGGCAGGGCTTGGTACCAAATTACAAAAATGTCAATGCCCTCTCTACAAAAGTGTCAGGAACCATCAATCAGACTGAGACAGAAAATGCAGTAAATATCACACCTTTTAATGTAATGGTAAAAATGGTACAGATCAGTAAACAAAGTCAAAACATAAGCCAGGCATTGGAAGCCAAGACAGGTAATCAGATGGGCCAGTGATCAGGAAACCAGAGATCAGCCTAGTTGGAGGTAGAAGAACAGGATCAGGAAACAGAAGGGACATCAGCCGGGCAAAGTCTTTCACAAGAACAAAGCAGATAATCTCTAGATATGTTGACCAGGCGAAGGCACGAAATGAATGAGCCAGGCAGTTTAAATAGCCAAAAGGGGCTGGCTTTAGGCAGGACTGATGAGCAGGTAATGATGACCACTGTGGAAGCAATGAGACCTGACAATTATCCGACAGCTAAGCTGCCTGAGCACAGAGAAGAGAGCTGCTAAGAGCCCAGCCCTGACAAGAAGAGAGCATCAAAAGTCGATATGACTATTGACCACTAGACCACTATTATTTTTTTGATAGAAGCACTAAGAAACAGGGTATCAGGTTTATTATCATTCCTATATTTTATCTTCACCTTCCAACACAGTTGAGTATTGTACATGATACTTTTATTTGCACTAACAGTAAAGCCGTGTACACACGATCGGTTTTACCGATGAAAACAATCCAATGGACTTTTTTCATCGGACAAACCGATCGTGTATGGGCCCCATCGGTCTTTTTTACATCGGTGTTTAAAAATAGAATTTTTTTTACATTTATCTGATGGTTAAAAAACCGATAGCAAATTAATATCGTCTGTGAGGAACTCCATTGGATAAAAAACCCATGCTCCGAATCAAGTCGACGCATGCTCAGAAGCATTGAACTTAATTTTTCTCGGCTCATCGGAGTGTTTTATGCCACCGCATTTGGAACGGTCGGTTTTTTGACTGATGGTGTGTAGGCAAGACTGATGGAAATCAGCTTCATCGGTTTTCCAATGGAAAAATCCATCGGTTTAAAAACCATAGGAAATCCGATCGTGTGTACAGGGCTTTACATTTGCAAGTCTGATCATTGGATGAGCATACACTGAGTTCCCAGCATAGGTAGATAACTGATCATGAAGTGTTCTCCTACTTAGTGTGGTCAGTTTTTAATAGGAAAGCAGAGGGACTGGCAAGAACACCAGGTATTTCACACAAACGAAGCAATACAAAAAGAACAGGATACTTTCTCATACAAGTACATGGTACAGCAGCCACATATCAGGAATATGAAGTGTTGGGGTAACAAACGCTTTGCTGTTACAAAGATGGGATTGCAAAGTACAATAACCTACAGCCAACCAATCACAAATCATCTTTCATAGTTTGTTATACTCTAAACTGAACAAAAGTAACATTTTGTTGCCTGTTGCGAGTTACTTTACATCATTGTTTTTATGCGCTGGTTCATTAAACGGGCCAAAACTCTTTTTCTTTTCTTTTTTTTTGTCAAATACAGTCTTACTAAACAAGCGTTACATTTCTGAATTCAATGGAAATGTATCAAGCAGCCACTCTGCAACGCTGCTTGACTCGATTCCAACTTGAAAGTACTTAAAAAATGTAAATCACTACAACAATTTTAAATCACTCTATATACCACTCTTGGTGATTTAAAATAATTGAAGCTGTTCAGATTTTTATGTGTCCTTGAATTTACAAATGATCATGGTTCAGAGCATGTGAAGACATTCCAAATTATTGAAGCTCAACAAATGTTTCATTGCTCATCTTTCTGCGAGGAAACTGATGAGTACTTTGGATTTTGGCATCTGACATGATTTAAAATAAAGATTAAAGTATTTCATATATTTTACAGTGGCTTCAGATGTGCTTTACTTTCTGGAAGATCCGAGTGTTAAGTCTGTCTTCCTTTATGTTAAAAAAGTAAAAGACAAGGCGTTTATTCCTCACTGAAAGATAGTGGGCAGAGCCCTGCAAATCGTTCTTTTATTCTCCGGTGGCCAACTGTGAATCCAGAGCCGCCAGTTTATAACACAGATGCAGCCAAAAATATAGAGACATTTATCTGAGTTGCATACAGCTGTTTCAGGCTTGTTAGCCCTCATCGGGTCAGGATATGAATACCATGGCTTCCATGGGGCAGGGTTTGGTCAGAAGATAAGTATTTAGAACTCTATGACCAGGAGGAGCTCTGCTGATAATTTGATCCCTGTGATCCACTTTGCTGCATGAATATACTGTATGCTATGATTTGTAATTTGTTAAACTATGTATGGCCTTTTTATAGGATTAAGATGTTTCTTTTATGATGGAAAATGATATACTGGATAAATCATGGAATAATGGCCACATTCTTTTGTGTAATTATAAAAGAGAAAATATTTCTTAGGCACGCCCTACTTTTTCTTGCTTTAAGGATTTTCTATTTTTCCCCCTTCGGAGAACCACTTTACACCAGGGTCCCCATCAGAGTACACCTTACATCAGGGTCCCTATCAGAGTACCCCTTACATCAGATGTCCCTATCAGAGTACCCTTTACATCTGATGTCCTCATCAGAGTACCCCTTACATCAGGGTCCACATTGGAGTACCCCTTACATTAGATTTCCCCATCAGAGTACCCCATGCATCTGATGTCCTCATCAGAGTACCCCATACATCAGGTGTCCCCATCAGAGTACCCCTTACATTAGATATCCCCATCAGAGTACCCCATACATCTGATGTCCTCATCAGAGTACCCCTTACATCAGGTGTCCCCATCAGAGTACCCCTTACATCAGGTGTTCCCATCAGAGTACCCCTTACATCAGGTGTCCCCATCAGAGTACCCCTTACATCAGGGTCCCCATCATAGTGACCCCTTACATCAGGATCCTCATTGTAGTACCCCTTACATTAGGGTCCCCATCAGAATGCCCCTTATATCAGGTGTCCCCATCGGAGTACCTCTTACATCTGGTTTCCCCATCAGAGTATCCCTTACATCAGGATCCCCATCGGAGTACCCCTTACATCAGGGTCCCCATCAGAGTACCCCTTACCTCAGGATCCCCATTGTAGTTATCCTTACATTAGGGTCCCCATCAGAGTACCCCTTAAATCAGGTGTCACCATCGGAGTACCCCTTACATCTGGTTTCCCGATCAGAGTATCCCTTACATCAGGATCACTATGAGAGTACCCCTTACATCAGGTGTCCCTATTAGAGTACCCCTTACACCAGGTTCACTATCCGAGTACCCCATACATCTGGTGTCTCCATCAGAGCACCCCTTATATTAATTGTCCCCATCAGAGTGCTCGTGGATCAGTATGTGCACTCTCAGAGGGCTTGGGGGGCACAACAGGCTGCCTGATCTGACTATATACACAGAATATATATATATATATATATATATATATATATTCAGCTAATTTTTTAATAACCTGTGATTAAAAAAGATCCAAACCCTAATTGATTGACATATTTTTTGCTACAGTAACAGAGACATTTTTTTCATAAACTACTTATCATTTTTTTATTTGTTCTCTGCATCTCAGGGCAGCTGATCTCCCCCTAGCCTCTTTCAGTGACTTCCTGTGTACATGTACTTGCTCCAATGTCAGGTGCACATTATTGTTCTGGATCTTCCTCATAGTAACAATGGTGGACCACATTTGTTCAACGTGTGTCAGCACAACACATTTGTAGTTTCAGTGAGGAGACTACACCCTATAGTGAGGAGACTACACCCTATAGTGAGGAGACTACACCCTATAGCAAGACATACATGAACAAGGACCTCCATTCACCAGTCACCAGTTTTTATTTTAATAAAAAAAAAAAGGGTGCTGCACGTAGCTTTTGAAAACATTGCAACCCCTTGCCCTTATTGCTCCTATCCAGAGACTATATTGCAAGTGCTAGAGATAAAAGATATATATAAAAATGGTGCCTTCGTCCCATTAAACTTTGTATAGAGAAAAGGATGAGGCTGAGGTGGACTATGTTGGCACCTTATGCTAACTGATGACCAGTTGAGAGTAGATAGTAAAAAGGTTTTTTTATTACAAAAATATATATAGAAACAATTATTTTAACATTTCATAGAAATAATGGTAATTTCGTGACATTTCAATGTATCATACCATTACAATCAATGGACAAAAATACAACTGTACATACATAATATGCTGTGCTCTACATGTTTCACGTTGTGATTCAAAAACAGAATCCGCTTCTTCAGGAGCTAAATATATATGTATAGGTTTTCAATAGACAGAAAGTGAAAAATTGGGTTGTCACGTAACATGAGTGCTGGACCAGAGGGGGCCAGACCGTGAATCAAAAATCCTTGTTATGTCATGGGGGAGTTGGTGATCCCACTAAAGACATAAACAGCAGGAGGTATAGGTAATCTCCTAGGAGGACACATCCAGTGGCATCTCACAGGCAAGCGGCATAGAAAAAAGGGGAGGTTTTTATGTAGAAAGAATTCAGGTCAATATTGGACCCCTTATGTATAAGGAGAGTCTCTTGAAATTCCTGGGAAGATGGACACCAATTGATAATTAGGTGGAATATTTTGAACTGATCTCTGCAGTATAAAGTGATAATCATATCATTAGCCTAGGTTCAAGAAATCCAGAATCATGTGTAGATCAACCTTCCCAGATAGGGAGGGAATCTGTCATGCCGAGAGGTGGATGTGGATGTGTCCCCTTGGAGCAGCACACACCAGAGACCTTAGACCTGCTGCAAGCTGTGGGTTGGCTCCTGGAAGGAGTTATGCAACCATGCCTTAATGGGTGGGTGTCAGTCTGGAGTAGTGGCCAATCCTAGGTAAGCACATTTGCAGGCAGGCCGCCCTATTTAGCAGCCCTATGTGATGACCAGCCTCTATGATTAAGTTACCGTATATACTCGAGTATAAGCCAAGTTATTCAGCCCTTTTTTTAGGGCTGAAAATACCCCTCTCGGCTTATACTCGAGTCAGTGTACCTTGGGCGTCCATTTTTTAAAACTCGCGGCTTCCTCCTGGTCCCGTCCCGTTCCGTGATAGGCGTTTGACACTGTGTTCAGTGTTCCGCCTATCACGGACATTCTTTCATCCTTGGACTCAGTTTCCCAGCAGACACTGTGTTCAGTGTTCCGCCTATCACGGACCTTCTCTTGTCCAAGGATGAAAGAATGTCTGTGATTGGCGGAACACTGAACACAGTGTCTGCTGGGAAACTGAGTCCGAGCATGGGAGGACCTCCGTGATAAGCGGTAGTGGAACACAGTGTCAAACGCCTATCAAGGAACGGGACGGGACCAGGAGGAAGCCGCGAGTTTTAAAAAATGGACGCCCGCAGCGCAGCCTGTCAAGAATTTCAGGTATGCTGCAATGGGCACAGTGAGGTTGTAATAGGCACAGTGAGGTAATGGGCACAGTGAGGTTGTAATGGGCACAGTGAGGTTGCAATGGGCACAGTGAGGATGGGCACAGTGAGGTAATGGGCACAGTGAGGTAATGGGCACAGTGAGGTTGCAATGGGCACAGTGAGGTTGCAATGGGCACAGTGAGGTTGTAATGGGCACAGTGAGGATGGGCACAGTGAGGTTGCAATGGGCACAGTGAGGTTGGGCACAGTGAGGCATGCAAATGGGCACAGTGAGGCGTGCAAATGGGCATTGTTGACCCTCTTTTCCGCTTACAGTAGCTGCTGCATTCTCACCCTAGGCTTATACTCGAGTCAATAACTTTTCCCAGTTTTTTGTGGTAAAATTAGGTGCCTCGGCTTATATTCAGTCGGCTTATACTCGAGTATATACGGTAAGTGAAATTCAATGAATGAAACGGGTGGGCCATGAACAAACTGGGGAGGAAAGAGCTAGATGATGCTGATTGTTCTCCAGCCAGGAAATAAGGTGGGCTTTTTCTGACATTTTCCAAGAGAAGCTCACAGTGTGCAGTGAAATTAGAGAAAGCAATTTCAGCACAGGAGAGGAACCTGTACAACTATGCAAGGCTGATGATGGTAAGGATGATGGACTTTATCGGATGGGACTTTATCGGGATATCAGTATCAGGTTACTAATTGATTTTCTTTGTTGTGTAAACTTGCTGTTTAGTGAATCAGACAAATTTTACATTCTGTAAAATGTAAACAAGTGGTAGCGCCTCCTGGTGGCTCTTCCAGTTAAGTTCACCTTGTGTGCACTGTGCAGTTGGCCGGCTACAATGTGCAATGTTAGCAGTTTGTACATAGCTGGGATTACTTGTCACTGATAACATCCTTTCAGGAATGAAAATGCAAGCTGTTCAGTCAATGCACGCACATACTGTGGTATTACCTGCCCAGACATGTTTACAATGAATCGATTTTCAGATCTTGAGAAGATTCTTTCCTTTCATGTAATTGAAATGAGTGTGATGCAAAAATGCAATAGTGGGATAATTTGATAATAAAGAACAATAGAGTGTTGGAATCTAAGAGGTGCAAACCTTTTAAAATGATATTTCAGCCATGGTTCTCTTGAGCTAATCCAGATACGCTCTTTGAATTATAAACATTCTGCACAATTATTGCATAAATATGTAGAAGTATGTATGCTTATCTGTCCTTAATATTGTGTTGCTGGCCACAGCCTCCACTACTTTTCCAACTTTTTGCCATAGGAGGCTTTCTCTGTGACCAGGTGATGACCATCAGAAAGTGGCTGTGGAAGCAGAGCTATTTTTTTTTACCCCCGTTTGTTAGTGTGGTCCCAATTTGCAGCCAGCAATGACCATGCTGTCCAAGGGCCCCTCCTACCACCACCCTTCTGCTTAGGAATGATCTAGGGTAGGCACACACCTGTAACATGGAGAACTTGTAGAAGTTCCCCTGGAAGATGTAAGTTTTTTTACGAAACGGACGTAGGGCGGAGCGGCGCGCTGACGTCACCTCTAACACTTTCGACAAGGACGGGTGTCTGTTGAATGTGCTATGGCCAGCACACCAGACGTAAACAGGCGATTTTAAACTGCATAAGTGTAAGTGCAACTTAATTTTAATGGAATTAATTTTTAAAAGTTTAATGCACTATGTGGAGTGTGTTCCATTCTTTTCATACATATGTGCCTATTGATGAAAACCGGAGGTCGGTGCTTTAGGAATCTTATGTGCTGTGTGCTGCGGTGATTCATGGGAGAAACTACTTGATTTCTGCATATATTGACCCTCTGTCACGGGGGGGGGGTCGTGCACAGCTGGTAAGGAGAAATCCTGCTATTTGGTGGTGGAACGTCACAGATGAATGTGGACACAACACTTTATATGATTTTCACATGAAGCACTGGTGTTATTTATTTGGAATTCATTCAAGGATTTTTTTGATGGACTATTATTTATATTTGATGTAGATCACAGTACACCATATATTTATAGTTTATTCTTTGTATATATACTTTTGATTTCACTCATTAGTTTTAATAGATTTTGTGCTTTTCATTGGTTAATTTTCATTCACCTCATTACTGTCATAGTGATTGGTCACGGGTTAGCGCGATTTCCCCCAATTTTTCTATTACATATTAGTGTACTAGGGGTAGCCTTTTCCCATCAACCTCTGCCCAGGCTCTGGGCAGAAGTTTATGTTGATGATTTCTCCACGTTACACTTGCCAGCAATGACCATGCTGTCCAAGGGCCCCTCCCGGGCACCCCTAATGGACGGGCCACCACTGGTCCTCAGTAGTGTGACTGACCGCTTATATTACTGTAGACTAGGGATGAGCTTCGTGTTCGAGTCGAACATACGTTCGACTCGAACATCGGCTGTTCGATCGTTCGACGAAGATCGAACGATTTGGGCCGTTCGCGCCAAATTCGAGTGACGCGAACGGCCCACAATGCACTACGCCATCGCAGTGTCATCCAGGCGCTGTGATTGGCCAAGCATGCACTGTGACCCCGCATGCTTGGCCAATCACAGCGCCGGCAGCGAGGAGAGCAATGATTGGCCACAGGCAGGATGCCTGTGGCCAATTATTGCTGAGGGTGTTTAGTACACGCCCCACACTATAAAAGGCCGCCAGCACGGCGGCCTAGTGTAGTGTGTTCCGGAGCAGGGATAGAGCAGCATAGGCAGGGACAGTGACTTTTATTTCTTTCTTGCTTAACCTGGATTCCTTTAGTTTAGGGAAAGAGAAGGATAGGTAGGGAGAGTGTCAGTGTGTTTTGTGCTTGTGCTATAGTGTGCTTAAAAAAAACATTTTTTCTAGGGACAGAAAACTGTAGGTAGGGAGAGTGTCAGTTTCTTTCACTGTGCAAGTCCTTGTTTCTAGGGACCTGGAAGGACAGTGAGTGAATTCTCCTTGTGCTATATTGTGCTTAAAAAAAACATTTTTTCTAGGGACAGAAAACTGTAGGTAGGGAGAGTGTCAGTTTCTTTCACTGTGCAAGTCCTTGTTTCCAGGGACCTGGAAGGACAGTGAGTGAATTCTCCTTGTGCTATATTGTGCTTAAAAAAAACATTTTTTCTAGGGACAGAAAACTGTAGGTAGGGAGAGTGTCAGTTTCTTTCACTGTGCAAGTCCTTGTTTCTAGGGACCTGGAAGGACAGTGAGTGAATTCTCCTTGTGCTATATTGTGCTTAAAAAAAACATTTTTTCTAGGGACAGAAAACTGTAGGTAGGGAGAGTGTCAGTTTCTTTCACTGTGCAAGTCCTTGTTTCCAGGGACCTGGAAGGACAGTGAGTGAATTCTCCTTGTGCTATATTGTGCTTAAAAAAAACATTTTTTCTAGGGACAGAAAACTGTAGGTAGGGAGAGTGTCAGTTTCTTTCACTGTGCAAGTCCTTGTTTCTAGGGACCTGGAAGGACAGTGAGTGAATTCTCCTTGTGCTATATTGTGCTTAAAAAAAACATTTTTTCTAGGGACAGAAAACTGTAGGTAGAGAGAGTGTCAGTTTCTTTCACTGTGCAAGTCCTTGTTTCCAGGGACCTGGAAGGACAGTGAGTGAATTCTCCTTGTGCTATATTGTGCTTAAAAAAAACATTTTTTCTAGGGACAGAAAACTGTAGGTAGGGAGAGTGTCAGTTTCTTTCACTGTGCAAGTCCTTGTTTCTAGGGACCTGGAAGGACAGTGAGTGAATTCTCCTTGTGCTATATTGTGCTTAAAAAAAAACATTTTTTCTAGGGACAGAAAACTGTAGGTAGGGAGAGTGTCAGTTTCTTTCACTGTGCAAGTCCTTGTTTCTAGGGACCTGGAAGGACAGTGAGTGAATTCTCCTTGTGCTATATTGTGCTTAAAAAAAACATTTTTTCTAGGGACAGAAAACTGTAGGTAGGGAGAGTGTCAGTTTCTTTCACTGTGCAAGTCCTTGTTTCCAGGGACCTGGAAGGACAGTGAGTGAATTCTCCTTGTGCTATATTGTGCTTAAAAAAAACATTTTTTCTAGGGACAGAAAACTGTAGGTAGGGAGAGTGTCAGTTTCTTTCACTGTGCAAGTCCTTGTTTCTAGGGACCTGGAAGGACAGTGAGTGAATTCTCCTTGTGCTATATTGTGCTTAAAAAAAACATTTTTTCTAGGGACAGAAAACTGTAGGTAGGGAGAGTGTCAGTTTCTTTCACTGTGCAAGTCCTTGTTTCCAGGGACCTGGAAGGACAGTGAGTGAATGCTCCTTGTGCTATAGTGTGCTTAAAAAAAACATTTTTTCTAGGGACAGAAAACTCTAGGTAGGGAGAGTGTCAGTTTCTTTCACTGTGCAAGTCCTTGTTTCCAGGGACCTGGAAGGACAGTGAGTGAATTCTCCTTGTGCTATAGTGTGCTTAAAAAAAACATTTTTTCTAGGGACAGAAAACTGTAGGTAGGGAGAGTGTCAGTTTCTTTCACTGTGCAAGTCCTTGTTTCTAGGGACCTGGAAGGACAGTGAGTGAATTCTCCTTGTGCTATATTGTGCTTAAAAAAAACATTTTTTCTAGGGACAGAAAACTGTAGGTAGGGAGAGTGTCAGTTTCTTTCACTGTGCAAGTCCTTGTTTCCAGGGACCTGGAAGGACAGTGAGTGAATGCTCCTTGTGCTATAGTGTGCTTAAAAAAAACATTTTTTCTAGGGACAGAAAACTCTAGGTAGGGAGAGTGTCAGTTTCTTTCACTGTGCAAGTCCTTGTTTCCAGGGACCTGGAAGGACAGTGAGTGAATTCTCCTTGTGCTATAGTGTGCTTAAAAAAAACATTTTTTCTAGGGACAGAAAACTGTAGGTAGGGAGAGTGTCAGTTTCTTTCACTGTGCAAGTCCTTGTTTCCAGGGACCTGGAAGGACAGTGAGTGAATTCTCCTTGTGCTATATTGTGCTTAAAAAAATCATTTTTTCTAGGGACAGAAAACTGTAGGTAGGGAGAGTGTCAGTTTCTTTCACTGTGCAAGTCCTTGTTTCTAGGGACTGGGAAGGACAGTGAGTGAATTCTCCTTGTGCTATAGTGTGCTTAAAAAAAACATTTTTTCTAGGGACAGAAAACTGTAGGTAGGGAGAGTGTCAGTTTCTTTCACTGTGCAAGTCCTTGTTTCTAGGGACTGGGAAGGACAGTGAGTGAATTCTCCTTGTGCTATAGTGTGCTTAAAAAAAACATTTTTTCTAGGGACAGAAAACTGTAGGTAGGGAGAGTGTCAGTTTCTTTCACTGTGCAAGTCCTTGTTTCTAGGGACCTGGAAGGACAGTGAGTGAATTCTCCTTGTGCTATATTGTGCTTAAAAAAAACATTTTTTCTAGGGACAGAAAACTGTAGGTAGGGAGAGTGTCAGTTTCTTTCACTGTGCAAGTCCTTGTTTCCAGGGACCTGGAAGGACAGTGAGTGAATTCTCCTTGTGCTATATTGTGCTTAAAAAAAACATTTTTTCTAGGGACAGAAAACTGTAGGTAGGGAGAGTGTCAGTTTCTTTCACTGTGCAAGTCCTTGTTTCTAGGGACCTGGAAGGACAGTGAGTGAATTCTCCTTGTGCTATATTGTGCTTAAAAAAAAACATTTTTTCTAGGGACAGAAAACTGTAGGTAGGGAGAGTGTCAGTTTCTTTCACTGTGCAAGTCCTTGTTTCTAGGGACCTGGAAGGACAGTGAGTGAATTCTCCTTGTGCTATATTGTGCTTAAAAAAAACATTTTTTCTAGGGACAGAAAACTGTAGGTAGGGAGAGTGTCAGTTTCTTTCACTGTGCAAGTCCTTGTTTCTAGGGACCTGGAAGGACAGTGAGTGAATTCTCCTTGTGCTATATTGTGCTTAAAAAAAACATTTTTTCTAGGGACAGAAAACTATAGGTAGGGAGAGTGTCAGTTTCTTTCACTGTGCAAGTCCTTGTTTCTAGGGACCTGGAAGGACAGTGAGTGAATTCTCCTTGTGCTATATTGTGCTTAAAAAAAACATTTTTTCTAGGGACAGAAAACTGTAGGTAGGGAGAGTGTCAGTTTCTTTCACTGTGCAAGTCCTTGTTTCTAGGGACCTGGAAGGACAGTGAGTGAATTCTCCTTGTGCTTTATTGTGCTTAAAAAAAACATTTTTTCTAGGGACAGAAAACTGTAGGTAGGGAGAGTGTCAGTTTCTTTCACTGTGCAAGTCCTTGTTTCTAGGGACCTGGAAGGACAGTGAGTGAATTCTCCTTGTGCTATATTGTGCTTAAAAAAAACATTTTTTCTAGGGACAGAAAACTGTAGGTAGGGAGAGTGTCAGTTTCTTTCACTGTGCAAGTCCTTGTTTCAAGGGACAGAGAAGGACACCTGAAGGTAGCCCTTATTGCTTTTTTCCCATCTCCCTGCAGGCCATCTATTAGAATGTCTGGAAGGCAAACAAGGAGAGGCAGACAGTCAGGAGGCAATAAAAGAGGGCAAGCAGGCTCTGTGTCTGGGGGCAACAGTGCTGGTCGTGGACGCGGTGCATTGTCATCAGCACATGGCCATGGGACACGCTTGTCCTTCTTTTCCGCAGCTGGACATGTTGAGCCACATCATGCCGAAGACTTGGTAGAGTGGATGACCAAGCCCTCCTCCTCCTCCTCATCCTCTCTCACCCAGGCTTAGGGTACTGGCAAAGCAGCTGCCAAAGCGTCCTCTTCCCTGGTATCAATGTCAGACTCATCATCAGTCACTCCTTCCCTAGACCCACCATGTCCTCCTCCTGAGGAGTCCCCCGAACTGTTTGAGCACAGTGTTGGGTACATGCTCCAGGAGGATGCCCAGCGTTTCGAAGGGTCTGATGATGAAACCCAGCTACAGGAAGGCAGTAGGGTGAGAGCAGACAGAGGGGATGCTCAAGAAGGACACCAATCTGGCAGTCATGTTCCAGCAGCTGCAGCATACTGCCAGATTGGCTCCAGTGATGAGGAGGGAGGGGATGATGAGGTCACTGACTCCACGTGGGTGCCTAATAGGAGAGAGGAGGAGGAGGATGAGGAGGAGGCACATCTCCAACGAGACAGGATGCCCTTTGGTGGCCAGCGTAAGGGCAGTACACCGACGGAATCACACCGCAGAGCTCCGCCTGTGCAGGGCGCTGCCTCTGCCCGTCATTCAAAAAGTTCCTTGGTGTGGGCCTTTTTTGAGGCTAGTGCATCAGATCGCACAGCTGCTGTTTGCAACATATGTCTCAAGCGTATATCGCGTGGCCAAAACATCAGCCGCTTGGGTACCACATGCCTGACCAGACATATGTTGACCTGCCATGCAGCTCGTTGGCAAGCCTACCTCAAAGACCCACACCAAAGAACAAAGCGGACCTCTCCTTGCACCGCATCAGCTGGGATCTCCAACCCCACTATAACTTCAGTCCTCTCTGAAACATGCACTGAGAGGAATGAAGGTGTAGAATTAGGTGTGTCACAGCCAAGTACTTGCGGCCACTCTGCTAGCAGTACACCGACGTCCGATTCTAGCAGGCAAATTTCCCTGCCCCAGCTGCTGGACCGTCAAAAGAAGTTCACTCCCAGCCATCCACATGCCCAGCGGTTGAATGCTAGCTTGGCTAAATTGCTAGCGCTTCAACTGCTGCCTTTTCAGTTGGTAGACTCGGCCCCCTTCCGTGAGTTTGTGCAATGTGCGGTTCCTCAGTGGCAGGTTCCCAAACGCCACTTTTTCTCACGGAAGGCTATTCCGGCTCTCTACCGGCATGTGGAAGGCAATGTCTTGGCCTCGCTGGACAGGGCGGTCAGCGGTAAGGTGCATATTACCGCTGACTCATGGTCCAGCAGGCATGGACAGGGATGTTACCTTTCTTTCACGGCCCATTGGGTCACTCTTTTGGCAGCTGGGAAGGATGCAGGACAAGGTGCAGTAGTGTTGGAGGTTGTCCCACCGCCACGCCTCCAAAATGCTACTACTGGTTGTGACACACCTCTCTCCTCCACCCCCTCCTCTTCTTCTTCCTCCATGGCCTCTTCCTGTGGTTTGTCCTATGAACCAGCGGTGCTCCGTAGCCGTTCACGGGGCTACGCAAGTACGCAGGCAAAAAGATGCCATGCCGTGCTTGCGCTGGTGTGTTTGGGGGACAGAAGCCACACTGGGGCAGAGGTCCTGTCTGCTCTGCAGGGCCAGGCCGAGAGGTGGTTGACGCCACGCCAGCTTAAGCCAGGAATGGTGGTTTGCGACAATGGCACCAACCTCCTCTCCGCCCTCCGACAGGGACAACTGACCCATGTGCCCTGTGTGGCTCACGTCCTTAACCTGGTGGTGCAGCGGTTCTTGGGCAGGTACCCGGGCTTACACGATGTCCTGAGGCAGGCCAGGAAAGTCTGTGTGCATTTCCGCAGATCTTATAATGCCAGTGCTCGCCTGGCTGAGCTGCAAAAGGAGTTGAACCTGCCCAAGAACCGCCTTATATGTGACATGCCCACCAGGTGGAACTCAACGTTGGCCATGCTGCAGCGGCTGCACACGCAGCAGAGGGCCATCAATGAGTACCTGTGCAACTACGGCACCAGGACAGGGTCAGGGGAGCTTGGTTTTTTTTCTCCACGCCAGTGGGGCATGATCAGGGATGCATGCACTGTCCTGGCACCATTTGAGGAGGCCACGAGGATGGTGAGCAGTGACAGTGCATGCATCAGTGACACTGTACCTCTTGTCCACCTGTTGGAGCACACGCTGCGTGGAATAATGGACAGGGCACTTGAGGCAGAACAGAGGCAGGAAGAGGAGGACTTCCTTGCCTCTCAAGGCCCCCTTTACCCAGACAGTGTTCCTTCTGTCCCACCCATCGCACAGGAAGAGGAAGAGGAGGAGGAGGAGGAGGAGGAGGATTGTGTCAGCATGGAGGTGGAGGCTGGCACTCAGCATCATCAGCAGCAGTCTTTTAGGGATGATTTACAGTCCCAAGAAACCAGTGGACTTGTACGTGGCTGGGAGGAGGTGACTGCGGATCATGTCGTCCTTAGTGACCCAGAGGACTCCGGAGCGAATGCCTCAGCAAACCTACGCTGCATGGCCTCCCTGATCCTGCAAAGTCTGCGGAAGGATCCTCGTATTCTTCGGATCAAGGAGAGGGACCATTACTGGCTGGCCACTCTCCTTGATCCACGGTACAAGGGTAAGGTTGCGGACCTTATGTTACCGTCGCAGAGGGAGCAGAGGATGAGACAACTCCGGGAGGCCTTGCAGAAAGGTCTGTGCAACGCGTTCCCAGAGACTGGGAGGTTACAAACTCCTGGTCCAGGACAACGAGTTGCTGAGGCTTCGGCCAGTCAAAGAAGGAGCGGTGGGGAAGGTGGCCGTCTGACTGATGCGTTCAGACAATTCTTTAGTCCGCAGCCCCAAAGTATGATCGGTTCCAGCAACCATCGCCAGCGTCTGATAAACATGGTGCAGGAATATCTAGGGGCAAGGTCAGACTTGGACACCTTCCCCACCGAAAATCCTCTGGCTTACTGGGTCTTGAGGATGGATCACTGGCCAGAGCTTGCACAGTATGCAATTGAGCTACTGGCCTGTCCTGCATCCAGCGTTCTTTCGGAACGCACATTCAGTGCTGCTGGAGGATTTGTTACGGATCACAGGGTGCGCCTGTCCACCGACTCGGTTGATCGACTGACTTTCATCAAGATGAACCAGTCTTGGATCACCACCAGCTACCACACACCTGATGCTGATATAACAGACTAATTGATTTTAACATGTCACGTCCCTTCAAGACTGATGCTGATGCTGAGTGCCTGTGCTGTTATGTTGACTGGCTATCCTCCTCCTCCGAGTCCTCAATGATACGATTGATGATGATAGCTTGGAAGATCATTTTTGTTTATGGGTGCCGCCACCAGTGGCTAAGGCCCAATTTTTCAGCCCCTGTTTTACAGGGGCGTGTACTTACAATTTTTTTAGCAATAATTTGCCATAGGGCTCATTGCTGTGCTCCAAGTACAGTATCTGTGAGGGGTTGTAGTGTTGTGTCACCAGTGCCTAAGGCCCAATTTTTCAGCCCCTGTTTAACAGGGGCGTGTCATTACAATTTTTGAAGCAATACTTTGCAACAGGGCTCATTGCTGTGCTCCAAGTACAGTATCTGTGAGGGGTTGTAGTGTTGTGCCACCAGTGCCTAAGGCCCAATTTTTCAGCCCCTGTTCAACAGGGGCATGCAATTACAATTCTTGATGTAATAATTCACAGCAGGGCCCATTCCTGCACCCACCAAGAGTAAGTCTGAGGGCTTACAGTGTTGTGGCAACGCCACCACCACCACCACCATGAAAGGCCCAATTTTTCAGCCACTGTTCAAAAGGGGCATGTAATTACAATTCTTGATCTAATAATTCACAGCAGGGCCCATTCCTGCACCCACCAAGAGTAACTCTGAGGGCTTACAGTGTTGTGGCAACACCACCACCACCACCACAAAAAGCCCAATTTTTCAGCCCCTGTTCAACAGGGGCATGCAATTACAATTCTTGATCTAATAATTCACAGCAGGGCCCATTGCTGCACCCACCAAGAGTAACTGTCAGGGCTTACAGTGTTGTGGCACCAGCACCACCATCAAAGCCCCAATTTTTACTACCACTGTTCAACAATTATATGTAATTAAAATTCCTGATATAATAGTTGACAGCAGGGCGTTCCAGCACCAACCAAGAGTAACTGTGAGTGCTTACAGTGTTGTGCCAACACCAACAACTAAGGGGCCTATTTCTGCAGAGTATATACGGCAGGTCCCTACTTTCAAACATCCAACTCCAACGACTCCTACTTGCAAACGAAAGAAGACAACAGGAAGTGAGAGGAAATCTACCCCTAGGAAGGAAAATTCTCTCCTGTAAGAATAAATATGGGAGAAAGGTGTCTCCTCTGTACTGATGCTTTATCAGCAATCCTTGTTTCAAGAAAAACACCACATTTCAAAAACAGTTGTCATTGGGACGGAAAGTGAGGTGAAATGTTCTGAACAGGGGCACAGACAGCAAAACAAATGTTACAGGGGTGATAACCCTTACCTATGTTTCCCAAAAAGTTTAAAAATAGATTTTTGGGCTGGAGCTACAGTTCAACAATGTACCTGTTCAAAATTACAAACACATTCTACATAAGAACAAACCTACAGTCCCTGTCTTGTATGCACCGCCTGTATACGGCTGTTCAGAGTATATAGGGCCTTTTTTATTTTATGTGCGGGGTTCCCCTTAATATCCATACAAGACCCAAAGGGGCTGGTAATGGGCTGGGGTAGGGGGGGGGGGTCATGGGGTAGCTATGCCATTTTTCTTAAAGATTTTCATCCATATTACCGGGACCAGACATTACATTAAAGCCGCAAGAAGTTTTAAATGGCTTTTTTTTCCTTTAGAAGTGTCATTATATGCAGGGACAGTTCTAAACACGGGAAACACGTGGCACTTCACAGGCATACTTTAGACACCCCCCAGGTACGATATTTAAAGGAATATTTGACTTTTTTTTTTCACTTTATGCATCATTAAAATGACTGCTCCCGAAAAACGACCGTTTTTAAAACTTCTTTTTGCATTGATACATGTCCCCTGGTGCAGAACCCGGGTTCCCAAACCCTTTTTAGGACAATAACATGCATAATAGTTGTTATAATTAGCACTTTAGAATTCGAACGTTCGCATCCATTGTATTTAATAGGGTTCTAATGTTCGTACGAACTTTCGGTCCGTTCGCGGGTTCTGGTGCGAACCGAACCCGGGGGTGTTCGGCTCATCACTACTGTAGACCTCTCTCCAGATGCAGAGGCTGGGGAGTTGCAAGCACCGACACCTGAGATATGTGCCCCAGATCTCTACATTGGTGCCAATACCGCCCTGCCGGCTATGCTGATGTGTGTGAGAGCGGCATAGCAGTGTGTGTCCTGTGCCCCCCTGTCTAACTACTTCTGTTTAAGGTAAGCCTAGTGTGGCATTAATGTCATTTCATAGCTGCAAACTGTTTCTGATTTTGTCCCTCTGTCCCTCTTTCCTCCTCATTTGTCCCTTACTCTGGTCTGATCTATATACAGTATATAAAATGCACTTTTTATCTTTCAAAAAGTGTTTCCCAGTACTAAACCTTTCAAAAGCCAGTATAAAGGATAACGTATAAAGTATATAGTGGTAAAAAAGAACTTGTGCTCCTTTAGGTCTCCTTTAAGGGGGCGTGGAAGGGGGTGTGTCTTATGCAGGCATACTTTTGCTAAGTGATGTCCCTCGTTCCCATCTCAGAAAGTTGGGTGTACACATGTGCACTACCGAAAAATTTGTTTCATTCGTTTTTTTTTTTTGTTTAATGGATCATTCGATATGATCGGCATTCATTACTTTGGATAATTCGTAACTTTGGATGAATTCGTATTCGTTACGTTCACTAACAGTTACATTAGCCAAATTTGAAAGGAAATTCCAATAAAAATGTAAATCTAATCTATCCCAAATTAGCTGCTATGGCACAGAGACCTGAATAGAAAAAATACTGACTTCAGCTATTTTACCTATAAGTTAATGGGTTATAATAAATAATAATAATAAAAACTATAATAATGGTTTATAATTTACTGTATATACTCGAGTATAAGCCGACCCAAATATAAGCCGAGGCACCTAATTTTACCACAAAAAAATGGGAAAACGTATTGACTCGAGTATAAGCCTAGGGTGTCCATCTGCATGCCTCACTGTGCCTCACTTTGCCTCACTGTGTCCATGTGCATGCCTCATTGTGCCCATGCCTCACTGTGTCCATGACTAGACTGACGTTTAACATGGGAGTCTATGGAAGGGGTGCCCGGCTTTGAAAAATCAGTGCTCCCCGGCCGTCGTTCTTTCTGACAATTCGTTTTAGTATGCATTTGTCAAAAGAGTCTTTCATTCATTCGGTTGCTTCCGAATAAATGAATATGCAAAATTTTGCCCGAAAACGAATGTCTAGTTGGGAGGTTTAACCGCTTGCCGACCAGCCGCCGCAGTTATAATGCGGCAGGTTGGCCTGGCTGTGCGAATCGCCATACTGGTACGGCGGTCCCTTTAATGGTTATAGCAGGCGCGCGCACGTCGCCGGAGTTGATGCTCGTGGCCAGCGGCCGCGATGTATGCTAGCCACCCGCGTTTGCTCCACAGTGAGCCAGAACAGGGATCTGTCAATGTAAACAAACAGATCCTCGTTCTGTCAGGGGAGAAGAGAGAGATCGTCTGTTCCTAGTGATCAGGAACAGCGATCTCTCTCTACTCCTAGGCAGTCCCCTCCCCCCACAGTTAGAAACACCTCCATAGGGAACACTTAAACCCTTGATCGCCCCCTAGTGTTAACCCCTTCCCTGCCAATGTAATTTATACAGTAATCAGTGGCTATTTTTAGCTCTGATCACTGTAAAAATGACAATGGTCCCAAAAAAGTGTCAAAAGTGTCCGATCTGTCCACCGCAATGTCACAGTCCCGCTAAAAATCGCTGATTACCGCCATTACTAGTAAAAAAAAATTATAATAAAAATGCCATAAATATATCCCCTATTTTGTAGGCGCTATAACTTTTGCGCAAACCAATCAATATACACTTATTGCGATTTTTTTTTACCAAAAATATATCGAAGAATACATATTGGCCTAAACTGATGAAGAAATATGTGTCTTTGAAATTTTTTTGGGCGATATTTATTATAGCAAAAAATTAAAAATATTGTTTTATTTTCGAAATTGTCTGTCTTTTTTTGTTTATAGCGCAAAAAAAAAAAAACGCAGAGGTGATCAAATAACACCAAAAGAAAGCTCTATTTGTGGGAAAAAAAAATGACCTCAATTTTGTTTGGGTACAATGTCGCACGACCACGCAATTGTCAGTTAAAGTGACGCAGTGCCGTGTCGCAAAAAATGCCCTGGTCATTAAAGGTCCGCCCACCGCTGCAAAAATGCCAGCAGCTGCTGACTTTTAATAATAAGACGCTTACTTTTCGTGGAGTCCAGCGATGTCGGCACTGCAGCTGATGTTTCTATCAGCTGTCGGGTGCTGCCGCCTCCATTGCGAGTAATGCCGCATACACACGGTCGGAATTTCCTACAACAAATGTTAGATGGGAGCTTTTCGTCGGAAATTCCGACCGTGTGTAGGCTTCATTGAACACTCGTTGTCGGAAATTCTGACCGTGTGTATACAATTCCGACGCACAAAAATCCTACGCATGCTCGGAATCAATTCGACGCATGCTCGGAATCAATTCGACGCATGCTCAGAATCATTGAACTTAATTTTTCTCGGCTCGTCGTAGTGTTGTATGTCACCACGTTCTTGATGGTCGGAATTTCCGACAACATTTGTGTGACCGTGTGTATGCAAGACAAGCTTGAGCGACCATTAGTCGGAAAAAAACCCCCACGGTTTTGTTGTCGGAAATTCCGATCGTGTGTACGCGGCATTAGGGAACCTGGCAGTGTTACCTTTCAGCTTCACCCCGGGAACCCTACTGCGCATGCGCAGGGCTCCGCTCCTCTCTCCTACTGGTCCGGTGGCCGGGGGAGGAGGAGGGAGCCCCAGCCGTGACGTCAATACCTGTGGCTGAGGCTCCCGGAAGTGGGCAAAGCATACCTGTGAAAGTCAGGTATGCTGTCCCCCCTCCCCCCGAAAGATGCCAAATGTGGTACCGGAGGGGGGGGGGGAGTACAATAAGTGAAAGTTCCACTTTTGGGAGGAACCCTGCTTTAAGGGGGTAAATCCTTTCGGGGCTGAAATGGTTAAATGGTTAGCAAAGAGAAGGGTAACTGTACTTTGCATAATGGTATCTGAACTATTTCCTATCTGTAACATTGTTCTTACACAGCACACAAAGATCAGGCAGAGTTCAGGTATGTGCCAGGAGGCGGAACTGAGGCTCGTATAAATTTGATTGCAGTATAAGTTTCAGATTTCATAGAAACACCATTTAATGTAGCAAACACCAAAGACAAGCCACACAGACATATAAAAGATGTTATGGGTAAGCAACTGCTGTTATAACAGCTTGAAAAACATTTTTTTTTCCTTTTCTGCCTGAAGTTTCTCTTTAAATCAGGTTGTAATTTTGTCAGGCAAGCTAAATATAGTCTTTCTGTGCAGCAGGTTACACATGTGAGAACGGTCTTGGCAGCAGAAGCACTTACGTTAAATAATATATGCTAAACAAATGCTCGGAAGATTTGAGAAATGACTCTTGGCTTTCTCCGCACAAGTTATTTAACATCGGCTCATCCCGGTGACATTGATTTAAACTGCGATTAGTACACCTGACGGAATCTACAGCCAGCAGCTATTTATATGACACAGGTAATAAAGAGACAGTCGCTATCGATTCCCAGCTGAAAAATATTGTGCAGGCTTACCGGAGCGTGCCGTTCTAACACGGAGATGAACTAAGTGATTCACGTCATGAATAGGTAAGAAGACATTTGTTCCAACGCAGTCAAAATCCAATCTCCTTAAATATATTTATCCAACTGGACATTTACCTAATCTGCCTTTACAATTGATAACACCGCAATCAATGTCCTAGCTTGTACTCTTCCAATAAATTTCATGATGGGTCCATATTGACATTCGGGTCATGAATCTCTGGCTTTTGCCTCTTAAATTGACCCTGTGAGCACAAGGTATCGACAATCATTTGACGAAAGAAGAGGGAACAAATGCACTTTTCTGGTGGCCCATGTCTTGGAACTCCGCTGATACCTAGCTGTTGCATTAAAAAGATTGGATGGGTTGAATATTTGTTCCTCCTGCTGCATGCTGTGGCTCTTCCTGCCAGCTTGTACAAGCGGTTGTGGCATACTAGCTGGCACAAGAAACCCTGGCATGTAGCAGGAGTCCTTGTAGTGTAAATATTCAGTGTCTTCAGCTAGCTCAACAAGGGCCCAGAAGGACTGGTGTGCAATGGCGACCAGCAACAGAAAATAGCATGTTCAAAGTGTTTCCTTTGTGAGGCTTTAATGTAAAGATGGCATACAGGTGTCTGCATGCAATATCTTTGTGGTGTGTATACAGGGTGGGCTTCTGCCTGCTCACCAGTCCTGATGATACCGAGGCTCAAGGGAATAGGATGTCCCGAAACAGGCTCCTGTAGAATCTGCAACCAAAACGATTAGAGGAAGAAAGTTACCGCTCAGATGTGACTGATGAACCTCTAACTGGATCCAAAGCCGCGGGTGCAGGCAATGCATATAGAGATGCAGAAATTGAAGATAGTTTGGACAGCCGCACTCCAAAAAATGGTTCCTTTTATTGTAAAATCAAATCACAAAAACACATGCCACAGCAAAACCAGATGTAAGATGACGCGTTTCACACTGTAGTTCAGTGCTTATTCATAGCTAGCCATGAATACAATAAAAGGAACCATTTTTTGGAGTGCGGCTGTCCAAACTCTCCTCAATTTCTAGAATCTGCAATCAGTGAAGGGGTGCCTGGCCATGCACCTAGCAAAGCTGGAGTTCTGCCGTAACTGTACCGGCGACCCTGACAGCTCACTCGCCGGAGGTTCTTTACACCTCCTAGGCCGCAGTGCCTGCTCACATTCCCTAGAAGGGCCAGGTCCCTGCTCTCAGCTGAAGGCCGTGACCCCAAGCCTCGGACCAGGCTATTTATGTCCTCACCCAGCATTTTTATCTCTCTCCCAGCTGGCTGGAACTTGTAGTCTGCAGCAGTCTGACTTCAATGCAAATCCTGGCTCCTCGGACCACATATTCCACGGTCCCCTGCTCTGGTCTCTGCTTGCATTGCATTCAGGAGATGATGATGCAGTGTCCAGGTAGAGCACTAGAGGGAAACAGGCTCACTGCAGCTGGTGCTACAGGATGTCCCACAATGACACAGGCAAAGTTAGCCAGCACCTGGCTACACGAACATAAACACCCACATTTGGAAATGATGATTGCATCAAACATTAGTGAGAACAATAATTCTAGGGCCATTTTTCACAGTTAACGCTAAATTAATGACCTGTAAAGTCTTTTAAAGCATCACCTATGGACAACTTTGGGTACCGTAGTTCTTTACCGTTTCACGGGTGTGTGCAATTTTAAGGCTTGACACATTTGGCATCTGTTTTCTTGACACAACCTCATCTTTTATGTTTTAAAAAAATTGGGTAATGTTAGTTAGTGCATTTCTGTGCACTAAAATTAACTTTGTGGTATTTTTTACTAAAAGGGAAAGGGTTAACCATGTAAATGTGAGAGCTAGGTTTGCATATAAAGGTAGAGAAACAAGTGAATACAGGCATTTAAAATAAAAGGATTTTGAGTACTTTAATAACAGGTATAAATCACAAACAGTTACCAGAAGATAATCTTTGTCATCATGGTGGTCCTTTAAGGTGTTTTGTGGACATTGGGATGGAGTCACACTACGTTGTGTGAGAAAAGGGATCTAGATGTTAAAGAGATAATTCCTTCCTGAGATTGAGATCCCTTTCTAGCACGCCTGCTGTGGCCATTAAGGAGATCTCATTCCCTCCCTGTTGGATTTTTAGTTCAATATACATTATTGAGCATACAACATAAAAAGTGAGAATACTCCCAGGCAGGACCACCTAAAACTCTAATATAAGCAGTAAGAAAGCCAGCCTTTGGAGTCTTAAGAAATAAAAGAAATTGGGGGTGGGGACTCAGTCAACCAAATTATACCACTAACTGAAAATAATTACTTTTTTGTATATGAGTAATTTAAAGGAGGAGTATAAAGGCACTAGCAGCCATCAATAACATCAATGTATGGTCCTTTGCTCTTTTTGCCTCTGAGGGTAACCATATAAGTGATACCCACCCTTTTATTGGTGAAAATCCTGCCTTAATCTAAGCGTCACAAGAGCCTTAAAGCTGAATTCTACGGAAAGTTTCAATCCTCTGTAGCTTCCTGATGTTTAGGCAGGGTTGCTATTAAGTTTATTTGCCATCACATACATTTAAGTGATAGTTGCCTTGGCCAATTGTTAGGAGGTCAATTGATTTCACCCTAATTCTGGAATTGCTGCACTTCTCTCTTCTGTCACTAGCCGATGGGCAGGGGTTTTCTTGGGTCCCTTGGCCTGCCGGCAGAACCTATTTATTTGGGTGCAGTCAAGTGATCTGGGTTGTGTGCCACCTGGATGGCTGTCTGGGTGGATGTGTGTCATATTGCCCCGGGCTGCTAGGCCAGAAACCTAAGGCCTATCCCGGGGACATCTGGCTACTAAGCTATCTGAGAACCTATCCAGAAGTAGTGCATGGTTGGGTCTGCGGGCTTGTAGTCCAACCAGGAGTAACGGTTCCGTCGGCCGGGGAACCAGTCATGGTCGGAGGTAGAGGGGAAGCTGTCGCCACAAAGGGACCATCCACCTTGCTACCAGAGACCACAGTGAGTGAGCTGAGGCCAGTACCAGAGCAGACTTCTGGCCAACCGGGGACGGTGAAGAAGTGAGAATGCATCAGCAAGTGCCAAGTGAGGGATCCAGCGGGACAGCAGAGGTGACGCTTGTGGCGTTCCAAGCCAGGAACCTAACGTGTCAGCAGAGGTGAAGCTTAAGGGGTATCTGTGAGTGCCAAGCCAGGGACCCAGCAGAGAAGCGGGGGTGACACTTGAGGAAGATACTGAGTGCTACAGTGAAAGAGCTCAGGGGATCCAGTGGCTAGTGGATCTGAAGTCTAGTGAGAGAGACTGGGAGCTTGTTGAGTGAAGACCCACAGTGAGTGAGTGTGGGGTAAAGAGAACTGTTCGTGTTGCAGAAAGTTGAATACCTTTACCGTTAGTGACAGCTACAAGATTGTTGCCATAGGAGACAGTGGTCCTACCTATACAGAAGTGGTGTCTGGCTGAAGGCCTTCACCTGTGTAGCTGTCTACCTATAGAAGTCTTGGAGTCTGTTAACATTGCATCTACCGAAGGGTGTCCTGGCCCTAATCCTCTCTCCCACAGTTCTGGTTAAGAGACAATAAATCGCTTTGCATTCAAAAAGTGTCTGGCACCCACCTGTTCATCTTGCATTACACCCACTCTACACTGAAGGATGTCAGCTATCCTTAACTCTGGAGGTCACCATTGGGCTTCAGGGGCTCCCGGGATTTGGCTACACCTCCATTTTGGTTCTCTTTTATGTCTAGGGAAACAAGAAAAGGAATCTTACTTATCCGATCCTCTGATCCTCCAGGCTCCCTCCACACAACCTCTACTACCCTGCATAACAGCAGTCTGAGGTCTTCTCACATCATAAAATTCAATGCAAAGCTCATACCCCTGCATTAGACTTAAGAGATGACAAGGGTCAGGGTCAGTCCACTGCCAGAGTTTACCAGGGCACCGACTGCCAGGGCAGCAGAATTTAGGTAAGTAAAACTGCTGTTCCTGGTCCTCAAGACATAAACAAGCATTTTACGATGATTTTTTACTTTCCCCAGAGATAGGGTTTACATTTATTAGCCAAAAAACATTACCTGTATCCCAGATTCCGCAGGACTGCTCTGGATTTTGATACAAGTCCAACAGATCTGAACTCGAGCAGAAATGGGCAAATCATAATTGCTTAATGAAATTAATCAAAAGTCCTTACCAAAAGTCATAAAGCAGTAAGTATACTTAGCACTCCCAGTCTATGGTTTTGCAAGGGTTTCAGGCAAGGAGGAGAGTGCTGGGATCAAAAACCTGTTTGACCGGTTTTGCTGGAGCGCACTGGCTGCATCAGAGAATTTATAATTTGCCCATTTCTGCCCAAGCCACATACTGAGTGACATATTTATGCATTATGAGTGGACAATACAATGGATAGCTCACCTTGGAGGACTGATGGATGCCCTTGTGGACTACAAGTCTCATATACTCATGCGTTGTGGCTGGGCTATGCGCAGTAAATACTTACTTTTATCAATATGGTTCATTTAGTCCCCTGCTGAAAGACAAATTACCTGTATTATTCAAGGTAGCTTGAGTGTGTTTATGTGAACAAAAGATACGGTTAAAAAGACTGTCCCTTCTAACCAATGAGAAATTTAGCATGTTCATCCATCATTTGGCAGGACATATGTAGCACACAAACCCCTTTTTCTCCTGCCGTCCTTCACCTGCTACTTGCCCGGTATCCCCTCCCTGTGTATAGAGAGGAGCGAGCGGTGCTATTGTTTGGGTCTTGCAGCAATTACCTCTCCTGGGTGGATCCCCTCTCTCCGTTGTCTAGGTAGAAGTTCCTCAGAATAAAGCCAATGTCCACACAGGAGTAAAACCCAAGCAGCAAGGTTTTATTCTTTTATCTTTGCAGTGAACTTGAATAAGGAATAAGAAGATGAGAGAAGTAAGGGGAAAAAGGTTCAGGCACGCAACACCTAGAGCACAGTGTTAATCTTTCGTCGCCACTAAAGCCTGAGTAGGTATTGCTCACCCGGATAGTTCCTATGAGAGCGGTCCTAGCAGCCGGGATGGAGCATGGATAATAAAGACAGTAAATCCCTCTTTAGGCGAGTTTCCAGGCCTCTTCCCGAGACAGCGCTAGTCTCCTCCGGGACTGATCCTCCCCTGGTCTCCTTTCCTAAATGTGGGCAGCCTGGGATCCTTCTATGAGGTGTAGGCCCCTGCCAGCAGAGCTGGGCCTGTTTTTTGGCCAGAATTTTTTAATCTTGTTAGTTTTTTTATAATTTCAACAAATAATACATATTTGATATAATCAGTTGTAATACCTTGTAGGGTTACCATTTAATTAAACAACAGTGCATAATATTTTCTTTTTTGATTAAATAAAATTATCGGTGGGGTAAAGAGTCCAAGCCAGGTTTTTATGTACAGGTTTTGTGGCTGTGCGTTCTCTATCTTTCCTGCTGCATTTTGCAGTACCCCACTAGTCACAGGGAATAGGAGGCAGCTCTATCATGAGGGATGAAGCAAAGCCCGGCTCCTTTACCAAGATGGCCACCTGTGCACACACAGAGACACAGTGCATAACAAGGCATAGTAGGACACTAATGGGGTATAAATCAGAAACAGGGGCATATAGGTGTAGCACTACCCCCCGTAGGAGTCGCTAGTGTCCTGGTTCCCCACTGCCACACAGCCAGTCACACATCGTTTCCTTCATACATTCCACTACAGAAAACAGTCCTTGGCTTGTTTCTGATGTTTTATTATGGGTTGATAACTTGGATGGGGTAGGGAATTATGGGATGCCCAACTTAAAAAATGTCCAGAACTATGAACAAAGGAACACTTCCCCCCTATTTACAAAAAGTCCTCATCTTCCTTCCTCCTTGGTTTCCTATGTACCGCACCTTCTTCACTCCTTTGGAAACTAGCAGCATGTTACTAGTTCAGCAAAGGCCAATTATAGGCAGGAACTCTCTGTCCCTTGAGTAGTGCAATATGAGTGAACAGCATGACATTCTTCCTTCTGCTTCCCTGTGGCCACTGATCCCAGCTCCACTTGCTTGCAGAAAATGCTAGCTTGCCTGGCTGTCACCAGCCGTACCTGGCTGCTTCTCTATCGCAGTTCTTCTGACTGACTTTTCTGCTCCGAGCCTGTCCGACTAGATCACACACATGGAAACCTCCTAGGGCAAGGTCAGATGAAGACTTGGCACTACACGGTCTTCAAGAGAGACCTTCTATTCCCTTGTCTGTCCTTGAACCATGCTTATCTACTCATCGTCTCTCCTTGCTCCTTCCCGCTGCCTCTCTGGCATGAAACCTCCCACTGCCTCCTGTGTTAGGATCCTTCCAGCTTTCTTGAGCACCCGGCCCAAGGTATAAACCCCCTGGTAAGGGGTCCTATAAAGGCCACCGACAGCCTCTCCTCAGCACTTCTTCTCCATCTTTCACCAGACTCCCCTGCTGAAATGGCCTATTTAAATTTATGGAGTTGTCTCAGCCCCCTGCCAGCTCACCTCTGGGGATTGGCTAAGGCCCCATAAATATTCATAGCATCTCCTCCTAACCCCCGCCCTCTAGTTCTAGAAGGTTCTTCAACCTTCCAGGCACCAGGGGGAGGCACCATAGAGCTGCCAAATGATTCATCCAGCCCTGGCCTCTAATAACCCTGACCCAATTCAATGACTCGGGTTATTCCTGGCCAGAATATGCTTTTTTCCTACTCTCAACACTAGTAGCACACACTAGAGGATGCTACACCAGTAATATTGGTGACTAATCCTGTGACCTCTTCATGTATTTTTTGGGCACAACTTCCGCAGTTCAGGTCCTCTTCATTGGTCCCTGAAAGCATCTTTAGCTAAATAGCACAACATTGGCTTTTCTCAACCTTCTGAATCTTTAGTAATATCCAGAATGCATCCGACACAATCCCATTAGCCATTCTACACTTCTATCTGGGATGCTTATGGCTCAAGATGTGCAAATACAGATCACAGAATGGGGCTGCACTTTCATTCAGCCAAGTGATGAACAACATATGCAGATTTATTTTTATATAAAAAGTGTCACAACATGAGAGGAAGACTTTGGCAAAATTTGTCACAGCTGTCTCTATAACTCTTCTGAAGTTATTTTACTGCCAAAGAGCTCCGGAGCCGCGTGTGTGCACAAATGCAATTTTCTAAAAATATGACCCAGATCTAATTAAGCAACTTTAGAAGTCATGAAATATATTTGCATTGTAGTGTTTTTAAAAAAAAATATTTTCTGAGGTAGGGACTTTTGTGCCATTTATTAATAGCTAACAAGATGTATCTTTATTAGGTCTGCTCACTGTTCATGGCTCAATGCTCACTGCATTGGTTCAATTTGTCTTCCTTCTTTTTAGCATATTACCTTATAGTGAGGTATATGTATTTAATACAGAGGTAGAGTAAACCTGTCATAAACAAAATATAGGGACTGCCATTGCTGAGCGCCTTCTGAAAATTATAGTTAGCTTACTGTTGCACTGATCCACTGAAATCAGCTCTTTCTAAATCACCAACCCATTACCCCTGCCAAGTTTTTGCCATCTGTGTACTATTTGAGAGACCTACCTTCACTTTTTGTTCTGTAGAAGTAAGAGAAACATCTCTTCAAAGTGAGATAACTTTGCTCTTGGACCCATTGGAAGACTATATTCAAGGACATTGGTCACTAGGACAAATGAAGAGGGTTGACTTTCCTTGATGGGGAACCAACAGCAATAAAAATCTTATCAGGAGTTCTCACCTCCTACTAATCCATCCAAAGATTATTTTTTTTAATTTTGCATACAGTGGGGAAGAGTTAAGCAGACCATAGATGACTCGATTTTCTTTCCTTGCACCATGGATGGAAGGAGAGAAAATTGCTTTATTCCCCCATCTACTCAGTCATTGTTGATGGGGGAATGCCTCCCGCAGCTCTGATGTGTTCTGCTGGAGGGGGGAAGAGGCGGGGTGGGCACAGGGAACTTTCCCAGCCGACAGAACACATTGGTTACTGCTATAGCCGCCGGCAGTAATCAAATGTAAAATATCCAATAGATTGGTTGACCCAAGTCAATCAAGGGCTAGACTTGCATACAATCAGCCTGCCCATAAATGGATCAAATCTCGGCCAGTCTCTGCTGAACCAGCCAAATTTCGATCAATGTATGGCAGGCTTTAAAATCCTTGATTTTTTATTGCTGTCACCTATTTGCTCCTGTGACCGGTCTCACAATATATACAATATAAAATATGGCCTGGTGTTAGATTGTATTGAAACATTTCACATTTCCCATGTTAGCAAAGTGTAAGTGTCTCTGGAAGGGGCAAACCCTGACCCCGTGCAGTTACCTTACCTGTGCTCCTTCAGAGCTTTGTGCTCTTTCGTTTTGCAGCCAGCCATAAAAACCAGCATTTCCATGCAGGGCCAGGACAAGGGTGAGGGCAGGAGGGGCAGCTGGTCCAGGTACACTGCCCTTGTGTGTGGCAGAGAGATTGACACATAGTGAGCAGTACATTGCATCCACACTCCAGATCAGTCGTGGGCAACCAGTAGACCACAGCCTCCACTCTATTGGGCTGCTGCTTTCTGTCTGCTGTGTCATCACCACATCCAGGTCACTGACACAGCCAATTTTGGTGTCACCTGCTGAAGAGCAAAAAGCAGTGAGGATACCCAGGTAGGGTGAGTATTGGGGGGCAGGGGGTGCCCTTTCCAGAGAGACTGTAACCTTGCCTTGCATGGGCAAAATAACAGGGTCTTTTTCAAATCATAGTAATTTTTCAGGTCACCATAGTAATGTTAACAAAGGGTTTTATGTATGAAAACTGTGCCAACAAGAACATTCTTAACTAATAGTGCTTAGTCACATTTAACTGGACTTGTTGTGTAATGTTGAAAAAGTTTCACCACTTATCCAAATAGCTTCTTCAGTTATAATGAGAGTCAGAAATGTCTTGGGCAATTAACATGTGTCTTGACACATTCGATGGTGACTCGATTATGGTGACTGAATTACCCACATGGCTTGGCTATAAATGTTGAATTATGTACCCAACACCTATTTGAGTATAGGAAGCTACTTGGATGAGTGGTGAAAGGTCTTTCAACATGGTTGAATCTAACTAATTACTATTAGCTGTACCAGGACCTGGAAAAATGAACACCTTCACATACAAATCAGAATTATTTTCTTGTACAATATTTTTATTGAAGCAGATGAAAAGCATATACAGTGAAACCTTGGTTTACGAGTAACGTGGTCTACGAGCGTTTTGAAAGACAAACAACTTTTTTTTTTAAAATTGCCTGATCTGCGAGCACTGTCTTGATATACAAGCATTTTTTTTTTACGTAAAAAAAAAAAGAATTACACTCACAATGTGAAGGAGTCTGCTGCTCACCCATGTAAAGCTGCTGTGTATATGTACAGTGAAGCCGCTGGTGTACAGTATACAGTACAGCTTTGTATGTGGCCAGAGATTGTGGGCGACGGTGGCTCCCAGCACTTCCTGGAGACGCTCAGAGACACTCATAGACACTCCCAACAGGGGCGGGCGTACCCAGAAGTGATGTCAACAGTTCCCGAGTTCTCTAGGAAGTGCTGTGAGCTGAACCTGTGGCCACATACAGTGTTGTACTGTACACCAGCGGCTTTACTGAACATACAGTACTGTATACAGAGTGGCCTTAAATAGATAAGCACCAACCTCTGGCCACATACAGAGCTGTATACTGTACACCAGCGGCTTTACTCTACATACAGTATACACAGCGGCTTTAAATAGGTAAGCACCAGACTCCCTAACATTGTGAGTGTGCACATTCTTTTTCTTTACCTTAAAACTTTTGCAACACAGAGGTACAGTACAGTATTTTGAAGTGCAGTTTAATTCGTTTTATGTTTACAGTACACTTTATACTGTATTTTGTGTATTTCTGTTGATAGGAGAAAAGGCCTGGGTTTGGACAATAGAGTAAGGCCAATTTGGCGTCTTTGCAGTGGGCACGTGGAAGAGAGGCCAAATACCCTCGACCAGAATCCCACCAAGCAGGGGCAGGACCACTAGATATGAAGTTTGTCTCCCTGCTGACCACATCCCCAGAAGCACCTATCACTGTGAGCTGGATTGGATCTTGCAACATGGGCTGGGACCCAATACCAGCGTAGTAGTACTTTATAGGCTGCCTCCAGAGTAATTGTATTGAAGGAGCACTTTGCAATACTGGTCCAGGCTTTGCTCCAATCTGCTAAGTCAATGGGGGATAAGTCGTGTTCCCACTTACGGGTGTAGGATAAGGAGGCTAGGGTACGGCTAGAATTGAGGGAAGAATAAATTAAGGATATGATACCAGGAGCTCCAGGGGAATGTAGGCAGGTATGCTCGAAGGCTATTTTCTGGTAAGGGAAAGTGTCCAGGCGAGATAGAGAGGTTACCCAGAAATCAGAATTATTTTGAGCTATGCACTGTTGAAATAACAGATGGTAACTGGTTGGTTGCTGTGGGCAAGAAAGTTCCTTCTTTGTACACTTTTCATACAAAGCATGATGGGAGATGAGCTTTGAATGGTTCATATGGGTCACTGAAGTTGTGATTTTTCCTCTTTACAATTTTGTATAGACTACACCCAATAGAGTTATCTTTGGTTTACTATGAGTCACTGCATCAAAGATTAATACGAGCATCCAATGCAACAGAAAAAGATGTAAAATACAACATTAGAAGTTACAATAGTTCTGGTAACCAGGGGTTCCCTCGCTTTGGAGGGATTTTCCATCACTTCCTGTTTTGGTTATGGGACAGGAAGTGAAGGGCAATCTCCCCAATTAGACACAGATGCCAAAAAAACAAACAAAAAAATGCCTTTAGCTCTACTTTATGGATTTTATGTGTAGTGCACACATCTCTCCCCAGCCTGCATTAACTTAGGCTCCTCGCAGGAAGAGAGAGGCACACCGCACCACAAGCCCGTACCCTCCTGTGTAAAGGGGTTGAGCGGTGTTAGTTTTGGGCCTTGTCTGCGGCCAGAGTCAAAGTCCTCCTGAGAATGATCTCACCTCTACTTTAGATAGATGCAAGTCCTTGTTTCCCCCAGGAACGTGAATGTCCACACTAGCTGAAATTCCAACTCAACATTTATTTCACACAGGATAATAAACAGCCTCTTTGATAGCAGGCAGGTTGGAGCGAAGATACAGGACAGCTTAGATGTGGAGGAGGTCCAGGCACAAACGTAGCTTAACTCTTTAGACTGTTTAGGTTTCTCAAACAGCTTTGGCGCACGATCTCTGCCACAGACCGTGAGGTTGGTCTCTGCCACAGACCGGGTGAATAAAGTCACTGCCACTGACTTGGAGAGTAGGGACACTGCCACTGACCTGAAGAGTAGGGTCACTGCCACTGGCCTGAACGTGAACTTCCTTCTTGAAGTATTTGGCCCATGTCAAAGAGAAAACATCCCTCTGGAGAGTTACCAGAGGCCCCCACCGCCACCACGACTCTGCGCTGGGTCTTCAGAAAGGGTTACCTCCCTGGCCTCCTCGTCCCAGATACAGGTCCCCTCGCAAGGCGGCACCCTGGGAGTCCTCGATCCCTAGCGGACCTCAGCTGAAGGTTGCTGGGCCCCGGGCCTTCAAAATAGTACCTCACCCCGACTGAAGGTGTCTGGGATGAAACAGGAACTCCACCTCCGGACCTAAGGCACCCGGAGACGATCCTCCTCACCCCCAGGCCGAAGGTGCCTGGGCATGGACGAACCACACACACCCAGGCTGAAGGTGCCTGGGCGTGGACGAACCACACACACCCAGGCTGAAGGTGCCTGGGCGTGGACCTCAAACGGAAGATGTCTGCCCCTTTTATACCCTCTCCCGACAGGCACAGCAGGTTCCCCGCCCTGCCGTACTACTGCCGAGAGGGGACACAAAAGGCACAGCCCTCTATTGGTGGTTCAACCCTGGCCCATGGCGACAGCGCCACCTGTAGGGCCACAGGGAACTGCACACCAATACTATCTCCCATGAACAGAAATGGTCCATTAACCCTTACAATCAGTGTGACTGAGCCTAATTACCACTCAGACACTCCCCTTAAATTGAACACCCCGCTACATATGTATGAAAAGTGTGTTAACAAGAACATTCTTAACTGGTAGTACTTAGTCAAATTTAACTAGACTTATTCCCTAATGTTAAAGAAGCTTTACCACTTATTTGAGTAGCTTCCTCAGTTCTAATAAGTGTCAGATATGTATCCTATCATAGCCTTGGATAATAAACATCTGTCTTGACATATTTGATGGTGACTTGATCATGGTGACCATGTGGCTATAAATGTTGAGGAATGTGCTGACACCCATTTCAGCTGAAGGAGCTACTTTGATGAGTGGTGAAAGATTTTCAGTGTTACAGAAAAAGTCCAACTAAATCTAACTAGATAGGTTTAAATATTGAAGTATGTTCCTGACAACCTTTTGAGCTGAGGGACCTACTTGGATGAGCGGTGAAAAGTCTTCATCTTTAAAGAACAAGTCCAACTGAATCTAATGCCATGTACACACGATCGGATTACCGATGGGATAAAATCCGATGGAATTTTCCGATGAAGCTGACTTCCATCAGTCTTGCATCAGACAAAATTCCGACCGTCCAAAACGCGGTGACGTAAAACACTCAGACGAGCCGAGAAAAATGAAGTTCAATGCTTCTGAGCATGCGTCGACTTGATTCTGAGCATGCGTAGGTTTTTTCTCCGTTGGAGTTCCACACAGACGATCGGAATTTCCTATCGTTTTTTTTTCCATCGGAAAAATTTAAAACATGTTCTATTTTTTTACACCGATGGAAAAAAGTCCGATGGGCCCACACACGATCATTTTTCCCGATGAAAAAAGTCCATCGGTAAAAAACGATTGTGTGTACAGGGCATAACTAACTACTGCTAGCTGTACCATGATCTGGATGCCTTAAAAGACAAATCAGAATCCTTGTTTCATCTTTAACTCTGTCCTGTGGAAGTGAGAGCTGGAAATTGGTTGGTTGCCTTGGTCAAGAAAGTCCCTTATTCACTTTTCATACAAAGCCCAATGGGAGATGAGCTTTGAATGGTTGATATGGGTCACTCAAGCAATGCATTTTCCCCTTTACATTTTTGTTTCGAATACACGCAGTAGAGTTATCCTTCTTCCCCTTTTAGTCACTGCACCAAAGATTAATCTGAGCATCCAATGCGACACAAAATAAATGTAAAATCCAACGTTACAGTACCGTAATTGCATTTGGGGCTGGATTGGTAAACCACAGAGAAATATTTATGTTTTAGTCCTCATGTTGCAGACTCCTACTTTCCTGTCTGTCTTTTACTCTACTAACACAAAGGTATTAATTTGTAAATTATCTTCACTGTTTACTGGAAAGGAATACATTCTTCAGTGACTGTGTCTTTGGCATTAGCTGAGATCAGTCTAGGTATTACTGTTACCCAGCAGCAATGCTGTTCCAGGAATTCTACGGTAAAATATCAAGAAGAAAAAAAAAAAAAAAAAAGATTTTACAGGAAGATTTTCCTCAAGGGGTCATAAGGAAAAAAATATATATTCATGTAATAGTTTGCCTTTTCTCCTTGTCATGTTCAAATGACACGCAGAGCATAAGAACGTCATAAATTCAGGCCATATAAAACTCTTTATATACAGTAATCATGTACATAAATACGGCATCGTTTTTATGCGTTGGCTAATATTTTGTAAGGAGTACTTCATTAAAGGAAACCTGACATGAGCGATATCCAGACAGTTCATTGCTGACCTCTTTTTGAAAATGCTAGTTGCCTGACTATGTGGATTCTGGCTTCAGAAATTCAGTAGTTCTGAAATACATTAACTCTCATTTTGCATTTGCAGCATATTTGTTCTTGATTAAAGTGGTTCTAAAGCCTTATGATTTTTCACCTTAAGCCCTGGTTCACACTGGTGCATTTCGACATGCGATTTGGCATGTCAAATCGCATGTCAAAACGGCGGTATTTGCCGCAAATTGCCGGCAATGGCACTGTCCTAATCGGTGCGACGCTGCATCTGCGGCGCTGCACCGATTTCTAAAAGTAGTTTCTGTACTACTTTTTGCGATTTTGGCCCGTGATTTACATTGACATCTGTGCAGAAACCTGCACAGATGTCTCTGTAATCGCGGCCGAAATCAGGACTGACCAGCGGGAGTGAAATCGTGCAAGTTCAGCTGAACTCGCACAGCTTCACTCCCGCAGCCCAGTGTGAACCTGGGCTAAGGCTGGGTTCACACTACTGCAACTTCAAAATCGCACACCCGGCCGCGATTTTGCCGCGATTCGCAGCCGCGATTTTCGGTAATGCCTGTCTATAGAGATGAATTTGCATCGCACACGGATCAAACTCACACAGGACCCTTTTTTTCCCGCAGCTTAGATTCGCAACGCATTGATGTGAACGGCACTCATGTAAAACAATGTTATTTAAATGACTTGCGAATTTGAGCAATCGCAACGGCTCAATTTCGCAAAAGAATTTGCAGCAGTGTGAACCTAGCCTAATGCATTCTATGCATTCAGGCTAGGTTCACACTACTGCGACTTTAAAATCGCGTGATTTTACCGCAATTTCCCGGCTGCGATTTTGCCGCGATCCGCGGCCACGATTTCCGGTAATGCCTGTCTATAGAGCTGAATTCGCATCGCACACGGATCAATCTCGCACAGGACCCTTTTTTTCCGCAGCTTAGATTCGCAACGCATTGATGTGAACGCCACTAATGTAAAACAATGTTATTTAAATGATTTGCAAATTTGAGGTATCGCAACATTGTCGGTCTTTTTTCGTTTAGGCCTTTTTGGACGTTTTTACAGCTGCTGTTTTTGGCTTTAGATGTTTTTTTCTACAGTCAATAAACTCTCCAGCACGTTATCCTATGTGTCCATGAACACATAGGCTGTTATCAACTGTTTTTGACTGAAAGAAAACCCCAAAACGAGTAGGTTCTGAGAGGCGTTTTTCAGCTGTAAAAATGCTCTAATGTCAACAAAAAGCCTAAAAATACTGATAAACACAGATAAACGCTCAAAAACGTGTCTCTCCAGCGTTTAACATTTTTGATCCATTAAAAAAACCAAAAAAAAAAACGCTAATGCTGAAAAACGCAAAGTAAGCTAAAAAACCCTATTGCAAAAACATTGAAAAACTCACTGCAAAGCTACTGCCGTTTTTATAATGTTAATGTAATGTCCAGTGTGCAGGAGGCCTTTTAGCGCAAAAAATTAAAAACGCAGAGGTGATCAAATACCAACATAAGAAAACTCTATTTGTGGGGAAAAAAGGACATGAATTTTATTTGAGTACAGCATTGCAGTTAAATTAACGCAGTGGCGTATCGCAAACAATGGCCTGGTCAGCAAGGGGGGTAAACCTTTCCAGAGGTCGAGTGGTTAAAAGATCTTCTCTCTTTTCCCATTTCGTGATAATTTTAGATCTCACATCACTTTATGGTTCACTAACAATGGTCTCCAGGACAAATAGAGAGGGTGAATCTACTTAGCGGGCACCAATAAAAACGTAAAGGGGTTGTAAAGGTAAATGTTTTTTCACCTTAATGCATCCTATGCATTAAGGTGAAAAAACATCCAACAATACCGCCCCCCCCCCCAGCCCCCGTTTTACTTACCTTACCCCTCGAATGTCCTCGACCCCGACATCCTCCTTGCCATTCAGCCTGGCCGTTGATTGGCTACAGTGGATGGATTGAAAGCAGCGCTGCCATTGGCTGGCGCTGCTGTCAATCACATCCAATGACGCGGCACGCCAGGAGGCGGGGCCGAGTGATACAGTGAACGGTAATAGCCGCTGGCTGTATCACTGGAGCGCGCCCGCAATCACTCTTTACCATGCAAGCTCGCATATAGGTGGTGAGTGATTGTGGGGAGGAGCCGAGACAGCCGCCGAGTGACCCCAGAAGAGGAGGATCGGGGCCACTCTGTGCAAAACGAGCTGCACAGTGGAGGTAAGTATAACATGTTTGTTTTTTTTTATTACATTTTTTTCTTTTTCTTTACAAACCCTTTAACAAGAGTTCTAATTCTTCTCTACTTTAAAGCCACGTACACACGATCGGTTTTACCGATGAAAACAGTCCAATGGATTTTTTTCATCGGACAAACCGATCGTGTATGGGACCCATCGGTCTCTTTTTTCCATCGGTGTCAAAAAATAGAAAATGTTTTACATTTTTCCGATGGATAAAAAACCGATAGCAAATTCCGTCTATGGGCAAGTCCATCGGTTAAAAAACCCACGCATGCTCAGAATCAAGCCGACGCATGCTCAGAAGCATTGAACTTCATTTTTCTCGGCTCATTGGAGTGTTTTACATCACCGCGTTTGGAACGGTCGGTTTTTTGACTGATGGTGTGTAAGCAAGACTGATGGAAGTCAGCTTCATCGGTTTTCCGATGGAAAAATCCATCGGTTTAAAAACCATAGGAAATCCGATCGTGTGTACAGGGTTTAAGTGTTGACTCGACATGCATTTTATTTGCTGGTACCTTCCTTTTCGTTCCTTTCGAGTTTTATGCATGACTTCCAGAATTGTATTATTCAGAGACTAAACAGAGCTGTTGTTGGGTTTGGTTTTCGAATCCCACTGCATCCCCAGACAGTGATGAGCCATTGCCGGTCTGATTAGAGTGTTCCATGGACGAGTAGGAGGATACTTTCACCAGGCTATTCACAGCTGATAAGAGATATTGCCAGTGATAGCCAACTGTGAATTCCTCGGGACACATTCTTAAAATGTTTTCACTATGAGTTGTCCAATAGAACTTTGGGGATATTTGGGGAATGCCTTCATATGCAGAATGAATATGAATCAATGAATACAGTATACCAGCTGTGTTTCATTTCTGTTTATTGGAATAGAATATGCATAATGCTTTGTTAAAGTAGATCAAGACTCAGCTAAAGGTGGGTGATGCATTATTCAGTGTTATTACTATTTTCATTCTTTCAGTTATACAGAAATTTGCTAAGAATTACAGGCCTTCTCTGATAAAACAAAGACTTGCGTTCACATCCTGCGTCTTCGTTTGTAATCGTTTGTTTCTTAAGGTCATTCTAGCCAATCTTGCTCTAGCCCTTGAGGACAGACACGTTAGCTTAACACCGCACCTATAGGAAACACATTGCATAAGCGGCAGGAAATACCAACGTAGGACATATTACAAATCTCTCACCTGCCAGGTCTGCTGGCTGCAGATAGAGCAGGTCTGGAGACCACGGGAGGCACAGCGGGCATATTTCACAAACTGGATTTCTTTTAATTGTTCTGTCAGTTACTACTTGACAATTCCATCCTTTTACTGTCATTGCACTTAAAGGGAAATAGTCATCTGCAATTTTTGTTTATTTTAGATATTATTTAACAGTGATAAACAATGTAAATCAAATCATAAGCTAGTGGTAATGTTTTAAAACCCCAAAAAAAGAACATTTTTATTTTTTATAATTTATATAGTGTAAGGATCACACTAAATCAAGAGATCAAAGGCACCCTCATCCCTAATTGAAATGTGTAGAAAAAAATGGGAAATAGGGGATTTTTATGGTGCCACAAATAAAACAACAAACCAAATAAAATTAACAATGTTTTATTAGAAAAATATAAAAGAGAGTCAATAAATGTTGACTCTCATGTACAGACACACATATATAAAAATATATCACAATATGACGACAAACAATAATACATATAGAGCTGATAAAGCTATAAATGCCTTTTGGCTCAACATGTTTCGCTAATTGCTTCTTCAGGAGCTGTGAGGCAATATATTGGCTTCAAAAAAAAATACAAAAAACAAGATATAACATAACAAACAACAATTAATACATTTTAGAATATTCAAATAAATTTGGGTGAAGAGAGAAAAACACTAACACAATACATAATGCATAGGGCATATAGCATCCTAGTTAGTGGGCCATGGCGGTAATGGAGCTCACATGTAGTAATGTGCAATAGTGGTGAAACTCACATGTCATGTATATGATAAATAAACTGATCAAAACCCTGTTTGTTCAAAGAAAGGGAGCAGAAAGCGGAGCATCAAGTCCAACAATGAGGATCGCAGGGTGGGCATCAAGAAAAAAAGAAATCACTCCTAAATAAGGTATAACAATGCAGCAATGAGGTCAATCCCTCACAAGAAAATTTGCTGAAAATACCTTAAAACAAGAAAAAAACAAAAAACAAAGGGTGAAAAATGTGTGGGTCTTAGTTACCCTAAATCAAAACAATGTCCAAAAAGGGGGATTGTAGCATCATCTTCCGGATGTAGGTGATGAAGCAGGTTTTAACAGATTTGAAGCCTCCAGATAGGGAAGGGGCATAAAGCTCCTTGGTAAAATACCAACATAGGTCATATTACAAATCTCTCACCTGCCAGGTCTGCTGGCTGCAGATAGAGCAGGTCTGGAGACCACGGGAGGCACAGCGGGCATATTTCACAAACGGGTTTTCTTTTAATTGTTCTGTCAGTTACTCTGTGACAATTCCATCCTTTTACTGTCATTGCACTTAAAGGGAAATATTCATTTGCTATTTTTGTTTGTTTTAGATATACTGTATATTTAAAAGTGATAAACAATCAAAATCAATTTCTTAAGCTAGTGGTAATTGTTTTTTAAAACCCAAAAAAAGAACATTTAGATTTTTATCATTTATGTTGAATATGTTGAATTATATATTATTGTTAGAGGTTCTTATATAGTGCCATCAATTAACACAGCACTTTACATATATATATATATATATATATATATATATATATAAAGTACATTCACATCAGTCCTTGCCCTCAAGGAGCTTACAATCTAAGGTCCCTAAGACCGGCCATACGCGGTTCGAATCTCCACCGGTTCAGCAGGAACTGGCCGAGATTCAAATCGTTAATGGGCAGGCTGAATGTACTAAGTTGATTGGTCAACTTGGGTACAACCAGCCTGCCAGATTCTCTTGCAGTTATCACTAGCGGCTGCTATAGCCGCTAGCATAATCACTGTTTTCTCCCGGTGGGGACAGCTTTCCCCGCCCGCCCCTTTGCTGGGAGCAGACAATTGCTCAGCAGGAGGGATTCCCCTGTCAGCACTGACTGGCAACCTGTGGTTGCAGGAAAGAAATGTGCACCGTGTATGGCCTTCCTAACTTGCATTCATACACATACTAGGGTCAATTTAAACATAATTCAATTAACCTACCAGCATGTGTATGGAGTGTCAGAGGAAATTGGAGTACCCGGAGAAAGCCTTCTGTCACAGGGAGAGCATGCAAGCTCCAGGCAGGTAGTGTCATGGTTGGCATTCCAACCAGTGACTCTAGTGCTGCTAGGTGGAAGTGCTAACCACTTAGCCATTGTGCTGCTCAATATATTTGTTTATCCATGTATATGCACCTCCTCATACTCTCCTGAAGAAGTGGATGGGATGGTCCAAGAAACATGTTGAGATTGCTTCACACCCATTATTACCATATACTTCTTTTAGACATGATATATCATGCCTTTGCTGAATATGGTTAGATAGTATGACACAATTATCAATGGGCTTGAGGTGGAGGTTGATTTGGTGACATATACAGTACTGTGTAAAAGTATTAGGCTGGAGTGAAAAAATGCTGTAAATGAAGGATGCTTTCAGAAATCGAAGTGTTAATAGTTTATTTTTATCAATTAACAACATGGAAAGTAAATAATCAGAAGAGAAATTCAAATCAAATCAATATTTGGTGTGACCACCCTTTTCCTTCAAACCAGCATCAATTCTTCTAGGTACACATGCACACGGCAGGTAGGTTGTTCCAACGCCATTTGCAGAAATGCAGCCCCAAACTTGCAAGGAACCTCCACCATGCTTCACCGTTGTCTGCAGGCACTAATATTTGTACGGCTCTCCAGCCCATTGGTGAACAACAAAAATAGATCAGATGACAGGGTGTGATATGGAAAAGAAAGGGAGGGGGGAAGTGAGGAGGAAAAGAGAAGGGAAAGGGATGTAAGTAAAAGGAAGGGAAAGGTGTGTTGGATTAGGTTGGGTGGGAGGACGGGGAAGGAAGGGAATTAACGTTGGTCGGTTGGTATGGAGTGGTTTTGATAATCAAACAATCTGACCACTGGAAGGAAGTATTAAGAGGCAAAGCGACCCATAGATACAGTAAGCTCGCAAAATTTGATATAAACAAGGGAAATTATTTGGAGGGAGAGAGTAATAAATTATTATGTATATTTTTATGTAGGTAAAAACACCTGTAAATTTAACTCTGTGTTTAAGCCAACTGGGACGAGGGATTTTAGGCGGTATACCCACCATTTTTCCTTCTGTAAGAGGATGCGATCGTAATCACCTCTTCTTGTAGGTAGCTTTAAAGCATATATCCCTTTAACCGTCATGCCCTGGGAACTACGTCCATGATATTGGGCGAAATGTTTCGCCAGAGGTTTCTCAGGAATTTTTTCTTTATTGTTTATTTCTCTCAGGTGCTCGCCGACTCTTATCCTCAGCGATCTCTTGGTCTTGCCCACGTAAATTTTAGGGCATTATTGACACTTGAATCAAATCATACTGATGAACTTTTCAATTTAAAATATACCAGCAACTGTCAGAGGAAATTTATTATTTTCTCATTCCTTATTAAATCTGAATTCATTAGAACATTGGTCGGCCAATATTACCACCAGGGGATTCTCGGTTCTCCGCACCAACAGCGGTCCCCCTGCCCCAGTCCATTCACTCCAATCCCCCCCTCCCCCCGCCCCATCAGGTTCAGCCCTTTGTTAAACAGCACCCATTTGGATTTAATAAAGGGATCCACACAATTGCAGGTGGATCCAATTACCTTGCATCCTTTAGAGGAAGGCAATTTAAAAAGATTTTTACTGGGTTACTTAATACATAGGGCTGAACCACACGTCCGGACTAGTGTACTGTTATATGTATTTTGTTAAGTCTTGTCTGTCCAGTGATGTCCCTTTTATCAAGTTTTATAAAATCATCCACAGGTTGGGTACCCACCTTGCACTTTAATTAATCTTTATATGTAATAAGGTTTATAGGAATAAATATTTAACTCATATCATTCCTGTCGTCTGATCTATTTTTGTTGCCAAAGTAACCCCTTTGCCTGTCCTTAAACAGGCCCATCCCTCTCCCCATTTCCTTTATTTCTATATGCTTAAATGGTTACAGCAACAATACCTTACAAGGCTAATGATCCATAGTAAGCGACACACTTGATCACTTACTTATTAGTGGAAACTTGCGAATTCCCTTCCCCCAAACCCCAATATATTTACCATTGGTGAACAAGCTGCCTCCTGCTACAGCCCAATATTTGAAATTTTGACTCATCAGTCCAGATCACCTGCTGCCTATGTTTTCATGCATAGTTCAGTGGCTTAGCCTCATTTCCACATCAGAAGTATGGCATTTTGGCTGTAATTCTTTCATGAAGACAACTTCTGGCCAAACTTCTCCGGACCGTAGATGGGTGTACCTGGGTCCCACTGGTTTCCACCAGTTCTGTGTTGATAGCATTTTTGATGTGTGTTTCATCTGCTGCATTAAGTTTCCTTGGCCAACCACTGACTCTTCAATCCTTAGCATTGCCCGTTTCTTTGTGCTTCTTCAAAAGACCTTGAACAGCACATTTTGAAATCCCAGTCTGCTCTGAAATCTTTGCCTATGATAGACCTTGCTGATGCAGTAGAACTACCTTGTGTCTTGTTGCTGTGCTCAGTCTTGTCATGGTGTATGACCTGTGACATGAAACTGTCTTCCACAACCATGGGTGTCCGCAAGGGGGGGCAAGTGACCCCCCCCTGGAATCAGGGTTTGGCAAGGTCTCAGCACATGGACACTGGTGTCCGTGAGCAGTCCTTGCAGGGTCTGCCGTGGCCGCTGCAGACTTTTTTCTGAGTCTGCTGCTCTTTGACTCACTGAGACCATCCCTCTCTCACTCCCAATGCAATGGCTCGGGCTTTGGCTCGGCCGCTCGGCTCCAGTCCCTCCTGTGTACTGTGTAGAGAGAGGTGTAGATCCAGCCAGCGTGCTGTCCACCCAAGTGGAGTGGTGGTGAAGTCCTGTCTGCGTGCGGAGTGATCTCAGGGACTGTGCTGTGCAGCGGCCACCCAGTGCGGGAGAGAGAACCGGAGAACAGGCAGGCAGCCTGAGCCGAGGAGGAGAAGGAAGCAAGGAGGACTCGTGGACTGGAAAATATATATATAAAATATATTTTTTTGCAGGGGGAGAGGGCGGAGAGCCTGGAGTGTGGTGCTGCAGGAAAACCTGGGGATTCTGTTCTATATACAGGTGAAAAAACGGTAAGAGTAAGAAGACTGAGTAAAGGGGGATCTATTCTATGGGGGACCTGCCCTGGCCTTTCCTAGTCTAAAAGGGGATCTATATGGTATATCATAATGAGTAAGCCCCTCCCCTTTATGACATTGAGAGTGACCTTAAAATAAGCACCACCTGAAAAAAGTTCTGCGGACGCCAATGTCTACAACCTCAACTTAGTAGCAGAGTTTGGCTGTTCCTCACCCATTTTTAAGCTTCCTACACAGCTGTTTCAGCTAATGACTGTGCTTCAACCTACATATGAAATTGATGATAATTAGCACCTGCTTGGTATAACTAGTTAATCATACACCTGACTCCTCCAAAATCCCTGACCTTGTATAAGTGTATAAAGTGTAAGAATTGATGTTGATTTGAAGCGAAAGGGTAGTCACACCAGATATTGATTTGATTTGGATTTGTCTTCTGTTCGCTCACTTTGCATTTTGTAAATTGATAAAAAATAAACAATTAAAATATATATTTTTGAAATCATTCTTACTTTACAACATTTCTTCAAACCTGAATATAACTTTTGCACAGTGCGGCATTATTAACTCAAAAAAGTCCCTTTTAGTGCTCTTAGCCTCTTCCAAATACCCCTTTTTTGTGCTGCTGTGATCTGACTTTCTGTTAGAGGGTGGCCACGTTCATACTCCATGGTCCTACTGTAAGTTGGACTATAGGATCTGTAGTGTACATAGAGCAGCACACAAGAGGGCAACTAACATGCACTGCTTGTTCCAAACAAACGGAAGTGAGGAGGAAAAGAAGTGCAGAAGCTCTCAGAGGAAGAGGAGGAAGCAGAAAACACAGTAAGAAAAAGTTTAATGAAAAATTAATATCAGGACCATTAACCAGTGAATATATGTGAACTATTTTTGGAGAATAATGATATTGTTTAGTTTTAACCATTTGCCTTCCGGAAGATTTATAGCAGGACTGCGAAATTGCGGCGGACAAATTGGACACTAACTGACACTTTTGACACTTTTTTGGGGACCAGTGACACTAATACAGTGATCAGGGCTAAAGATATAAACTGTCACTGTACTAATGACACTGTTTGGGAAGGGGTTAACATCAGGGGTGATCAAAGGGTTAAAGCGGCTGTAAACCTTGCTTTGTGATTTTTACCTACAGGTAAGCCTATAATAAATCTTTTTACCTGTAGGTAAAATGAATATCTCCTAAACCTGCACAGTTAAGGAGATATTCACCCTGCATGCACTCTGAAGGTCTGCCTTACCATGCCGAAACTTCAGAGCCCCTTGCCGCAACCAAGGCCTCCAGTGTGCATGCGTGGGGTGACGTCATCGCGGCTCCGGCCACTCACAGTGCCAGAGCCCGCAATTCCGAGAAGAAAGGATGGGAGAAGATGTCAGCCCTCTCAGTGGTGACCGGGTGCCGCTGAGAGGGCTTCATTCTATGGGGAGTATTTCATAATGTGCTAGTATGCGAATCACTGAATTCCAACCTTCTGGGCAAAGCCATGTTTATAATCCCAATGGGTATATGAATAAATCAAGGTGTTGGATATGTTCTTTCGGGACTCCTCCATTTTCTCACTCTGGTCAACCTCATTACAAACAACTCGTTGTATACCCACTTACCGGCCACAACCCACTTTACAACCGCTAAACCACTTGCCGACCAGCTCACACCGATATATGTTGAGAGAATGGCACCGCTGGGCGAACCACCATACCCGTATGGCAGCTCCTCTAAGATCCGTAGCAGGCGCGAGTGGGGGACCCACTGCACGTGTCTGACGGGCACGATCGCCGCCGGCCACCTGCGATCGCGGGCAAGAGAGCCAGAATGGGGATTTGTGTGTGTAAACACACAAATCCCCGTTCTGACAGGGGAGGAGAGACAGATCGTCTATTCCTACTAAGTAGGAACAATGATTTGTCTCCTCCTCTAGTCAGTCCCATCCCCTCACAGTTAGAAACACACACTGAGGGAACACATTTAACCCCTTGATCACCCCCTAGTATTAACATCTTCCCTGCCAGTGACATTTACACAGTAATCAGTGCATTTTTATAGAACTGATCGCTGTACAAATGTCAATGGTCCCAGAAAAGTGGCACAAGGGTCCGATCTGTCCACCGCAATGTCACAGTCCCAATAAAAATTGCTGATTGCCACCATTACTAGTAAAAAATAAAAGAAAAAATGCCATAAATCTATTCACTATTTTGTAGACACTATAACACAGAATGGCAATCTGCTTTGTTTACATAGGCAGATCACTGTTCTGCCTGTGTCCTGAATGATCAGCGGGTGCCGGCGGACATCGAGTCTGTGGGACCCTCTGATTAGCTCCTTCTGTGCAGATTCAGAGTGGGAGCGAGGCGCAGGTGGCACGCACTTGCGCCCGATACCCGTAAGTGCAGGATCACGTATATATATATATGTGATCCTGCGCAGCCGCCCTGTAGCAGTAAAACTGCTATAGGGTGGCCGGTAAGTGGGTATACAACGAGTTGTTTGTAATGAGGTTGACCAGAGTGAGAAAATGGAGGAGTCCCGAAAGAACATATCCAACACCTTAATTTATTCATATACCCATTGGGATTATAAACATGGCTTTGCCCAGAAGGTTGGAATTCAGTGTAAGTGGATGATGCCCCGGTTTACAAAAAATGTCAGCACCCAGAGTTGCACCCAGGGCTGTAGCTAATTTAGTTTTTCACTCTCTGTTTTTTTGCAACATGCAGTCTAAAATTTTAGCTTTGCAGGCTGCGTCTAAGAAAATACCTCTCCATGCTCAATTAGACAACATTTATAATCCCTAAAATGTTTTTGTATCCTCTTCCGCCTCTTTCATTATTTATAGAGGACATTTTTCAGTTGGTTAGATTCATACACAAATGATGAGATAAAGGGAATTTATTTGGACTCCATACATGTCATTATCTCTTGTATTTACTACTTTTGGAGTGTTTTAATCCTTTATAATGGTGCCAGATCAGGCTTGTTCCCCCTAATTGCTTGTTATAATATAACAGCCTGATAAAAGTGTGAAAAACACAAATAAACTTTGTTTCATACAAAGGCGTGTTTCAGAGTCTTAGGTTTTAGGCCCTGTTTACATCCCCGAGTTTCTGATCTTGCGGCAAACCTCACAGAAAACGTGCGTTTTGGCAACGCGCTGCAACTTGCATTGCCATTAAAGTGGTTGTAAACCTCAGTCATGAAATATGAACAAAGCATATCCCTCTATGGTGTGTACTTGTCTCAATTAAGAGCACTAAGGAGTAGATTTAATAAAGGCAGTTGCTCCAGAGCTTAGTAAATGAGGTAAAGCTTCACTTTGCAAAGAATACCCAATCATGTGCAAGAAAATTTAAAAAATGCATTTTTGCTTGCACATGATTGAATGATGGAAGTCAGCAGAGCTTCTTCTCATTTACTAAGCTCTGGAACAACTGCTCTTGCAGAATGCAACTGCACTTTGCAAAGTGCACAGTCTATTTGCCTTTAGAGATGGGGCTCAAGTAAAAGTATAAGGGGGGCTGAGGGGGGCTGCTGCACACAGAAGGCTTTTTATCTTAATGCATAAAATGCAGTAAGATAAAAAAAAACCTTCTGTCTTTACAACCCTTTTAAGATCTCCACCCAAAACACCACTTTTGACCATGAACAAATTTCAGGGGAGGGCTGGCAGCCTTAGGCCTGGGGGGCAAGTCCAGTCAAGTGGCCCATTGAACCACCGAATCAGCTCACCATCCATCTACAGCACATTCTCCGCACAGAGAGAGAGAGAGAGAGAGAAAGAGAGACTGCTCCATATTGCCCCAGAGAGAGAGAGAGAGACCATTTGACACTGCCTGCACAGAGAGAGAGAGAGAGAGAGAGAGAAGCCACTTGGAACTGCCTGCACAGAGAGAGAAGCCACTTGGGACTGCCTGCGCAGAGAGAGAGAGGGAGAGAGAGATAGAGAGAGACCGCTTGACACTGCCTGCACAGAGAGAGAGAGACCACTTGACACTGCCTGCACAGAGAGAGAGAGAGACCGCTTGACACTGCCTGCACAAAGAGAGAGAGACCGCTTGACACTGCCTGCACAGAGAGAGAGAGGCCACTTGGCACTGCCTGTACAGAGAGAGAGAGACCGCTTGACACTGCCTGCACAGAGAGAGAGAGAGAGACCATTTGACACTGCCTGCACAGAGAGAGAGACCGCTTGACACTGCCTGCACAGAGAGAGAGCCCGCTTGACACTGCCTGCACAGAGAAAGAGAGACCATTTGACACTGCCTGCACAGAGAGAGAGACCACTTGACACTGCCTGCACAGAGAGAGAGAGACCATTTGACACTGCCTGCACAGAAAGAGAGACTGCGCTACATTGCCCGCAGTGCAAAGCGGTCACTCTCTGTGGGGGCAGTGCAAAGGGGTCACTCTCTGTGGGGGCAGTGCAAAGGGGTGACTCTCTGTGGGGGCAGTGCGAAGGGGTCACTCTCTGTGGGGGCAGTGCAAAGGGGTCACTCTCTGTGGGGGTGAAAGTTTTCCAGCCATCAGAATACAGTGATCACTGCTGGCAGCTATAGCTGCCAGCTATAGCGCCTGCAATCTGCCCTCAAACAGTTGCTCCATTGTCTCCAGTGTGAAAGCCCGAGGGCTTTCACACTGGAGCAGTGTGCTAGCAGGACAGTAAAAAAAAGTCCTGCTAGCCGCATCTTTGGAGCGGTGAAGGAGCGGTGTGTTTACCGCTCCTGCCCATTGAAATCAATGGGACAGCGCGGCTATACCGCTGGCAATGCGCTGCTGCAGCAGCGCATTGCAGGCGGTTTTAATCCTTTTCTCGGCCCCTAGCGGGGGGTAAAACTGCCCCGCTAGCGGCCGAAATGCGCCGCAAATCCGCCCATAGCGTCGGCTGTAAAAATAGCGGAGTTTTACCGCGGACGCTATGGGCTGCTCAGTGTGAAAGGGGTCTTAAGTTCACCAGTCTCTGGGTTTAATAATATCCTCAAATCTTCTGAAAGGGGTGCTCCACTTAGGTGTAGAAATTCACTTTGAACTCCACCTTATTTTCAGAACTCTTTAGGTGCAAACAATAAAATACCTACTGAGAGTAATGGAAACAAGGTGGAGTTCAAAGTGAAATGTGTCATTACTTGGAGGGATTGGCATTTAGGGGGTTAAAACAGGCAGGGATGAAATTTGATATCACCTCCTCTGCCTGTCACTTTTCAGTGGAGTGGCAGTGCCTGCTGCAAGTGAATACAAGTCTTTGGGCTCACACTGGTGTACTGGCAGCTTTCCACAGTCATAGTCCCTCAGACTTCTTTTAGGTTGCACATTTTTGCTGCATTTTCTGGAAGTGCACCAAAGATGCAGCATGCAGGACATTTTGTGCACTTTCAGAACATGCAGTAAAAATGTGCAACCTCTATGGGAATAGGGGCAACATGCAGGAAGACTGCCAGTACACCACCAGCACTGCAGACAAACCGCAGCATGCCAGTGTGAGCCCACATCATAACACACAGGGCAAGCAAGGTACTGTCACAAGCTGCTAGGGGAAAAAAAATCTTTAACTGCAAAGAGGGAGAGAGGAGGAGCTCACTTACTTGGACGGTCACAGCCTCCAGGAGACTCACTGTATTCGAGCCGACTGCTCAGATTGAACTTTCCCGCCCACACATCCTCACACATCCTTGGGCTGCTCGGAGTGTGGGCGGGGAAAGAGAGAGCAGGTCCAGCCTCTGCCAGCTATTCATGTGGAGGAGGGAGGGGCTGGGTGGGCCTGTGCTGTGCTCTGTAACACAGACTGTCAGCCCTGAGACATCGCTGGCTCACAGTACTGGATGGAGATGCTGCACTCGGCCAGCTCAAAAACTGCACATGTGCGGTTCTGAACTGGCGACACAGTGGCTTTTGTAGAGCATATGAAAGCAGCCCAGGGGGAAAATGCATCTCTGCCCCCCGGCCCAGCCCGCCCCTGTGAACAATCCATTTGTGGTGAAACACATCAAGGAGTCAAGGACATGGTGTTTAGGGTTGAGATCTTATTGTTGCAGCTATAATGTTGATGATCCTATAAAAGCATTTGGAAGAGTGGAGATTGGAGTGCTGCTCTTATTCATCTATTCCTAACCATAGGTGTCGGCAGCCTATTGCATTAGGGTGTGCACCCCACAGCTCAAACACGCATGTGTGTGTATATACAGTATATATATATTAGGGCTGTTACTGATTAAAATTTTCGTGTTCAATTAATCGATTTTTTTTTAATCGATTAATCTACTAATTTAGATTAATTATAACGCACATAGATCCAACTACTTTTAGCTGATCTCCTTGCAGGCCGATTCCCAGTGCAGCTACCAACCACTGGAAAAATGGATAGCAGGATACAAAAAACACACAAAGGCAGCGCTCGATGGGAATAGCATTAAAACTTTTATAGTCTTCAAGTAGGTAACAAAATAAATATTGCACTGGAGATAAAATCGATGTAGGTACATAAACTCTAAAAATGGTGCGAATAATACCAAACGGTAGCAAAAGCAATCATAAAAACATGTAGCCAAGTATGATACTGGTATAAAAATGTGTACAACGATACCACTGCTGAATCCAGATGAGAAGGGGCTAACATCAGTCCGTCGGCATGTAGATGTCCTGTGAAGGGAACCTCCCAGTGGATGGCTGTAGAATCCCAGGTTGATAGAGGGAAGTGATAGAGGGATGTGTAACTTCAGATGGACACGGACACGGCAAGATGGACACGGCAAGCCCAAAGAATTTTGATCGTCCAAAAGAATTTTGATCGATCAAAACAATTAATCGATTAATCGAAGAATTAATAGTTAATTTCCACAGCCCTAATATATATATATGTGTAGCGGGATGTTCAATTTAAGGGAAGTGTCTGAGTGGTAACTAGGCTCAGACACATTAAATTGATAGAATTCATGGACCATTTTTGTTCTCAGGGGTTAATGCTCGTGATGTGTTCCCTGTGGCCGGAGGGTGGCGCTGCCGTTCTGGGCCAGGGTTTAACCGCGAGCGCAGTGCTGTGCATTTTGTGTCCCCTCTCGGCAGCCGTACAGTGGGGCGGGGAACCTGCTGTGCATGCCGAGAGAGGATATAAAAGGGGCAGACATCTTCTGAGAGGGGTCTTCGTCCGTCCACGCCCAGGCACCTTCAGCCTGGGTGTGTGAGAGTGTGGTTCATCATCTCCGGGTGCCCTAGGCCCGGAGGCCTTGTTCCGGTTCCACCTCAGGCACCTTTAGCCTGGGGTGAGGTACTACCTCACCGCTCCTGTTCGCCTGGGCATGGAGGCCCAGGAGTTGCAGTGATGGCCTGGAGCCCCGCAGCCTTCGGCTGGGGTCCGCAAGGGATCGAGGAGTCCAGGGTGCCGCCTTGCGAGGGGGCCCGCATCCTAAGAGAAGGGAGGATCCTGTTTCGAAGGACCGGTGCTGTGAACACGGTGAAGGAAGGGGTCGGTTGACTCTCTGGGGGGATGTCTTCTCCCTAAAAGGGGCTATGTCCTAGGAAGGAAATTCATATTCACCAGGTCAGTGGCAGTGACCCTGTTCACCAGGTCAGTGGCAGTGACCCTGTTCACCAGGTCAGTGGCAGTGACCTTATCCACCAGGTCTGTGGCAGAGACCAACCTCATGGTCTGTGGCAGAGAACATGCGCCAAAACTGTTTGAAAATCTGAACAGTCCTAAGAGTTTGAGCTATGTTTGTGCCTGGACCTCCTCCACACCTTAAAGCTGTCCTGTGTCTTTGCTCCAACCTTTCGTCTATCCAAGAGAATATGTGTTGTGCAAGTGGAAAATAAATATTGAGTTGGACATGGACATTTACGTTCCTGGGGAAGTCAAGGACTTGCATCTACACACTGTAGAGGTGAGAATCATTCTCAGGAGGACTTTATGCTCCGGCTGCAGACATAGCCCAAAAACAACACCGCCTAACCTCTTAACACAGGAGGGGACGGGCTTGTGGTGCGGTGTGCCCCTTTCTCCTGAGAGGAGCCAAAGCAGACAGGGAGAAGGGGGTGTGTGCGCTACATATATATATATATATATATATATATTGTGACAGCAGGAAGGTAAAGTCACCTGGTTGCATCCAGGGGGGTAGATATATTTCGCCCAGATTCAGGCTTTACGCCGACTTATACAGCTAGGTGGAGAGTTGTATAAGCCCAGCTGAGACTAGTGGGCTCATTGATGACTCATACCTCTAGGGAGAGGGCTGGGCGTCGTGCAGACAGGGAGTTGATGAGGCCAGCTGAAGCTTGTCAGCTCATTTAGGCCTCTATAAAAAACTCCCAGCTTCATTAGATGTTAGCTCATGCCTGGAAGCAGACCTGTGTGGACTGTCTAGGGAGAGTGAACCCCTGTGCGGTGAGAGAAAGCCTGTGTGGCTATATTTTGCTTGGACATTTAAAACCAGGGACTTAGGGACTAGGACAGCACTAGGCTGATCCCAGTTGTTAGTTAGGAAACCTGTAAGTTTAGTCAGAGGTCAAGTTGACCAGGATTTATTTTGTTTATGTTTTTTTTGCCTTGCTGTGTTTTTGTCACTGTAAATAGAAAATAAACCGCACCTTTTTGATTTTGAAAACCACAACCTCCGTCTGCTGGGCCTGTTTTTGGGTGGGGAGCCCATCCCGGGGGTCACACATACCCGCTGCCGAGCTAACCCCCTCACAGTTGGTGGAGAATGTGGGCAGTTTTTTTTTTAAGCCAGCATGGAGGAGATACTGAAACAGCTGGCTCTAGCAAATGCCAATCAACAGCAGACAAATGCAGGTTTGCAAAGGAGCCTTGCAGCCCAGCAGCAAGCTCATCAACAGAGCCTTGCAACTTTACAACAGAGTCTGGAGGTTCAGCAACAAGCCCAACAGCAATCTGAGGCCCGCTTCATAGACCTGTTGCAGAAGCAAGAGCAGAGACTACAACAACAGATGGAAGCAGTAATGCAGCAACGTCCGCAGACCAGTGAGGAAAGCCGTCCCACTAATACCGCGTCCTTTGGGGTGAGTCGTTTATTGACAAAAATGACAGGAGAGGATGATCCAGAGGTATTTTTGACCACATTTGAAAGGACCGCTGAAAGAGAAAAGTGGCCTGAGGAGCAGTGGGCTGGACTAGTGGCTCCTCTGTTAACTGGTGAATCGCAGAAAGCTTACTATGACCTAGAGCCTAACCAAGCAAAAGACTATGTGATGCTAAAAGCTGAAATATTGGCAAGGCTGGGTGTCACCCTGGCTGTCCGGGCTCAGCGTGTGCATAACTGGACTTTCCAGCTTGGAAAACCCCCCAGGTCTCAAATGTATGATCTCATTCACCTGAGCAGAAAGTGGCTACAGCCAGAGACTTTGTCCGCACCAGAGATTGTGGAACGTGTTGTAATGGATCGGTTTTTGAGAGCTCTTCCTACTGCCATCCAAAAGTGGGTAAGCCATGGAGACCCAGAGACGGCCGGTGGTCTTGTGGATCGTGTGGAGAAATACTTGGCTACAGAGAACCTGACGGCCTCTTCCAGAGACACTCGGACTTTCCACCCTAAGACCAGACCATCCCCAGGGGCGGATAAGAGGATTCCAAGGGGTGAGGGTGGAGAGAGTGAGAGGGTGGGAGCTCTACCCCAAGTTTGGCGAGAACAGCCTGGGAAATCAGCGGCTCAAGAGGCCGCAAGAAGGATCGTTTGCTACCGCTGCCGGCAAGCGGGACATATTGCAGCAAATTGCCCGGTTGTGGAGGAACCCATGCAGTGTGACTTTCTGACGGGCAGACGTCAGTCGCTGTGTGCGACAGTCGCATGCACTGCCATTCGGGGAACTGAGAAACATTTATGCAAAATGTGTATTAATGGTAGAAATGTTGTGGTATTGCTGGATTCAGGTAGCCTTGTGACCCTGATAAAGGCTGAGTTAGTTAAAACAGAGGTCTCTGGGAATAGCAAGGTAGCCGTTATTTGTGTGCATGGGGACACCCGAGAGTATCCAGTGACTACAGTGTGTTTCGAGACCCCCAAAGGTACCCTCTCTCATCCAGTGGGCTTAGTATCTCAGTTACCGCATGACGCCATTGTGGGAAGGGATTTTCCGAAGTTCTGGGAACTGTGGGATGATCCTGAGCCCCCCACTGGTGCCCCTATGTACCAGGAATGTGATAGCCAGAACTCCCCTGAGAGTGGTGAGGACTCTCCGGAATTTCCCTTGTCAGTATTGGCAGGGGAGACTCAAGAAACTGGAGAGGAGCCCACCTCCTCAGACGAAAACCTACCGTCTGTGGAGTTTTCTGATCTTGAGGTTCACAGGGAAAACTTTGCCACAGAACAGTTGAAAGACCCCGCCCTAATAAAGGCACGGGAAAACGTAGTGAAAATAGATGGCGAGTTAGTGAACCCAGATAATACCGGCACTTACCCATACTTCAGCGTAGAGAAGGACCTACTGTATCGGGTGGCAAAAAGGGCAGAAGAAACCGTTGAGCAGCTTGTGGTGCCCAAACCTTACAGGAAGTTGGTGTTGGAGTTGGCCCATGGGCACATTCTTGGAGGTCATCTGGGGACAGAGAAAACCCGAGAGAGGGTATTACAGAGATTCTATTGGCCTGGGGTGATGAAGGACATAGAAAATTATTGTTCATCCTGCCCTGTGTGTCAGAGGTCGGCCCCGATGCCACATTTCCGTAGCCCGCTGGTCCCTCTACCCATCATTGAGGTCCCGTTTGAGAGAATCGCAATGGATTTGGTAGGTCCTATAATCAAGTCCGCTAGGGGGCACCAGTACATATTGGTTATAATGGACTATGCCACCCGTTATCCAGAAGCGATCCCTCTCAGAAATACCTCGGCCAAAACCATAGCCAAAGAGCTATCTCTTGTTTTTAGCCGGGTGGGTATTTGTAAAGAACTGCTTACGGACCAAGGTACACCCTTTATGTCCCGGGTTATGAAAGAGCTGTGTAAATTGTTCAAAGTGACGCAATTGCGTACATCTGTGTATCACCCCCAAACCGATGGGCTGGTTGAAAGATTCAACAAAACCCTAAAACAAATGTTGAAGAAAGTGGTGGATAGAGATGGAAGGGATTGGGACTGTCTACTTCCTTATTTGATGTTTGCTATTAGGGAGGTGCCCCAATCCTCTACGGGATTCTCCCCCTTTGAGTTACTGTATGGGAGACACCCAAGAGGGCTGTTGGATATTGCCAAGGAAACTTGGGAAAGTGAGAGTTCTCCCCACAGGAGTGTGATTGAGCATGTCGCCCTGATGCAAGATCGAATTGCACAGGTAATGCCCATCGTGAAGGAACATTTGGCCCAAGCGCAGTTGGCACAGCAGAGAGTGTACAACCGTGGAGCCAAGACCCGTACCTTTTCCCCGGGGGATAGGATATTGGTACTTGTCCCTACGGTTGAAAGTAAATTCCTTGCCAAATGGCAAGGCCCCTACGAGATAATGGAAAAAGTGAGCGAAGTGAATTACAAGGTCAGACAACCAGGAAGGCGAAAGCCCGAACAGATCTATCACGTTAATCTGTTGAAAGCCTGGAGGGATAGAGAGTCCCTAGTCGCAGACACTTGGTCACCAGCTCAAACTGGTTGCGTGATTCCTGAGGTTGGAATCGCAGCCACCTTGTCACAACCCCAACAACAGGAGGTTAAGGAGTTTGTGCTTCGCAACAAGGAGGTATTCTCTGAGCTGCCGGGACAAACATCTGGGGTAGAGCATGACATTATTACCCCGCCCGGTGAAAGGGTGAAGTTAAAACCCTATCGGATCCCAGAGGCCCGACGGGAGGCAATACGGGAGGAAGTACAGAAAATGCTGAACTTAGGGGTGATAGAGGAGTCCCAAAGTGATTGGTCTAGTCCCATTGTGTTGGTGCCTAAACCGGATGGGAGCTGGCGATTTTGTAACGATTTTCGTCAGTTGAACAAAGTTACAAAATTTGACACCTACCCCATGCCACGTATAGATGAGTTGATCGACCGGCTGGGAACAGCCCGATACATGACGACTCTTGACCTCACAAAAGGGTATTGGCAAATCCCCCTGGCCAAGTCGGCCAAAGAGAAAACCGCATTTGTAACCCCAGACGGGGCGTTCCAATATAAAAGAATGCCGTTCGGGTTACAGAATGCGCCGGCCACATTCCAGCGGAAAATGGACCAGATGCTGAGGCCCCATCGGAAGTATGCTGCGGCTTACCTGGATGACATAATTGTCCATAGCACAGATTGGGCCTCACATCTGCCAAAAGTGCAAGCAGTCCTGGACTCTGTTCGGGAAGCAGGGTTTACGGCTAACCCCAAGAAGTGTACCATTGGGCAGGAGGAGGCCAAATATCTTGGGTACACCATTGGGAGGGGAGTAATAAAACCCCAACTCAACAAAGTCGAGGCCATCCAGAGTTGGCCACGTCCCAACAGCAAGAAGCAGGTACGAGCCTTTCTGGGAATCGCTGGGTATTATCGGCGATTCATTCCCCACTTTGCTTCTAAGGCTGTGCCCCTAACCAACCTGACGAAGGGGAAAGGGTCGGTCATGATTAAATGGACCCCCGAGGCTGAGGCAGCATTCCAATTCTTGAAACAAGCCTTATGTAGCCAGCCAGTGTTGTACTCACCCGACTTCTCTAGAGACTTTGTCGTACAAAGTGATGCGTCAGATGTGGGGTTAGGAGCAGTATTGTCCCAGGTCTGGAACGGGGAAGAGCACCCAGTCATTTACCTCAGCAGGAAGTTGAAGTCCCATGAGGTAAATTACGCCACCGTTGAAAAGGAGTGTTTAGCGGTGAAGTGGGCTCTAGATTCCCTTCGGTACTACCTGCTAGGTAGGCACTTTGACATGGTTACGGATCACGCTCCGTTAAAGTGGATGGCTCAAAACAAGGAAACAAATAGAAGAGTGAATAGGTGGTTCCTGGCCCTCCAGGAATTCAACTTCACAGTAAAGCATCGCCCTGGCGTTCAAATGGGGAATGTGGATGCTTTGTCTCGAGTACATGAATGCCTGATTGCTGGTGTTCCAACCCCGAGGTTAAAACAAGAGGGGGGGGTATGTGACAGCAGGAAGGTAAAGTCACCTGGTTGCATCCAGGGGGGTAGATATATTTCGCCCAGATTCAGGCTTTACGCCGACTTATACAGCTAGGTGGAGAGTTGTATAAGCCCAGCTGAGACTAGTGGGCTCATTGATGACTCATACCTCTAGGGAGAGGGCTGGGCGTCGTGCAGACAGGGAGTTGATGAGGCCAGCTGAAGCTTGTCAGCTCATTTAGGCCTCTATAAAAAACTCCCAGCTTCATTAGATGTTAGCTCATGCCTGGAAGCAGACCTGTGTGGACTGTCTAGGGAGAGTGAACCCCTGTGCGGTGAGAGAAAGCCTGTGTGGCTATATTTTGCTTGGACATTTAAAACCAGGGACTTAGGGACTAGGACAGCACTAGGCTGATCCCAGTTGTTAGTTAGGAAACCTGTAAGTTTAGTCAGAGGTCAAGTTGACCAGGATTTATTTTGTTTATGTTTTTTTTGCCTTGCTGTGTTTTTGTCACTGTAAATAGAAAATAAACCGCACCTTTTTGATTTTGAAAACCACAACCTCCGTCTGCTGGGCCTGTTTTTGGGTGGGGAGCCCATCCCGGGGGTCACACATACCCGCTGCCGAGCTAACCCCCTCACAATATATATATATATATATATATATATATATATATACACAGACACACTAACTCTTATAAATAAATGCAAACAAACATTTTAACATTAAAACATGTCAGGGGGACCGTGGACAGTGTAAGCAGAACAGTGGATGTGTCAGAAGAGCAGTGGATGTGTCACTAGAGTAGTGGATGGTTTCAGTCAGTAGAGCAGTGCATGGTGTCAGTAGGGCAGTAGACGGCATCAGTCTTTTTTTTTTTTTATTAATACTTTTTACAATTGTATTTTTTAATAATTTAAAAAAATATATATATTTTTTTAGGAGCCCTGTTGGGGGACTTTGGTGAAATATTAGGGGTCCACTTGTGAGACAGAGAAAGGGACTGAAGACAAAGATTCCCCATTCCCTTTCTCTTTACCCTCAGCTTACAGTTTACTATGCTTCAGTTATGATACCAATCACTCACTGTGTTTATATGCATATGTTCCTGAAAAAAAAAAATGATTGCCTTGTTGTAAACCTTCATTTCAGCTCACATGCTGCCCATAACTGGATGTGTTGAGCTTTCTGCCCAAGATTGCAGAAATTTACAATTTTTTTTTCTGTTTTTCTCATTTGACATCCATTGTAATATCGCTTTCCCCTTTGACTGAAATGCCTTTTGCCAAAATGGCAAAATTTCACTGAAATCTTTTTTTTTTTTTTGTTGAAATGAATAGGGAATAAAAAAAAACTCAGCTTCACTCATTCCTTTTTCTAATCATAGTAAAAAAAAAGGAAAATTATGTCACTATATCAATATATAAAAATGCTCTATGTCTCTTTTTTTTTTTGTTTGTTTTTTTTTTTATCAAATCATTTATTTATTTTTAACCTAAGAGGCTATCTGTGGTATCTCCCACATTAGACTTTTCTGTCCTGGCCAGATTTCTGGGACACAACCACAAGCTTAAAGGCCTCTTGTGTCCATGCCATGTCATTTGTAACATAAAAATAGCCCCCTTCATTTTTAGCGTGCCACTTTAACACGCAGGTTATTTTCTTCCCTTTATTCCAGTAAAAGCGGCCTTTCGCATCAGAAGAATTCTTGGCAAATTAATGCGCTACCTCTTGGGCTAATTAAATTAGAAAGGATCCTAAACACAGAGTGTCTTTTGTGGTGGACACAATGTTTGGCTTCATGCATCCCGCTCAGAGAGGAATTTCTGCTATTAAAGCCCTCCTTGCCTCTAGCAGAGGTCTGGCCTCCTCTAACACAGTCAAGTTCCTAATTTGCCTCAATGAAAGAGAATTATTAGCTGATAAGATGGAGGAGCGAGCCTTCGGGCTTGGAAGGGTCTGCAACTTAGCACCTGAAGCCTCTTGCAGTTCCTATTAATTCTTAAAATGAGAAGAATTCTCTGCACAAAATGACAAAGCAATTATAGTTATTTTTTGTTGTTTTGTTTTTTTTGCTTTCGTCTGTTCGGAGATTGCACACATTACTTTACATATAACTACATGGAAGAAGTTAAAGCTCCTTTTTAACATCTGCTTCGTGTAATTTTTACCTCTCCTTTAATGGTTGTTTTTAAGAGCGCTGCAGATTCTCCGGATTGCAGACAGTAGGTAATATCTTCGATGTAATGAATATTTCACACATCTTAAGACCATGGCTGCTCGGGAGATTAGTATAATTTGTCAATAAGTTACGTGCGCAAAATCAGAACTATTCTGTCTCCCTGCGCTCTAGGATTGAGTCTTCACAAAAGCACAGATCAGTGATTGTTATTGAAAGTGATCTCCAAACTAAATTCAATGGAGTTGGGCAGTTTTTACACAAACGTCAAATCAATAGGACAGGATTATGAGGTTTTTATCGTTTTATCTCATTTAAACATTTACTAATTGAAATCAGTGGACCTTCGAGTAAATGTCACGGCAAAAAAAAAACATACAGTAAAACCTTGGATTGCAAGCATACCGTATATACTCGAGTATAAGCCGAGTTTTTCAGCACATTTTTTTGTGCTGAAAATGCCCCCCTCGGCTTATACTCGAGTCATCTTTTTGCGCCTGATCTCCCGGAATTTGGGGACCCGGTAAACTTGGCACAGATATAGCCCCACTCTTCCTCTACAAGTGTGCAAAGTTTGTTGTCCGGGGGACCTACGGCTGGGGAGCACCGATTTTTCAAATCTGGGCACCCCTTCCATAGACTCCCATGTTAAACGGTCATTTCTCCGGTGACTTTGGGAATCCTGTACCAGCCGATCCTAGGTCCCCTGGACCCGAAACTCGGCACACATGTAGCCCCATTTCTCCTCTACAAGTGTGCAAAGTTGGTGGTCTGGGGAAGCTACGGGAGCACCGATTTTTCAAAGCCGGACACCCCTTCCATAGACTCCCATGTTAAACAGCAGTCTAGTCATGGACACAGTGAGGCATGGGCACAGTGAGGCATGGGCACAGTGAGGCATGGGCACAGTGAGGCATGCACATGGACACAGTAGGGCAAAGTGAGGCATGCAGATGGACACCCTAGGCTTATACTCGAGTCAATACGTTTTCCCGATTTTCTGTGGTAAAACTAGGTGCCTCGGCTTATATTCGGGTTGGCTTATACTCGAGTATATACAGTAATTAATTTCGGAAACATGCTTGTAATCCAAAGCACTTGTATATTAAAGCAAATTTCCCCATAAGAAATCATGGAAACTCAGATGATTCATTCCACAACCATTTATTCATAGCTCTTTCAGTTTATAGTCCATATAAAAAGATTATAGCAATATGATAGGTTGTGTAACCATAAAAATGTCCATCCACAAATGGAAGCCTCCACAAGGGGATTAGAAGAAAAATTCAGAAGGAGCTACAGAGTATAAAAGAGAAGAGAGGCGCCTCTAAGTGTAGCAATATGGTTACATTTAATGAAGGTACAACATTTAGCAACTCACATGATTGATGATTAAAAGAGGCACATCTAAGTATGCAGGCATCCGGGGTAAAGCTGTCCACATAGACCATTCTCAGCATCGCCGACTCTCACCGATGTCAGTCCACAATCGTGACCAGGAAGACTACCCTGAAGTAGAGCGATCTGAATGCGAGGTTTGAAGCACTCGTGGAGCGCAGTGTGGAAGATATGACATTGATGGCAGTACAGAGGATGGTCTATGTGGACAGCTTTACCCCGGATGCCTGCATACTTAGATGTGCCTGTTTTAATCATCAACCATGTGAGTTGCTAAATGTTGTACCTTCATTAAATGTAACCATATTGCTACACTTAGAGGCACTTCTCTTCTCTTTTATACTCAGTTGTACACAGGGCCGCTATCAGGGGGGTATAGTCAGTACACCTGTAAGGAGCCCGGAGGTCCCCAGGGGCCCGGATGGCAACCCCCCCTTTTTTTTTTGTAAGGGGCCCAGAGGTCTCCAGGGCCCCGGATGGTAACCCCCCTTTTTTATGTATTTTTTATAAAAAAATAAAAAAATAAATTTTTGTAAGGGGCCCAGAGGTCCCCAGAGGCCCGGAGGTCCCCAGGGCCCCGGATGGCAACCCCCCCTTTTTTTTGTTTTTATAAAAATATATATTTTTTAATTTATCTTTTTATAAAAAAAATTTTTGTTTCTAAGGGGCCCAGAGTTCCCCAGAGGCCCGGAGGTCCCCGGATGGTAACCCCCCTTTTTATGTATTTTTTATTAAAAAAAATAATTTTTTTTTTTTTCGTAAGGGGCCCAGAGGTCCCCAGGGCCCCGGATGGCAACCCCCCTTTTTTTTTTAATAATTTTTTTTTTTTTTTAGAAATTACTTTTTTTTTTTTCTTTTTGTAAGGGGCCCAGAGGCCAGAGGCCCGGAGGTCCCCAGGGCCCCGGATGGCAACCCCCCTTTTTTTTGTTCTTTTTTTGATCGTCAGCACCCAAAGCCCTCCCGACCTCAACAACTTGCGGCGGCAGCACCCCCCGCTTTTCTATTCGCGGCTGCCCCCCCCGCTTCTCCTCTGCTCCAGGGGGCCCATGCCTGTAGCTGTGTAAGGGGCCCCCAAATTTCTGATGGCGGCCTTGGTTGTACGTGGCGCTGCTTGTATATCAAGACATCGCTTGTATGTCAAGTCAAAATTTATCAAAACGTTTTGCTTGTCTTGCAAAACGCTCTCAAACCAAGTTACTCTCAAACCAAGGTTTTACTGTATTTAGTCTACCTCTACAATACATGCGCCTTTCCTCATTTGTTGTCCTTTTAAAACTGCTGCAAGCACAGTAAATACCCATTGATCCTGCCAGAAGTCCAGTGAACTCCTACCCAGATAGCAGGCAATTGAGCTGGAAGTTTGAAAATGACTTGCTAAGCTATTGCTAAACTTGAAAAATAAAAATACCTGCACTTTGTGTAAAATTACAAAAAAAATATTACAAATAATGATTGATAATAAGTGAGGGGAAGCAGCTGCACTCACAATATTTTACACACCAATAATAGCAAATAGAAATTTAACAGTGTTGTGCTGCCATACGTGTATAATACACAACTCAAACGTGTATAAATGTAATGTAAAACAATAATTATAACATTAATCAGATGCCACAAAATAAATATAATCATGCAGTGTGAATGCAAGAATATAGTGCACAAGATAAGAAAAAGTGTTATTCACATAAAAATTGAGTCCAAAAAAAGTCCATTAGGTAGTGATCCAAACAGTGCCAAGTGACTCTTATTCCAGCGTCAGGGAATTAACACCCAGTGCTCCCCTTTCAGTTCAAACCCACATGGGGGATTGATTTACTAAGACTTGGAAGTGCAAAATCTGGTGCAACTGTATATGATAGCCAAGCAGCTTCTAAACTTAGCTTGTTCAATTAGGCTTTGACAATAAAACCTGGAAGCTGATTGGTTTCTATGCAGAACTGCATCAGATTCTGCACTCCCTAGTTGTAGTAAATAACCCCCATAGCCTCTTACTAGAATCTCAGACCTATCAAGGTCATTAACCGCCTTAGTGAGCTTCACCTCTCATTTTAGGTTTGGGCTAGCTTTCCCTTCTCCAATCGTCCTGTAAGATAGCAATGCTGGGAAGCACCTTGCAGGCTCATCCAGGATAGCCTCAGACCAGATGATCTCATATAATAATGAGAAAAGAAGCTCATTGCGCAACATCCAGTAAAATCAAAGAGTGTTTATTTAAAATCTACTTATAGTAGCGAGGATAAAAACAAGCATTAAAAATTGACACATTCCGCCCTCCACCCCCTACGGGCATGCTGACGTCACCACTATTTCCTGTGCCTTGCCTGATGTATGTTTCGTCTTAACAGACATCTTCCAAGAGGCCCTAGACTTGCCAGGCTTGCACAAATGCCGCAAGTCTGCATTGCATGACTCCAGATCATCTTTCTTTGCAAACATTCTGCAAGTCTGCTGCAAGTTCTGGTTCAGTTATGTTGTGCAATAGTCATCCCACCACAGGGGTCACTGTGGCTGAATTTTCATGCTGTAGACTTGCAGAGCTCTTGTTGTAGACTCACCACTGCAACTTTGCTCTTGCTATTGACTTACTATGTAAGTTTGCTACAAATTGGAAAAGTGTTAAGTAGAACTTGTGTTTCAAGTGCTCTAAAAGTGTACAACATGCCAGTGAAAATGTGCAGCAAGTTAACAAACTTGCAATTCAACACTGCCACAAATTTGTGGCAAGTTATCCTTGCTATCTGTGATAATTCCTGCTTGAGCTGAAAACACTTGCCTCTGCTACACTGAAATCACAAATTTTACAGAACAATACGCACTCTTCTCATCTTTGTAACATGGGACATGTTTTGTAGTCCAAATTAAATATCAATAAAACAGCACTTGGGCCCGGTTCACATAGGGGCGACTCCTCAGGCGACTTGGTCGCTTGAGGAGTCGTGTCCCGCTCTGTACTATGGAACCGTTCTAATAGGAGCGACTTGAGTCGCTCCGACTTAGAAAAAGGTTCCTGTACTACTTTTGGGGGCGACTCAGGGCAACTTGCATTGACTTCTATACAGAAGTCATTATGCAAATCGCCTCAGGCGGGCGTCTCAAGTCGTCTTGAGATTGCGCCGCCGAGCCGCCCCCGAAGTCGTGCCGCCCCTGTGAGAACCGGGCCTTAGAGTCCAAAATCGATATATGTGTATAACAGTGATAAACAGAAAAAACAAACAAACAAGGAAAAAGTCTAAAGTCTTTCAAAAAAATCACATATAAAGTGCTCAGTGCTCCAAATTCCATAAACAAAGTGCTGAAGTGCTTTAAGTAAACATACTGTGTGGTGTGCCACACTCCCCTCTTGTATTCCCACTCACCAGAGAGAAGGGACCATCAGCTTTTCAGTCTGAAGCCCTGTACACACGATCGGTTTAACCGATGAAAACCGTCTGATGCATTGTTTTCATCAGACAAACCGATCGTGTATGGGACCCATCGGTCTTTTTTCCATCGGTTTTAAAAAATAGAACATGTTTTAAATTTTTCCGATGGATAAAAAACCGATCGAAAACTCCGATCGTCTATGGGCAAGTCCATCAGATAAAAAACCCACGCATGCTCAGAATCAAGTCGACGCATGCTCAGAAGCATTGAACTTAATTTTTCTCGGCTCATCGGAGTGTTTTACGTCACCGCGTTTGGAACGGTCGGTTTTTTGACTGATGGTGTGTGGGCAAGACTGATGGAAGTCAGCGTCATCGGATTTCCGATGGACAAAACCATCGTATTAGAATCCATAGGATATCCGATCGTGTGTACAGGGCTTAAGGGTCAAAAGCACATATATCTGATGTTGGGAATACCAGGCCTCTTTGGCGTCCTTATGGAGGTCTCCAAACGCTACTCTTAGGGCTGCTGAAATATTCACCAGGCTCAATAGAAAAAGAAGGTACTGTACCCATAGTGAAGTACTGTACAGTAAAACAGGTTTATTTGCACAATAAAAGATTACACTTACAGACTTTCTGAATAGAACAGACATACAACAACGAGGCTCTTCCGGGTTCACCGCAATCGGCGTGCGTTCCACGGAGGGCGGAAGTGACGTCTTTGGTGAAAAAACTGAAATTATGTCAATGCGTTTTGCCCCTCCCACAGGGCATCATCAAGGACATCATGTAGTCCAGCAAGGAAAAACTTCTAGAAAGTTGGATTTCTGGGAGGATCATTTTACTGCACCTATAGTATTTTTAAATAGGTAAAATATGTACTACATGTATTGCAGATATGTACTTAGGGTGAAGTTCCATTTAGTGTCCTCCTCCCCCCTCCTCTACCACATTTGGCACAATTAAAAAAATTTGGGGTGCGAGTAGTTTTTTTATAGCTCCCCTTCTCTGTACCCACAGCCTTCTGGGACATGTCACAGGTCCCAGAAGGCTGCAGGACAATTCACAAAGCACAGCATGTCTTTCATATGCACAGTGGGAAGTCGGCTGTGGAGCTGCAAGGAGTCAAAGCTGGCTTCCCTTAGGCCCCTTTCACGTGGATGCGCTTTACATGCGCTAAAGCGCTAAAAATAGCACCTGTAAAGCGCCTCTCCTCTCAATCCAGTGTGAAAGCCTGAGGGCTTTCACCCTGGAGCGGTGTGCTGGCAGGGCGCTCAAAAAAGTCCTGCAAACAGCAGCTTCTTTGCAGCACTGTAGGAGCGGTGTATACACCGCTCCTAAAGCGCCCCTGCCCATTGAAATCCTTTTTCGGCCGCTAGCGGGGGTTAAAAGCTAGAGTCTGCTGCTAGCTGTTGCTTCTCCATAGATAGTGATGTCTTCAATAAAAATAAAAATAAACAAAGAGGATGTGCAGTATTATTAGAATCTTTAAAAAAAATGGCCACTTGTGAAATATAAGGCAAAGCTCACTCAGCTTCTCATCCAGCCTAGATCAACTCGGCAAACAAGCAGGAGAAAGGGGTTGGACCCCCGAAATGTGTAGCTATACCAACAGGTGTTACCCTTTATGGATGATGTCATGGGGCTTCTCTAGAGCCATTCACATTGGGTTTAGACTTGCAAGAGGGACCTCCTGCCAGTGATGGTTCTCCTGCCCACTTGCCGAGATGATCTACTGTAGGCTGGATAAGAAGCTGAGTTTATTTGTTGTTTGTTTTTTGCCAGTTCAGCTTTAACGCTGAACTCCAGATTGTAAAACTCTATTTAATTCATTAAAAAAATTACCAAATGTTACTTTACATGCAACTAGATTAAAGGAGAAGTACAGCCAAAGCTCGTTTGGTTGTACTTCTGTGGGTCACAGGAGTGCAGTTCGTTTTTCCTGTGATCCTTTTCAGCTGACATCACAGAGCCGGTCCAGGCTCGGGAAAGATTGCGACATTATTGTCGGGATCCGCCCACATGCCTGGACCGACACCCGAGCCGTTGAGAGCCCGAGCCGGCCGCTCCCACCCTCTCCACAACCCAGGTGGGGGGGGGCAGAGCAGAGAGCGGCGACTCAGGGAGCTGTAAGAACCGAGCGATCTGCAGTGTCTGATCGCTCAGTTCTCAGTGTTAAAGCCAGCGGGGGACAGATGCATCATCTGACCGATGCTGCATCCACCTAGGTAAGTATAATTCTAAAAAAAAAAAAACATTCCCATACTTCTCTACTAATTATCGTATTTATCGGCGTATATCACGCGCCGGCATATAACACAAGTTTAGGAGGGAATTTTAAGGAAAAAAACTTTTAGGAGGGAAGTTTAAGGATAAAAACTTACATTTAAATGCCCATCAATGCAGCCTTATCGGTGCCCATCTGCAGCCTTGTCCATCATTGCAGAATGATCAGTGTCCTTGCAGCATTGCCCAGTGTCCTTGCAGCCTTGCCCAGTGTCATTGCAGCCTTGACCTGTGTCTTTGCAGCCTTGCCCAGTGTCCTTGCAGCCTTGCCCAGTGTCCTTGCAGCCTTGCCCAGTGTCATTGCAGCCTTGCCCAGTGTCATTTCAGCCTTGCCCTGTGTCATTGCAGCCTTGCCCAGTGTCCTTGAAGCCTTGCCCAGTGTCATTGAAGCCTTGCCCAGTGTCCTTGAAGCCTTGCCCAGTATCCTTGAAGCCTTGCCCAGTGTCATTGCAGCCTTGCCCTGTGTCATTGCAGCCTTGCCCAGTGTCCTTGAAGCCTTGCCCAGTGTCATTGAAGCCTTGCCCAGTGTCCTTGAAGCCTTGCCCAGTGTCATTGCAGCCTTGCCCTGTGTCATTGCAGCCTTGCCCAGTGTCCTTGCAGCCTTGCCCAGTGTCATTGCAGCCTTGCCCAGTGTCCTTGCAGCCTTGCCCAGTGTCATTGCAGCCATGGGCGTCCGCTGAACTTTTTTCAGGGGGGGGGCATCACTCTTGAGGATAATTCTGCTTCACTCCATGCCCATATAAATATAGCCTAGAGAATGCACATCTTTCTATATTGCAATACATCTGTTGTGGCCATGGGCGTCCGCTCCATAGGGCAAGGGGGGTCAATTGCCCCCCCTGGAAGTCAGAGTGAAGACACACACTTGCCCCCTGTGTTGCAATGGCCTCCGTGGCAGCCGTGGACTTTTTTTTCTAAGTCTGCAGACTGCTGATGGCCTGGGGGCTGGGGCTGCTCTGTCTTTTCCGACTATCTGTCCCTCCCTCCTCACCCCCGGCCCGAGCATCGGATTGGCTTAACATCACCGTGACCCTGACCCGGCTGTTCCGTGATTGGCTGCTGCCTCAGCCTGTGTAAATGTGCCTATGCCGATCCGGCTGGCACAGCGCCGGCTCCTCCCACAGGTGCGTGACGTGCAGTGGCCGAGACAAGAGACTGAATACGCTGCCAGTGCCTGCCCTATCGCTGAAGAACTACATATAACAGCAGTGCCAGTGCCACGACACCACTGTGTACATCTTTTTGTATTGCAATGTATTGCAATACATCTGTGTCGTGGGCGGCCATATTTTGATCTTGATGAAAACAACCTATACATACAGTATAGGCTGTTTTCATCAAGATCAAAATATGGCCACAACAGATGTATTGCAATACATTGCAATATAGAAAGATGTACATTCTCTAGGCTATATTTTATATGGACATGGAGTGAAGCGGAATTATCCTCAAGAGCTATTTCACACTGCCAGCTGGCCGCATTATCGGTAAATCGCCGCTAGTTTTAGTGGTGCTTTACCATAGTTTTAGTGGCGCTATTCGGCCGCTAGAGGGGGGGGGGGTTTAAAAAAAATAGAAATTGCTAATCAGACAATGGCAGCTTGATCCTTCTATTAAGCTTTTGCATCAGGTTTCTCAAACCTTTGCATGCCTGCGCTTTATGTCATAATGACTAAGCCCCTCCCCTTCATGACATTGTCAAAAAGGGACTGAGCATGAATGACCTTAAAATGATACCCCCCCTGAAAAAAGTTCAGCGGACGCCCATGGTTGTGGCTATATTTTTATCTTGATGAAAACAGCCCTATACTGTGTATACTGTAGCCACAACACAGATGTATTGCAATACAAAAAGATATACACAGTGGTGTTGTGGCACAGGCACTGCTGTTACCTGTAGTTCTTCAGCGATAGGGCAGGCACTGACAGCGTATTCAGTCTCTCGTCTCGGCCACTGCATGCCACGCACCTGTGGGAGGATCCGACGCCGCGCCAGCCGGATCGGCATAGGCACATTTACACAGGCTGAGGCAGCAGCCAATCACGGAACAGCCGGGTCAGGGTCACGGTGGTGTTAAGCAGAGGCTTGAGCAGCAGAGCCAATCCAATGCTTGGGCCGGGGGTGAGGAGGGAGGGACAGATAGTTGTAAAAGACTGAGAGCAGCCCCAACCCCCAGGCCAGCAGCAGTCTGCAGACTTAGAAAAAAAAGTCCACGGCTGCCGCGGAGGCCATTGCAACACAGGGGGCAAGTGTGTCTTCACTCTGACTTCCAAGGGGGGGGCAATTGACCCCCCTTGCCCTATGGAGCGGACGCCCATGATTGCAGCCTTGCCCAGTGTCATTGCAGCCTTGCCCAGTGTCATTGCAGCCTTGCCCAGTGTCATTGCAGCCTTGCCCAGTGTCCTTGCAGCCTTGCCCAGTGTCATTGCAGCCTTGCCCTGTGTCATTGCAGCCTTGCCCTGTGTCATTACAGCCTTGCCCAGTGTCCTTGCAGCATGATCGTTTAAAATTAGCGCTGCAGCGCCGAGATAGACTGAGTCAGATGTCCTGTGTACTCAGCTGTACTCGGCTCCTCTCGCAGTGTCATTGCAGCCTTGCCCAGTGTCCTCGCAGCTGCCCCTTTGCCAGGCTCCTATGATGGACATAACACAGGTCCAATGGCGGGACTGGGCATGACTGCGAGCGGAGCCGAGTACACAGTACACTCGGCTATGTGTATATCGGCGGCGTGCGCTCCTCTTCCCCTCACAAACAGCGGGGATCGACGTATAACACGCACCCACGATTTTCCCCTGACTTTCATGCGTGTTATACGCCGATAAATACGATACTTGCCTTTGTAATGATGTTAGCCTTCTGATATTGATTTACTCCACATAGTACACATCAACATGCATAATATTTTCCAGTGGCCTTCACTTTAAAAAAAAATGTACAATTATTTTCAGCAATGAGATTTGAAAATAGCAATCACATGTCTGAAATAAAGTTCTAGAGCCCAGTGTTAAAGCATTTTGTATTGCGCCATTTATATATTTTAAAAACAGGCAGGTGATCTGTAAAATCTAAAATGATTCTAAACAAATGAAAGGACAAGGAGTGTTGTTTCCTAGAAGATGTACTGAAGAAAGCATTGCACCTTAGAGAGGAGGAAGCCAAGGTTGAGAATTGCCTTCCTTTACAGTTGATCAATGGTTGACCATCAGGTACTGCGAAAGAGCTTCTGTTACGAATGGTTACCTAATAGAGTAAGTTCCTGTAGACCGCAAAGTTTCAGGTGCCCTTATTTAGAATGTGTTCGCTCCTCTTAGACACAAGTGAGCCAGTTTCAGTTAGATATATTCTGGTAGAAAATTAAAGTAAAAAGTATGGTCCCTCCGATGTAAACACTACCCCGTCCTTTCTAGGATAATGTTGCTATAGAAGCTTAAACTAGAGTCTGGGCAAATACTCTGGTCCAGTTACGTATTCCTTACAAATGATTGACTTTCTGAAACATAGCTAGTATAGATACTTGAATTGATCTTTATATTAGCTTCATATAAACCCCTTAGAGCAGCTATCAGGCTGGGTTTGTAAAGACATTTGGTGCATACAAAGTGGATTTATATCCTTTGTGTCTACTGGGGAATATACAGTATATACCGTATATACCCGAGTATAAGCCGACCCGAATATATGCCGAAGCACCTAATTTTACCACAAAAAATGGGAAAACGTATTGACTCGAGTATAAGCCTAGGGTGTCCATCTGCATGCCTCACTGTGCCTCACTGTGTCCATGTGCATGCCTCACTGTGCCCATGCCTTACTGTGCCCATGCCTCACTGTGCCCATGCCTCACTGTGCCCATTCCTCACTGTGTCCATGCCTCACTGTGTCCATGTGCATGCCTCACTGTGCCCATGCCTCACTGTGCCCATGCCTCACTGTGCCAATGCCTCACTGTGTCCATGCCTCACTGTGCCCATGCCTCACTGTGCCCATGCCTCACTGTGTCCATGCCTCACTGTGCCCATGCCTCACTGTGCCCATGCCTCACTGTGTCCATGCCTCACTGTGCCCATGCCTCACTGTGCCCATGCCTCACTGTGTCTATGACTAGACTGACGGTTAACATGGGAGTCTATGGAAGGGGTGCCCGGCTTTAAAAAATCGGTGCTCCCCGGCCGTAGGTCCCCCAGACAACAAACTTTGCACACTTGTAGAGGAGAAATGGGGTTACATGTGTGCCAAGTTCCGAGTCCAGGGGACCTACGGGAGTCTATGGAAGGGGTGCCCGGCTTTGAAAAATCGGTGCACACTTGTACAGAAAGAGTGGGGATACATGTGTGCCATGTTTGGGGTCCAGGGGACCTACGGCCGGCCAGTACCGTGTCCCCAAAGTCCGGGGGATCAGGCGCAAAAAGGTGACTCGAGTATAAGCCGAGGGGGGGAATTTTCAGCACAAAAAATTGTGCTGAAAAACTCGGCTTATACTCGAGTATATACGGTAAATGAAAGTTTTTGTGCCTGGAATGCAGCTACAAGGTGCATTGCCAGCTCTTTCAAATTGAAAGGGCTGCCCTAAAGTGATATTAAAGGCAAATACACTATATTACCCAAAGTATTGGGACGCCTGCCTTTACATGGACATGAACTTTAATGGCATCCCAGTCTTAGTCCGTAGGGTTCGGTATTGAGTTGGCCCACCCTTTGCAGCTATAACAGCTTCAACTCTTCTGGGAAGGCTGTGCACAAGGCTTAGGAGTGTGTGTATGGAATGTTTGACTATTCTTTCAGAAGCGCATTTGTGAGGTAATTTTGGACAAGAAGGCCTGGTTTGCAGTCTCTGCTCTAATTCATCCCAAAGGTGTTCTATCAGGTTGAGGTCAGGACTCTGTGCAGGCCAGTCAAGTTTCTCCACCCCAAACTCCCTCATCCATGTCTTTATGGATTTTTATTTGTGCACTGGTCCATATCATTTGGTGGAGGGGGGATTATGGTGTGGGGTTGTTTTTCATGGGCTGGGCTTGGCCCCTTAGTTCCAGTGAAGGGAACTCTTACGGTGTCAGCATACCAAGACATTTTGGACAATTTCATGCTTCCTACTTTGTGGGAACAGTTTGGGGATGGCTCCTTCCTGTTCCAACATGACTGCGCACCAGTGCACAAAGCAAGGTCCATAAAGACATGGATGAGCGAGTTTGGGGTGGAGGAACTTGACTGGCCTGCAAAGAGTCCTGACCTCAACCTAATAGTACATCTTTGGGATGAATTAGAGCCGAGACGGCAAGCCAGGCCTTCTCATCCACATCAGTGCTTGACCTCACAAATAGAAGAATGGTCAAACATTCCCATAGACATACCCCTAAACCTTGTGGACAACCTTCCCAGAAGAGTTGAAGCTGTTATAGCTGTGAAGGGTGGGCCAAGTCCTACGGACGAAGACTGGCATGTCATTATTGTTCATGTGCATGCAAAGGCAAGTGTCCCAATACTTTTGGTAATATAGTGTATTTTTTTTTGTTTAAAAAATAACAAACATGGTATACTTACCTGCGTTGTGCAGTGGTTTTGCACACAGCAGCCCCGATCCTCCTCTTCTGGGGTCCCCCACCGGCGCTGCTGGCCCCTCCCTCCTGCCAAGTGCCCCCAGAGCAAGCTGCTTGCAATGGGGGCACTCAAGCAGGCTCACTCCTGATCGTGTCCATTCACACATAGAGCCATGTCTTGGCCCTGCCGCCTCTCTTTTCTCATTGGCTCACTGGCTGTGATTGACAGCAGTGGGAGAGAAAGGCTCCCGCTGCTGTCTCAACCAATGAGGAGGAAGAGTCCCCGGAGAGCTGAGGCTCTCGTGAACATCACTGGATCGCGATGGGGCTCAGATAAGTATTAGGGGGGGGGGCTGCTGCACAGAGAAGGTTTTTACCTTCATGCATAGAATACATGAAGGTAAAAACCCTTGAGCCTTTAGGGCCACTTTAACGCAGTATGCCTAAACACAGGAAAACATGTTACGGTAATGATGAGTGGGTCCCAAAAAATAAATAAATGCATTCACAGTTAGAATTTTTTTAAAGTAATATCCAATAAAAATAAACCTGCTTTATTTCAAATAAAAAAATAAGAACAAAAATTCTTTCTCTGCCTAACAGCACGATTCTTGTTAGTAAATGAACTGATCAGCTCCTTGTGCTGCTTCTTTTTCTCACACTTCAGCTCTGCTGTACAGAGACTGCAAGAGGCTGAGACCAGGTCACATTCAGGAACACTGTTTGCAAAATACCTTTAATGATGCAATAACCCCTTCACGCCGACTGTACGCAAATATGCTGCCCCACTGGACTGGGCTTTTTTCCGTGGGGCCGCATATTTGCGTACCTCCCAGGACAGAGACCGGGGTCCCACCTGGATCCCTGGGCCCCGTTCTAACGATCGGGAACTGGAAGCTCCGATTCCAGGTCACCTGATCGCTGTGATAGCCTCTGATTGGCTATCACAGTGATCAGTCACTGTGAAGCCCGCCCCTGTGTTTTATGTCTTTGTGAATGGACGAGAGAGATACATTGTATCACTCTCTGTCTTTGCAGAGATAAAGAAAAAAAAGGGTGTGTAGAAAAAAAAAAAATCTAGATCAAGGTTTGATCTAGGTCATTGCCAGGGTTAGTGTTTGAGTCAAGATCAGGGTCAAAGGTCAATGTCAAAGTTCAGGGTCAGGGTCAGTATTTTTTTGGAGAACATTTTTTTTTTATAAATTAGTATCAGTGTTAGGTAATGTCAGTGTGTTTTAGATAGGATTTAAAAAAAAAAAATAAGCAACGCTGTTGTTTCTGGGCTGTACTACAGGTAAAAACAACAACTAACATACTAAGACATATGTGGTATCGCTGTGATCGTCAGGAGCAGGAGAATTTATTTTGGATTATTCTTTGGTGGTAGGTTATGGTAGTAGCAAGAGATATAGTTACATTTTAAACGCTTGCCGACCAGCCACTGTCATTATACGGCGGTAGGTTGGCACAGCTGCGTGAATCGCCATAGGTGTACGTTGGGCGCTTTAAGAGCGATAGGGGGCTTGAGCCCGTGCCGCCATGTCGGAGCTGCTGCACGTGGCCGGCGGCGCCGATGTCCGCCGGCCACCCGCGATCACTCCTCAGAGAGCCAGAACGAGGATCTATGTATGTAAACAAACAGATCCCTATTCCAGTGTTTCTCAACTCCAGTCCTCAAGGCACCCCAACAGGTCATGTTTTCAGGATTTCCCTCAGATGAAATGGCTGTGGTAATTACTAAGGCAGTGAAACTGATCAAATCACCTGTGCAAAATAATGGAAAGCCTGAAAACATGACCTGTTGGGGGCGCCTTGAGGACTGGAGTTGAGAAACATTGCCCTATTCTGACATGGGAGTAGAGAGAGACCTGCTGTTCCTAGTGATCAGGAACAGCGATCTCTCTCCTCCTCTAGTCAGTCCCCTCCCCCCACAGATAGAAACACCTGCCTAGGAAACACAGTTAAGTCCTTGATCGCCCCCTAGTGTTAACCCCTTCCCTGACAGTGACATTTATACAGTAATCAGTGGCTATTTTTAGCTCTGATCGCTCTACAGATGTCAATGGTCCTAAAAAAGTGTCAAAAGTGTCCGATCTGTCCGCCGCAATGTTGCAGTCCCGCTAAAAATCGCAGATCGCCGCCATTACTAGTAAAAAATAAATAAATAATAAAAATGCCATAAATCTATCCTCTATTTTGTAGAGGCTATAACTTGTGCCCAAACCAATCAATATTCGCTTTTTGCAATTTTTTTATTTTTACCAAACATATGTAGAAGAATACATATTGGCCTAAACTGATGGAGAAATTCGTTTTTTTGGGATATTTATCATAGCAAAAAAGTAAAAAATATTATTTATTTATTTTTCAAAATTTTAGCTCGTTTTTGTTTATAGTGCAAAAAACAAACAAACACAGAGGTGATAAAATACCATCAAAAGAAAGCTCTATTTGTGGGGAAAAAATGACATCAATTTTGTTTGGGTACAACGTCGCGCAATTGTCAGTTAAAGCAACACAGTGCCATCTCGCAAAAAATGGCCTGGTCATTAAGGGGGCAAATTAAGTGGTTAAAAAAATATCTATTTTACTTTTTTGAGCCAGTTTTTCTAATAATTAAATAAAAAAGAAATACAAATCATGAGATATCCATTACCATTTACAATCAAATAAAAGCCCAATTTGTCCTGAAAATAAACAAGTTATAATCCACCTGGATGCACAAAGTAGTTGTGATGATATGTACGGTTTTACTAACACATGTCAAAAATTTGCAAAAAATTGGGCTTAGGCATTTAGATTTGTTTTACCCTTAGGCGCAAAGGGGTTAATAATCTATAATTATTTTCTCTTTTATATCTGCCTAGAGTTCAGCTCTACCAATTCGCTTATTGATTATCACTATTAGTAGAGTATAAGAAATTCCCAGTCCTTATCTTGTTGTAAGTGGTTTCATTCCTAAACATTTCCAGTGATATTACCAGCTGTGAACGGGTAAGGATGCAGGTTGGGTATCTTGCCACATAAGGGAGAAAAAAAGCAAGTCTGAAGAAATGTTGAAGATTCTAGTACAAAGAATTCCATACCAGTAATGTATTATAGAATATTCCTTTATCTAACCTGAAAAGAAACCTGCCTGACTTACATGAAATACAAGTTTTGTTTTTGTGTATTTGATGCCGATGATAAAAGTTAGAATATTAAGCAGATCACATGTGGTATTGTGTGGCAAGTTCCAATCTGTTTACTCTGAACATATTCACCTATTCTCTTTATCATTGCCAGACGGGCCATACCAGGGCGCATGACTTTCGTATCTATTGATGCCAATATATCCCTGTGTTATTTAACCACTTAAGGACCGGAAGGATTTACCCCCTTAATGACCGGGCCATTTTTTGCGATACGGCACTCCGTCGCTTTAACTGACAATTGCGCGGTCACGCGACGTTGTACCCAAACAAAATGTATGTGCTTTTTTTCCCACACAAATAGAGCTTTCTTTTGGTGGTATTTGATCCCCTCTGCGGTTTTTAATTTTTTGAGCCAAAAAAAAAAAGAGCGACAATTTTGTAAAAAAAAAAACAATATTTTTTAACTTTTTGCTATAATAAATATCCCCCAAAAATAGATAAAAAAACTAATTTCTTCATCAGTTTAGGCCGATATGTATTCTTCTACATAGTTTTGGTAAAGAAATTGCAATAAGCGTATATTGATTGGTTTGCGCAAAAGTTATAGCATTTACAAAATAGGGAATAGATTTATGGCATTTTTTATTTTATTTTATTTTTTTACTAGTAATGGCGGTGATCTGCAATTGTTAGCGGGACTGCGACATTGCAGCAAACAGATCAGGCAACTAACTGACATTTTTGACACTTTTTTTACAGTAATCAGTGCTAAAAATATGCACTGTTATTGTACTACTGACACTAGCAGGGAAAGGTCTAATATCAGGGGCGATCAAAGGGATAAATGTGTTCCCTCACTGTGTGTTCTAACTGTATGGGGGGTGGACTGCCTGGGAAAACACACAGATCCATCTTCCTGCATAGCAGAAAGACAGGATCTGTGTGATCTCCCCTGTCAGAATGGAGATCTGCCTTGTTTACACAGGCAGATCCCCGTTCTGTCACTGTGGGGAACAGTCGCAGGTAGGCGGCGGACATCGAGTCTGCCCCACCCGCTGATTGGCTCCCCCACTGGTTAGTGAGCGTGCGCGCACCGACAAAATAGAGTTCCCGAGCCAAAGTACAATGACGGCGATTCGCGGGAACGAGCCAACCAGCCACTGTACAATAGCGGCAGCTGGTCGCCAAGTGGTTAAAGACACGCTTAATGCAAAAAAAATAGGATTTTTATAACAGCTTACCTGTAAAATCCTTTTCTTGGAGTACATCACGGGACACAGAGCGACATAGTCATTACTAATGGGTTATATAGATACCGTCAGGTGCTGGCACTGGCAACTTCCAAAACCGGAAGTACCCTCCCCTATATAAGCCCCTCCCATCCGGGAGCACCTCAGTTTTGTAGCAAAGCAATAAGTGTCCCTAAAGAGGGGTGGGAGCTCTGTGTCCCGTGATGTACTCCAAGAAAAGGATTTTACAGGTAAGCTGTTATAAAAATCCTATTTTCTTTCTCGTACATCACGGGACACAGAGCGACATAGTCATTACTAATGGGATGTCCTAAAGCAATGCCAAATGAGGGGGGGGGATACACCATATATAAGCTGAGCGCTATCAGACATGAGGATCTTTTGCGGCCTGCAACACACTGCGCCCAAAGGCGACATCCTCCTGACTTCTAACGTCCACCTGGTAGGACCTAGTAAACGTGTGTACCGAAGACCATGTTGCGGCCTTACAGATTTGAGCCAGGGAGGCCTGGTGATGCACTGCCCATGAAGTTCCAACTGCTCTCGTGGAGTGCGCTCTAACTTTGAACGGAGGCGGTCTCCTTCTCAAGCCATAAGCTTGCATAATGACCTGTCGAATCCACTTGGCTAAAGTAGATTTTGACGCTGCCTGACCCTTTCTGGGGCCTTCCGGCAGAATAAACAAAGTATCCGTTCTGCGAATCTGAGCAGTGGCTTTTAGATAAGCTTTAACTGCTCTTACTACATCCAAAGAATGCAATAACTTTTCCTCTACCGAAGTAGGTTTGGGGAAAAAAGAAGGAAGAACCACATCTTGGTTCAAATGAAACCTCGATACCACCTTAGGAAGAAAGGCTGGATGAGGACGTAACACTACTCTGTCCTTATGGATAACCAGATATGGCTCCTTACAGGACATAGCTGCTAATTCCGATACTCTTTTAGCCGAACAAATGGCTACTAGAAAAATCAATTTCCTGGTGAGAAGCACCAAGGAAATATGCTGTAATGGTTCAAATGGTTGTTTCTGTAGAACCGACAGAACCAAGTTTAGATCCCATGGACATATGGGAATATTAACCGGAGGACTAATACGCATCACTCCTTGTATAAAGGCTTTGACTAGTGAATGCGAAGCCAAGGGCCTTTGAAAAAATATTGACAAGGCCGAAATCTGACCCTTGATAGTACTCAAGGCAAGCTTCCTATCTACAGCCCACTGTAGGAAGTCCAGAATCCTACCTATTACGTACTTATGTGGATGCCATTTCTTGGCCTCACACCACGCGATGTACGCCTTCCAGATTCTATAGTAGATCTGCCTGGATACCGGCTTCCTGGCATTGATCATGGTAGATACCACCGCATTAGAGAGCCCTCTCTTTTTTAGAATGTGGGCTTCAATAGCCAGGCCGTCAAACCTAGGGCTGGTAAGGAAGGGTGGTATATCGGTCCTTGCGAAAGCCGGACGACGTGGGAGAGTCCAAGGACTCCCCACTGAAATTTTACAATCTCCGCGTACCACGCTCTTCGGGGCCACGCTGGAGCCACCGGAATCACTGGTTTCTTTTCTACCCTGATTCTGCGGAGTAATCGAGGTAACCATTGTGGCGGTGTGAATGCATATATCAGCTTGAACTGATCCCAAGAGAACACTAGGGCATCCGAGCCGCAAGCTAGGGGATCCCTTGTCCGAGAGACAAACCTGTCCCCCTTTGCGTTGAATCTGGATGCTAGAAGATCTACATCCGATGTTCCCCACCGCTGACATATTGTCCAGAAAACCTCGGGGTGAAGGGACCCTTCCTCTGGGCCTAATTGCTGGCGACTCAGAAAGTCCGCCTTCCAATTCTCCACTCCTGGAATGAATACCGCAGATATGGCTGGGACATATTTTTCTGCCCATTTCAGGATGTAATTTACTTCCCTCTGGGCTGCACGACTCCTGGTGCCCCCCTGATGATTGATATATGCCACTGCTGTGGCATTGTCTGATTGCATTCTGACAGGGGACCCTTGGAGTTTGGATGTCCATGCTACTAGGGCATACCGGGCTGCTCGTATCTCTAAGAGATTGATGGGCAGGGCCTTTTCTGCATCCGACCATCTGCCCTGGAGAGACTATTGCTCCAGTACTGCTCCCCAGCCTATAAGGCTGGCATCTGTAGTGACCACCTTCCAAGAAATCGGACTGAAGGATTTCCTTTTTTCCAGATTCTGGGGAACCAACCACCAACGGAGGCTCTTGCGAACGGAAGGGGACAAGGACATTGTAAGTCTAGGGCCTGAACTTTTTTGTTCCAGGCTGACAGTATGGCCCCTTGCAAATTCCTTGAATGGAATTGACCGTAGGGTACTGCTTCGAATGATGCCACCATTTTTCCCAGCAGCCTCATATACAGGCGTATGGACGGCTGTCTTTTTTGTACCCACTAAGTGGATCAAATCTTTCAAAGACAACACCTTTCTTCGAGGCAAGAATATTTTTCTCTGGCCTGAATCCAACCTTAGCCCCAAGTATTCCAGACTTTTGACTGGTTTTTAGGGCTGACTTTTCTCGGTTGATAATCCAACCGTGAGATTCCAGATACTTGATCGTCTTGTGAACGACCACGTCTAGTTTTTTCACTGAGTGGTCTATCAGCAACAAGTCATCCAGATATGCCATTATCATTACACCTTGTGTTCTTAGATTGGCCAATAAAGGGCCAGAATTTTTGTAAACACTCGTGGTGCTGTGGCCAAACCGAAGGGTAAGGCTCTGAACTGAAAATGGCGCCCTTCTACTGCAAAGCGTAGAAATTTTTGGTGGACTGGAAAGATGGGAATGTGCAAATAAGCATCTTTGATGTCGATCGTGGCTAACCAATCCTCCCCTTGTAGGGCAGTGGCCACCGATCGGATCGACTCCATCGGAAAGTCCTGATATACAGGAATTTGTATAGCCCTTTTAGAATTAATATGGGCCTCCCGTCCGCGTTTGCTTCGGGACTGTAAAGAGGTTTGAGTAAAACCCGAACCCTCATTCTTCCAGGGGAACCTCCATAATTACTCCTTGGAGCAATAGTTGTTCTAGTGCCAACAGGAGGGACTCTCTCTTCCGGGGATCCCTTGGCACGTTTGACCTCAAAAATGGGAAGGAGGAGAGTCTTTTAACTCCAAACTGTATCCCAAACCTACTGCGGAGAGCACCTATCTGTCTTGATCGTGTACCGCCAGGTCTCTTGCGAACAACTGGAGTCCTCCCCCCACCCGACTGAGTGGGGGCTTCATGAATTTAACTTTGGGGGAGGTTTTGTACCTCCCCTGACCCAGGGTTTCTCATTACCCTGCTACTGTCCCTGTTTTTTACCCCCGGGATTTGACCGAGGAGGCCGTCGGAACTGTTACACAGCCGATGCCCCAGGGACTGGAGAAGCAGGCCTCTTAAAGAGGGACCTCTAACTCTGCTTTTAACCGGCAAGAGCGTATTTTTACCGCTGGAAATTTTCTGGATATATTTGTCCAGGTTTTCCCTGAATAAGCGTTCACCATGAAATGGGACGCTAACCAGCCATTCTTTACAGGGAGCTTCAGCAGACCAGTTTTTGAGCCATAGGAGCCTACGCATATGTACTATAGACAGCGTAAGGCGGGAGGCCTGATGGACTGAATCCTCTATGGCGTCAACCGCAAAGCCTAAGGCTCTAGGTAGATCAGCTAGGGCAAAGCCTGCTGATCTGTCAAGTCCCTCAAGACCTGTTTCAACTGATCCTTCACTGCTTAGCAGACCCCAATAGCTGCTACTGCTGGTTGTATCACCAAGCAGATTTTCATAAGGACTCCAATCTTTTATCTATTGGGTTCTTGAACATTTGGACATTATCCACTGGACATGTCAGTGATTTATACATACAAGAGATGGCTGCGTCCATTGTAGGGACCTTCCATTTTTTTTTTTGATGAACTTATCCTCCATGGGATAGACCACCGGAAATCTCTTGGGGGAATAAATATTTTCTCAGGACGTTCCCAATCCTGGTAAATGAGCCCTTTCAGTAAAGGGTGAAGTGGAAAAGAACAAACAGTCTGGGGGCTTCTAGCGACCCCAACGAGGATACAGTAGTGGTTGATGGTTCCGCAAGGTGCATTTTTAAATGCTGATCGGACCATGTTAGTCAGAGACTGAACCCATAATCTTTCAGCTTGAGATGCTGAGAAAAGGTTCCCCCACTGTTGATTCCTCTATAACAGAATCAACCTCATCCTGATCCCCTTCAGGCAGGTCGATCCCTGTATGGGACTGTTGCTCTGCTAACAGGCACTCTGAAGGAGGAGACGGAGATCGGGCGTGCTTTCCCTGACAGGGATGCAGCGATAAATGTTGACAATCTCTCTCTAATCCTCCCAGAGCTGAGGAAAAAACCTCCTCTGTTACATACACAGGAGCAGGTGACTGAGGACAGCCACAGTACCAAGTACCCCTGCGGGGTCTCTACGGTCACTTACCTCTGAACTTCAGGGGAGACTGGTGCAGCAGGAGTATGCCCAAGATCCTCCGAGCCCGATGAGACCCCCTTCGCTTCCTGGAAGATTCAGTTCCGGAGCTTCTGGACGGCATATTCCTAAGCCTAAAGCTGAGGTATTCCAGCCGTAATACACCACTTTTACTGAGAATAGTCTAGCACAATTGCTGCTATATCACAGTTGGTGTCTACTAATGTGCCTTTCTAGGGGATGCCTGTATCAACCGCTTGCTGTATGCCTTTAAATGTTGCCAGCTCTGTCTCTGTACTTCATAGCCAGCTCACTACAATATTGTGGTTTTTTTAAACTGCTGGGACGCCCGCACATGCGCAGAAGCGCTGCGGCGCGCACAGAGCGTCATCCCCCAGGCTCCGCCCCCTTTCCCGGCTCACCTCTATATATAGAGGCGCGTGCACGCGCACGCGTGCGGGCACGTGCGCCTTCGGCGCTAATTTTAAATATGGTAACAAGGGACAGGAGCCAGGGCCCCTCTTTGCCGCAGGCCGGGGGATGGACGAGCACTGCAACATGGCAGAGGAAGCAGTTTCCTATAAGAGAACTCACCATCTGCCTGGACTTTGCTCTGCTGAGAAGAAGCTAGTCCACATGACAAGAAAACATTCCACAGCGGCCTCTAGTGGACAAACACAGGTACCGCAGTCTAATATATTAAATATATATAAAAAAAAAATTTTTTTTTTTTTTTCTTGACCACCATTAAAAATTATTACATTTTTTTAGTAGTTACAGGCATGCACAGAATTTTGCGGGAATACCATTAGGTAACAGACAGAAAGACAAATTAGGCTTGGGGGTCCCCCAATAGAACCAAGTTCCTGGGGGCCCCCACTTACCTGTTCCCCGCCGCAGGACTTTGTTTGGTCCACAAAAGCCCAAACTTCACCTATCACGGCAGGCATTGTAATCAAACCTTCAGGGACCGGGTTCCCAAGGATTCCACTCCCCTGGACCTGTATAGCACCCTGCACAGAAAACATCTTGGTCGTGGGTATGACCAGAGCTCTGGATCCCAGGGTCCAGCTCTCCTAAGAGAAGCATTACAGGCAAAACCTTGCTCTTCTCTGCAAGGCCCGGGTACCGACCGTTTAGCTATGAAGCTTTTTTGGTCGGATCCGGAATAGCTTACTGAGGCCCAAAAGAACCTGTACGCAAGCTCAGTGAAAAACACATGTTTCTTCTTGGCCAACACCTTAGACACTGGCAAAAAACTGAGGTGCTCCCGGATGGGAGGGGCTTATATAGGGGAGGGTACTTCCGGTTTTGGAAGTTGCCAGTGCCAGCACCTGACGGTATCTATATAACCCATTAGTAATGACTATGTCGCTCTGTGTCCCGTGATGTACGAGAAAGAAAGGACATTTTTGTTTCAGGTAGTTATACTGTTATAGTTTTTTTTTTTTGCAGTCAGTTCATGGTTCTGTCCAGGCATGTTTTACCATACGTTCCTCTAAATTTTGAGCGTTTCGTCATCATCTGGGTTTCTAGATTTTTATAGGTGGCTCAACTATACTTCTTGACAAACCTGAACTCTACCTGACTTTTATGACCTCTATCTGCCCCTCCCAACACCATCTCATGTAATATGACTTTATCCTAAACTGCATATACAGTAGGTGGGATTGTAATTGGGATTTGCGTCAGTCATTAGCGCTTTGCACCTAGGCTCTCACATGGTCTGTGTGTGTATATCTTAATAAATGAAATAGTGTAGCACTGCCCAAACAACTAAATTATGTGCTCAAAACAAAATTACTATGACAAAACATATACATGTGATACACAAAAAAACACCCAAGCTCCACCGCAACATAGAAAGGTAATGGGCTGAGTGTCGGTGCTCTGGCTATTGCATCCCACAAATATCCATACAATCAAAGAAAGACACAAATGGTGCTTCTTCTGAGCCTTTATTATAGCACTAACAGCAGTGCAACATCTCAAATGCTAACGCGTTTCGGCCAAAGCATTCTTATAGCATACAGTTACAATAAAATCAAACTTATATAGAAATACACATTCTCCTAACAATTAGAGGCGATACAACCCTAATTAAAATCAATTGGAAACACAAGCGGATAGTAAGGCCAGAGTAGAAAGAACAGATACACATTGTGGAAGCTAGAGAATATAAACCATATGCATGCTGAAACAAAATAAATAATTTCAAAAAAAGGTTAATGTCCACTTTGCTATTCATTCCACTTGGAACTCTAGTGTTGAGCTTGTGTATCCACCACACCTCATGTTGGAGCAAGATGCGGTGTGTGTCACCCCCTCTGGTAGTTTTTTTTTAACCTGTTTTAAACCAAAGAAAGAGTCAAGGTTTCCTCCATGCACCATTCTAAAATGTTTAGACAAGTTAGAAATGTTTTTTTTGCATTAACATTGAGTGTATCATTAAAATGTTCTGATACTCTAATTCACAAATGGTACAGCCAATATACTGCATTTTACAAGTGCTACATTCTATTATATAAACAACCATTTTAGAATTGCAATTTATAGAATTTGTAGGGGATAGGTACTTTCTGTTGAGAAGGAGGTAACACTTTTACTCTTCTTGTGTCTTTTGCATTGATTACATGTGGTTAAACCACAGGGATCCCACTTTCCCTAGCCATGAACTGGAGGAAGAGGGGCTGTGGCAACGAAAAAGAGAGGGAGAAAACATTGTACCAAAAGTAGGGGCTTTTCTGCTGCTCCTCTCTGTCAATCCCTCCACTGGCTTCCGCTCACCCAACAAATTAAATTAAAAATACTAACAACTACTTACAAAGCCATCCACAACTCTGCCCCCAGCTACATCACTAGCCAATTCTCTAAATACCAACCTAATCGTTCTCTTCGTTCCTCCAAAGACCTCCTGCTCTCTAGCTCCCTCGTCACCTTCTCTCATGCTCGCCTCCAGGACTTTTCCAGAGCCTCTCCAATCCTATGGAACTCCTTACCCCAATATGTCTGATTATCTCCTACTCTATTAGGTTTTAGAAGATCCCTGAAAACCCTCCTCTTCAAAGAAGCCTACCCTACCCACACCTAACAACTGTAATTTCATTTTCTCCATCTGATCATCCCCCACAGCTATTACCTTTTGTTCCATTTGACCCTCCCTTCTAGATTGTAAGCTCTAAAGAGCAGGGCCCTCTGATCCCTCCGTATTGAATTGTATTGTAACTGTACTGTCTGCCCTCATGTTGTAAAGTGCTGCGCAAACTGTTGGTGCCATATAAATCCTGTATAATAATAATAATAGAGAACTTGCACCCGTGTTTTAAAATATCATAAAGTGTCTTATCTGTGTACAAAATGGGGAGACAATGCTTAATAATCTTTACAAACTGATTATACTGTTGGGAGTAAGTGGTTACAAAATGGATTCCTCTCTCTCAACAACGGGACCATTTACCATTTATAGAGGCAGAGGAATTCCCAACCAAGTCGTCACAATCTCTTCCCAAGTTCCTACCTCTATCAGATGTTTGTCATATCCCTGCTCTTTTAACCTGTTGGAAACAGTGTTACACTCTTCAATAAAGTCATCGTGTGATGAACAATTCCTCTTGGCTCTCACAAATTCCCCCACTGGCAACACCCGCATGGTATGTGCAGGATGACAGCTCAAAGCCAGCAGGAGTGAGTTGCCAGCACATTGTTTCCTATAGGTTTTTGTAGAAACTATACCACCTTCCACACATCTTGTCAAGGTGACATCCAAGTAATTAATCCTAACTGGATCATAGTTGTACGTGAACTTTAGGTTCAAATGATTGAGATAAACTATAAAAAAGATTTATCACATGGACTGGATCATTCCATACGGAGATCAGATCATCTATAAAATGTCAATACCAATCAATTTGCACCCTGTATGGATTATCCTGGAAGAAGAAAAATGGCTTCTCCCACCAACCCATATACAAGTTTGCCAGTGAAGGAGAAAATTTAGAGCCCATCAAGGCCCTATGGCACTATAAATAAAACTTGGAATCAAACAAAAATTATATAGCCAGGTACAAAAACTCACACAGTTCCTGTTCATAACAGCTATACCATGTGAGGTGATGTTTGACTACTACAAGTGGCAAGTAATGCAGTATGCTAGAATACAATGCTTTGACATCAACTGTGATCCAACTACTAGTGGACAACCAGTTGATCTCCTGTGTGTGCTAAAAGATGTCCAGTATCTCTAAGATAACCTGGCAAGCGTTTGACAAGGGGTTGTAGATTCTCATGGACACATTCACTGAGTCTCTTCAATGGGGACCTAATGCCCGCCATTATCGGGTGGCCATGGACAGGAAACTGTTGTTTGTTAACCTTTGGAAGATGGTGGAATATAGGAGTTACAGGTTTATCCACAAATAAAAAATCAATAGTTTTCTGTTTTATCACTCCCATATCCCTACCATCCCTACCAAGCAAAATTACTATGACAAAACATATACATGTGACGTAAAGAAATCTTAAAACATTAGGCTTCCCCATATTTAGAGGAAGATGTGATAAAAGTTCAAACACATCATATAATTACATTAATAAAGAAATAGTCCAATTAGAATCTTCAGTTCTGAACAGTGCCAGCAATCTACTGTGAACGTGCTCCACTTTTCCAAAAAACCATGTGATATTCACTCCACCCAGTTGTATGTGAGTCCGCTCACCTCTGAATTGGACCTCAGAGCTTCCTCAGAGGGCAAAGAAGCTTTTCCATAATAGGTACATCATTCCAACCTGCCTTCGTTCATAGCTCCTCCAACCAACCTCCTCCGCAAGCCACAGCAACAAGATTGCCATAAAATGATAAAAAACAACTTATAGTGCTCACTGTATATATTATTTATTCAAAACAAAGGGATAAAAACACTCACATAAAAAGGTTGAACACAACATTACACATGTAAACACTCCAGCTTACCGTACCAATCCTAAACACGTTATGCCCCAAATTAAGCTTCCTCAGTAGGTCAGTGCTTCAGTGGGTCATAAAACATTGTAAATTGCAATACAGCAGTAACAAATAACTTGCATAAAACAAAAAGAAAAAATTGGAACCAACTGGGACAAAGAAGTGTAAATGATGGGAAAGCATATACAGTATAACCTACATGAACATGCTTGGTTACATTTGCTTGAAGTGTATTTTACAAGAACTTAGCCAACCTAGCCACTTTATTATACCAAAACAAATTATGTAGGTTTGTCAATATAACATTTGACCTGATGGTCCCTAAAACTTGTAATGGACCCCTGAATGAGGGTTCTGCCCGTCTGTGTCTGTGTTGATGGCATCAGTTGGCATCAATTTGAGGCACTTTGGAAATCATTCAGAATTCATTGACAGGTGCATTTGACCTCCTTCTGACCTGCTTCAATCTACTAAGCGGCTCAATCGGGGGTATCGCTAATAGACTGGATTTAAACAAAAATCTACATAGGGCTCGGCTTTAAAAGTCTATATGCTATCTATATCAAATTCACTATGTCTGGCACCACTGTGAATACAGCATTAAAGCTATTTCCTGCATAAAACCTAATGCAATCAGTTGGTTGCATCAAGATGTTGTAAAACATCTGCAGCATTTGATCCCAGTGTTGAATTAAACCTCCTTAGAAAAGGGTGCAGGGCCGCATCAGAATTCATGTCTTTTTGTTTGCAACTCAGCAGAAAGCCCTTCTTCCTATTAAGCACAATCAGTATGAACTTTGGGCATTCAAACGTGACCCAAATATGTCATTATATTGCACTTCTCTGTAACCTGGTGAAAATCTTCTCAGAAAGGTATATAATGGCATAAACATGTTAGAGGCATTTCTGAAGTGCTTCATTTGAGATGTGATCTGCGTACAGGACCCGAGGCCACAACGCAAAGCAGCATCTATTCTCTCCCCTGTCTCGCTTGTCATCTTTATGTAATTCCCCCGAACCAGCAAATCTAGCCGGGGCTGGAGTAAGGAGCACACAACGTATACTGCCAGTTTGTCTTTTCTACGCGACAGGGCAGAGTACTATCCACGGGGGCTAAATAAATGTTTCGCGAGGATCAGCAAAATAAAATACAAATTGTTGTTTTGACTATTGAGACTTTTATAACTAGTTCACCTTTATTCCAGTCTCTTCTTATTATTTGTTGTGTTTTTATTCTCAGTTGTATTTTATTAGCTTTCTTTCTGTCTTTTCCCAATTTTGCACTTTGATGTGTACTCCAGGGTCTGCCTGCTTTTCTTAAATGTTGCTGGTTGTCATGTGTGACCCATCTAAGCATGGAGTCACTAGGTTTGTTGAATAAAGGGATCTAGTCATTAATGCTGGCCATACGGTTATCGATATTTCCTGAGATCAACTATTTCATGTGATCGTTTAATTTGACTGTCTGAAATAATCCCATTAAGCGTTATTAAATGTAAAAACAAACCTTTATTAAATTTCAGCTCAACAATTCTAAGAGGCGATGGCTGCATTTGTTTTAGATTTTAGGCTTTTTTCCCCATCGTTTCACCTGGTGATCTGGCCAAGTACACCAAACACAAAACAATTCTCTTGCGCTTGGGTGCTGGGTCTAGGGATGTGTGGTGCAGGCAAACCTGTGGTATAGAATGGTCTTGCTGCCCTCCTCAGAACAATGGGTGTCCTTGGAACTGAAACACATATAAAAGAAGGGAGGATGTACCGCCCTTGTGCATTACCATTACCAGCTTATTCTTTTGAAAGACAACAGACGTACTAGGCCAGATCAAAAAGAAGGGAGGGTGCACCGACCTTGTGCATTACCAAAAGTATTTTAATAAAAGTAAAACAGCAATGGTTGTACTCACATAGAAACGTGGTATACCAACATATCAAGGCATCAGGAATAGAGAACGGTATCTCTTGGGTCTACAGTTGGAACCAAAGATGTCAGAGGACCAGACGGTATTGCAAGGTGGCTAACACATTTCGAGGGAGGACCCTCTTCCTCAGAGCCAAAGCAATGAAACATTGCTTTGGCTCTGAGGAAGAGGGTTTTCCCCCGAAACGCGTTAGTGAATACTGTCTGGTCCTCGGACATCTTTGGTTCCAACTGTAGACCCAAGAGATACCGTTCTCTATTCCTGTTGCCTTGATATGCTTGTAAACCTCATTTCTATGTGAGTATAATTATTGCTGTCTTACTTTAATTAAAATACTTTTGGTAATGCACAAGGTCGGTGCGCCCTCCCTTCTTTTCAATCTGGCCAAGTACGCCTGGCACGATCACGGGCACGAGAGACAGAACGGGCATTTGTGTGTGTAAACACACAAATCCCGGTTCTGTCAGGTGAGGAGAGACAGATCGTCTGTTCCTACTACCGAGGAACAACGATCTGGCTTCTCCTCTAGTCAGTCACATCCCCTCACAGTAAAGCCTCGTACACACGATACAATTGTTGGCAGGGGATTGTCTGTTGACAGACTGTTGTACTAAAATCTTACCGTTAGTACGCTCCTTTTGACAATTGTTGTCCAACTTTCGGCCAACAAATGTTGGATGACAGGCTAGTAAATTTTAGGTTGGACAACGGCTGATTTTCGTATGGTCAGTACACAAATCCGTCACAAGGGGCCCAAATGGTGGCGCTCAAGAGCTGAAATTCCTCGTAGTACGTCACTATGTTCGTGTTTGTGGCACAACAAAAATCAGACGCTCGGTTGGCCAACAATCATACTGTGTGTATGGGGCTTTAGACTCCATACACACTATTAGATTTTCTGCAGATTTTTGTCTTCAGATTTACCAAAACCATGTAATATGAGGTCAAACCTTTAGAGTTTCAATTTGTATGCAATCAGGCAGGGCCTTGCACTACATGGTTTTGGTAAATCTGAAAACAAAAATCTGCAGAAAATCTTATAGTGTGTATGGGGTCTAGGAAACACACTGAGGGAACACGTTTAATCCCTTGATCGCCCCCTAGTGTTAACCCCTTCCCTGCCAGTGACATTTATACAGTAACCAGTACATTTTCCTGGTGCCTATCCATGGCAGCATATCTGTGATAGAGCTCCGCCTCGACTCCTCCTTCAGGACTAGTGAATAGCATAAATTAAAAGGGATAGTCCCTCCCCCAACATTCTCCTTTTTTTCCTCATACCTTCTTGTGCTGGTGAAGAGTAGCAGTACGTCCATACCTCTGCAGTCGGCAGCGTCCGCCGGGTTTAGCCTTTCCCGTGCGCAGTCCCTGTTCTTGGGCCGCTCACAGCGCTGATAAGACTGGGAACCCCTCTGTGGATCTGTTGGGGTCATTTCGCAGAGTTTCCTCACAGGAACGCAGTCTGCTATTGTACACATGATGAATGCAGTAGGAGTCGCAAAAGGATCAGCTACATCTTCCCAGGCTGGTGGTTTCTATTTTTATTACAGGCATTTGTTCTCTCTTTTCTTTTCCTCTCTCTTCCCCTCCCCTCCCCTTTCCTTTGCTTGTTAGGTTCCTTTAAAATGATTGTTGTCTTACTTTTGTTATTCCTCTTTTGTTCCTTTAAAACTGTGCAGCTGGATAGGGCAGGTGCCTCTCTGTGCAACAACATCGATGTGCTTATTTCCAGGTTCGGGGGGGGGGGGCTACAGGTGCTCTGTACATCCCGCCAGGTAGGAGAGTGTCATGGCACGGCGTCCTCGCCGCCGTCTGCGAATGCACAATTCGGGAGCGATACAGAGCCGTAGTTTCTCGTCTCTCTGTACTGGGCGACGCCGGATCTTCTGCGCATGCGTGTGCGCATGCGGGGTTTTGCTTGGTTCAATGGCGGCCATCTTGGATTCTGGAAAAAAGGCTAGATTTGCCCTTTTTTTCTAGAATCAATTCCCAATGGTGGTTTATGGGATAAGCCCATCCACCTTGAGCCTATTTAGGTTCAGATTCAGGGCTGGCTGTCAGAGTCTCCTCAGCTGTGCCCTGCTAGGTTTCTCTAACGCTGCTATGTGGTAGGTACTTTTTATTTTCTCAGAAAAAAAAAATTGCCGATAAAAAATGTTAAAAAGAAAATAGAAAAAAAAGATGATGATATAAAAATGCTTATGTTAAAAAAAAAAAAAGTGACGCCAAAAACTCCTGGTTCTTTTCCCTTTCTTACTATATTTCCGCAGCTGATCCTTGTGCCCAATTCTGCAATGAGTCATTCATCTCGCAGCAAAGATCCTCACACTTCTATTAGGTATGTGACCAACTATACGTGAGTATAAAAAAAAAAAAAAAAGTGCGCTCACTGGTCTAACGTGAGTTCCTTACATCGTAGCCCTACCCACTCCAAGAGGTCCAGAAAATCTTCAAGACACTGTGATGACGACAGCCCAGACTGCAGGTCTCATTCTTCACACCACCGGTCCCGCTCATCAGGGCCTAGGTCCCATTCTTCATGTCATAGACCAGAGAGGTCAAGATCCAGAGGACGTTATCGGTCCCCCTCTCCTAGGTGGGACCTATAGAAAGAAGAAATTCTGGACATGTGGGGCTACACCGCTACCAGACAGAGTGGTCTGTAAGGTCTGTTTTACGGACTATGCATCCAACCGCGAGCTAGAAAATCAGCACGCTGTAGATCTGCTCAAGCGAACAATGAAGGACTCCTTCTCTGAGCTTTTGGCTTCGGTCCCAGCTCAACCACTTCAGCAGATATCCCAGGTTCAGGATACAGAACCTAATCTCCCTGGTCCGTCAAATGGCCTGATCATTAAGGAGGCAAATCCTTCTGAGGCTGAAGTGGTTGGGTAAGCTTTGACAAAAAAAAAAAAAAACGGAAGCTGATTGGTTTGTATGCAGAACTGCACCAGGTTTTGCACTCTCCAGTTTTAGTAAATCAACCCCACTTTTTCTGTAACTAATTAAATCTGCTAATATATTTAATACCCCCCCCCCCAGATTAACAATGCTGCTGTCTAAGGGTGTCTCTTTGCTCCTTCATCCAGAGTGAGGGCACTCTAATACTGTAGGTGTATTACTGGCCAGATCGCCAGGTGGAAATAGAGGGGAAGAAAACAAAAAAAAGAAAACTGAGGCAGCCACCATCTAATGATTGGTAACCTGCAATATAATACATTTTTGGTTTTGGGTTTATTACTGCTTTAAGGCAACGCAAATAATAAATTCTCCTGCATCAATCAATTTCAATGTCTAACATTTTTTTTTTAAGTGAAAAAAAAAATGAAAGTGATTGTTTTGTACACGAATAATCAGTTTGAAACAGAATTTTCGGGACAATCCAATTACTGTGATGTTCAGCCTGATCCTGTGGGTAGAAGAAAACAAAACAGTAATAATATCAAGCGATAGCTGCTAGAGTAGACAGAATAGTCAAAGAATAATCATCTAGACTATTGCTAAAAAATACGTGCGCTGGCTTAAAAAACGCTTTTACAGGAGTTTTGCCTGAAGAAGCCAATCAATGTAATCCTATGTGTCCATTATGACGTTTAGTGCCATATTTTTTTAGCTCAGCATTAAGAGGAAGAAAAAAAAAAACATTTGGTTTGTGTTTTTGAGAGCAGTTTTCTGGCAGAAAAAAACGCTGAACGCTCCTAAACTCTCCTAAAAGCTCATAAACTGTGCTAAACTCCTGTACAACAACGCTGTGTATGAGCGGGTTTTTTTTGCCAAGGAAACTGGCGTTTTTTTTTAAGTCCAGAGTGCATGGACACTTAAAGTGTATGTCAAACCTAAAACTTTTTTTTTTTTGATAGAGTTGGGTTGGATTTGAATTTCTGTTGAGTTTTTAAGAGGAAGTAAATTTCTCTGGTTTGTTTGTGCCTACAGGTAAGCCTATAATAAGGTTTACCTATAGGTGCTGTAAATATAAATATAAATCCTAAACTTGCACCATTTAGGAGATATTTACTGTATACGCCGCCGATGACATCATGCGCTCTGAAAGAACAGCCGCCCGTGCTGTTTCTTCAGAGCCCAATGTCATGACTGGCAGCTCCCGCGAACCCAGAAGAAACACAGCGGAAGATGTCAGATGTCAGTGGTGTGCGGGCGCTGCTGGAGGGCTTAGTTCTAAGGTAAGTACTGTATTTCCTAATGAGCTAGTATGGGATGCATACTAGCTCATGACTGCTGAGGCGCAATGGGCCCAGGTACAATTACCTGTAACATAGATGTATAGAAAACCTTCCCCCTTGCCCCCTCACCCCATTAAATAAACACACTTAAAACCATTAGGTTGGAAAGGGCAAGGCCACAGCTTTATTAAAAACCAACACATAACATGTGAACACTTCTCAACCGATGCAAGTCACAGTTGTACTGTGAGCACACAATTCCAAAAGGGGGCCTGTCCTTACCATAAGTGCTGGAAAGACAGCCTACTTCCGATTTCCAGCAAGGGCATAGCCCATTACAGCCATTTTATGCTGGCAAGGTCAAGAAACCACAGCAAGCTGTGATGTACCATAGAAAAAAAAGGACAGCAGGGTGGGAAGCTCTTCCACCACGTTTCTTGAAAAGACCCAGAATTCCCTGGGGCAATACTTTTACAGAGCTCAGGCCCAGCCCATCCCCGATAAACAACCAATCCTTGATGACCACTCAGCCACCTTGCCCTGCGCCTGGCCATGCCCCCATCAGTCAAGGCTCTCTTTCCCTAAGGGACTCAAGAGGCCTTCATTATGCTTGTTGTACAGTTTTTTTTTGTTTTTGTTTCCCCGGGGTTTACTCTCTTTAACTGCTACATAAAACTCCATTAGGTTTACCATCATTTCCTGTCTTGCGAACAATGTTTTACAAGAAGTAAGGGAAAATCTACTGAAGGGATACAGATAGAAATACAAATCAGACAGGTATTCTAGCCTTCCCCTACTCTACTGAAGAAAATGTTTTTTATTTCTGTTGATGTTGTTATTGGACAGTTGCCCTCACTTCCTGTCTGGTAAAACGTTGTCAGCAGGACAGGAAATTATGGTAAACCTAACAGAGCTTTTATCTAGCAGTTAAAACTCAACAGGAATTCAAACCCAACCCAACTCTATCCAAAAAGAAAAAAAAGTTTTTAGTTTGACATACACTTTAAAGTGGAAGTAAACCCTCCTATCATTTTCAGCAAAGGAAGCTGCCATCTTGGCCTCTGTTTAATCTGCAACTGCCATGGATGCTGCACATGTTATCAGTTATGACACCAGCCATTGGAAGGTTTGACAGTTTGGTTGAGAGCACAACCAATGTTACAGTTGGCATTCCCGGCATGCCGGGAATGTAACTGATTTTTTAAACTGTTAAATCGATGGGTTTACTTCCGCTTTAAGTCTTTAGCAATAGCCCAGATAATCATTCCTTGACTATTCTGGTAAGAGGGTAAACCAATCTAAAGCTGGCCATAGGTGAGTCAGTTCTTTTTGTTCAACCAGCAATTCTGACAATGGCAAGACTTCCCCTGCCGTCAGAAGACAGATCAGCTCTGTAGTCTATAGCCTGATCAGGAGGAAATTTTCCAACAGGGTGGTGGAAGAGAAAAAGATTGGTAGATCCGCTTCTCTTGACCCACAGTGACCATGCAATGATTGAATTTAGGGAATAGAGAATAGTTCTAAACCTCCCCCACCCTATCCAAAAATAAGACAAACATTTTTTTGGCTTGACATACACTTTAACCACTTGCCGAACGTGTTATAAAAAAATAATATAAAAAAAAAATAACAATCGAAGGAGGACCATTTCTGGACAGCATAATAGGACAGAATCTGCATACTACTTTTTGCTCAGTCTGCATACTCATTTTTTGTTGTTATTTTTATTTTTATTTCTATCTGTGTGTGTAAACAGTGTATAGTCATTTGGCAGCGTTCTGCTGCTAAAACACTGTGGTGCTTTTTATTCGATTGCCGTCCACAAGTCCCGCTCCTATTACAACACATAGACTGTAAGAAGTCTAGCCCTTATGGAACCATCGTCACTGGCTGAAGAAGGAACCAATGAGCTGTTCCAAAACACGTCCCGCCTCTATGACACACTTCCTGTCCACTTCCTGTTTGTGTTCCATGCTGGTTTCTGTCTCGCTTCCTCTGACGTCATCCCCAGGCTCCAGCGTTACTGTGTCCTCTGGACATTCACAGCACAAATTAGCTGTTATCTCGTGGACTTCCCTGGAAGCTTTACCATCACAGACTGGGACTGCCCTGCTACTGGAACATCTCCTGGACGCACTTACCTGCTACATGCCTGTTTCATCCACTATCTTGTAAGTGTTTTTAACCTTTTTAGGGGATATTCAAAGTTTTATACTTCTGCACTTAGAGGCGCCTTGTTTGTTTTTCTGTTTCCATTAGAGATTGCTTGTCTCCCTGAGTGCTGCCTAAAGTGTGTGAAGATTTGCTACTCTCTCCAACACAGACTTTATCTGTCGGGATTCAAATGCTTGGAGCGCCCTGGATATACACATTTTTCTGGATCAGTAGGACACACAGGCCAGCAGGACCAACAGACCATGACCAGCTCCCAGCAGGACCCACAGTGTTGAGGGCTATTTTGAGGTTACTAGGTGGACACTGGGGCAGAGAAAATGGGGTGTATGGGGGGGAGGGGTGGAATATAGATGGGATGTGGGGGTCAGCTGGCTCTGGGGGTGTCAGGGTCTTTCACCTCAGGTATAGCAGCTGCTAGTGCCAGCTCAGCAGGTCCTTGCAAAGCCTCCTCCAGTCCTGGGGGGAGGGTGATGCTCCTGTCCTGGGGTCAAGCAAAGTTTCAGCCCCAGCCAGTCACATTGGTCCCAAGTCCTGACTCCCTGCCTCCAAGATCCTGGGAGTTGTAGTTCCCTAGCTGTGCTGTGCTGCTTCTCCACCCACCGGGAGCTTGAGCGGGCGCGGAGTGGACTACAACTTCCAGAATGCAACAGCATCAGCTTGCGTCAGCTAGTTGGCGGCCGGCCACCACAGCCGTGCCCCCTGCCCGACTATTCCAACACAGCGGTGACAGCGACGGGTCAATATTCACTCCATAAGATGCACAGACATTTTTTGGGGGGGGGGAAAGTGTGTCTAATGGAGCGAAAATTTGGTAGATCTCATTAAAACTATTTTTAAATAAACCATAATAATAGCTTGAAATTGTTGAAAAATAAAAGAACACTCTAGTTTTCCTTCATTTTAGGACTTATTTAACTAAAAGAAGAACTCAATGTTGATCCATACCTCTCTGACAGGAATACGGTGCCCGGGGGCTCTTAAGATTGGGTGGGGAAGGAACCACCATCTTGGAAAGTTCCTGATAGGGAATTATATGATTTTAAACTCACTTTTGCAACCAGGTGTGATAACATTATTAAGCTGTTCCCCCCCATTATGTTATCTTATCCTTGCTTGGTCAAAAAGTACACTTTCTTCAGCTACTGTGGAAGGGCCACAAGCAGGGCTGGTGCAAGGATTTTTGACACCCTAGGCAAAAACCAAATTTTGCCACCCCTGACTCCACACCCTTTCCCCTGTCCATGTAAACCCCACCTTTTTAATGAAGCACCCAAAAAATGTAGCCTCACCAGCGCCCATCAAATGCAGCCTCACCAGCACCCATCAAATGTTACCTCTCCAGCGCCCATCAAATACAGCCAACCAATGCCCATCAATGAATGTTTGCTTGCTTCCATTCATTCAGGAGTCTGGACACAGACACAGTCCAGACACAGACACAGAATGGAGCGGCGGCTGCCTGCTGATGCTGAGACTTAGTTGCTTGCTGCAGAGAGAAGAGAGTAAGAACACCAGTGGCCCTAGGCAGCAGGGCGCCCTAGGCGGCTGCCTAGTTTGCCTAGTGGTAGCACTGGCTCTGGCCACAAGGTATCTTCAAGTCCACTGTATAAGATATTGGCTTTGAAATTCAAATTACACTTTGAAACAATTCAGTTGTAAAGTCTACAACTCATGTCCACACTTTGTTTCAAACTCTGTGATATTATTCCAGAAGTGTTTCATAAAGTTCTATGTATCTATTTAACATAGATGGTTTACAGGATGGCTGCATGCCCACTGTCGACCCACTTCTGATATATACTGCATGTATATATATATATATATATATATATATATATATATATACAATATATATAAAAGAGTTTAGGAAGAAGCCATCTGGGCTTCGATACCTTTTGGATCACTGCACAGTCACGTAATTTGTATACAATTAAGTCTGACATTTCATCATAAGCCCTAAGTGTAATTAAGCAAATAAATAACTTGAAAGTAGATTTAAATGTGTTTTCTCTGGAGCAGGTTTGAAGCCCATTAGAATCTACTATGTTTGGCAATATTAGCCTACTGGCAGCATTCCATTTTGAACAGTCAATAAGTGTTTTTTTTAAGTGAAAAATAAATATTTTAGGACTTTAAGAGGAGGAAGGATAGAATAATTTAGTGATATTTAAAATTATCTTATTTGTCTAGTGAACTCGGGATGGAATTGTGATTGCTTCCTTGGCACGCGTAATCAGTAAAGAGCAGGTTTATTGAAACTGTTAACAGTAGAAGAAAGTTAATTACAATTCTGGATGAATATTTACCTATGGTATTAACGCTTCTTAGACAAACAGGAGAAAAAAATAAAATAACGGACAGTTCTTTAGTGCTACAAAGTACAAACCAGCCAGATATGTGATGGAACGAAACTTATACTGGGCCAAGTTCTTATCTCACATAAAAACCTTAGTCTGTCCTGTTCAGCCCTTAAGGTGCTAGTTTTATACTAACACTAGGAAACATTTCACCTTCTTAGAGATTCAATCAGCTGTTAAGTAGGTGGTGCATAACGTGGGTCCTTTGACTTCATGGGCCAAGGAATACTTGCACCATCTACATAAGGGGTCAGCAACCTTTTTCCACTTAAGGTCCGGAGTCAAGGTATGTAAATGCATGGAGGGCCGCATTCACCTGCTAATAAATGAAGATAATAATAATCCTAACATAGTAATAATAACAGTACAGGTTTACCTCACTTTAAGGTGCTTCACTAATACAAAGCCCGATCACCCTGAGGAAGCATATGGCTGGGGATTTAGATTTGACTGCCCCCTCCCCCATCCCGGCACCCAAGGGTGGCTGACACCAGCCCTACCAGCCAACATGGTCTGGAGATGGGGTTCCTGTCCCTAGGGAAAATGGGGTCCCCGTCCCTAGGGGAGATAGGGGCCCCATCCCCAGGGGAGATGGCGCCTAACCCCCAGGGGTGATGTGGTCCCTGTCCCCAAGTGAGAAGGGGTCCCTGTCCCCAGGTGAGATTGGGTCCCTGTCCCCAGGGGAGAAGGGGTCCCTGTCCCCAGGGGTGAAGGGATCCCTGTCCCCAGGGGTGATAGGGTCCCTGTCCCCAGGGGAGAAGATGTCCCAGTCCCCACATGACAAGAGGTCCCTGTCCCCAAGTGAGAAGGGGTTCCTGTCCCCAGGGGTGATGGGGTCCCTAATAGGGTCCCCCCTATTGCAGTGTCCTCTGTCCCCCTTCACATCCATATTGTCCTCTTCCCCCCTTCCCCCATAGCAAGTTTCCTGTGCCCCAAAGCAGTGTCCTCTGTCCCCTGCACCCCACTGTAGTGTCCCCTGTCCCCATAGTGTCCTTTGTCCTCTACCCCCATAGTGTCCTCTACCCCCATAGTGTCCTCTGTCCTTTGCCCCCATAGTGTCCTCTGCCCCCATAGTGTCCTCTGTCCTCTGCCCCCATAGTGTCCTCTGCCCCTATAGTGTCCTCTGTCCTCCGACCCCATAGTGTCCCCTGCACCCCACCCCGCGCAAAATAATTTTTTATGATATGTTTGATTTTATGATATGTTTGAATTTTATCACAGTATTAATCACATGTATTGGATGATTTAAACGGATAGTAGAGCATTTTTTAAGATATATCCATAGAACTATGCCTCACTTTTGTTGGTGCAGTGCTATCACATACACATCAGACATATGGCACAACAGGGAAGGGTAGATCACAAGATTATGTGTGTCATTTGCCTATCATTTGGCAGGTAAAAGAGTTACTACTATATATACACTCACCGGACACTTTATTAGGTACACCTGTTTAATTGCTTGGTAACACAAATTGGTAATCAGCCAATCACATGGCAGCAACTCAATGCATTTAGGCATCTAGATGTGGTGAAGACGACTTGCTCAAGTTCAAACCGAACATCAGAATGGGGAAGAAAGGGGATTTAAGTGACTTTGAACGTGGCATGGTTGTTGGTGCCAGACGGGCTGGTCTGAGTATTTCATAAACTGCTGATCTACTGGGACTTTCATGCACAACTATCTCTCAGTTTTAGAGAGAATGGTCCAAAAAGGAGAAAATATCCAGTGAGCAGCAGTTGTGTGGAGGAAAATTCCTTGTTGATGTCAGAGGTCAGAGGAGAATGGACAGACTGGTTCGAGATGATGAAAAGGCAACAGTAACTCAAATAACCACTTTTTACAGCCAAGGTATGCAGAATATCATCTCTGAACAAACAAAACACATCAAACCTTGAAGCAGATGAGCTACAGCAGCAGAAGACCACACAGGGTGTCACTCCCGTCAGCTAAGAACAGGAAACTGAGGCTACAATTCACACAGGATCACCAAAATTGGACAATAGAAGATTGGAAAAACGTTGCCTGGTCTGATGAGTCTCGATTTCAGCTGGGACATTCAGATGGTAGGATCAGAATTTGGTGTAAACAACATGAAATCATGGATCCATCCTGCCTTGTATCAACGGGTCAGGCTGGTGGTGGTGTAATGGTGTGGGGGATATTTTCTTAGCACACTTTGGGCCCCTTTAAACACTGCGGCCTACCTGAGTATTGGTAATTTGGTGTAAGCAGACATTTCCCCAAAGGTGTGTCCAAAACAGGAAGGGGAATGGGGGAAAAAAAATCTTGGTACCCTGAACAGATTAAACATCAGATAAAACATACAACTTTTTATTGGTACATAGTTAAAATACAGTAAAGTATCCAGATACAAAGATAGCAAATATAAAAAAATTGTACATATTGGGCATAACACTGGTACTCAAATACACTCAATGATGGAAAGTAGGAGTTTCAAATTTCCTCGGAGCCCGATCATCCTCTACATGTTTCGTGGCTATGAACTGCTTCTTCAGGAGGAACACAAAATAAAGTCTAAAGATAGGATGATACGATTTACATATTAAGCACCAATCATTAATGCTTGCATGTAGAAAAATTTATTTGGGAAAATGAAATACTTACAATCGCTTACCAGTGAAGGCCCATAGGAGATCAAAGCTGATCAGCATCAACATTTCCCTGTGGCAGAGTATTGTCCATCCCCTTATGACTACAGTGTACCCATCTTCTGATGGTTACTTCCAGCAGGATAATGTACTATGTCACAAAGCACATATCCTCTTACCACTGGTTTCTTGCACATGACAACGAGGTCCCTGTACTCCAATGGCCTCCACAGTCACCAGATCTCAATCCAATAGAGCACCTTTGGGATGTGGTAGAAAGGAAGATTCACATCATGGATGTGCAGCCAACAAATCTCCAGCAACTGCGTGATGCTATCATGTCACTATGGACCAATATCTCTGAGGAATGTTTCCAACACCTTGTGGAATCTATGCCACCAATAATTAAAGTGGATGTAAACCCAATTCATGAAATTTTAGCTGGGCACATATATCTCCAGTGTTTAGTTATCTGTCTTCAGAGAGCTAAGTCTCATAGCTCTCTCCTAACCTGTTCCTCTGTTATCAGCCTGATAACTCCTGACAAATTCTCTGACACATCAGATAAAAGCAGCCTGAATCTTCTGTCCGGGGAGGTTGATAAAATAGATTAGCAGGGAGCTGGCCCTGTTACAAAACACCTCTGAGAGTCTCTGCCTATAATGAGAGGGGGTGTGTGCCTTTCCTCCAATCAGCAATTTTATCTATCTTGGCTGTATGCCCAGACATCACACTCTGTGTTAAACAGGAAGAGAAAATTTCCTAACACGATCTGAACTTTCTAAACAGTATATAAATGTGAAGACAGCAGATATGGATGTAAAACTTATGTAGGGAGATTTGGTTCATCTCTGTGTATCGTCTGAGGCTGTGTACTTCACTGGGTGTATGGAGGGTTTACATCCACTTTAAGGCAGTTCTGAGGGCAAAAGGGGGTCCAACCTGGTACTAGCAAGGTGTACCTAATAAAGTGGCCGGTGAGTATATATATATATATATATATATATATATATATATGTGTGTGTGTGTGTGTTTTAGCTGTGTATATGATTGGATGACTGGAGCTGCCCTTTAATAGGTATAAAAGCATACAGTGTATACAAAGCCTCTTGGGGAAAGCAGACATATGAATTTGCTGGCAGCGATACATAGCATCCGGGGTAATATCCACAAACAACAGACCCCTATCCGCCTCGCTGGGATAGGATCGCAGTGAATCCTCCAAGCTGTCACGCATGGAGAGCGACGGTAAGTATAATTCAGTAAATACACACAGTTATTGCAATCCATTTCCCAAATAATGCAATACTTTGCCCCTAAATGTGACACATTAAACAACCAAGAACAACATGGAGATTCCTCTCCTCTCTGTAAGCTGAATGTGACACAAAGCATTATGTGCTTGGCCTGTCGGGCTCGCAGTCACAGTCCCTGGGTTTATACGTCATTAAGCATTTGATAAAATAGATGAGAAGTGGCACAGTAATTACTCCGCATTACCCAACAAGAAGGAGAGCGGGGATGACTGTACGGCATCACAACTTAGTTTTTGCTGTTAAGCGCTATACTTTGTTGCCTGTGGCCTTTATGTCTCTTTTGTGCAGAGTTCCCTGAGCTGCAGGTTTGTAATATGGGCATATGTGTACAGCAGATTAAACTATCTCCCGCGGGGGGACACCTTGCATTGGAAACTAGAAGAAAGGAAAAGAAGAAAAAATATAGATATTTTTTTCTAGACGTGAAATCTTTATTTTATTAAAGTGGTTGTTAATCCTTTTATCTTTTTTTTTTTTTTTTGACTAACCTGCAAGACAAAGCTATAATGAGCTAGTATGACTAGCATACTAGCTCATTATGTACCACTTACCTTCGATCGGGGCCCCCGAAGTCGTCCGTGTCCCTCCTCTAGCCGCATCCATCGCTGCGGCGATAGCCGTAATGTTACTTCCGGGTATCGCCGCTGCAGCCAATCACAGCGCCGCTCCGGCGCTGTGATTGGCTGGAGCGGAGAAGACGTGACTCCGCGCATGCGCGCGTGAGCTGTCGAATTCGGCTACGTCGTCGAATGTTGCGACCTAGCCGAATTTGTGAATGGGGTGACGTCAGCGTCGCCGCATTTACATACAAATATCTCCTTAACCGTGTAGGTTTAGGAGATATTTCATGCACCTACAGGTAAGCCTTAATCTAGGCTTACCTGTAGGTCTTTGTTTAAAAAGCGGGTTTACAACCACTTTAAGCGGCCTTATAAAAGTCAAAATAAATCTTTTGTGTAACGAGTGCTCCTCTTCTCTGCTATTACCTTCTGTGTTCCTACAAATGGCTAGGTCATTTACTTCAATAAAAAATGGAATGTATTTAACACAAAATTTTCAAAGAACACAAAAGACCTGGAAAGACTAAAAGGTGTGTTTGGATTGGATAGATTTCCCATCACTTCTGGGCCCTAAAAACATCTAACAAGAGAACAGGAAGTAAGACTTATGTCGCGTACACACGATCGGAATTTCCGACAACAAATGTTCGATGTGAGCTTTTGGTCGGATATTCTGTGTAGGCTCCATCGGACATTTGCTGTCGGAATTTCGGCCAACAAATGTTTGAGAGCTGGTTCTCAATTTTTCCGACAACAAAAGTTCTTGTCGGAAATTCCGATCGCGTGTATCCAATTCCGACGCACAAAAATCCAACGCATGCTCGCAATCAATTTGACGCATACTCGGAATCATTGAACTTCCTTTTTCTCGGCTCGTTGTAGTGTTGTACGTCACAGCGTTCTTGGCGATCGGAATTTCCGACAACCTTTTTTATGACCGTGTGCATGCAAGACAAGTTTGAGCGAACATCCATCGGAAAAAAATCCACAGTTTTGTTGTCGGAATGTGTGTACGCATGGCGCCCGCTGTTCACCTTTTTGGACGTCTATTAGTGCCTATGGCTCGAATCAGATGCTTCCAAAAAATACCCGCTGCTGTAATTCAGGTGCCCAGGGCCTGAAAAGGGGTGGGGCACATGAATAGGGGGTGGCAGCGCATGAATCTATCTATGGTGAGAGAGAGGTGACAGGAAAGAGGGGGCGGCGCTCGTGCGCCCTTTATGGACGCACCGCCACTGCTGTACCCCTAACACTAACCTCTGTAACCCTAACTCTAACCTAGTATGTGACCCTAACACTAGCCTTCTCTGTAACCCTAACACTAACCTTCTCTGTAACCCTAACTCTAACCTTCTCTGTAACCCTAATACTAGCCTTCTCAGTAACCCTAACACTAACCTTCTCTGTAACCCTAACACTAACCTTCTCTGTAACCCTAACACTAACCTTCTCTGTAACCCTAACACTAACCTTCTCTGTAACCCTAACACTAACGCTATCTGTTAGACATGTGCATTCGTTTTCGTCCGAACGCATTTTTGTCCGAATTTCGGGTATTTTCGTTCTCGTTTTAACAAACGAAAACGAACGTGCAGAATCCAAAATCCGAAAGATCCGACATAAAAAAATGCTTTATTTTCAGTTTCGTTGCTACAACACTTCGATATAGATAGGAGATTTGACATGACGCTGACAATAGCGATCTGTGTCCATCGAACCTGTGGTCGAATGTGCCTAACCTTACCTCTATTAGTCCAAGATTATTCTACATAGAGAGAAAAGACTTGACATTATAGAGACAGTGTTGGGGTAGACCATTTGACATGAACGACGAAGATTCGACGAAGCAGCGAAAAACATACAAATGTTGAATCTGTCATTGAAGGCTTATGGTGTCTGTCGAAAGTTCTAAGAAGATTCGACAAGCAGCTAAACTGTAAGACGCCGCAATCGTACATTTCCGGTCAAATGCTCGGCCCATAGGCTATAGAAGAATTTGAATGTTGGTTGACTAGTAATAATAATTTATAAATATAATTATTACTAGTCATACAACATTAGAATTCTTCTATAGCTTGTTGGCGGAACATTCGACCGGAAATGTACGATTGCAGCGTCTTACAGTTTAGCTGCTCCGTCGAAACTTCTTAGAACATTCGACAGACACCATAAGCCTTCAATGACAGATTCGACCTTAATTAATTCAGATTTTTGGACGAATGCATTTTTTAACGAAACAAAATAAATAAAAAACAAATTTCGGGAGTAACAAAATAAATGTATTTTTTGGATGAAATTCCGAAACAAAATATTTCAGTGTGCACATGTCTACTATCTGTAATGCTCACTGTAACTCTAACACAAAATCGAACTCTCTGAACTTCTGTCTCTGACTGATTGTCCATTAGACCCCCAAAACAAATTGACAGCCTTCTTTTTTTGATGTTATCAATTGCTAAATCAATAAAATACTTTAGGATTCTCAAAAGGTTTGTTTGGTACTCTTTCTGGCTCCACTATATACTAACCCTAATCCTAACCGTTTTCGGTAACCCAAGCTAACATATATGCTCAGTTACTCACACTAACAGTGCCTTTAACACAAATTTGAACATTAACCCTTCCTGTAACACAACCTTCCTTTTAACCCCAACACTAACCCTCCCTACAATACTGTCCTTTTCTTTAACCCCAACAGTCACTCTACCAGTAACTCAGCCTACCCTTTAACCCCCAACACTAACCCTCCCTGCAACACTGCCCTTCTCTTTAACCCCAACACTCACCCTCCCTGTAGCACAACCTTCCATTTAATTGTAACTCTAGCCCTCCCTGTAGCACAATTTTCCTTTGACCCCAACACTAACCCTCCCTGCAACACAACCCTATATTTTAACCCCAACACTAACCCTCCCTGCAACATTGTCCTTGTTTTTAACCCCAACAGTCACTCTACTTGTAACTCAGCCTACCCTTTAACCCCCAGCACTAACCCTCCCTGCTACACTGCCCTTCTCTTTAACCCCAACACTCACCCTTCCTGTAACACAACCTTCTGTTTAACTTCAACACTAACCCTCCCTGTAGCACAATTTTCCTTTAACCCCAACACTAACTCTACCTGCAACACAACCTCTAGCTTAACACCAGCACTAATCCTCCCTGTAACATTATCCCTCTATTTAGCACCAACGCTAACCTCTCTGAAACATTAAACATCCTTTTTACCCCAACACCAACCCTCCATGCAACACAACCTTCCCTTTAAGCCCAACATTAACCTTCCCTGTAACACAACCTTCCCCTTAATACCAACACTAACCCTCCCTGTAACAATAAACATCCTTCTAACCCCAACACCAACCCTCTTTCTAACACCAACCTTTTATTTAACCCCAACACTAATCCTCCACGTAGCACTAGCCTTCTTTTAACCTCAATACTAATCCTCCCTGTAACACAACCTTGTAACCCTTAGCTCTAATTTTGTGTTACGTAAATAGAATCATGTGTTGGCATATATGTCAAGCGCTTGGATTTTCTAAAGACGAACCCCTCTTGCATTGAAAGAGGCAGAAAGCCCTGTTGCTGGAACCTTCTCTTTTGTCTGTATTTATGTAAAAACTCTAGGAGGATCCAATCAGTAAAAGATATTCCTGGCCCCTTAGGCCTCATGCCCACGGACGTTTTTACAGCCGCGTTTTTGAGCGTTTTTTACAGCTTAAAAATGCCTGTCCATGTTAGTCTATAGCTTCATGCCCACCTAGACGTTTTTGAGCTGGAAATAGCATAGACGTTTTTAAGCTGTAAAAAAAAAAAAAACAGGACCAGTGCGTTCCTTAGCGTCGGCGCTAGGCATAAAAAACGCGAAGGGTCAAAAAACGTGCAAAAACGCGCGAAAACGCCGCAAACGCATTTTTCAGCTCCGACGTTTAAAAAAAATAAAAATAAAATATACAATAACATGGACAGGCGTTTTTAAACTGTAAAAAACGCAGCTGTAAAAACGTCCGTGGGCATGAGGCCTTACTGTAACTGTTCTGGTAAAACATAAGCCTGCAGGTTTAGGTCTCTTTACAGGTTTGTTTTAAATATACAAAAATAATCTGCGGCCAGATTTAGGTCTTTATTTTAATTGTGTCGAAAACAAAAAAAGAACTCACTTGGGCCCCAGGATGGGTTGACAGCGAAGGCAATAGAATGACGTATTGTACATAGAGAATAGTTCACTGCATATTTGCATATATAAACAGGCCTTGTGATTACGGGCAAATACCCCTCTGACCTCTGGGCCTTAGCCGTGACAATGTGCCACTGAGGCTCTTTCAGATGTCTTCTTTGGAACACCAATACAGCAGTTAAGTATAAGCCATTGTTTAATGGAATGTTCTGCCACCAAATAGGAATTTTTCCAGCATTGGACTAAGCGGTAAAGATACATTAAACATTTTTATTAATTAAACAATTTTTACATTATTTATCTTCTCACACGCTCATTGTGTGATCACTTTAATGACCACATTTCTTATAGATGTATGTAAGCACTAAAGGGCACAGGTATCCGCACATTCGCTAGTGCAGTCGGCATCCTTACAGAACAATTATTTTAAGAAAATGGATAATAAACCACCTGAAAAATGAATTATATTCCGTATCAGTGTTTCTCAACTCCAGTCCTCAAGGCGCCCCAACAGGTCATGTTTTCAGGATTTCCCTCAGATGAAACGGCTGTGGTAATTACTAAGACAGTGAAACTGATCAAATCACCTGTGCAAAATAATGGAAAGCCTGAAAACATGACCTGTTGGGGCGCCTTGAGGACTGGAGTTGAGAAACATTGCCGTATAGTATGCAGCAAGGCCCCATTCACACAGACGTAAAGAACGGGCATTTGCTTTGTAGCGTTGAAGCTTTTAAAATGCTTTGCAAGGTCATTGCTTGTTCTGTGATACGAAAGTAAAGCCTAATCCCGCGTCCACAAGGTCGGAATTTCCGACAACAAATGTTCGATGTGAGCTTGTTGTCGGAAATTCCGACCGTGTGTAGGCTCCATCAGACATTTGCAGTCGGAATTTCCGACAACAAAAATTTGAGAGCTGATTCTCATATTTTCCGACAACAAAACTTGTTGTCGTACATTCCGACCGCGTGTACACATTTCCGATGCACAAAACTCCACGCATGCTCGGAATCAAGCAGAAGAGGCTATTGAACTTCATTGATCTCGGCTCGTCGTACGTGTTGTACGTCACCACGTTCTTGACGTTCGCAATTTCCGACAACATTTGTGTGACCGTGTGTATGCAAGACAAGTTTGAGCCAACATCCGTCTGAAAAAAAATCCACGGTTTTGTTGTCGGAATGTCCGATCGTCTGTACGCGGCATTAGGCTTTATGTACATGGGACTTTTTACAACCTCTCCTGAACGATTTAACTTGATAGGTAGTAAACGACATTTAAAAACGTCTGCTTTGCCGCATTTACATGCCACGTTTAGCCGCATTTGGCCGGGTTTAGCCACGTTTGCGTTTTTTTAAAATAAATTGTCAAAAACGTATGTAGCGCTACCCCCAATTAAGAGAGCCGCTGGTTTGATTTCGGGCCCTGTACACAGCACCGCCAACCCCCGGCAATCTTACTCGAACCACTCTGGCACAGTTAGTCTAGGGTTAAACTTATATCACATGCAATTTAGTATTACGAGGAGTAACCTTTTTTTACAATAAGAGAACACACTGAGGCGAGAGATCAAATATAACAGTTTTACTTTTATATCAAAAGTCATAGGCAGAACAGAACACGTGTAACTTGCTTGCAGAGCCCTGCAGCAATAGGTGTAGCACACAACAATGGCCCAGTGCAGTAACCCACCGTGCGCAGCTATTATGGTGTACGCGCCCTGTGGCGCACTAAACAATATCACTCTCTCTCCTCCCTAGTCAGGCCTGACATAGAAGAAATCTCAGTCTTTTCACTCTAGGATTTCTTCGCATGCAAACTTTCGGTGGTGCACTTGATGAAATAGTATTTGTAATCCACAAGTAGGCAGTCCCAAAGTACACTATACTGGAGACCTTTTAACTCTGTCCTGCTACTGGTCTCCTAATGGAACAACAAACTAACGATAGGTGGGCCAAGGCAGTCTATAGGCGTAAACACGGTACAGTCTATTGGCTTGAGCAAGTGCTCGCTCACCACTCCGGACGCGATCCCAGTCCGGGACTTCCACCGGCTGTGTCTCCGCACACAGCGTCTGCAACGATCGGGTCCCCGATCCAACTGATGTCCTCACTCGACCAGTCTGGTGCCACCCAGGCTCCGCAGTGGGGTGGAAGGCTCTTTGGAAGTTGCGCAAGGCCCCAGGCTTCAGGCCTTGCACTGCAGCAGATCCGCATAGGAAGAAACTGTTGCTTGCAGCGCGGTGTCCAAAGAGGCCGAGCTCCGCCTCGCCTCCTTCTTAAATAGCCCCCTCCCATGAGTCTCTGCGGTGGCCCATTTGCACTCTGGGTGCCGAACAGGGTTCTGGGTAACATAGTCCCAGGGCCTTAAAGGAGACCCCGCTACACTTAAAATGCCTGTAAACAAAATGTGGCTAAACATGGGTTGCCGTGTTTACACGCGTTAACAAGCTTTTACATCCGTCCTGAATGCATTTTTTTGCTTTCCAAAAAATGCTTCTAAACTCCACTGCCTAGAAACGACTATAAAAAAAAAAGATAACAGAGGAGAGTTCAGGGGCAGCTGAAAAAAAAAAACGCCCAACTCTGCAGTCACATGATCAGACAGATCTTCCTGCCTCCCGAGCATAATAGTCCAGTTAAAGGGATGTTGGGGCTGGACGGAAAGCGTTTAAATTCACCCCATACCTCCCAACTTTTTGAGTTGGGAAAGAGGGACGCCTACTAGCAAAAGTATGTTGGCATAGGACACGCCCCCTTAAAGGAGAATTAACCAAAAATAAAAGATTAGTTAAACCCACAAGGGCTTTTTTTTTACCTCTGCTGTTCCTTTTATTGGCTTTTGAAATTTACAAATGCAGCAATTTTGAATTTGAATGAAAGGTTTAGCACTGGGAATCACCTTTTGAAAGATAATAAGTGCATTTTATATACAACTCTATGATTCAGACCAAAATGAGGGACAAATGAGGAGGAATGAGGGACAGAGGGACATTGCCCCAAATCAGGGACAGTTGGGAGCTATGTCACCAAAATAAATAAATACAACAATTATGCAGCCTTTAAAAAGCACAATAGTAATACTTATGCCCCGTACACACGGTCGGATTTTCCAACAGCAAAAGTCCGATGTGAGCTTTTGAACGGAAATTCCGACCGTGTGTATGCTCCATCGGACTTTTGTTGTCGGAATTTCCGTCAGCAAAAGATTGAGAGCAGGTTCTCTATTTTTCCGCTGGAAAAAATTCCAATCGGAAATTCCGATCGTCTGTAGCAATTCCAACGCGCAAAATTCTGACGCATGCTCGCAAACAATTTGACGCATGCTCGGAAGCATTGAACTTAATTTTCTCGGCTCGTCGTAGTGTTGTACGTCACCGCGTTCTTCACGGTCGAAAGTTCAGAGAACATTTGTGTGACCGTGTGTATGCAAGCCAAGCTTGAGCGGAATTCCGTCGGAAAAACCATCCAAGGTTTTTCCGACGGAAAATCCAATCATATGTACGCGGCATTAGGCTGCTTTCACATGGGTGGCCAGGGGCAGGAAGTTAGCCGCTCTCAGAGCCATCTAAACTCCGCCTCTGGATACAGGAAAGCCTTTTGCAATGGTTGCATAGAAATTGGCTGATTAGCTGCGGCCAAAACTCTGCAGGTTGCACACAGGCTCAGATGGGTGGTTACATGCAAACGGCGGAGGAGCTGACCATTGACTTGACTTGACACATACAGATCTGACAGTCGCCACTGACAACTGCTGCTTTTCACACACAATATATGCCTTCAGCATTTAGAAACGCTGGCAAGAATTTACTGATTCTTCACAGCTGCTGCTATTTGCACTGTAATTGTAGCCTAATATGTTGCTTGGCTGCATCCTCGCCCCAGTATAGTACAACTAAACCTCATTTTTTACCCCACTGACCTTAGCATACTACATACCTCCCAACTTTTTGAGATGGGAATGAGGGACACCTATTAGCAAACGTATGTAGGCATAGGACACACCCCCTGCCACGTCCCCTAAAAGGAGAGTTATACAAAAAAAGATTTGTTTAACCACATGCGGACTGCCCATAAATTGCGGCAGGGCAGCCGCTCTGTGACAGATCACTATGTAAACAAGGCAGATCGCCATCCTGTGAGAGAGGATTGTACTGATCCTGTGTTCCTGCTAAGCAGAAACACAGATCTTTACCTTCCTGAAGTCAAAGCACCTCCCCCACAGTTGGCAAATACTCCCTAGGAACACATTTAACCCTTTGATCGCCCCTGGTGTTAACCCCTTCCCTGCCAGTGTCATTAGTACAGTGACAGTGCATATTTTTTAGCTGGTCACTGGTCCCCAAAAAGTGTCAGTTAGAGTCCAAATTGTCTGTCGCAATATCGCAGAACCGCTATAAGTCGCCATTACTAGTAAAAAAATTAAATAAAGAAAAATAACCTATAGTTTGTAGACGCAAAAAACCTTTGCACAAACCAATCAATATACGCTTATTGGGTATTTATTTTACCAAAAATATGTGGCAGAATTCACATTGGCCTAAATTTATGAAGAAATTCGATTTTTAACACTTTTTTATGGGATATGAATTATAGCAGAAAGTAAAAAATATTGTTGTTTTTTTCTTCAAAATTGTCAGGCTTTTTTTATTTGTAGCACAAAAAAATAAAAACCGCAGAGGTGATCAAATACCACCAAAAGAAAGCTCTATTTGTGGGGGAAAAAAGGAAATACATTCTATTTGGATACAGCGTCGCACAACCGCGCAATTGTCAGTTAAAGTAATGCAGTGCCGAATCACAAAAAATGGCCTGGTCAGGAAGGTGGGGAGGGGGGTAAAACCTTCTGGAGCTGAAGTGGTTAACCCAAAGTGTTTTTTTTTTTTTTTTACCACTATTATTCCTTTATATTGGCTTTTGAAATTTACAAAGGCAGCAATTTAGAAACTGAATGAAAGGTTTAGCACTGGGAAACACTTTTTGAAAGATACGATCATTTTATATACAATTATATAGATCAGACTAAAATGAGGGACAAATGGGGAGGAAAGAGGGTCAGAGGGGCATTGCGCCAAATCAGGGACAGTTCCTCAAAATCAGGGACAGTTCCTCAAAATCAGGGACAGTTCCTCAAAAACAGGGACAGTTCCTTGAAAACAGGGACAGCTCCTCAAAATCAGGGACAGTTCCTCAGAATAAGGGACAGTTCCTCAAAATCAGGGACAGTTCCTCAGAATAAGGGACAGTTCCTCAAAATCAGGAACAGTTCCTCAGAATAAGGGACAGTTCCTCAAAATCAGGAACAGTTCCTCAAAATCAGGGACAGTCCCTCAAAATCAGGGACAGTTCCTCAAAAACAGGGACAGTTTCTCAAAATCAGGGACAGTCCCTTGAAATCAGGGGCAGTTTCTCGAAATCAGGGACAGTTGGGAGCTCATCTAAGAGCCAAAGAGTTCCAGCTTCCATCTGAAGGTTCTCACACGGTTATTGTGCTTGCCAAATGAAATCCTTCCAAAGTTGCAACTATCTTAATTTTCCTTTTTCCAGCCATCTCAGCCTGGTTGAATGTACCGTACATGTTACACAAATCATAGGAAGCAAGCAGCATTCTTCATCCCCCCAAAAAAAAGGAAAAAAAAAGAAAACTTGCAGCGGGATGCAGAACGGTGAAGCACACCATATGTCATTACCGCTTTCCAGACATCATCCACATCTCATGACACAGGAAAGCAGGATGGAAGCTGCAAAGGTGTAAAGCAATCCATAAATAGCAGAGTTTACAGCGATGGTAATCAAACTGTGCTGTATGCTATAATCTCCGATAATGGAACATCATATGTCCTGATGTTACCGCAATACACATAGGAGCCCGAGCGCAGAGCGGCGAGGCCCCTGCAGCAGATTTGTCGCCTACACACAGCACTTTAAACCTATTTGTGAACAGACACAGCAGTGTGTATAGTTTATGGCATAGTCGGCCTGATTCACTAAAAATACTAATGCTAGTGGCACACCTACAATAATCATTTGATGTTTTTGAGTCTCACTAGTTGCAGCACATTAGCACATGCACGTGTTACGTGTTGGCACGTGTTATGCTGCTCTTTAACATGCATTGTGCTAAGGAAGCCATTCCTTAAGGCTCCTTTCACACTGGGGCGGGGAGGTGCGCTGGCGTTGTTTTTGATGCGATATTTGGCCGCTAGCGGTGCGGTTTTAACCCCCGCTAGAGGCCGAGAAAGGGTTAAAACCGCCTGCAATGCGCCGCTGAAGCAGCGCATTGCGGGCGGTATAGCCGCGCTGTCCCATTGATTTCAATGGGCAGCAGCGGTAAAGGAGCGGTAAACACACCGCTCCTTCACCGCTCCAAAGATGCAGCTAGCAGGACTTTTGGAGCGGTCCTGCTAGCGCACCGCTTCAGTGTGAAAGCCTTTGGCCTTCACATTGAAGACTGCAGGGCAGGATTTTTTCAGGCGTTTTTCCAGCGCTTTTTTTAGCGCCAAAACACCTGAAAAACACCCCAGTGTGAAAGGGGCCTTAAAGTGTTACTAAACCCAGGACTCTGCATTCACTATATCTGGTCTCCCACAGTACACAGAACATGGCAATACAATTATTTTAGTAAATATAAACTGCTAAATACCTTTTTTGATCAGCAGTATACAGCAGTCTTGTGACTTCTATCAGTGACTGTTTAAAGCTTGTAGGAGGATTTTTCATTCTTCTGTGACTGATCCATAAGCTGCAGGACCCCTGACCCTCTGTCTGGACAGTGCTGATTGGCCTTGTGCTGATCACATGCACTCTCCCAAGAAAAAAATTCTCTATCAATACACTCCAAACTGAGCATGTGCAGCTTGTCCCCTATCCTCGGTTCTATCAGGATATGGATTGGGGACAGTGGAAGAAGGGGAGGATCGGAGAAGACAGGATCAAACAGCCTTTTTACACAATGCAGAGGATTAACCCCTTAGGCTCCACAGTGAGTATAACAAGCATGCTTTTTGGCATATACAGACTGATTTTACTGTTGTGGATTTAGTAACACTTTAATGCACCAAATCATACCAAAAAAAGTATATGCAGCATTTTGGGGCAGCCCACCATAAGGCACAACAGTGCGTTTCCATGCATTACTCTGCAACACACATCTGTTAGCACACTGCACTGGTGTGCTATTTAGAAAGTTTCTGTGGGCCAATGGTGTAAATGGGCCCCTAGGGATTTTGCACATGATTTATTATTGTTTATTTATTACAGGAAGTTATATAGTGGCAACAATTTACACAGCGCTTTACATATTGTACATTCACATCACCGTGTACTAAGGAAAAAAAGCTTATTTCACAAAGTTGTGTACTAAGGATCAGATTATTGTACGATCGCTTCGAAAACTGTATTTTTCGTACGTTTTTCTGATCGTGTAGGCCTTTGGTGACAGAGTACCCTTAAAAAGATTGGGAAAACGATGGGCAAGCCCCCTCCCACCCAGTAACAGAGTCTCTTTAAATTTTGCAAGATTTTTTTTTATATATTTAGGCCTCATTCACACGGGCATACGTGTTTGATGTAAGGGCACTCAGGTTCCTGCTGGCAGAATCTTTCACAAAAATGTATCAGTTTGGACACTTGCTTTAGGGCACTTTCACACTGGGGGGCGTCTGGGGTATTTTTAGCGGTACTTTACCATTGTTTTAGCTGCGCTTTTCGGGCCAATAGCGGGGCACTTTTAACCCCCGCTAGCAGCCGATTAAGGGGTTAATAGCGCCCGTGTAGCGCCGCTGCCGAAACGCTTTGCAGGCACTTCGGCGGCACTGCCCATTGATTTAAATGGGTAGGGGCACTTTAGGAGTGGTGTGTACACCACTCCTAAAGCGCCCCAAAGATGCTGTTTGCAGGTTTTTTTTTTTATGTCCCGCAAGCGCACCGCTCCAGTGTGAAAGCATTCAGGCTTTCACACTGGAGTGACAGATGAGACAGTTAAAACGCCTGTAAAGCGCCTCAGTGTGAAAGTAGCCTAAGTGTGTTTAGACACATTTATATCTGTTGCATTTAGCGCGTTTAGAATAGATCCAGAGACGGGTAAAAAAAATGGTGAAGGGTTTGGGGAATAAAACACATCAAGGGCGACTTCAGGAACTTAAAGCGGAGTTCCACTTAAAAGGGGACCCTCCGCTCATCTGCTTCCTCCCCCTCTCCGGTGCCAAAATTGGCACCTTTCGGGGGGGGGATACCTGTCTTTGAGAGGTATCCTTTCCCACTTCCGGGAGTCTGGGCCGCGGCCCCTGACGTCACTGCGGGGCTCCCTCCTCCTCCCCTGGCCGCCGGGCCAATAGGAGAGAGGAGCGTGGACTTGCGCATGCGCAGTAGGGTTGAAGCCAAAAGGCTACACTGCGGGGTTCCCTTACCTGCAAAGGTGGTGGCAGCACCCAACAGGTGACGGAAACATCAGCTGTGGTGCCGAAATCAAGGGACTCCAGGACAGGTAAGTGTCCTATTATTAAAAGCCAGCAGCTGCAGTATGTGTAGCTGCTGGCTTTTAACTTTTTTTTGGGGGCGGAACACCGCTTTAATATGTACAGTCTGGAGGAAAGAAGGGAACGGGGAGACATGACTTAAATACATCAAGGGGGTGAATAAGGTTCAGGAACGCAGTTTTTTTTCAATATGAAACCAAAATCAAGAACACAGGGACATGACCTCAAACTAACCTGAGGGAAGTTCAATACTAATCTTAGAAAGTATTATTTTACTGAAAAGGTAGTTGATGTTTGGAATAAACTACCAGCAGAGGTAGTGAGACAGTCAACAGTAAATGGCTTCAAACATGCTTGGGATTAATATCTATAGTCAGTCAACAAAGTTAACAAAAGCAATAAAATAAAATAAAAATAAAAACATAACAAAAAAAAAAAAAAATGGACAGACTCGATATTGGTCTTTATCTACTGTCACTTTTCTACAGTATGTTTACATGCATTTAGATCTGTGGCACCTTTCACGCTGAGGCGCTTTGCAGGCGCTATTGCGCTAAAAATAGCGCCTGAAATGCACCCCGAAAAAGCCGCTCCATTGTATCCAGTGTGAAACCCAGAGGGCTTTCACACTGGAGCGGTGCGCTTGCAGGAGGGTCAAAAAACTCCTGCAAGCCACATCTTTGAGGCACGGTAGGAGCGGTAAAAATACCGCTCCTATAGCTCCCCTGCCCATTGAAATTAATGGGGTAGTGCCATCAAAATGCCCGCAAAACGCCGCAAAGATGCCCGCAAAGATGCGGTTTAGCAGGCATTTTTAACCCTTTTTCGGCCGCTAGCGGGGGTTAAAATCACCCCGCTAGTGCCTGCAAATCGCGGCAAAAACTACGGTATAGCGGCGCTAAAAATAGCGCTGCTATACTGCCAGCGCATCCATCGCTTCAGTGTGAAAGTAGCCTTAGTGTGTTTAAGAGCATTTACTTGAATTTCAGCACCTTTGCACGCATACAGGTGGTAAAAACGCAGGATCTCTACAGCCACGGATGCATCTCTGCTCTGCTCTTTTTTTTTTAACAGGCCCCAAGGCACCTTTCTGAATGGCACTATTCATTTGTTTTATGCTGCATACAGATGTGCGCAGAACTAGACACCGCATGCATCTGTATGCAGCAATTTTTACGCCCGTGTAAACGAGGTCTTATGCTCATTAATACAATTAACCTGAACTGATCATATTAAAACAAATCACACACACACATAACTACCTTAAAAAAAAAAAAAAAGGAATAAATCAAAAACAGCCCTCGGATGTGCTGTAAAACACTTTGATGTACCGTCATTTAAAGCTCTATTTCACCAGATAAGCCCCCTGGTTCTTTTATGTGGAAGGACAAGGCTTGCTTTCCCAGGTGAAGAAGTGGATTGAAATGTTACACAGAATAGCATTTCTGTCTCCTGATTTGAACAGATGGTGATGGTCCTGTTGCTAGGATTAGACTCCAAGAATGTAGAGGTTTTTTTTTTTTTTTTTTTTTTATTTAATTCCAGATTATTTGCTTCAGCATCATGAATATCCCTGAAATTCCTAAGGCAAAATACACAAAAAGAATACAAAAAAAGAAAGGAAAAAAAAAAAAAAAAGAAAGGAAAAAAGGAAAACCGCACGTACACATAAAAAAAAAAAAAAAAAAAAAAAAAGGACAAAGGGGGCGAAAAAAAAAAAAAAAAAAGTAAGTCTGGAGCCTTATGAGTAAAAGATTTGAGGAAATACGTCTGCTCAGCTGTGTGCAATCACCTGGGCTTGGGACGTAGACAGGAAGGAAGGAAGATTGGTTTGGCAAGAGAAGCAAAGCTTTGATGCTGCAGATACCACAGAGTAAAATACCCATTCCCTCCCATTAGAAGTCTGTTGACTTTCCTAATTAAGACAAACATGTTTCTGTAAAACCGGCTCCCTGGAAGAAATACATTTGTCCTTTTTTTTTTTTTTTACATTTCGTTTTCCTTAAAAAAAAATAAAAATTCAGGCGCACTTCGAGAGCCAACGTATAACATAGGTGGTCCCACAAATTCTTTTACAGGCTTATTTTTAGGTTGTACTCGCGCGGTAAATGAATTTAATTTCCTTTATTCAATTAAATAACCAATAATAATTGTAGCTGTGCTTTATTGGAAGGAATAGAATGCAATCTATTAAGGCACATGTGTTGGAGCAAATATGTAATACGTATTTTGAAATAAAGAGTTCTTTTTTATTGCAGATTTTCTTTATTGACAAGAAAACTGAGAATATGTTGTTCTCGTTGGCTCGGTGGGGCGTCATTATGTTCTCCAAATAACTTGAAAGAAATAAGTGTTCATAAAAAAATATATAAAGCTCTTAAAATGCGTATGTATGAAATGCATGAAAAACAAAAAAAAGGAAAAAGGGCATGGAATAACTACGCCTACTGTGCTTCTATTTGAATCTATTATTTATTTGTATTCTTATTTGAACATCATTCGTTATTATAGTCAAATTTAAAAGACTGTTTTCTTGAATTTTTTTATTTTTTTAGCTCTGATAGTGCTTTTTAGCTCTGACAGTGATTTTTTTATTTTTATTTTTTAGCTCTGATATCTTAACAAAAAAGAAAAGAAGGGGCTTTTAAGTGCCATACATAACCTCAAGAAATGAGGGCACAAAACCTCAATTGATAAACACATGGATTAAAAAAAGCTTGATAAAAGCATTTAGAGTAAATCTATACTATCCCTGAAGATAGCGCTCGACCCTGCTTTGCGCTGTTTATTATATATTATTATATATATAACATATTATACATTTTCAAAAAAGATACAAATGTATTATCCAATACAGATGCATAGAAGGGCAATAAAGCAGGACAGTGTTCCTAGGTTCCAACACGTTTCGCATTTAATGCTTCATCAGGAGACCAAATCGACACCATATATACATGTGCGTGTAGTGCCACATTCAAAAACAACCCACTAAACTGGAAGAACAATAGAATAAAAATGTGGGTGGCCCAATGGAGCCTCCTCCAATGGGTTCAAGTATAGATCTTATTACTTGATGGTATAAATAGCCATGTGAAAAAGGAATAATAGAGTGGCGGTGATGATGTCAACTGCCCTCTACACAAATTGAAAGCTGTGTAACACTTTGAAAGTTAGTAAAGTGGTCCACTATGGGCCAGTTCCCTCTGATATTGCTCCAAAAAAAAAATGTTTTATTGTTTATATAAGGGCAGATCCAAGGCTGACTAATGACTAATCTTAGTTAAAGTGGAGTTCCACCCAAAAATGGAACTTCCGCTTTTTGGATTCCTCCTCCCCTCCGGTGTCACATTTGGCACCTTTCAGGGGGGAGGAGGGAGCAGATACCTGTGCAATCCAGGTATTTGCTCCCACTTCCGGGCATAGGTCGCCGCGGCGACCTATACCACGTCCGTTGCTTTCTCTGTTGTCTTCTGGGAGACACACAGGTCCCAGAAGTCAGCAGGAATCAGTAGGATCGCGCGGCGCGACTGAGGTCAGGCACTGATGTTGGATGAGAAGGCCTGGCTCGCAGTCTTCGCTCTAATTCATCCCAAAGGTGTTCTATCGGTTGAGGTCAGGACTCTGTGCAGGCCTGTCAAGTTCCTCCACCCCAAACTCGCTTATCCATGTCTTTATGGACCTTGCTTTGTGCACTGGTGCACAGTCATGTTGGAACAGGAACAGGCCATCCCCAAACTGTTCCCACAAAGTTGGGAGCATAAAATTCCTCAAAATGTCTTGGTATGCTGACACCTTAAGAGTTCCCTTCACTGGAACTAAGGGGCCAAGCCCAACCCCTAAAAAACAACCCCACACCATAATCCCCCTCCACCAAATGATTTGGACCAGTGCACAAAGCAAGGTCCATAAAGACATGGATGAGCGAGTTCGGGGTGGAGGAACCTGACTGGCCTGCATAGTGTCCTGACCTCAACCCAATAGAAATTTTTTGGGATGAATGAGAGCGGAGACTGCTAGCCAGGCCTTCTCATCCAACATCAGTGCTTGACCTCACAAATGCGCTTCTGGAAGAATGGTCAAACATTCCCATAGACACACTCCTAAACCTTGTAGACAGCCTTCCCAGAAGAGTTGAAGCTGTTATAGCTGCAAAGGGTGGGCCAACTTAATATTGAACCCTACGGACTTAGACTGGGATGCCATTAAAATTCATGTGCGTGTAAAGGCAGGTGTCCCAATACTTTTAGCTGTATATATATATATATATATAAAACAATGAAACAATGCATTTTTGGAAAGAATCAGGAGAAAAAAGTTATATTCTGCATCCTACTTTTGACCCTAAACAGCTGAGTGGTGCTTTTTGTTCCGCATCAAACGTATTTTGTGTTTTGTCAGGCTGGGGACCCGTTATGTTCAGCGCTGGTCAAATGAAAGTTCTGTGAATATAATCAGTTCTGCAGAACAATATCTCTCCAAATATTCACAAGTTAATCTCAAATAATGAGCAGCAGACACAAAAGCCTGCCTCCGTCACTAGTCACCTCCATGTGGAATGGAGACAATAAGCCATTGTACATAAAGTGGGATGATATGCTAGAGGAATCATTTTTACTCTGGTCATTGCTGCTTTGCTAAATCTGGTGCTGGTATCAGTTAAAAATTTGTGACAAGTTTGCTTTACTGAAGTCCCACTGTAAAACTTGTGAGCAAGTGGAGGGCAAGCTTTTATTATAAGAAGAGACATGCACTGTCTCTTTTGCAATAAAATGCCCCTACCTGCCTGCTGGCTGTCTCCTCTGGCACTGTAAAACTGAGCTGTAACATTGCTGAGCTAACAGTGCCGGAGTGCTGGTATGATGGCCTCTTGTGCCTGTGCAGGAGTGATGTCACCCCCCCCCCCCCCGACGGCCAGTGAAGAGGCCCGAAGACTGGCACTCAGAAGAAGATGCCAGCACAGGACCGTTGGACAGGTAAGTATGGAGACTTAGATATTAATTCTGCCTCTAAGGATACCCAAATACCCCCTCAGGGTTGCCTTGTCAAAAAATGTTTTCATTGTTTGTGTTAATGTTATTTCATTTTGTAAATAAAATGGCTGTTGTGGCCATTTAACCACCTGCCAACCAGGCCAATTCTGACATTTCTCTCCTACATGTAAAAATCATAATTTTTTTACTAGAAAATTACATAGAACCACCAAACATTATATTATATATTTTTTTAGCAGAGACCCTAGAGAATACAATGGCGGTCATTACAACTTTTTATCTTGCACGGTATTTGCACAGCAATTTTTCAGTCGCGTTTTTTTGGGAAAAAAAAAACAGTTTCATGCTTTAAAAAAAAAAAAAACAGTAAAGTTAGCCCAATTTTTTGGCATAATATGAAAGATGAAGTTACGTCGAGAAAATGCATACCTAACATGTCACGTTTCAAAATTGCACACGCTCGTGGAATGGCGCCAAACTTCGGTACTTAAAAATCCCCATAGGTGATGCTTTAATTTTTTTTACTGGTTACATGTTTTGAGTTACAGAGGAGGTCTAGGGCTAGAATTATTGCTCTCGCTCTAACGTTCGGGTGACACCTCACATGTGTGGTTTAAACACTGTTTTCATATGTGGGCAGGACTTACGTATGCATTAGCTTCTGCGTGTGAGCACAAGGGGACAGGGGCACTTTTTTTTTGTTAATTTTACTTAAAAAAATTGAGTTTGACACTTTTAAAAAAGTAATAATTTGATCACTTTTATTCCTATTACAAGGAATGTAAACATCCCTTGTAATAGGAATATGGCATGATCGGACCTCTTTACAGTGAGATATGGGGTCAATAAGACCCCACATCTCACCTCTAGGCTGGGAAGCCTGAAATAAAAAAAATAAACGATACTGGCTTCCCAGCCGAGGCGGCGCTGTTTTTTGGGATGCAGAGGCCAGGCGTGACGTCATAACATTGCGCCCGGCCTCCGACGATCATGGAGACTCCGGCAACCATCTGGTCAGCCGGAAATCTCTATGGTAAACATTCGGGGCCGATGGATCCGTTCTCCCACTCACCGATTGCAGCGGAGGGGGGGCGTCCCCTCTCGCCGCCCGTAAGAATGATCAAGCAGCTGACCAGCCGCTACGATCGCTCTTATGGTGTAGGGAATCGCCAGCTGAAAAAGCAGATATCTGAATGATGCCTGTAGCTCCAGGCACCATTCAGATATCCCCGCTCAAATCCCAGGACATCATATGACGGCCGGCCATCGGCAAGTGGTTAATCCACCCATGTCACACAGTCCGTTTTATTATTTTGAGGGGTAGTAGAAGGACCAAGGTTGACAAATCCTTTAGTCGTTATTTATTTTTTCTTTTCATTTTTCAATTTTAAGTTGTTTTTTTTTTTTTTTACTTTTGCATTTTTTGTATGGATTTTGTATAGACCAGCCTTTCTTAGCTTATTCAACACAGAGCATCCCTTTAAAATAACTTTCCAGTCTCAGGAAACCCCTGCTAAAAATTTACTATATCTGCAACTCATGATACATTAGTGTGATGGTCAATGGGAAGAATGATCCTTATACTTGTGATAATTGGGAAGGATTACCCCCCTTACAAATAGTTAAAAAGCTCAATGGTGTCAGCTGGAATTTATGTAAGAGGCAGATATTGCTCATTGCTCAAAGAACCCCTAGCAACCTCCTGAGAAAGCCTAGTTCAGAAACCTGGTATAGAGTGTGCAAGAATTCAATCTTTTCTCTGGTTCTAAATTGTAAAAGCACTTTTGCTGCAGTTACGTTTATATTGTCGCTTCTCCTGCTCCCGCCAATCTTGGACCTTTCCAGATCCAAGGAAAAACAGACGCTTGTCAAAATCTTCTAAGCCAAAACGCTTTAAATGCGGTTCTTTTTTTTTAACTAGCAAAAACCTAGCGCTGGAGCTTTTGTTTTCTTTGTTGTTTGTATTTTAGGATTATTTTGAAGACTTTTCAGTACTGTTGGGAAGATGAACAAGCAACTAAGCTTATTTACTTAAGTTCTAAAACCAGGCCCCAGTCAACATACTTTTCCATGAACAGAAAGCCTTGTGATCTGCGCAGCTTCACATGCACACTCACATGTCTCTGTTCTCCTATTAGAAATAATTTCATTAAACCGTTTTGCTGCTGCCATTCAGTGCTGCAAACTCCTTTTGTAAGAGCTTAATTACAGGCATTCCCCATTCCATGCACCAGCCAATTGTTTCATTAAATTAAATTCAGCTCTTTGCTGGGTTTTAACTCTAGTCAACAAATAAAACTGCCTATGCAATCTAGGAAACAAGGCCACCATAAAAGAATAGTTATGCTAAAGCTACATGGGAGATCTTTTATAGCTCAGTGATATTAGAGATGGAGCAAATGGCTACCTGTGGCATAAACAGATCTATGGCACCGCTCCAAACCTCTACCCCTTAACATGCACAGACCATCCGTATTCTGGGTCCTGTAGTCTGTCTCCACTCCAATACAAGAATATAAGAAGATGGGAGTCACCCACTATCATTAGCTCATCCTAGTAATGTTTTCTTTTAGCCATAAAGCAAATGCATATATATTGGGGTCATAGGTGTGCGCAGCGTACTGCATTAGGGTTTGCACCCCAAAGCTCAAACACACACTACTCACTACTACTCACATCACTCACCATGTTCATTCAGAAAGGGAAGGGGCTGATAAATACATATTTACCGACCCTTTCCCTCACTCATCCTACAACATCTCCGCAGCAACAGCCGGCAGGTGAGGAGAGGAGAGGAGAGGAGCCAGAAGTGCTGCAGAGGGAAGGAGTGGAGAGCCAGGGCAGTAGGGGGAATCTGTGCTGCACAGGGTGATTAGGGTGTGCCTGGGCACACCCGGCACACCCTGTGCGCACGCCTATGATTGGGGTTGATTTACTAAAACTGAAGAGTGCCAAATCTGGTGCAGTTCTGCAGAGAAACCAATCAGCTTACAGGGTTTTTGTCAAAGCTTAATTGAACAAGGTGAAGTTAGAAGCTGAATGGCTACCATGCACGGCTGCACCAGATTTTGCACTCTTCAGTTTTAGTAAATTAACCATATAGTCCCCACCAAAAAAAAAACACACTTCCTATACGCATTTCACCTTTGTGGGTTTGTTCACAAAGATAGAGTAGATACCTACTCTGCATATGTGGGAGTGACGTCATCCTGCGCCAGCCAATCAAGATGGTTGAAGGCAAGAACCTAGAAGCCTGGGAGAGAATGTCATCGGGGACCTCGCGGGCATCGGACAGTTGAACTAAAGGTGAATATTGTTGAGATTAGTTCCACTTTAAGTTGGCCATACACAGCTCAAATTTGGCCATTTCCTGCTGAATTAACCGAGACTTGAGCTGTAGGTGGCAATGACGGCATCACTCGATTAAGAAACTTTGGTTTTGTTTGTTGGCTGAATAGTAACAGCAGCCAATACAATGCAGATATTGTTCAGATATTCTGACAGCCACGGACGCTGCGATTATCTGAATACAATAGCGAGAGCTACCTGTAGCAGAGATTACTCCATCTATGCTCTTTAATGTGGACTGAGGAACTATTAGATTTTTACTCATTCATTCCTCGGCTGAACAAGGAAAATCTATGCATTTATGGCTAGCCTAAAAAGGAGAAGTAGGGCCAAAACACCTTTGGCCCTACTTCTAATATGGATCACAGAAGTACAGCTTGTTATGCACTCCTGTGACCTGTTTTTAGCTGACAGCAGGCAAAAGTCTGTCTGCTGATGTCACTCAGCCGGTCCAGGCATGGGATTGATCCTGACTTTACAGTTGGGATCCACATAAATGCCTGGACCGGCAGCTGGTTTAGCCTCTCAGTGCATTGCTGAGCCCCTGAACCAGATGCTCCCTCCCCCTCTGCAGCCCAGCATTTCAGTGAGCGCTGGAGGGGAAGAGCAGAGAGCCAGTGCTCACTAAAGACCAAGAACTAAGCGATCAGCTGTGTTTGATTGCTCAGTTCTCGATCTTAAAGGCGGCAGGGGATAGATGCTGTAGCCATCTAGGTGAGTATGTATTATTTTTTTTTATTCCCAAACTTCTCTTTCTTAAAAAATACCTTTCCAATTTAATTTAATACAAAGCTGCTTTTGTTTGGAAAACTGAAAAAGTGGAATGTACAGAATTCCCCTCAGAAATCCCTTTCCCTATCTGTGTGATTGGATTACTACTTTTCTCAGAATTTTTTTTTTAGTTAAGTTACGTTGAGAGTCCATTTAAATGAACGCGCCACAATAATGCAATTCACCTCAGCGCACAAAACACATCTATTAACAGAAGTGTGCTAACCCAACGTATAATGCTGTGTACACACGACCATTATTCATGTCATGGAAAAAAAACGTTGTTTTTCTTGACGTGATTTTTCGTGTTTCCTCTCAAGCCTGTCTTGCATACACACGTTCATGAAAAAAAAAAACACTTGAGCAAAGCGCAGTGACGTACAACACGTACGACGGCACTATAAAGGGGAAGTTCCATTCGAATGGTGCCACCCTTTGGGACGCTTTTGCTGATCCTCGTGTTAAAGTTTGTTGAGTGACGATTTGCGCTTTTCAGTCTTCGTGCTTTTCAGTCCATTACAGCGTGACAAATGTGCTATCTCCATTACGAACGCTAGTTTTACCAGAACGAGCGCTCCCGTCTCATACTTGATTCTGAGCATGCATGTTTTTTTTTCCCCCTCGTAAAAGCATACACACGACCGTTTTTCACGACGTTAAAAAGAACGACGTGAAAAACGATGAGAAAAAATAGAGCAGGTTCTAAATATTTTTCGGATATTTTTCTCGTCGAGAAAAATGCTCTGGTGCATACACACGACCATTTTTCACGACCATTTTTAAAAATGGCATTTTTCTCATCACGAAAAACGGTCGTGTGTACACGGCATAAGTGTGAATTGGCCTCAGATTTTTAAAAGCAAAAAAAAAAATAGATATTTTTCCTTTAAAAAATAAAGGTATTAGCTGTAAAAGCTGCGTGAGCTGCAGATGGCTCCCTTGTACAATCAGGGAGTGTTTAATGTATGTATCAGGTGTGGGCAAGCTTATTACCGCCCTGCATATTTTGTTCCAATTCTCCCAGGGCATGTGATATATTCACTCCTTGCATGGTGTAAGAAATGTATATGTATTCAAACTGGAAATCCCAGAATGCTCAAGAGAATATTTACTAGACCTTCCTTTATCCCATTAATGATGCAAAATATCGAGAAAATATATGCAACCTAATCCACAGGGTACCTTACTCATGTAGATACAGAGAAGGTCTAGATATCCCTATATTATTGTTGCATTACTGCAAGCAATACATTTTCTTTGTGAGTTCGGTAAGGAAGGGAAAGGTGGATTAAAAAGAAGCATAACATGATTACTTACACCCAGGCTTTTCTGCTATAAAGTGAGCCCGTAGATTGCCTGGAAAAGACAAAATAACAGGTTCGCTTTATAGCAGGCACCTCAAGGACTTGAAGTGTATCTAAACAAAAAAATGTAAATGTATATATTGCAGCTTACCAGCCCTTAGATGTGATGTATGTGTTTGTTTTTTTCAAAACCTTTTTCTTTATTTTCAATGGGTTTTTCTGCCAGTAACGCACTTCTTGATAAAAACACTCATTAACCCTTCTTTAACCACTTCTCTACTGGGCACTTAAACCCCATTCCTGCCCAGGCCATTTTTCAGCTTTCAGCGCTGTCACACTTTGAATGACATTTGCGCGGTCATGCGACGCTGTACCCAAACAAAATTTGCGTCCTTGGGGGGCGTGGCCTGGACGCGATGAGAGAAGGTCGCAACTAACAGGAGCTCCGACAGAAGAGGAGACCAACCGCCTCCCCACTGGGCTATACTACACTTGTTTCGTACTGCTTATACCCTGCACCCCTGTGGGAACTTCAGGTGCATGCCTTCACGGAAAAAACCTCCAAAATCTAAGCCGCAGAGGTCCCTTACAACTTACCTTCTCTGCACCGCTGTAAAAGCAGTCATGTCCAAAGATGGCGCCCAGGCACAGCGAGGTTCCCCGCCGCCGGCGGTATCCCCAGAGGCTTCGGTTTCAACCCTCACAGAAGGTGAGTGTCCCTATCAGCTAACTAAGGCTGACCTTGAAGACAGCCTTGCCTCCATGTATGAGAAAATAGCTGGAAAGTTCCAAAGTGAACTCCACAAAGCCACTAGTATTCTCTCACTGGAGATCACCACGCTGGGAGGCCGCACGGACATGTTAGAAGCTAAACATGATGAATTGGCTGTAGCACACGCGGATCTCCGCAAAGACTATGAGGCACTGGCTGAAAATTTCCAACTGGTGCAATCACAGGTCGAGGATCTCGATAATCGAAACAGGAGGAACTATCTCAGACTACGGGGTATACCCGAATCTGTCATAGACCTCCCGGCCGCTGCCACTAAGCTGTTCCTCAGCCTCCTTCCCTCTACACCTGCTTCAGCGTTTGTGTATGACAGGATTCACAGGGCATTGCTCCCCAAGCCCCCAGCTGAGAAACCGCCGCGAGACATAGTTTTATGTCTCAAGGACTTCTTGATTAAAGAGGAGATTCTCCGTGCAGTAAGGAATTCTGCAACAATCAACCTGGATGGGGTAAGGATCCAAATTTTCCCTGATATCTCTCAGGCTACCCTCGACCGCAGACGTCGCATGAAGGAAGTCACATCAGTCCTGCAGTCAGCCCACATTCGCTACAGATGGGGCTTCCCGTTTAAACTCACAGTCCCACACAATGGAACCACCTACACAGCCTATAATGTGGCGGAGGGGAAGGAGATCTTACTTAAACTAGGCCTCTTAGAACCAGAGGCTGTTAACCGCAGACCCTCTTCTCCAGGACCTAACCCAATCTGGAACACCCCTTCTTCTCGTAGGAACCAGGGCAGATGGCGCCAACCCTTCCGAGACCAACCGACTTAAAGATCCACACTTAGAATTTGTACAGGCTCCGGTATCTGGACGGGCAGGATTTCCCCTATCAGGGTCCTGTCCACACTTGAGACTGGAGTCATCACTAGCATGTTTGCAGAGCCCCCTGGCTCATGTCTCATGCTCCAGTCCCCCTCAGTGGTATTAACATCCTACCTACATAACAGTTTACTTTCTTGCCCACGCTCGGGACTTCTGTGCTGGCTCTCAGACCACGGACCTCCATAGCTGAACCACGATGTGACCTACACCGGTAACACTTGACTACTCCTTATGTTAGGTTGCATCAACCTATCCCCTCTCGGGGATAGTTCTACCATAGTTGTGCGGGAGCACTGCTCTGCTCATGCAAGATGGCATGCATCAGTTTACTTTTTTCTGGCACATTATTTTTCACGGTGTTTTTTTTTTTTGGAATCTTTTTGATATAGTGCTAATATGATCTGAGGCGACGAGTCTCCTCTCGTCCACTGCTTCCCCCCTGCTGACTTTGGGACCCGGGCCGCTGTGGGGTTCAGGGCGATGTGCGTTGTATGGTCGCCCTATTCGTCGCTGCGATCCTATCGGGATCCGTCGGTTGGTATAGGACTACATAGTCCATTGGAAAAGTTTTTTTGGTCATTTGGACTGTTTTCCTTTGACCCCCATGCTCATAATGGTTTTGTTAACACCCTTGAGGTAAAGTTTACTGGTTATGCTCTTATTTTTGCAATCTACCTTGAAAAGTCATTTATGTTGTTTCTCTCCTTGTTAAAGTATCGATCAGACGCTCATTCTCTCTACTCAAAGACAGACATGCTATGTTACTTGTTTGACAGAAGCACACATGGCAATTCTACGTGGTCTTCTCCTTATACATGCACCTCCCATTCATATGCCCTATCCCTGTTAGTTCATGATGGCCCTTAAGATCTTGTCCCATAATGTACAGGGCTTTAACCTGCCCCAGAAGCGTAGAAAGGCCTTTAGACACTATAAAAACCTGGGAGCAGACATTCTCCTACTACAGGAGACCCATTTTTCTAGCTCAAATCACCCACAATATTTTGATCGAGCATTTAAACAATTTCACTGTACCTCCCACTCTAATAAGACACGTGGAGTTGCCATTTTTATTAGTAACTCAGTCCTCTTCGAGGCGTCACATATATATAAAGACCCGGATAGCAGGTTTATAATCCTGCAGGGTAAAATACAGGGCCGAGCAGTTACCATGGTTTCTTTATACGCCCCCAATGAGGCACAGGCTTCTTTCTTTAAACGTTTTTTTTCAATCCTGGAACGATACCTTTCACCACATTTAATAATAGGGGGGGATTTTAATCTCACAGCGAACCCGAGCCTAGATCGGAGCAGGAGCACCCCCGCCTCTAAGGCATTTCCTAAAACCCTGTCCAATAGTCTACATGCCCTGCAACTTATTGACACGTGGCGGGCACATAATATTCGGTGCAGGTCTTATACATTCTACTCGAACCCTCATGATAGCTTTGCGCGATTAGATTATATTTTCAGCACCCCCACTATCCTAGCTAACTCTTCGAGGGCAGACATTCACGTTTGCCCTTGGTCCGATCACAATATAGTTGAGTTCACAATCCGGGGGATGGGCCTCAAACCCACGACCTACTCCTGGAGATTGAACGAATCACTACTTACTGATTCCCCAACGGTTGAGGCACTCAACACCAAACTGCAGGAGTACTTCACTGATAACCACCTACCTGACACATCTCCAAGTACTTTATGGACTGCCCATAAGGCAGTCATGAGAGGCAACCTCATTGACTTAGCCTCCAAAAGAAACAAAGCTAAAATATCTGATCTCCGTTTGCTCACAAAGACCCTTAATACCCTATACAACAAATATAGTCAGGATCCCTCCCCTGCCCTTCTTGGGCAAATCCACACTAAAAAACACGCATTAGATCTCCTGCTTTCGGAGGATACGGAAAAGGCCTTGAGGTGGGCCAAAGCTACGTTTTTGCTACATAGCAATACGTCTTCAACCATGTTCGCCCGGAAACTGAACCAGGCCACAAAGCCCTCACATACTTACAGACTTTGCAACTCTGCGGGCATTTTGGTCTCTCACCCTAAGGATGTCCTGGAGATTTTCGTAAAATATTATAAAGATTTGTTCAAACTGTCGGGTCCCACCTCAGACCCTTCCGCACATTCCTGGTTCTCGGACCTGGCCCTACCTACTCTAACAGACCAACAATTAGAGTCCCTGAATGCCCCCTGTTCTGAACGGGAAATATTGTCCATTATCAAATCCCTCAAATCCTCAACAGCCCCTGGCCCGGATGGCTACTCCACTTCCTATTATAAGAAATTCGCACACATTTTGTCCCCTCATTTGACCTCTCTGTATAACTACATCTTGAAAGGAAATGACTTTCCAGCAGAGATGCTTCTAGCGAATATGTCCCTCATCCCCAAACCACACAAAGATCATTCCCTGCCCCAAAACTTTCGTCCAATATCAGTGATCAATAATGACCTGAAAATCTTCGGTAGACTGCTAGCAGACAGACTTGCCTCTGTTATAACCAGCCTGATCTCCCCCGACCAGACGGGATTTATTCCCGGTAGGCAGATCACAGATAATATCCGCCTAGTTTCTAACATAATACAGGATGCCAACCTTCATTCTAAGCAAACTCTCCTGCTCAGTCTGGATATTCACAAGGCATTCGATAGCGTCAGCTGGTCCTACCTTGATCACCTCCTACCCAAATTCGGTATCTCGGGAAACTTTATACATGGTTTCCACTCCTTATACAGAGACCCACAAACACGCATTAAACTCCCAGGCAATAATTCCCCATTTTTTCCCCTCCAGAAGGGCACGAGGCAGGGATGTCCGTTATCCCCTCTCCTTTTTGCCCTGGCCATAGAGCCCCTTTCCCGTGCTATAACCAACAATGTTAACATTAAAGGATACTGCAAAGGCCCTAACGAATTTAAACTTAGCCTCTATGCCGATGATGTGCTCCTATTCTTGTCCAATCCACTTATAGCATTACCCAACCTCACATCTTTACTTGATTCTTTCCACACAATCTCTGGGCTGGGGGTTAATCTAGCCAAATGTTCGGCCATGCCAATAAATATACCTCCTGATCTTGAGGCCTCCCTGAGACATCACTTTGCATTCACTTGGTGCACGGCCACCCTCCGCTACTTAGGAATTCAGCTTACCCCTGCTTTTCATTCCCTGTTCCATGTGAATTTTCACCCCATAGTCTCCCATGTTAAAACCTTACTTAAAACCTGGGATACATATCACGTCTCCCTGCTGGGTAGGGTCACAGCCATTAAAATGGCCATTTTGCCCAAGCTATTGTTTTTTTTCAGGGCCCTCCCTATATACGTCCCTAAGACTTATATTGATTCAATCCAAAAAGAAGTGAATAGATTTGTGTGGCTTAATAAAAAACCAAGATTTCATAAAGCCTTACTATATAGACCCCAACCCTTAGGAGGTCTAGGCCTTCCCGACCTTTGGCGCTACTACTTAGCATCAAGATTTGCACAAACTGCACAATGGCACGCAACCCCATCTGGTATTCCCTGATTGGCCTTCGAGACTCAGTCAATACTCCCTTTCCACCTGTCGGGACTCTTGTGGGCCGGATCTATAAAGCCGTGCCTACTCACCCCACTAAACTCTATTGTTGGTCAGGCACTCCACCTCTGGCGGTTGTATGGCCATAAGTTTGATTTATCCTCCTCTCTCTCCCCGTTATACTCCTTTATAGGAGATCCAGATTTCCCTCCAGCCTTTGAGGATAGGACGGGATTCTCCAGATGGTTGACATCGGAGGTTATTACGTTACAATCCTTAAAAGAAGGCAGACATTTTAAATCCTTCCAGCAACTACAGACAGATCATGAGTTCCCATCCTCCGAAGTATATAAGTACATGCAGGTTAGACATTTCTTCCAACACAGGGGCTCTCTAGATTCCCACACCCACTGTACCCCATATGAACGCTTATGCTCTCAATCATCTAGAGACAGAGGGATTATATCCAAGACATACACCATGCTGAACAAATATGCCCTGCCAGCCAAGACAAAACCAATGCTCAGGTGGGAGGAGGAATTGGGCCTGACTTTTGAACCCCTAGAATGGGAGGAGATGTTGACAAATATGTATAAACACACCAGAGCCTACTCCATTCGTGAAACGGCTGTTAAACTACATCTCAGATGGTACCTAACCCCAGCACACCTCCACACACTCTTCCCTGCAGTTTCCCCGCTCTGTTTTCGGGGCTGCCCTGTGTCGGGCACACTGATTCACACCTTTTGGAGCTGTACTCATCTTCAACCCACTTGGCAGGCGGCAGCCACCAAAGCTTCAACCATAGCTGGTAGGACCATTACCCTTAAAGCCCAAATGTGCCTATGCTTTACACCCATCCCTGATATCCCTACACCTTGCGCTAAACTAATATACTCCCTCTTTTTGGCCGTCCATTGGGTTATCGCACGCAACTGGTGCTCCCCGTCCCTTGCCTGGTCCCAGGTGCTGACACGAATGGAAGCAATTAAGCTGGCAGATCGTATCCACCACACGCTCTATAATTCAAATACCTGCTACACACAATATTTTTTACTTTTTGCTAGAATAAATATCAATTTTTTATTTAAATTGTTTTAAATTTTCCTCAGTTTAGGCCGATACGTATTCTTCTACATATTTTTGGTAAAAAAAAAATCGCAATAAGCGTATATTGATTGGTTTTCACAAAAGGGGATAGATTTATAGCGTTTTTATTATTATTATTTTTTTTACTAGTAATGGCGGCGATCAGCGATTTTTATCGTGACTGCGATATTGCGGCAGACACATCGGACACTTTTGACACATTTTTGGGACCATTCACATTTATACAGCGATCTGTGCTATAAAAAATGCATTGATTACTGTATAAACATGACTGGCAGGGAAGGGGTTAACACTAGGCGGCGGGGAAGGGGTTAAATGTGTTCCTTATTAGTGATTCTTACTGTGGGGGGAGGTGACTGACTGGGGGAGGAGACCGATCTGTGTCCCTATGTACAAGGGACACACCATCGGTCTCCTCTCTCTGACAGGACGTGGATCTGTGTATTTACACACACAGATCCACGGTCCTGCTCGGTTACTGGGCAATCGCAGGTGTCCAGCGGCCATCGCGGCCGCCGGGCACGCGCATCGGGTGCCCAGTGACGTGGCGGGCGCGCGCCCCCTAGTGGATTTTAAAGGCGTGACGTCATATGATGTCCGCCCAGAATAACAGTGTCTTCCTGCCGCCGTCAATTGACGGCGGCCGGTTGACAACTGGTTAAAAAAGCAACAGAAATGAGATAAAACCACAAAACCCCATTCCTCTCCTATTGTTCATAACATAGAAAGCAGTGGTTCTATATTCCTAAAATATAACAGGGAACAATGCAAACTTGTAATAAGTATAACTAATGGCAAAATCTTTTTTTTCGTTTTGGATAGAGTAGAGATAGATTAGAACATCTTTCAGGTATCTATTGCTATCTGTGACCCCGTTAGAAAGATTTGCCCTATCTATCTGTCATGTGCACATTTATAATTGAAAGTGAAAGTAAAAAATAAAAAGCCCACATTTTGGGTTGACCCCAAAACTGTAAAAGATGGAAATCTTCTAATGAGGTCACTAGATCTGGTGACCCTGGTGGCAACTAGGAATTCCCTCATTTTTAAGAGACTTCCTCCCACCTCCTGTTTTCGTTTTGGACAGGAAGTATTATAACCCTCCATTACTCCAAAAATTGTAATTAAAGCGGAGTTCCACCCAAAAATGGAACTTCTGCAAGATACTTGTATAATACAGGTATTTGCTCCCACTTCTGGGCATAGATCACTGCAGTGACTGCGGTGACCTACGCCACATCCGGCTCCTACTCCGTAACTCCCCCCGCTGTCTTCTGGGAGACACACAAGTCCCAGAAGACAGCAGGGACCAGTGAGGACGCGCAGCGCAACTCGCGTATGCGCAATAGGGAACCAGGAAGTGAAGCCGCAAGGCTTCACTTCCTGATTCCCTTACTAAAGATGGCAACGCCTCCACCCGAGAGGCGGGGGACAAATCAGCTTATTAAAAGTCAGCAGCTGCAGTATTTGTAGCTGCTGACTTTTAATACTTTATTTTTTTGGGGCGGAACACCGAGTTTTGTCTTTAGTTCTACTTTAAGTGGCCCTGTTGCAGATTCTCATGTGACCACTAGAGAGCTCCTCGTTTCCTAAAGAGAGGAAATGTAAAGAGCTGTGGAGTGGGTGTGGGTGGGGTCTAAGTACTGGAGTAGGAAGAGGAGAGTTGGCCATAATGGGAAAGTATTTTGGGCAAGATGTAGGCATTTCAGAAACAAGGTGTTTAGGGGATTGCCATGGAGATCCACCTCCATTGTGAGCTCAGCCGATTAGACAGCAGAAGCAAAGAACCCCAACAGTAGGGCAAAATGAGACATCACCTGGATTATAAATGGCAACTAACAGTAATCTGTATTACAGAAATGTTGGCAGTGAGGATGTTTGAATTCTCCCTAAAACTCACTGTATTCGGTACTGGTGGCCTATACTTGTGGAACTGTAAATAAAGTAGGAGGGACAGAAGATGAAGGTGCTTATACTACTGTATGTCTTATGAGGACATGAGATGCATCGACTCCCTCTGGGTCTGGGGCTCAAAGGTGGTGACGTTGGGCTTTCACTGTTAATGGTACCTGCAAAGCTAACTATAGCATGTACATTGACTTGTTCCTATCTACAAACCGATAATAGTCAGCACAGGCAGAGGGCACAGAAAGTTACTACCTCACAAGATTTAGGGCAAGTTCTTTTAATTTATCAAACAAAACATTTTCAACTAGACCAAAATTGGCCAAACAGTAGAAGTTTATTGCTAGGGTTTGGATATGCTTTAAAGTGTTACTAAACCCACAATAGTAAAATTAGTCTGTATATGCAGTAAAGCATGCTTGTGATACTCACTGTAGAACCTAAAGGGTTAATCCTCTGCATTGTGTAAAAAGGATGTTTGATCCTGTCTTCTCTGATCCTCCCCTCCTTCCACTGTCCCAGATATATCTCCTGATAGTACAGAGGACAGGGGACACGCTGCACATGCTCAGTTTGGTGTGTATTGCTAGAGAGTTTTTTTTATTTTCTTGGGAGAGTGCATGTGATCGGCACAGGACCAATCAGCACTGTCCAGACAGAGGGTCAGGGGTCCTGCATCCTGATAGGACAATCATGGGAGAATGAAAACTCCTCCTACAAGCTTCAACCAGACACTGATAGAAGTCACAAGACTGCTATATACTGCTGATGAGAAAAGACATTTAGGAGTTTATATTTACTAAAATAAATGCATTTCCATGTTCTGTGTACTGTGGGAGACCAGATATAGTGAATACAGGGTCCTAGGTTTAGTAACAGTTTAATACTTACCTAATCTCTGCCACCCCAATGAGCCACCCCTGCTCCCAAAATTTCCAATTTTGACTTTCCCAGAATCTGAACTTTTTGTTTAATGCATTATTTACTAAAGAATATAGCACTGAGTTAAGTTTGGAACCTATAGTTGCTGAAAAATCCATTCTCAGATCATTTCCTACTATAACTGAAGGCAAAATTAGGTTCAACTCAACTATCAGATGAAGCCCAAACTTCACCTTTTTAATAAAAGTAAAAAAGTAAATGCCCAAGTCTTGAAGTACAAAAATGCATAATTTGCTGCAAAATTTCCCTCCTCTTGAACACTGTCTCATAGATTTCCTGTTCTGTGGTTCATTGTTGGGCCACACCTTGGTTTCATGTCCAGCTTCGTTCAGCCCACTCCCTGTTAGCCCAGGCTATCATGGACTCTAGAAATGTGTAATTTACTGGCCCAGACTCACAGTACTGCTGCACAGAATGGCGCTCACTAGGGATGAGCTTCGTGTTCGAGTCGAACATACGTTCGACTCGAACATCGGCTGTTCGATCGTTCGACGAAGATCGAACGATTTGGGCCGTTCGCGCCAAATTCGAGTGACGCGAACGGCCCACAATGCACTACGCCATTGCAGTGTCATCCAGGCGCTGTGATTGGCCAAGCATGCACTGTGACCCCGCATGCTTGGCCAATCACAGCGCCGGCAGCGAGGAGAGCAATGATTGGCCACAGGCAGGATGCCTGTGGCCAATTATTGCTGAGGGTGTTTAGTACACGCCCCACACTATAAAAGGCCGCCAGCACGGCGGCCTAGTGTAGTGTGTTCCGGAGCAGGGATAGAGCAGCATAGGCAGGGACAGTGACTTTTATTTCTTTCTTGCTTAACCTGGATTCCTTTAGTTTAGGGAAAGAGAAGGATAGGTAGGGAGAGTGTCAGTGTGTTTTGTGCTTGTGCTATAGTGTGCTTAAAAAAAACATTTTTTCTAGGGACAGAAAACTGTAGGTAGGGAGAGTGTCAGTTTCTTTCACTGTGCAAGTCCTTGTTTCTAGGGACCTGGAAGGACAGTGAGTGAATTCTCCTTGTGCTATATTGTGCTTAAAAAAAAACATTTTTTCTAGGGACAGAAAACTGTAGGTAGGGAGAGTGTCAGTTTCTTTCACTGTGCAAGTCCTTGTTTCCAGGGACCTGGAAGGACAGTGAGTGAATTCTCCTTGTGCTATATTGTGCTTAAAAAAAAACATTTTTTCTAGGGACAGAAAACTGTAGGTAGGGAGAGTGTCAGTTTCTTTCACTGTGCAAGTCCTTGTTTCTAGGGACCTGGAAGGACAGTGAGTGAATTCTCCTTGTGCTATATTGTGCTTAAAAAAAACTTTTTTTCTAGGGACAGAAAACTGTAGGTAGGGAGAGTGTCAGTTTCTTTCACTGTGCAAGTCCTTGTTTCCAGGGACCTGGAAGGACAGTGAGTGAATTCTCCTTGTGCTATATTGTGCTTAAAAAAAACATTTTTTCTAGGGACAGAAAACTGTAGGTAGGGAGAGTGTCAGTTTCTTTCACTGTGCAAGTCCTTGTTTCCAGGGACCTGGAAGGACAGTGAGTGAATTCTCCTTGTGCTATATTGTGCTTAAAAAAAACATTTTTTCTAGGGACAGAAAACTGTAGGTAGGGAGAGTGTCAGTTTCTTTCACTGTGCAAGTCCTTGTTTCCAGGGACCTGGAAGGACAGTGAGTGAATTCTCCTTGTGCTATATTGTGCTTAAAAAAAACATTTTTTCTAGGGACAGAAAACTGTAGGTAGGGAGAGTGTCAGTTTCTTTCACTGTGCAAGTCCTTGTTTCTAGGGACCTGGAAGGACAGTGAGTGAATTCTCCTTGTGCTATATTGTGCTTAAAAAAAACATTTTTTCTAGGGACAGAAAACTGTAGGTAGGGAGAGTGTCAGTTTCTTTCACTGTGCAAGTCCTTGTTTCCAGGGACCTGGAAGGACAGTGAGTGAATTCTCCTTGTGCTATATTGTGCTTAAAAAAAATAATAATTCTAGGGACAGAAAACTGTAGGTAGGGAGAGTGTCAGTTTCTTTCACTGTGCAAGTCCTTGTTTCCAGGGACCTGGAAGGACAGTGAGTGAATTCTCCTTGTGCTATATTGTGCTTAAAAAAAACATTTTTTCTAGGGACAGAAAACTGTAGGTAGGGAGAGTGTCAGTTTCTTTCACTGTGCAAGTCCTTGTTTCCAGGGACCTGGAAGGACAGTGAGTGAATGCTCCTTGTGCTATAGTGTGCTTAAAAAAAAACATTTTTTCTAGGGACAGAAAACTCTAGGTAGGGAGAGTGTCAGTTTCTTTCACTGTGCAAGTCCTTGTTTCCAGGGACCTGGAAGGACAGTGAGTGAATTCTCCTTGTGCTATAGTGTGCTTAAAAAAAACATTTTTTCTAGGGACAGAAAACTGTAGGTAGGGAGAGTGTCAGTTTCTTTCACTGTGCAAGTCCTTGTTTCCAGGGACCTGGAAGGACAGTGAGTGAATTCTCCTTGTGCTATATTGTGCTTAAAAAAAACATTTTTTCTAGGGACAGAAAACTGTAGGTAGGGAGAGTGTCAGTTTCTTTCACTGTGCAAGTCCTTGTTTCTAGGGACTGGGAAGGACAGTGAGTGAATTCTCCTTGTGCTATAGTGTGCTTAAAAAAAACATTTTTTCTAGGGACAGAAAACTGTAGGTAGGGAGAGTGTCAGTTTCTTTCACTGTGCAAGTCCTTGTTTCTAGGGACTGGGAAGGACAGTGAGTGAATTCTCCTTGTGCTATAGTGTGCTTAAAAAAACATTTTTTCTAGGGACAGAAAACTGTAGGTAGGGAGAGTGTCAGTTTCTTTCACTGTGCAAGTCCTTGTTTCTAGGGACCTGGAAGGACAGTGAGTGAATTCTCCTTGTGCTATATTGTGCTTAAAAAAAACATTTTTTCTAGGGACAGAAAACTGTAGGTAGGGAGAGTGTCAGTTTCTTTCACTGTGCAAGTCCTTGTTTCCAGGGACCTGGAAGGACAGTGAGTGAATTCTCCTTGTGCTATATTGTGCTTAAAAAAAACATTTTTTCTAGGGACAGAAAACTGTAGGTAGGGAGAGTGTCAGTTTCTTTCACTGTGCAAGTCCTTGTTTCTAGGGACCTGGAAGGACAGTGAGTGAATTCTCCTTGTGCTATATTGTGCTTAAAAAAAACATTTTTTCTAGGGACAGAAAACTGTAGGTAGGGAGAGTGTCAGTTTCTTTCACTGTGCAAGTCCTTGTTTCTAGGGACCTGGAAGGACAGTGAGTGAATTCTCCTTGTGCTATATTGTGCTTAAAAAAAACATTTTTTCTAGGGACAGAAAACTGTAGGTAGGGAGAGTGTCAGTTTCTTTCACTGTGCAAGTCCTTGTTTCCAGGGACCTGGAAGGACAGTGAGTGAATTCTCCTTGTGCTATATTGTGCTTAAAAAAAAAAAAATTCTAGGGACAGAAAACTGTAGGTAGGGAGAGTGTCAGTTTCTTTCACTGTGCAAGTCCTTGTTTCTAGGGACCTGGAAGGACAGTGAGTGAATTCTCCTTGTGCTATATTGTGCTTAAAAAAACATTTTTCTAGGGACAGAAAACTGTAGGTAGGGAGAGTGTCAGTTTCTTTCACTGTGCAAGTCCTTGTTTCCAGGGACCTGGAAGGACAGTGAGTGAATGCTCCTTGTGCTATAGTGTGCTTAAAAAAAACATTTTTTCTAGGGACAGAAAACTCTAGGTAGGGAGAGTGTCAGTTTCTTTCACTGTGCAAGTCCTTGTTTCCAGGGACCTGGAAGGACAGTGAGTGAATTCTCCTTGTGCTATAGTGTGCTTAAAAAAAACATTTTTTCTAGGGACAGAAAACTGTAGGTAGGGAGAGTGTCAGTTTCTTTCACTGTGCAAGTCCTTGTTTCCAGGGACCTGGAAGGACAGTGAGTGAATTCTCCTTGTGCTATATTGTGCTTAAAAAAAACATTTTTTCTAGGGACAGAAAACTGTAGGTAGGGAGAGTGTCAGTTTCTTTCACTGTGCAAGTCCTTGTTTCTAGGGACTGGGAAGGACAGTGAGTGAATTCTCCTTGTGCTATAGTGTGCTTAAAAAAAACATTTTTTCTAGGGACAGAAAACTGTAGGTAGGGAGAGTGTCAGTTTCTTTCACTGTGCAAGTCCTTGTTTCTAGGGACTGGGAAGGACAGTGAGTGAATTCTCCTTGTGCTATAGTGTGCTTAAAAAAAACATTTTTTCTAGGGACAGAAAACTGTAGGTAGGGAGAGTGTCAGTTTCTTTCACTGTGCAAGTCCTTGTTTCTAGGGACCTGGAAGGACAGTGAGTGAATTCTCCTTGTGCTATATTGTGCTTAAAAAAAACATTTTTTCTAGGGACAGAAAACTGTAGGTAGGGAGAGTGTCAGTTTCTTTCACTGTGCAAGTCCTTGTTTCCAGGGACCTGGAAGGACAGTGAGTGAATTCTCCTTGTGCTATATTGTGCTTAAAAAAAACATTTTTTCTAGGGACAGAAAACTGTAGGTAGGGAGAGTGTCAGTTTCTTTCACTGTGCAAGTCCTTGTTTCTAGGGACCTGGAAGGACAGTGAGTGAATTCTCCTTGTGCTATATTGTGCTTAAAAAAAACATTTTTTCTAGGGACAGAAAACTGTAGGTAGGGAGAGTGTCAGTTTCTTTCACTGTGCAAGTCCTTGTTTCTAGGGACCTGGAAGGACAGTGAGTGAATTCTCCTTGTGCTATATTGTGCTTAAAAAAAACATTTTTTCTAGGGACAGAAAACTGTAGGTAGGGAGAGTGTCAGTTTCTTTCACTGTGCAAGTCCTTGTTTCTAGGGACCTGGAAGGACAGTGAGTGAATTCTCCTTGTGCTATATTGTGCTTAAAAAAAACATTTTTTCTAGGGACAGAAAACTGTAGGTAGGGAGAGTGTCAGTTTCTTTCACTGTGCAAGTCCTTGTTTCCAGGGACCTGGAAGGACAGTGAGTGAATGCTCCTTGTGCTATAGTGTGCTTAAAAAGTAGGATTTTTAAAACAGCTTACCTGTAAAATCCTTTTCTTGGAATACATCACGGGACACAGAGCAGCATAGTCATTACTATGTGGGTTATATAGATTACCTTCAGGTGCTGGCACTGGCAACTTCCAAAACAGGAAGTACCCTCCCCTATATAAGCCCCTCCCATCCGGGAGTACCTCAGTTTTGTAGCAAAGCAATACGTGTCCCCAAAAGAGGGGTGGGAGCTCTGTGTCCTGTGATGTACTCCAAGAAAAGGATTTTACAGGTAAGCTGTTTTAAAAATCCTACTTTCTTGTTCGTACATCACAGGACACAGAGCAGCATAGTCATTACTATGTGGGACGTCCCAAAGCAATGCCACATGAGGGGGGGGATACACCATACATAAGCTGGGCGCCATCAGGCATGAGGATCTTTTGCGGCCTGCAACACACTGCGCCCAAAGGCAACATCCTCCTGACTTCTAACGTCCACCTGGTAGAACCTAGTAAACGTGTGTACTGAAGACCATGTTGCGGCCTTACAAATTTGCGCCAGGGAGGCCTGGTGATGCACTGCCCATGAAGTTCCAACTGCTCTCGTGGAGTGCGCCCTAACTTTGAACGGAGGCGGTCTACTTCTCAAGCCATAGGCTTGTATTATGACCTGTCGAATCCACTTGGCTAAAGTAGATTTTGATGCTGCCTGACCCTTTCTGGGGCCTTCCGGCAGAACAAACAAAGAATCCGTTCTACGAATCTGAGCAGTGGCTTCTAGATAAGCTTTAACTGCTCTTACTACATCCAAAGAATGCAATAACTTTTCCTCTACCGAGCTTGGTTTGGGGAAAAAAGAAGGAAGAACCACATCCTGGTTCAAGTGAAACCTCGATACCACCTTAGGAAGAAAGGCTGGGTGAGGACGTAATACTACTCTGTCCTTATGGATAACCAGATATGGCTCTTTACAGGACATGGCGGCTAATTCCGACACTCTTCTAGCCGAGCATATGGCTACTAAAAATATCAATTTCCTGGTGAGTAGAACCAAGGAAATGTGCCGCAAAGGTTCAAATGGCTGCTTCTGCAGAACCGACAGAACCAAATTTAGATCCCATGGGCATATGGGAGCCTTAATTGGTGGAATAATACGAGTCACACCTTGCATAAAGGATTTGACAATTGAATGCATAGCCAGGGGCCTTTGAAATAGTATTGACAAGGCCGAAACCTGGCCCTTGATAGTACTTAAGGCAAACTTCCTGTCTACAGCCCACTGCAGGAAGTCCAGAATTCTGCCTATAACGTACTTACGTGGATGCCATTTTCTGGCCTCGCACCAAGTGATGTACGCCTTCCAAACTCTATAGTAGATCTGCCTGGATACAGGCTTCCTGGCATTGATTATAGTTGATACCACAGAGTTAGAGAGACCTCTCTTCCTTAGGATGTGGGATTCAATAGCCAGGCCGTTAAACTTAGAGTTAGTAAGGAAGGGTGGTATATCGGTCCTTGCGAAAGCAGGTCCGGACGACGTGGAATGGTCCAAGGACTCCCCACAGACATTTTGATGATCTCCGTGTACCAGGCCCTTCGGGGCCACGCTGGAGCCACCAGGATCACCGGCTTCTTCTCCAACCTGACTCTGCGAAGGAGTCGAGGCAACAATTGTAGCGGAGGGAATGCATATATCAGTCTGAACTGATCCCAAGGGAACACCAGAGCATCCGAGCCGCAAGCGAGGGGATCCCTTGTCCGGGAGACAAATCTGTCCACCTTTGCGTTGAATCTGGATGCTAGCAGATCTACATCCGGTGTTCCCCACCGCTGACATATTGCTCGGAAGACCTCGGGATGAAGGGACCATTCCCCTGGGCATAACTGTTGGCGACTCAGAAAGTCCGCCTTCCAATTCTCCACCCCTGGAATGAAGACAGCTGATATACATGGGACATGCTTTTCTGCCCATTCCAGGATGTGACTTACTTCCCTCTGGGCTGCACGACTCCTGGTGCCTCCCTGATGATTGATATATGCCACTGCTGTGGCATTGTCTGATTGAATTCTGACAGGGGACCCTTGGAGTCTGGATGTCCAGGCTACTAGGGCGTACCGGGCTGCTCGTATCTCTAATAGATTGATGGGCAGGGTTTTTACTACATTTGACCATCTGCCCTGGAGAGACCATTGCTCCAGTACTGCCCCCCAGCCTATAAGGCTGGCATCTGTAGTGACCACCTTCCAAGATATCGGGCTGAAGGGTTTTCCCTTCTGGAGATTATGGGGGATCAACCACCAGCAGAGACTCTTCCGAACGGAAGGGGACAAAGCCATCGGGAAGTCTAGAGCCTGAACTTTTCCGTTCCAGGCTGACAATATGGCCCTTTGTAAATTCCTTGAGTGGAATTGGGCGTATGGTACAGCTTCGAATGATGCTACCATCTTACCTAGCAGCCTCATGCACAGGCGTATGGACGGCTGTCTTTTTGCACAAAGCAGACGGACCAAGGCCCTCAAAGAGGATACCTTGTCTAGAGGTAAGAAAATCTTCCTCTGGTCTGAATCCAGCCGTAGCCCTAGATATACCAGGTTTTTCACTGGCTGTAGGGCTGACTTGTCCAGGTTGATGACCCAACCGTGAGACTCTAGATACTTGATTGTATCGACAATTACCACTTCTAGCTTGGCAACTGAGTGGTCCATCAACAACAGGTCGTCTAGGTATGCCATTATCGTTACACCCCGTGTTCTTAGATCGGCCAACAGTGGGGCCAGAATTTTTGTGAACACTCGTGGTGCTGTGGCCAGACCAAATGGTAAGGCTCTGAACTGAAAATGGCGCCCTTCTACTGCAAAGCGTAGGAATTTTTGATGACCTGGAAAGATGGGAACATGCAAGTAAGCATCTTTGATGTCGATCGAGGCTAACCATTCCTCCCCTTGTAGGGCAGCGGTGACCGATCGGATCGACTCCATCCGGAAAGACCGGACGTTTAGAAATTTGTTTAGACTCTTTAGGTCCAATATGGGTCTTATGTCCCCGTTTGGCTTCGGGACTGTGAAAAGGTTTGAGTAGAAACCCAACCCCCACTCTTCCATAGGAACCTCCATAATTACTCCTTGGAGCAATAGTTGTTCTAACGCCAATAGGAGAGACCCTCTTTTTAGAGGGTCTCTTGGCATGCCTGACCACATAAAATGGGACGGAGGAGACTCTTTTAACTCCAACTTGTATCCCAGAGTTACTGCGGAGAGCACCCATCTGTCTTTGATCGTCTCCCGCCAGGTCTCTGCGAACAACTGAAGTCTTCCCCCCACCCGTTTGAGTGGGGGCAGCCCTTCATAGGCTTGACTTGGAGGCTGGTTTAGTACCTCTTCGGATCCAGGGCTTTTTATTACCCTGTGGCTGTCCCTGATTTTTACCTCCTGAGTTTGACCGAGGAGGCCGTCGGAACTGCTTAGTAGCAGACGTCGCAGGGATAGGAGAGGTAGTCCTCTTAAAAGATGGACCCCTAGACCTCTTTTTACTCGGTAAGAGAGTACTTTTACCACTGGAAATCTTCTGGATATACTTATCCAGGTCTTCGCCAAAAAAGGCGTTCCCCATGAAATGGGAAGCTAACTAAGAGCTTCTTACAGGGAGCTTCAGCAGACCAGTTTTTGAGCCACAGAAGCCTACGCATATGTACCAAAGACAGCGTGAGGCGGGAGGCCTGATGGATAGAATCCTTGATGGCGTCAACCGCAAAGCATAATGCTCTAGGCAGATCAGCCAGAGCCTGGGCCTGCTGGTCTGGCAAATCCCTCAGGACCATTTTCATTTGATCCTTTAAAGCTTGGCAGACCCCAATAGCTGCCACTGCTGGCTGTGTAACAGCCCCTGCTGTGGAAAAAGCAGATTTTAATAAAGATTCCAATTTTTTATCCACTGGATCTTTGAACATTTGAACATTATCTACTGGACATGTCAGTGATTTGTTCACAGAAGAGATGGCTGCATCCACCGTAGGAACATTCCATCTCTGGGTGAACTTTTCCTCCATGGGATAGATCACCGGAAACCTTTTAGGCGGAACAAATAGTTTATCAGGATGTTCCCAGTCCTGGTATATAAGTCCTTCCAATAATGGATGTATTGGAAAGGAGCAATTAACCTGGGGAGTTTTTAGCGACCCCAATGAGGAGACAGCAGTAGTTGATAGTTCAACAAGAGGCATTTTAAATGCAGATCGAACCATGTCAGTTAGGGTCTGGACCCACAATCTTTCAGTCTGCAAAGCTGAAAATGGTTCATCTACTGTCGATTCCTCAAAAACAGAGCTAACCTCCTCCTGATCCCCTTCAGGTAGGTCGGTCCCTTCCTGGGACTGTTGCTCTGCCAACAGGCACTCTAATGGAGGTGATGGAGATCTGGCGCGCTTTCTTTCCTGTAGAGAAGAAGCGATCAATGCTGCCAATCTCTGCTCCAATCCCTCCAGAGTTGAGGAAAAAACCTCCTCTGTTATATATGCAGGAGCAGGTGGACTGAGGACAGCCGCAGTACCTGGCACTCCCGGGGGTTCCTTATGGGTATTAACCTCTGATTTCTCAGGGGAGGAGGGTGCAGATGACTGCTCCAGATCCTCAGAGCCCGATGGAGACCCCCTACACTTCCTGAGAGGTATATCTCGGAGTTTTTTAGGCGGCATATTCCTTAGTTCAAAGCTGAGGTATTCCAGCCGCAATACACCCCTTACTGAAATAGTCTAATGCAATTTGCTGCTATGTACATCAGTGGGTGTCTACTAATGCGTCTTTCTGGGGATGCCTGTATCAACCGCCCGCTGTAAGCCCCTATACCATGCTACCAGCTCCTTTTCATGCTCTGTGTCCATAGCAAGCAGCGTGGACTGAGTCCTTTTATCTTGCTGGGACGCCCGCACATGCGCAGAAGCGCTGGGCGCACAGAGCGCGTCATCCGCCAGGCTCCGCCCCCTTTTTTTAAGCTAAACCTTATAAAAGGAAAGCATGTGTGCGCGCGCGCGCGCGTGCACGTGTGCGCTCTTGGCGCCATGTAGGGAGAGGAGCCAGGGTCCCTGTTTCACCAGGACTCGGGGATGGAAGGAAACTACTTGGCAGCATGACAGAGGAATGCAGCTTCCCTGATAGAGAGCTCACTCATCTGCCTGGACTTTCACCATGGAAGGAATAGTCCCAAGAAAAAAGACGTTCCACAGCGGCCTCTAGTGGACAAACACAGGTACCGCACCTTTGTCTTTTTTTTTTTTTTTTTTTTTTTTTAAAACCTCCTTTATGAAAAAACATTTCCAGGTTTACAGTTTTTTTAAAACTTCCCTTATGAAAAAACATTTCTAGGATTTCTTAGGCATATACAGCTATTAGCGGGAATACCCTTTAGGTAACAGGCAGAAAGACATATTAGGCTTGGGGGTCCCCTCAATAGAACCAAGTTCCTGAGGGGCCCCCACTTACCTTTTCCCCGCCGCAGGACTTTGTTTGGTCCACAGAAGCCCAAACTTCACCTCTCACGGCAGGCATTGTACTAGACCTTCAGGGACCGGGTTCCCAAGGATTCCACTCCCCTGGACCTGTATAGCACCCTGCACAGATAGCCTCTTGGTTTTGGGTATGACCAGAGCTCTGGATCCCAGGGTCCAGCCCTCCTAAGAGAGGCATTACAGGCAAAACCCTGCTCTTCTCTGCAAGGCCCGGGTACCGACCGTTTAGCTATGAAGCTTTTTTGGTCGGATCCGGAATAGCTTGCTAAGGCCCAGAGAACCTGTACACAAGCCCAGATGAATACATGTTAACCTTGGCCAACACCTTAGACACTGGCAAAAAACTGAGGTACTCCCGGATGGGAGGGGCTTATATAGGGGAGGGTACTTCCTGTTTTGGAAGTTGCCAGTGCCAGCACCTGAAGGTAATCTATATAACCCACATAGTAATGACTATGCTGCTCTGTGTCCCGTGATGTATGAACAAGAAAAAACATTTTTTCTAGGGACAGAAAACTCTAGGTAGGGAGAGTGTCAGTTTCTTTCACTGTGCAAGTCCTTGTTTCCAGGGACCTGGAAGGACAGTGAGTGAATTCTCCTTGTGCTATAGTGTGCTTAAAAAAAACATTTTTTCTAGGGACAGAAAACTGTAGGTAGGGAGAGTGTCAGTTTCTTTCACTGTGCAAGTCCTTGTTTCCAGGGACCTGGAAGGACAGTGAGTGAATTCTCCTTGTGCTATATTGTGCTTAAAAAAAACATTTTTTCTAGGGACAGAAAACTGTAGGTAGGGAGAGTGTCAGTTTCTTTCACTGTGCAAGTCCTTGTTTCTAGGGACTGGGAAGGACAGTGAGTGAATTCTCCTTGTGCTATAGTGTGCTTAAAAAAAACATTTTTTCTAGGGACAGAAAACTGTAGGTAGGGAGAGTGTCAGTTTCTTTCACTGTGCAAGTCCTTGTTTCTAGGGACTGGGAAGGACAGTGAGTGAATTCTCCTTGTGCTATAGTGTGCTTAAAAAAAACATTTTTTCTAGGGACAGAAAACTGTAGGTAGGGAGAGTGTCAGTTTCTTTCACTGTGCAAGTCCTTGTTTCTAGGGACCTGGAAGGACAGTGAGTGAATTCTCCTTGTGCTATATTGTGCTTAAAAAAAACATTTTTTCTAGGGACAGAAAACTGTAGGTAGGGAGAGTGTCAGTTTCTTTCACTGTGCAAGTCCTTGTTTCCAGGGACCTGGAAGGACAGTGAGTGAATTCTCCTTGTGCTATATTGTGCTTAAAAAAAACATTTTTTCTAGGGACAGAAAACTGTAGGTAGGGAGAGTGTCAGTTTCTTTCACTGTGCAAGTCCTTGTTTCTAGGGACCTGGAAGGACAGTGAGTGAATTCTCCTTGTGCTATATTGTGCTTAAAAAAAACATTTTTTCTAGGGACAGAAAACTGTAGGTAGGGAGAGTGTCAGTTTCTTTCACTGTGCAAGTCCTTGTTTCTAGGGACCTGGAAGGACAGTGAGTGAATTCTCCTTGTGCTATATTGTGCTTAAAAAAAACATTATTTCTAGGGACAGAAAACTGTAGGTAGGGAGAGTGTCAGTTTCTTTCACTGTGCAAGTCCTTGTTTCTAGGGACCTGGAAGGACAGTGAGTGAATTCTCCTTGTGCTATATTGTGCTTAAAAAAAACATTTTTTCTAGGGACAGAAAACTGTAGGTAGGGAGAGTGTCAGTTTCTTTCACTGTGCAAGTCCTTGTTTCTAGGGACCTGGAAGGATAGTGAGTGAATTCTCCTTGTGCTATATTGTGCTTAAAAAAAACATTTTTTCTAGGGACAGAAAACTGTAGGTAGGGAGAGTGTCAGTTTCTTTCACTGTGCAAGTCCTTGTTTCAAGGGACAGAGAAGGACACCTGAAGGTAGCCCTTATTGCTTTTTTCCCATCTCCCTGCAGGCCATCTATTAGAATGTCTGGAAGGCAAACAAGGAGAGGCAGACAGTCAGGAGGCAATAAAAGAGGGCAAGCAGGCTCTGTGTCTGGGGGCAACAGTGCTGGTCGTGGACGCGGTGCATTGTCATCAGCACATGGCCATGGGACACGCTTGTCCTTCTTTTCCGCAGCTGGACATGTTGAGCCACATCATGCCGAAGACTTGGTAGAGTGGATGACCAAGCCCTCCTCCTCCTCCTCATCCTCTCTCACCCAGGCTCAGGGTACTGGCAAAGCAGCTGCCAAAGCGTCCTCTTCCCTGGTATCAATGTCAGACTCATCATCAGTCACTCCTTCCCTAGACCCACCATGTCCTCCTCCTGAGGAGTCCCCCGAACTGTTTGAGCACAGTGTTGGGTACATGCTCCAGGAGGATGCCCAGCGTTTCGAAGGGTCTGATGATGAAACCCAGCTACAGGAAGGCAGTAGGGTGAGAGCAGACAGAGGGGATGCTCAAGAAGGACACCAATCTGGCAGTCATGTTCCAGCAGCTGCAGCATACTGCCAGATTGGCTCCAGTGATGAGGAGGGAGGGGATGATGAGGTCACTGACTCCACGTGGGTGCCTAATAGGAGAGAGGAGGAGGAGGATGAGGAGGAGGCACAGCTCCAACGAGACAGGATGCCCTTTGGTGGCCAGCGTAAGGGCAGTACACCGACGGAATCACACCGCAGAGCTCCGCCTGTGCAGGGCGCTGCCTCTGCCCGTCATTCAAAAAGTTCCTTGGTGTGGGCCTTTTTTGAGGCTAGTGCATCAGATCGCACAGCTGCTGTTTGCAACATATGTCTCAAGCGTATATCGCATGGCCAAAACATCAGCCGCTTGGGTACCACATGCCTGACCAGACATATGTTGACCTGCCATGCAGCTCGTTGGCAAGCCTACCTCAAAGACCCACACCAAAGAACAAAGCGGACCTCTCCTTGCACCGCATCAGCTGGGATCTCCAACCCCATATAACTTCAGTCCTCTCTGAAACATGCACTGAGAGGAATGAAGGTGTAGAATTAGGTGTGTCACAGCCAAGTACTTGCGGCCACTCTGCTAGCAGTACACCGACGTCCGATTCTAGCAGGCAAATTTCCCTGCCCCAGCTGCTGGACCGTCGAAAGAAGTTCACTCCCAGCCATCCACATGCCCAGCGGTTGAATGCTAGCTTGGCTAAATTGCTAGCGCTTCAACTGCTGCCTTTTCAGTTGGTAGACTCGGCCCCCTTCCGTGAGTTTGTGCAATGTGCGGTTCCTCAGTGGCAGGTTCCCAAACGCCACTTTTTCTCACGGAAGGCTATTCCGGCTCTCTACCGGCATGTGGAAGGCAATGTCTTGGCCTCGCTGGACAGGGCGGTCAGCGGTAAGGTGCATATTACCGCTGACTCATGGTCCAGCAGGCATGGACAGGGACGTTACCTTTCTTTCACGGCCCATTGGGTCACTCTTTTGGCAGCTGGGAAGGATGCAGGACAAGGTGCAGTAGTGTTGGAGGTTGTCCCACCGCCACGCCTCCAAAATGCTACTACTGGTTGTGACACACCTCTCTCCTCCACCCCCTCCTCTTCTTCTTCCTCCATGGCCTCTTCCTGTGGTTTGTCCTATGAACCAGCGGTGCTCCGTAGCCGTTCACGGGGCTACGCAAGTACGCAGGCAAAAAGATGCCATGCCGTGCTTGCGCTGGTGTGTTTGGGGGACAGAAGCCACACTGGGGCAGAGGTCCTGTCTGCTCTGCAGGGCCAGGCCGAGAGGTGGTTGACGCCACGCCAGCTTAAGCCAGGAATGGTGGTTTGCGACAATGGCACCAACCTCCTCTCCGCCCTCCGACAGGGACAACTGACCCATGTGCCCTGTGTGGCTCACGTCCTTAACCTGGTGGTGCAGCGGTTCTTGGGCAGGTACCCGGGCTTACAGGATGTCCTGAGGCAGGCCAGGAAAGTCTGTGTGCATTTCCGCAGATCTTATAATGCCAGTGCTCGCCTGGCTGAGCTGCAAAAGGAGTTGAACCTGCCCAAGAACCGCCTTATATGTGACATGCCCACCAGGTGGAACTCAACGTTGGCCATGCTGCAGCGGCTGCACACGCAGCAGAGGGCCATCAATGAGTACCTGTGCGACTACGGCACCAGGACAGGGTCAGGGGAGCTTGGTTTTTTTTCTCCACGCCAGTGGGGCATGATCAGGGATGCATGCACTGTCCTGGCACCATTTGAGGAGGCCACGAGGATGGTGAGCAGTGACAGTGCATGCATCAGTGACACTGTACCTCTTGTCCACCTGTTGGAGCACACGCTGCGTGGAATAATGGACAGGGCACTTGAGGCAGAACAGAGGCAGGAAGAGGAGGACTTCCTTGCCTCTCAAGGCCCCCTTTACCCAGACAGTGTTCCTTCTGTCCCACCCATCGCACAGGAAGAGGAAGAGGAGGAGGAGGAGGAGGAGGAGGAGGATTGTGTCAGCATGGAGGTGGAGGCTGGCACTCAGCATCATCAGCAGCAGTCTTTTAGGGATGATTTACAGTCCCAAGAAACCAGTGGACTTGTACGTGGCTGGGAGGAGGTGACTGCGGATCATGTCGTCCTTAGTGACCCAGAGGACTCCGGAGCGAATGCCTCAGCAAACCTACGCTGCATGGCCTCCCTGATCCTGCAAAGTCTGCGGAAGGATCCTCGTATTCTTCGGATCAAGGAGAGGGACCATTACTGGCTGGCCACTCTCCTTGATCCACGGTACAAGGGTAAGGTTGCGGACCTTATGTTACCGTCGCAGAGGGAGCAGAGGATGAGACAACTCCGGGAGGCCTTGCAGAAAGGTCTGTGCAACGCGTTCCCAGAGACTGGGAGGTTACAAACTCCTGGTCCAGGACAACGAGTTGCTGAGGCTTCGGCCAGTCAAAGAAGGAGCGGTGGGGAAGGTGGCCGTCTGACCGATGCGTTCAGACAATTCTTTAGTCCGCAGCCCCAAAGTATGATTGGTTCCAGCAACCATCGCCAGCGTCTGATAAACATGGTGCAGGAATATCTAGGGGCAAGGTCAGACTTGGACACCTTCCCCACCGAAAATCCTCTGGCTTACTGGGTCTTGAGGATGGATCACTGGCCAGAGCTTGCACAGTATGCAATTGAGCTACTGGCCTGTCCTGCATCCAGCGTTCTTTCGGAACGCACATTCAGTGCTGCTGGAGGATTTGTCACGGATCACAGGGTGCGCCTGTCCACCGACTCGGTTGATCGACTGACTTTCATCAAGATGAACCAGTCTTGGATCACCACCAGCTACCACACACCTGATGCTGATATAACAGACTAATTGATTTTAACATGTCACGTCCCTTCAAGACTGATGCTGATGCTGAGTGCCTGTGCTGTTATGTTGACTGGCTATCCTCCTCCTCCGAGTCCTCAATGATACGATTGATGATGATAGCTTGGAAGATCATTTTTGTTTATGGGTGCCGCCACCAGTGGCTAAGGCCCAATTTTTCAGCCCCTGTTTTACAGGGGCGTGTACTTACAATTTTTTTAGCAATAATTTGCCATAGGGCTCATTGCTGTGCTCCAAGTACAGTATCTTTGAGGGGTTGTAGTGTTGTGCCACCAGTGCCTAAGGCCCAATTTTTCAGCCCCTGTTTAACAGGGGCGTGTCATTACAATTTTTGAAGCAATACTTTGCAACAGGGCTCATTGCTGTGCTCCAAGTACAGTATCTGTGAGGGGTTGTAGTGTTGTGCCACCAGTGCCTAAGGCCCAATTTTTCAGCCCCTGTTCAACAGGGGCATGCAATTACAATTCTTGATGTAATAATTCACAGCAGGGCCCATTCCTGCACCCACCAAGAGTAAGTCTGAGGGCTTACAGTGTTGTGGCAACGCCACCACCACCACCACCACGAAAGGCCCAATTTTTCAGCCACTGTTCAAAAGGGGCATGTAATTACAATTCTTGATCTAATAATTCACAGCAGGGCCCATTCCTGCACCCACCAAGAGTAACTCTGAGGGCTTACAGTGTTGTGGCAACACCACCACCACCACCACCACCACGAAAAGCCCAATTTTTCAGCCCCTGTTCAACAGGGGCATGCAATTACAATTCTTGATCTAATAATTCACAGCAGGGCCCATTGCTGCACCCACCAAGAGTAACTGTCAGGGCTTACAGTGTTGTGGCACCATCACCACCATCAAAGCCCCAATTTTTACTACCACTGTTCAACAATTATATGTAATTAAAATTCCTGATATAATAGTTGACAGCAGGGCGTTCCAGCCCCAACCAAGAGTAACTGTGAGTGCGTACAGTGTTGTGCCAACACCAACAACTAAGGGGCCTATTTCTGCAGAGTATATACGGCAGGTCCCTACTTTCAAACATCCAACTTACAAACGACTCCTACTTGCAAACGAAAGAAGACAACAGGAAGTGAGAGGAAATCTACCCCTAGGAAGGAAAATTCTCTCCTGTAAGAATAAATATGGGAGAAAGGTGTCTCCTCTGTACTGATGCTTTATCAGCAATCCTTGTTTCAAGAAAAACACCACATTTCAAAAACAGTTGTCATTGGGACGGAAAGTGAGGTGAAATGTTCTGAACAGGGGCACAGACAGCAAAACAAATGTTACAGGGGTGATAACCCTTACCTATGTTTCCCAAAAAGTTTAAAAATAGATTTTTGGGCTGGAGCTACAGTTCAACAATGTACCTGTTCAAAATTACAAACACATTCTACATAAGAACAAACCTACAGTCCCTGTCTTGTATGCACCGCCTGTATACGGCTGTTCAGAGTATATAGGGCCTTTTTTATTTTATGTGCGGGGTTCCCCTTAATATCCATACAAGACCCAAAGGGGCTGGTAATGGGCTGGGGTAGGGGGGGGGGGGTCATGGGGTAGCTATGCCATTTTTCTTAAAGATTTTCATCCATATTACCGGGACCAGACATTACATTAAAGCCGCAAGAAGTTTTAAATGGCTTTTTTTTCCTTTAGAAGTGTCATTTTGTGCAGGGACAGTTCTAAACACGGGAAACACGTGGCACTTCACAGGCATACTTTAGACACCCCCCAGGTACGATATTTAAAGGAATATTTGACTTTTTTTTTCACTTTATGCATCATTAAAATGACTGCTCCCGAAAAACGGCCGTTTTTAAAACTTCTTTTTGCATTGATACATGTCCCCTGGTGCAGAACCCGGGTTCCCAAACCCTTTTTAGGACAATAACATGTATAATAGTTGTTATAATTAGCACTTTAGAATTCGAACGTTCGCATCCATTGTATTTAATAGGGTTCTAATGTTCGTACAAACTTTCGGTCCGTTCGCGGGTTCTGGTGCGAACCGAACCCGGGGGTGTTCGGCTCATCACTAGCGCTCACCTATCATTATGTAAATATTGTTCTCTACATTATAAAAGGACCACCTACTACTGCCAGACAAGAAAAGGATCGAAACACGATACCACAATGGAAAACATATGTATGGTGAAGTAACATGCCGCATCTCTATGTATCTCTTCCCTCCTGGATGCTTAGAACTTTTATTGCAGGTGTCAGCAGGGAGAGCAGCTAAAGCCCAATGAACATCCATTCACGGATCCTGTTTAGCTAGAACGAACCTGGAGGTGACAAACTCTGATTACTTCCAGGTTCAACACTGCCTTTCCCCACCTCTGTGGCCAGTGAAGAATCTAATCAAGCTGTGCTTGTTTAGCATTAGGAAAAGTGAACCTGTCACCTGCAATATGCTACCCCATAGCGGGCCCATTTTTTAAAAACGATTGCACAGGGCAGGTAAATATAACATGTTTGTTATTTAAAGAAAAAATCGTTTACAATCACTTTAACTAGATTACAACCTATTGACCCACTCCAAATTTAAACCCATTTGGAGGTAGGACTGTTGACCACCCACTAGGAGCTGGAGATGTGACCATGAGCTATTTCTTATTAACTCAGCAGATCAAGGACATGTATCCGTTGGGCAGGTTAAAACAGCTCCTACTTTCCCATGCCTTAGCCGTATCATTTTGTACTAATCGATGTATAATTTCAGAATATTTTGACAGTATCTAGCATAAAAGCATAAAGCTTTGATCAAACCCTGTAAGAAATTGGAGTGCTTTCAGCATCAATATCCTTTAAATGAAATCATTCCCTAAAGTGTAATTTTTTCGAAATTCTTAGATTTGTGATTTATCTTTTTACTCCTATTCTTTACATATATGTAACCTACAATAAATATCCATTTATATCTTTTATATTCCTGAAGGAGCGTAATCATCTCTTCTATTTTGATTAAATAATTTAAAAAAAAATTTAAACAAGGTAGTCGGTTTTGATACTGTTCAAATAAGGGGGTTTGATATTTTTGACAAAGATTTCCAAAAATGTACAAGCCCAGAAACACATATTAAAGTCAGACTCCCTTACTTGCATACTTGTTCTGGGTTAGTGACTTAAAGTGTTTGTTAACCCAAAAAAATCCCGGTCCCTTAAAGCAGATTAAACAGCACAGTGCTTGTGCTGTGTAATCTGTCCCCCTCTAAACTGTAAAAAAACCTGAGTGATCCTGCCTCTTCCTGTATCTCCCCGCTCAGCGCTGACCATGATAATCAGGGCTGCTGAGCCCTGACCACCGTGTTCAGCGTATGTTCCTTCATCATCCACAGCCCTGCTCTCAGCTCTCCCCTCTCCCTCTCACCCCCTCCTCCCGTCCTGTCAGCTCTGTGTCTGTGTCTCTGTCATATGTTATACTAACCTCCTCTGTGCAAGGGTTTTGCACAGAGTGGCCCCGATCCTCATTTTTTTGGGTCCCCCCACTGCGCTCTTGGCTCCTCCTCTTCTCGAGTTCCCCCACTGAGAGACCCATTCCATGGGGGCACTTGTGCGGGCACACTCCTGAGTCCTGCTGCTGCGTCCATTGACACAGAGAGCATGACTCAGCCCCACCACTAGTTTCTGTGTCATGGATTTGATTGACAGCAGCAGGAGCCAATGGCTCCTGCTGCTATCACTCTATCCAATGAGGACCTGAGACAGTGGCTGGAGCTGCTCTGCTCGTCCTCAATGCTGGAACGATTGGGTTCAGGTAAGAAAAAGGGGGGGTCTGGGGGGGTTCTGCAGAACAAAAGGTTTTTCACCTTAACGCAGCGCATCAACTACCTAGCTGTCAATGTTCCAGTAAAGAAGTTCTGCTATGGAGTCTGGCCTCTGTGTGTATCTGTTTGCCGATATGGCTGTCAGCCAATACCTCGAGAAGTGTGAAAGGAAGCCATGCATAGAATGCATTAAGGTGAAAAACAGTGAGGGTTTACAACCCCTTTAAAGTAGAAAATGTTCCCATAGTTGTTTCACTCCTAACCCCTTGCTATGGGGGGACACATAGAAGAGGAGGAGCCGGGAGTGTGGCAGAGGACCCCAGAAGAGGAGGTTCGGAGGCTCAGGATCGCTCTGTGCAATACCATTGCACTGAGGAGGTAAGCATAACATGTTTATTATTTTTAAAAATATATAATTTACAATCGCTTTAAGCCATGTAGCCTGATTTAGCACCTTCCCCAGTCGCTGACTGGACAATGAATGAGCATCAGCATCCCTTTGCTTTTTCATTCAGTAAGCATGTTTGTTTGTGCTTTATGCAAAGCAGCAGAGCCTTTTTGAAAGGAGGTTAGCATATGCAGTATGGGCATTTCTCTTAGTACAGGTTTCCATTAAAGTGTATTTCTACTTTTACAGCCACATTGGGATACCACCTACTTGATATTTGTTACATGTCCATATTCCCATAGCATAACTAAAAAAATATATTTAAAAATGACTACTTACTCACTTTTTTACTTGGTCTTTGCTTGCTTACAAATCCTATTTAGCTTCCCCCTTCTATACAATGTTAAAGAGATACTGTGTTGGTATGTAAGCAGGTGGAGTTGGGAAGGGTTCCCCTTTTAAGAACACTAGGAATACCCCTTCCCTAGAGGGGTGGAGTGGTAGTCCTCAGTAGGTGGGTAGTAGGGAAGCTGGAGGGCTTTCAATCTTGGCCTGCCTAGAACAGGAAGAGGAGAGAGGCTCAACACAGGTCTCGTCCTTCCACACACACCCCACCAAAAGGGGGGGAAGAAGCTGGATCGGGAGAGAGGCCATGTGAGGCTTATCTGTTACACAGGATGTTTCTGAGCATTGCTGTGTGCCCTAAGGTACAGAAAGAGTAGAGGTACAATGGTCTTTTGACTTTGGCAGAGGTGCAGCCATCGCCCCTATGCCAACCAAGCATCAACTACCTGGCTGTAATTGTTGAAAAAACATTTTTTATTGAAATTAACTACATCGAGTCAATGTTCCAATAAAGAAGTTCTGCTATGGAGTCTGGTCTATGTGTGTATCTGTTTGCCAAAATGTCTCTCAGCCAATACCTGGAGAAGTGTGAAAGGAAGCCATGATGGGTGCAGATATGGCAGTTGGCCTGAAGTGAGAGTGGGACCCATTGAGTAGTCCCCCCCAGGGAGTGAGGAGGTAGCTAGTTCAGCCAGCTGGGTGGAGCAGTTCAGTCCTTGGCCACCACTTCTGCACCAAGGATGCTGGTAGGGGGCCAGGATAGGATAAAGGCCCTGGCACCGGAAAGATTATGGAGGGAAAGCCTACTAGCCACGGTGGCTATGCATAGGGAAGCTTGACCTCTTCCTATAGGCAGATCTAATTTTCAGTTGTAAACTAAACTGGCATGCTCTCTGTCTTTACAAGGAGTATGTTTATGCACCTTAAAAAAAACTGTCTCTTAGGCCTCATGTACACTGCTGCTGGTAAACAGACGTTTAGGAGCATTTGGGCATTTTTTTTTCAGCTGCTCCTGAACTCTCCTCTATGTTATCTTATCAGTACATGTACACAGGGTCGTTCATAGTAGTTTCTAGGCAGTTGAGTTTAGAAGCCTTTTTTGGAACGCAAAAAAAATGGGTTCAGACGGATGTTCAGAGGCATTTGAAACACCATCTAACGGCTTGTTAACGCTGCTAAATTCGGTAACTCGTGTTTAGCAGTGTTTCGTTTACAGACGTTTTCCATTTTAACAGAAAAAAATAAAAAATATTTTTTACCAAACGCTTCTAAACGCGGCTAAACGCGTCATGTAAACGCGGTTAAACTGAAGTTTTTAGAAGCCGGTTTCTAGCTGTCAAGTTAAATCGTTCAGGAGAGGTTAAACAACGTCCCGTGTACATGAAGCTTAAATCTGTCCCCTAATTGCACATTGCCAAATACTCCAAAGTAACAAGTAGAAAAGTAATAAATATTAGAAAAAAAATGATATGCTGTGTGAATGGGAACACATAACAAACATATAGTGGGGCATCTCAAATTTGACTGCAAAAGTGGAAATTCATTTTAAAGCGATGTAGCATTTGGAGGATGAAACCACAATTATCGATGGAGGACATGGGCATCTGGCACTCCCAAAAATGTTGAACGCTAATGAGTCTGCTGAAGGCTCACCAGAGTGTTGAAGCAGAAAGAAGGTGCCATTAACATTTCCGTAAAAACACATTTTGGATAGAAAATACAATTTTGAGCCTTCCTAAATTTTCTTTTACAGAGAAAGCCTCCTTAAATTTTTATTGCTGTTAGGAAAAGAAGTGCTTAGACATCTCTCCAATGGAGGTGCAGACAAAAACGAAATCGATAGTAGAACGAGAAATGGTTGGTTAGACCTTGTAACAATGTTTCTGTTGCTGCCTGTGGCTTTAATACAGGTATGCTATTGTGTAAAATAAATATAGAAATACACTAGTATGTATTTTGTATATGTGTTCCTTATTTGTCTAATGGTTCTCCTGCAATGTAGTCATGCAAGGAAATTTATCATTTAGATTTTTTCAGGTTATCTATTTAAACAATAATAGAATAATTATGAAAAATAAATAAAAATTAAGATGTTTGAGCACCAATTTTCTGGCTACAAGAGAAAAAATCTAAGTGATATATTGATTTATTTATTCACAGATAATATCAACCCTCTTCTCCAGAATGTATTCATTATGCACGTTATTGTGTAATTCCATACTGAGAGGCTGTTGTTGCAATAAAGGCATTTATCATTCAATGTAATATTTCATATTCTCTCCACTTTAAAAGTAATAAAGCTTTTTTTCTTGTATATCTTTGAACTTCTTTTTTAACCCGGGGGGAGATTAATTTGTAAATATGCTAATGATTTTGTGTAATATTAAACCTTAAAAAAAATGCATTTGGTCATATAAATGAACAAATCTATCTTTATCAATTCAAAAGCCTATAGCTAAAAGCGTAAAAGACTCCTTGCAAACTAAATGCTTTGCAAATAATCCCTAAATTACTGGAAATAAACTAGAAGTCTTCATATTTTTTTTTTAAAGCTGCTGTTTATGCTTTATTATGAATTTGTAAAGTTTAACACTGTAATGTTAAGTGTTGTGACCCAGGAAAATTTTACAGTGTATCTTGGATTGAAAAAAGCCATGGTTTTGCTTTCATTTAATAGAATGCACTTGAAGACTACCAAGTACTGTAAAAGCAGATTAACAGCTGGTTCTGATAAAAATGATCAAAGGATTTTTTTTTTTTTTGTTCTCTTTGGAGAGGAAACTTTTTGTTCTTTTTACTGTCACAGAGGTTTGGAACAATGTGACAGTGCAGCAAAACGTTTTTTTCTTCCCCGGGTTGTTTTCAGTAAAGGTGACTATATTAGGTTGGTTGACCTTAGCGTAGGTGGTTACGATTATAGAGATGAATCTGAGCTGGTTATGGTTTTCTCTACCCACATTGGACTGTGAAGACCTTGATGAATCAACCCAGCTATGCTGAGAAGTCAAATTCATAAAATATTTGTTTCATTGTTAGGTTTTGCAAACCGAATATCAACAGCTTGAATTGTTTTCAGGGCTAAATAATACTGATTTTAAAAATGTAGCCTCCCTAAAAAAAAAGTTAAAGCCTAACCCTTATTCTGTAGTCATAAATATTTTTCCCCACAGGTTTTTAAAGAAAGTAATGCTTACCTTCTCTCTACGCCGTCTCCTAAAGACTTACCTATCTGTGATCTAGCACTGCTCCTCCTTTGGCTAATTAGTTCCCAATTAGTTCCCGACTTGCCGCGCGACTCTGCCGGGCAATCTCCACGCGACTCTAGAGGCGACTTGCAAAATGACTTTTGTATTGAAGTCAATGCAAGTTGCCCTAAAGTCGTCCCAAAGTAGTACAGGAACCTTTTTCTAAGTCAGAGCGACTTGAGTCGCTCCTATTAGAACGGTTCCATTGTACAGAGCGGATCGCGACTTGTCAGGTGGCTAAGTCGCCTGACGAGTCGCCCCTGTGTGAACGGGCTCTTACCAAACACACTTCCTATGACCCCAAGCTTTTAATATGGGGATGCGTCATCACATAGGCATGGACTCTAAGTACTATTGGAGCTGGAGTTGGGTTAAACTTAAAGGAGAAGTACAGCCAAAGCTCATTTGGCTATAATACTCCTGTGGATCACTGGAGTGCAGTTCGTTTTGCACTCCTGTGACCTGTTTTCAGCAGACAGCGAGCTGAAGTCTGTCTGCTGATGTCACAGAGCTGGTCCAGGCTTGGGCAAAATCATGACACTGGGGTCAGGATCTGCCACATGCCTGGACCGACACCCAGCTCAGGCTTTCAGTGAGCCGCTGAAAGCCGAGCCGCCCCCTTCACAGCCCAGTGCTCCAGTGAGTGCGAGGGAGCAGAGCAGAGAGCCTGTGACAGACAGTCACCAGCTCTCTGGTCATGGAGCAGTAAAAACCAGCGGTGTTTGATCGCTTGGTTCTCAGTGTTAGAGGCGCCGAGGGACAGATGCATCATTGAACCGATGCTGCATCCAGCTAGGTAAGCATAAATCTACAAAAGCCCCAAACCCCATACTTCTCTTTTGACTTCTATTTTTAATGTCTGCATACATTGCAAGAATTATGGTAATTTTTGTATTGCCCCCTGCCTTGTTCTATTATGGTAATATTATAAACACCAGTCTAGCAATCCCCCCTGACTGTTTGTCTCAGTGATGCTCATCTGTCCAGCAAAGGTAGAGGATGAGACAAGTTTATTTGATACTCTAGGGCAGGAGTATTAAACTCTATTTCATCGTGGACCGTATCAGCATTATGGTTGCCCTCTAAGGGCCGGTTGTATCTGTAAGACAAGAATTTCAAGGGTCCTCCACCCACCATCAGAAATCAAGAGTCCCTTACATCACAGTGCACACCCCTTACCTTGTGCTGTTGCCAGAAAGAAGCTGGGGGCAGAGCTGGGAAGCAGAAAGTGCAGGATCTGGAGGAAGACCCGGAATCAGCTGCCAGAATCTGAGAAATAAAAAGACCAGTGGAAGGCAGAGACGAGAGGGTGCTGCGGCTTCACAGAGAGGCGCAAGATCTGTAGGAGGAGTTCTGTCCTCCTCTCTCCTGCCGACTGCTGAGGTGGAGGGGCGGGCAGAGATAAGCACAGATTTAATACATTTTTTAATTAAGTGCATAAAATCAAAAAGTTTTTTACCTTAATGCATTATTCAGCAAGACAGCCAGGCAATTAGCATTTCTTAGAATGAGCATTTAGCAACTGGTATTCTCCAAAAAGTCTTCTGTAAATGTTCAATTTAACCACTTCAGCTCTGGAAGGTTTACACCCCTTCATGACCAGGCCATTTTTTTGCGATACGGCACTGCGCTACTTTAACTGACAATTGCGCAGGACTATACCTAAATAAAATTGATGTCCTTTTTTTTCCCCCACAAATAGAGATTTATTTTGGTGGTTTTTGATCAACTCTGCAGTTTTTATTTTTTTGTGCAATAAACAAAAAAAGATCGAAAATCTTGAAAAAAATTAAAAAATATTTTTTACTTTCTGCTATAAAACACAACCAATAGAAAAATGTAAAAAAAAAATCTAAATTCTTCATCAATTTAGGCCAATATATATTCTGCTACATGTTTTTTGTTAAAAAAATCCCAAGACACATATATTTATTGGTTTTCACAAAAGTTATAACGTCTACAAACTATGGGATGGATTTATGGATTTTTTATTTATTTTTTATTTGTAATGGTGGCGATCAGCGACTTATAACGGGACTGCGATATTGTGGTGGACAAATCGGACACCAACTGACACTTTTGACACTTTTTTGGAAACCAGTGACACCATTTAGATAAAAATATGCACTGTCACTGTACTAATGACACTGGCAGGGAAGGAGTTAACACCATGGGCGATCAAGGGGTTAAATGTGTGCCTAACATGTGTTACTGTGTACTGTGTGCTGTTTTTACTAAGCTTTGTGCTTTGCAGGGAAAAGAAAGTGAATGAAATGTAAGGCGCTCTCACAGAACTTTGTAAACAAAAAACATCAATAACACAACTCAATAAATTTGAACAAACACAATCCACGTAAAGAAAAAAATCCTTAAATAAAAAGTAAAAACGTGAAAAAAAAGTCCATATAAAACGGTCCTTATAAGATTGCAGCCACCATGTTTCTTAATGGAAAAGTACTCCAAAGCTTGATTCAATTTGTTCTCCACCACTGTGTGAACTAGATGGACTCTTACCAGCAATATAATGTATACGCCTTTGATAACTTGGGGTATCATCCGTTTTAATCTCCCATAGTATCTCCCATATAATAAAAACATAGTCAATAAACCTGGGGTAAGTCCTTAATTCTGGCCACTCAATAAAGGAAACCTCCTCCTCTTCCCATTTGTTAAAGCAGAGTTCCACCCACTTTTTCATCTGAACATTATCAGCTTCAGAATTGACCAAAAAACAGCATTGGGCATTTTTTGTTTTTCTCTTCCTTTACCTTGTTTCCACGGCTTTAATTATAGCTTCCTGTTTCCCCCATCCATGGCGATTTACGCCTCCTCCTGTGGTGCACTGGCTCTTGGGACATGTGTGTCATAATTCCCAGGAGTCAGTGGGCATCGCCGCTAAATACGACAGAAGTGACGTTGCATTGCGCCCATCTTGATACACCCGCACTTGTCCGCAGTAAGCCTAGAGTTAGATGTCGGCAAGTGGACATCTTTATACACCCACCGGAGTTGTGCTTTTTCACATTTATTTTTAAAAGTAAACTCAGTTTATATAGTGAAATACTGTATTTAGAAGTCCGTCTGACTGCTTTGATGTTTAATTTTAAAAGCAAGACTCTGGTGGGTGTATAAAGATGTCCGCTTGGCAACTTCTAACTCTAGGCTAATGCCCCATACACACGGTCGGAATTTCCGCCAGTAAAAGTCCGATGTGAGCTTTTGGTCGGAAATTCCGACCGTGTGTATGCTCCATCTGACTTTTTCTGTCGGAATTTCCGCCAGCAAAAGTTTGAGAGAAGGTTCTCTATTTTTCCGACGGAAAAAGTTCTTATCAGAAATTCCGATCATCTGTATGCAATTCCGACGTGAAAAAAACACGCATGCTCAGAATCAAGCAGAAGAGCCAAACTGCCTATTGAACTTCATTGATCTCGGCTCGTCGTAGTGTTGTACGTCACCGCGTTCTTGATGGTCAAAAGTTCATAGAACTTTTCTGTGACCGTGTGTATGCAAGCCAAACTTGAGCGTAATTCCATCGGAAAAACATCCAAGGTTTTTCCGACGGAAATTCCGCTCGTGTGTACAGGGCATTACTGTACCAAGATGGCCGCGATGCAACGTCACTTCGGCTGCATATTCTGATGGGCAGCGGCTTTCTGATAGAACACTGCCTCTTAGCATTACGATGGCAACCAGAGACAATCCCTTTGCTGCGCCCTGTGTGTAATGCACCTTATCCCGAAAAAGAGACCTAGTGGGCTTCACATGCCCAGAAGCAAGATGGAAAGACAAAGGTTAGTTTAAAAAACAAAACAGGAAATACAGCGGTAGTTTTACTGACATCATTATTTATAAAATGAGATTAATAACAGCATAACAGGTGCTTTTTAAAAAAAAAATGTGGATGGAACTCCGCTTTAAGAAAAATATTAACTATTCTAGGGGCATATCTCGCCCCCATAACTACACCTTTTATTTGTTTGAAGAATTGTCCATGATGCCAAAAGTAATTATTCAAGCCATGTTCAATCCCTCAAGTATCAAGTCAATCTGTGCTTATCTCATATCAGTATGTTTATGTAGAGCCCAATTCGCAGCATTAAGAGCATATATTTGTTTGATATTGGTGTATTAAGACTCTATGTCTATTGTTACCAATAACGTAGATTCACTAACTGTGTGTTCCTGTAATATAGAAAAAATGTCTTGGCTATCCCTAATAAATGCCTTCACTTTAGTTGCCAACAGCTGGAAGAATGTATCTAAATATTCTCCCTAGCGTGAGTACAAAGAGTTGATTCCACTTAGTACAGGTCTTCCGGGGGGGAATTACTTATTCTTATGCATCTTGGGAAGATGATATATTACGGGAATCCTTAAGGCCTTTGCGTAAAGGTATTTTGCCTTTTTCTTATTTAATATCTGCTTGTCTTTTCCTTTCTTCACTCTTTCGTGTAATTTCTCTTTAGGTTTAGACGCTGGGTCCCCTGATATTCTTTTATAGGTGTCTCTATCACCCAATATTTTTTGCATTTCCACTTCGTAGTCACCTTTCCTCAAAATCACTAACTCCCTCTCCTTATCTGCAGGTCTAATTACAATTCCCCTTTCTTTCTCTAACTCCCTGATGCCGTTCCATATATCTTTATTGCTTCTATTCTTCATGATGTTGATATTCCTAACGTCTTCTTGTGTCATACTCTTAAATACTTCAATGTATTTGCTCGCACTCGACTTGGGGTTAAAGATGGATTTGTTTTTTAAGCTACTATATAAATATACTGAGGGTTCCTCATTTGTAGATTTACCCGTCTTATTGCTAAAAAAAACTTTTTTACATTAAGCTTCCTTAAAAAAATGTCAATGTCAATGAATACCTCAAATTTGTCTAAGAACTTTGCTGGAGCAAACTTAAGACCTTCCTTGAGAACAAGACGTTCCTCCTTGGAAAGTTGTATGTCAGCCAAGTTGAAAAATATGCTTTGCAGGAAGAAAAAAAACAGCCCGTTTGTCAGAAGAGACAGTAAAGTCCGAAGCTGATCGTCGGGTGCCGGCGACCAAACATCGGCCAATAGCTGCTGATTGGTTGGTGCTGCAGCCAATCGCAGCACAGCTGGCGCGGCGGGGGTGCGCCAAACAGCGCACTCCCAGCACAGAGTCTGGGCTCTCACAGAGAGTCCCAGGTCTCGTACTAACAATCGGGACCTAGGACTCAATTCACCTGATCATGTAAATGGGTAGCAGAGGGGAGGGGTGGGTGTAGCTGCTCTGTGTGTTTCCCTCTTCTCAGATACTTGGAATGCATCTCCGTCAGAGCAATGTCAAATGTAAATAATAAAGATAGGCCCAGAAGATGTCATACAGCTTCTTGGACTTCATTTATAGCGTACCCTCACTTTTTACAAAGGGGCTAAATTCCTGGAAATCAGCTTTACCTATTTTTAATCCTTTTGCTTCTAGTAATAGCAAATAGATAGGAAGGTATATTATATTTACTTTTTTAAACTTTGTTTTACATTTCTTGAGTTGCTTCCTGGTTTCTGGCCTAGGCCAAAACGATGTCATACATTCCAGGAGGCATCATGGGCATTTTTTTTCTTTCATCTGGAGGAGTGCTTACTTTGTGGAGCATTTAATTCCTGGAGTCCGGGAAATAAATGCTATATGAATCATCTGCCCATACACAAGATGGATTGTTCCCCAAGACGACGTCAGTGTTTGACGAAACGTGCGTCGGGACGTGGACGTACTGACGCCATCATGCTACCCTCGCTGTGGACAGGTGTATGCCTGTGTGCCAGCCGGCTTTATTTCATGCTTTTTGACTTTGTAAACCATGTTAGTGCAACCTTTTTATACAATTAAATCACATTTTTTTAAACTGTTTCACACTATGTGAGTTTCTTTCTGTTTTTTTGGATTGCTGATGTACCGGGGGTTCCAGCTGGATCATCTGCCTAAGGAGAGTTGTGTTTGATCAAAGCACCTGCTACTTCCTGGTATAGGACCCGGGCTGGGTTATAGCCGCATGCTTGTCTAGAGCTTGCTTCTGGTAAGCCTGCAATTCTTATGGTGGTGGTGCACGGAGACTTTGGTGGACATCTGTCATTTGATTTATTTCAATTTGCGGACCTCAATTTTTCTGGGCTTATGGACCTCTATTAATATTCATCACATATGGATTTTTTTTTTCATTTGACTCACTTTAACAAGGATTTCATTATTACTTCTCTTCACAGTTTTTTATGTCATTATTTATATGTCATGTGGTAATGTGTGGTAATATGTGTTAATCTTTAGGGGTCTACTCATTGAACTTTTGAATATCACTTATTCTATTATCAATGTTTGGTTCAATCTCACTTTATTTCTAAGGGGAGCGCAGCTTTATTTTTTCTATTTACGTTTTTGGTGTATCTCACTTTTTAGTTGCTGCTTTTTAGGTTAACATATAGCGCGGTGTCCTAATTTTGCATACACAAGATGGCCACGGCTAGAAATCCTAAGGGGGTGTTTTTTAAAGTGATTTCTCAATGAAATAAAGCATTGAGACATGGATGGATGGATGGATGAATTTGCTTTGAATAAAATTTTTTTTTTATGAAATTGTGTTTTTTGTTTTGTATTGCTCAGACACAGTTGAGTTCCACTTTAAACATGACCAAATTGTGCACTCATCCTGTAGCTCTCCTTTACCACGAATCTTCCACATCCATCCAGCTTGATAAAACATTGGCGGAAATTATAAAAAAATATTAAAAAAACTGACAATTTATGATAAACTTATTACGGTTGCCTTTCAGTCCGGCGCGGCGAGAAACTTTCTTGTAGCTTGTGCCTCGCCGACATACAAATGACAAAAATTCCACTCAATAGCTACCTTTGAAAGCTGAATGTCCAGCTATAAAGCAGAAGCCTTTGTAGATAAATCCTGTCTCCCTCTGAATAAAATAAATAATAAGGAAAGGTTCTTATCGTTAGCGAAAAAATAACAGCCTGTCATTATTTTTCTTTTTAAGGCGCTTGGCGACTCATCATTTCAGGTTGTCAGCATTAAATCTAAGCATTGCAATCTCACATCTTTTCGCTGCTTGTCTCTCTCTATACTGGACCTTGTCTGCCTGTTTCCTCTATAGCACGATTTTTGTTTGTACTACTGTAATCATTGCGCTGGGCTGGCTCTGTGTGGGTGTGCTGGCAAGCGTACAACAAAGTTACGTGGGAACAGAGTTAAGGTTGAATATTTATTAAGAGAAGCCATCTGGCGTCAGCCTGTCTGTACAAGGGGCTCACTTCTATGCTAGACTCTCCTTTTGCCTTTTGTAGGTCTTCTATTCCTTTCTTCTTAGCTTTCTTTTTTTTTTTTTTCCCTTCTTCTCACTTTCTTTCATGTTTTCTTTCTTTCTGCATATTTACAACGCAGAAGGGAAAGAAATCTAAACACACATATATGTGTATATAAATATATCGGGACTTTCATGTATATATTCCTGACCCTTTCCCTTTCTTCGGGTCACCCATGGACCAACCGTTGACGGAGTGTTTGGAGCATGGAACACATATAACATAGCCGTGTATATAAGTGCTCAGATTCCTTGTTTTTAAAAGGGGGTGCCACGTAAAGTGTCACTTGAATTGAAAGAAAACCGTACTGCTTTTTCGGAGAGGGTAGATTTTGGGAAAGTAATGTTTGTAGCACATTTTCACAGGTTTTGTGGTTTCAGTTATTTCCATTACCGTTGTATAGGATGATATATATTCCTGACCCTTTCCCTTTCTTCGGGTCACCCATGGACCAACCGTTGACGGAGTGTTTGGAGCATGGAACACATATGACATAGACGTGTATATAAGTGCTCAGATTCCTTGTTTTTAAAAGGGGGTGCCGCGTAAAGTGTCACTTGAATTGAAGGAAAACCGTACTGCTTTTTCGGAGAGGGTAGATTTTGGGAAAGTAATGTTTGTAGCACATTTTCACAGGTTTTGTGGTTTCAGTTATTTCCATTACCGTTGTAAAGGATGATTTGCATATTTTCCCTCTCCCCTAATATCTGGTCAACATCTCTGCCGAGCAATGGCTGATATAAAATCAAATAGAACATACAGCACATAGCACTCTCTTACTCATCTTTTGAATGCAGTAAAAATGATGATCCCAAGACACTGGAGATCCACCTCTGCACCTGATGTGAAGAAACGTTTCCTTCTCGTAGACTGAGATGGTAGAACTGATTCACATCAGCTGAGACAACTTGACACGCTACATCTACAAATGGTCAGGTAATAAGATAAAATAATGTAGAGACAAAAACTTCAAATAATCCCAAACAAATGCAGCATAAATATTTAAAGGGTAACTCCACTTTCTTGGGGGGAAAAAAATAGCAAATAAAGAAAAAATAATATAGCATATATAATTGCGACACAAGTCATATTGTAATTGAAGGTTATTAAAAAAGACCTTTGCTTTTCAATCTGCAGCTCTGTAATTTTCTGAGAATGCAATGCAATATGGCTACCTGGAGGTGTTCTGTACACAGAGTATGTACTGACCACTCCCCAGAAACATAATTTCCTCCTTGTGTGATTGGCTCACCAATTTTCCCAGAAGTCTGCCTAAGATACAAGTCAGATTTCAGGCATCCCCTGCAACAAAAATGTAATTTTTGGAGAGATACTTTCAATAGGAATACATCTAAAGGGATGCAGGCCCAGCAGATTTCCTCATTAGTGTCCTGCAGGTGCACAGCTGACAGTTAATTATGAAACCACTCCCATTAGACCCACTCAGAACAGAGGCACAGACAAACACACATGGATTTATTCAGAATAACAAAAGGTAGGAATCTGCAACAAAGGTTGGTATAATCCCTGCAATGTACATCGATCACCCAGAGGGGAAGGATCTTTTTATTTTATTTGGAGTAATGCTTTAAATTAAACCATGTTTAGTGAAATGTGCAAAAAAAAAAACAACAACTCTAGGATAAATAAGAGTGCAAAGACTTTCAAATGAAGAGATCTTCCACCAATCCAGCAGATCCTCTCCATGCATGAAATTCACAAACTGCCAGCACCTTTAACAAAGTGAACACTCACCAGACAATGAGCTGTAACAAATACAACAATCACAGCATGTTTGACAAACACTGATCTTCCCAGGATAAGTGTGCACCAATTCCAGAATCACTCCCTTTTAGCAGAAGCAAAATACAACTCCCACTATAAAAATCATAGCTCGCCAAAGCGCTCACGCTGGTCGTGCAGGGGCGCAACATCAGCACTTAGACTCCGCCCTAATGTGCTTCGTCCAATAGGACGTTCCCAATTGTTCAAATTTATTGACACGCACAAGTATATCATTCACTCATCGGCCATGCTAGCCCACCCATACTAATCCATAACTTTATGATGTCTCTGTTCTTTTGAGCGAGGACTTGTGCAATGTTCTGTGGGGTCACCTCAGGGCCTGTTACTACACGTTCATGGTCCGATCCAAAAGAAGACCCAGCCAGGACTCCACATCTATCCTTTCCTATCCCTCCCCTCCTTCTACATCTCCCTAATCCCTCTTACCATGTTCCTCATCTCCTTCTAAGATATTCCGTTCACTTCTACTACACTATTAGAATACCCAATTTCACTATATCCAGTCATAAAACTGGTATACTAACTACTCCTGCCCATGCCCCACCTTTTTTTAATCCCTCATAGGTAGGGATGAGCTGCCAGTTCGCACTGGGTCAGAGGTTCAGTGAACAGCCAAACTAAATGTGTATTTGGCTGAGCTGAACCTCTGGCTGCAGCGGGAAGTGAAACATTAGGCAATGGTATTACTGCCTTGCTCAGGGCTCCTGCTTCTTGTTGTTATGGAGCTGGCAACTGCCAGCATCCTAACAACCAGTGACATATCCCCACCCAGCCTATTCATCTGCCAGCTGGGGATTCCTAGATGACAGGTAAAAGTAAACCAATATGCTGGGGGGGTGATCAACCTTCCCCATGTTGAAAGCATGTGGCATGGTATGGTTTAGCAGAGGGTAAGGCACATGCTCATACCCCCCATTCTTACCTGGCCTGCTATGCTGCATGCTCGGATAAAAGTCTGGTATAGATTTTGGGGGGATTTTATGGTTTTTTTTTATGTTCAATTCGTTTTTATTGTTTTGATATAGAATCAAGTAAACAAAGAAAGACAAGGACCAGGAGCCTGACAAAAGGCAACCTGTTCCGGAAAGCATGAAGTAAACACAGAAAACATCTTGTACACGGTATTGTACAAATAACAGTCATCTTGTGAGGACATTTGTATGACACAATGAGGCTTACATAGTGCTATCGTGCATCTGAAATATACTTCGTTCGACCTGGATGCCCCTGTGGGAACCTGCTGCGTCCCTGGTCCGAAGAAGTCGATGGGAAATGACGTGTCCAAAGTTACTAACGGCACCATTACAACTATAAATTTAAAAGTCTCACAAGTAATATTTATGCCTTTTTTTGCTTGAAATTCCATATCAGACCCCCTGCCCATTTTTTACATACTATCAGTGCAAAAAATACCTGGTGATTACTCCAGTAATCCAGAGCTTCTAACTTCCTGTAGTGAGCTGACAATGCTGTTCTGGCAACCCTGCCAACTCATCTTCACTGTTATAGGGATGGGGAGATTTCTGTAGTCCTAACACATTTCCTGTCCTGGGTTGAAAATGCTGCTTCTTTGTAGGTTCTGTGACAGCAGGAAGGTGGGGTCACCTGGTTGCATCCAGGGGGGTAGATATATTTCGCCCAGATTCAGGCTTTACGCCGACTTATACAACTAGGTGGAGAGTTGTATAAGCCCAGCTGAGGCTAGTGGGCTCATGGATGACTCATACCTCTAGGGAGAGTGTGGGGCGTTGTGCAGACAGGGAGTTGATGAGACCAGCTGAAGCTTGTCAGCTCATTTAGGCCTCTATAAGAACTCCCAGATTCATTAGGTGTTTGCTCATGCCTGGAACCAGACCTGTGTGGACTGTCTAGGGAGAGTGAACCCCCGTGCGGTGAGACAAAGCCTGTGTGGCTATTTGCTTGGACATTTAAAACCAGGGACTTAGGGACTAGGACAGCACTAGGCTGATCCCAGTTGTTAGTTAGGAAACCTGTATGTTTAGTCAGAGGTCAAGTTGACCAGGATTTATTTTATTTATGTTTCTTTTGCTTTGCTGTGTTTTGTCACTGTAAATAGAAAATAAACCGCACCTTTTTGATTTTGAAAACCACAACCTCCGTTTGCTGGGCCTGTTTTTGTGTGGGGAGCCCATCCCGGGGGTCACACACACCCGCTGCCGAGCTAAACCCCCTCACAGTTGGTGGAGAACCAGTGGCAGTTTTTTTTTAAGCCAGCATGGAGGAGATACTGAAGCAGCTGGCTCTAGCAAATGCCAATCAACAGCAGACAAATGCAGGTTTGCAAAAGAGCCTTGCAGCTCATCAACAGAGCCTTGCAGCTCAACAACAGAACTTCGCAGCCCAGCAGCAAGCTCATCAACAGAGCCTTGCAGCCCAGCAGCAGACAAACGCAACTTTGCAACAGAGTCTGGAGGCTCAGCAACAAGCCCAGCAGCAATCTGAGGCCCGCTTCATAGACCTGTTGCAGAAGCAAGAGCAGAGACTACAACAACAGATGGAAGCAGTAATGCAGCAACGTCCGCAGACCAGTGAGGAAAGCCGTCCCACTAATACCGCGTCCTTTGGGGTGAGTCGTTTATTGACAAAAATGACTGGAGAGGATGATCCAGAGGTATTTTTGACCACATTTGAAAGGACCGCTGAAAGAGAAAAGTGGCCTGAGGAGCAGTGGGCTGGACTGGTGGCTCCTCTGTTAACTGGTGAATCGCAGAAAGCTTACTATGACCTAGAGCCTAACCAAGCAAAAGACTATGTGATGCTAAAAGCTGAAATTTTGGCAAGGCTGGGTGTCACCCAGGCTGTCCGGGCTCAGCGTGTGCATAACTGGACTTTCCAGCTTGGAAAACCCCCCAGGTCTCAAATGTATGATCTCATTCACCTGAGCAGAAAGTGGCTACAGCCAGAGACTTTGTCCGCACCAAAGATTGTGGAACGTGTTGTAATGGATCGGTTTTTGAGAGCTCTTCCTACTGCCATCCAAAAGTGGGTAAGCCATGGAGACCCAGAGACGGCCGATGGTCTTGTGGATCGTGTGGAGAAATACTTGGCTACAGAGAACCTGACGGCCTCTTCCAGAGACACTCGGACTTTCCACCCTAAGACCAGACCATCCCCAGGGGCGGATAAGAGGATTCCAAGGGGTGAGGGTGGAGAGAGTGAGAGGGTGGGAGCTCTACCCCAAGTTTGGCGAGAACAGCCTGGGAAATCAGCGGCTCAAGAGGCGGCAAGAAGGATCGTTTGCTACCGCTGCCGGCAAGCGGGACATATTGCAGCCAATTGCCCGGTTGTGGAGGAACCCATGCAGTGTGACTTTCTGACGGGCAGACGTCAGTCGCTGTGTGCGACAGTCGCATGCACTGCCATTCGAGGAACTGAGAAACATTTATGCAAAATGTGTGTTAATGGTAGAAATGTTGTGGTATTGCTGGATTCAGGTAGCCTTGTGACCCTGATAAAGGCTGAGTTAGTTAAAACAGAGGTCTTTGGGAATAGCAAGGTAGCTGTTATTTGTGTGCATGGGGACACCCGAGAGTATCCAGTGACTACAGTGTGTTTCGAGACCCCCAAAGGTACCCTCTCTCATCCAGTGGGCTTAGTATCTCAGTTACCGCATGACGCCATTGTGGGAAGGGATTTTCCGAAGTTCTGGGAACTGTGGGATGATCCTGAGCCCCCCACTGGTGCCCCTATGTACCAGGAATGTGATAGCCAGAACTCCCCTGAGAGTGGTGAGGACTCTCCGGAATTTCCCTTATCAGTATTGGCAGGGGAGACTCAAGAAACTGGAGAGGAACCCACCTCCTCAGACGAAAACCTACCGTCTGTGGAGTTTTCTGATCTTGAGGTTCACAGGAAAAACTTTGCCACAGAACAGTTGAAAGACCCCGCCCTAATAAAGGCACGGGAAAACGTAGTGAAAATAGATGGCGAGTTAGTGAACCCAGATAATACCTGCACTTACCCATACTTCAGCGTAGAGAAGGACCTACTGTATCGGGTGGCAAAAAGGGCAGAAGAAACCGTTGAGCAGCTTGTGGTGCCCAAACCTTACAGGAAGTTGGTGTTGGAGTTGGCCCATGGGCACATTCTTGGAGGTCATCTGGGGACAGAGAAAACCCGAGAGAGGGTATTACAGAGATTCTATTGGCCGGGGGTGATGAAGGACATAGAAAATTATTGTTCCTCCTGCCCTGTGTGTCAGAGGTCGGCCCCGATGCCACATTTCCGTAGCCCGCTGGTCCCTCTACCCATCATTGAGGTCCCGTTTGAGAGGATCGCCATGGATTTGGTAGGGCCTATAATCAAGTCCGCTAGGGGGCACCAGTACATATTAGTTATAATGGACTATGCCACCCGTTATCCAGAAGCGATCCCTCTCCGAAATACCTCGGCCAAAACCATAGCCAAAGAGCTATCTCTTGTGTTTAGCCGGGTGGGTATTTGTAAAGAACTGCTTACGGACCAAGGTACACCCTTTATGTCCCGGGTTATGAAGGAGCTGTGTAAATTGTTCAAAGTGACGCAATTACGTACATCTGTGTATCACCCCCAAACCGATGGGCTGGTTGAAAGATTCAACAAAACCCTAAAACAAATGTTGAAGAAAGTGGTGGATAGAGATGGAAAGGATTGGGACTGTCTACTTCCTTATCTGATGTTTGCTATTAGGGAGGTGCCCCAATCCTCTACGGGATTCTCCCCCTTTGAGTTACTGTATGGGAGACACCCAAGAGGGCTGTTGGATATTGCCAAGGAAACTTGGGAAAGTGAGAGTTCTCCCCACAGGAGTGTGATTGAGCATGTCGCCCTGATGCAAGACCGAATTGCACAGGTAATGCCCATCGTGAAGGAACATTTGGCCCAAGCGCAGTTAGCACAGCAGAGAGTGTACAACCGTGGAGCCAAGACCCGTACCTTTTCCCCGGGGGATAGGATACTGGTACTTGTCCCTACGGTTGAAAGTAAATTCCTTGCCAAATGGCAAGGCCCCTATGAGATAATGGAAAAAGTGAGCGAAGTGAATTACAAGGTCAGACAACCAGGAAGGCGAAAGCCCGAACAGATCTATCACGTTAATCTGTTGAAAGCCTGGAGGGATAGAGAGTCCCTAGTCGCAGACACTTGGTCACCAGCTCAAACTGGTTGCGTGATTCCTGAGGTTGGAATAGCAGCCACCTTGTCACAACCACAACAACAGGAGGTTAAGGAGTTTGTGCTTCGCAACAAGGAGGTATTCTCTGAGCTGCCGGGACAAACATCTGGGGTAGAGCATGACATCATTACCCCGCCCGGTGAAAGGGTGAAGTTAAAACCCTATCGGATCCCAGAGGCCCGACGGGAGGCAATACGGGAGGAAGTACAGAAAATGCTGAACTTAGGGGTGATAGAGGAGTCCCAAAGTGATTGGTCTAGTCCCATTGTGTTGGTGCCTAAACCGGATGGGAGCTGGCGATTTTGTAACGATTTTCGTCAGTTGAACAAAGTTACAAAATTTGACACCTACCCCATGCCACGTATAGATGAGTTGATCGACCGGCTGGGAACAGCCCGATACATGACGACTCTTGACCTCACAAAAGGGTATTGGCAAATCCCCCTGGCCAAGTCGGCCAAAGAGAAAACCGCATTTGTAACCCCAGACGGGGCGTTCCAATATAAAAGAATGCCATTCGGGTTACAGAATGCGCCGGCCACATTCCAGCGGAAAATGGACCAGATGCTGAGGCCCCATCGGAAGTATGCTGCGGCTTACCTGGATGACGTAATTGTCCATAGCACAGATTGGGCCTCACATCTGCCAAAAGTGCAAGCAGTCCTGGACTCTGTTCGGGAAGCGGGGTTTACGGCTAACCCCAAGAAGTGTACCATTGGGCAGGAGGAGGCCAAATATCTTGGGTACACCATTGGGAGGGGAGTAATAAAACCCCAACTCAACAAAGTCGAGGCCATCCAGAGTTGGCCACGTCCCAACAGCAAGAAGCAGGTACGAGCCTTTCTGGGAATCGCTGGGTATTATCGGCGATTCATTCCCCACTTTGCTTCTAAGGCTGTGCCCCTAACCAACCTGACGAAGGGGAAAGGGTCGGTCATGATTAAATGGACCCCCGAGGCTGAGGCAGCATTCCAATTCTTGAAACAAGCCTTATGTAGCCAGCCAGTGTTGTACTCACCCGACTTCTCTAAAGACTTTGTCGTACAAAGTGATGCGTCAGATGTGGGGTTAGGAGCAGTATTGTCCCAGGTCTGGAACGGGGAAGAGCACCCAGTCATTTACCTCAGCAGGAAGTTGAAGTCCCATGAGGTAAATTACGCCACCGTTGAAAAGGAGTGTTTAGCGGTGAAGTGGGCTCTAGATTCCCTTCAGTACTACCTGCTAGGTAGGCACTTTGACATGGTTACGGATCACGCTCCGTTAAAGTGGATGGCTCAAAACAAGGAAACAAATAGAAGAGTGAATAGGTGGTTCCTGGCCCTCCAGGAATTCAACTTCACAGTAAAGCATCGCCCTGGCGTTCAAATGGGGAATGTGGATGCTTTGTCTCGAGTACATGAATGCCTGATTGCTGGTGTTCCAACCCCGAGGTTAAAACAAGAGGGGGGGGTATGTGACAGCAGGAAGGTGGGGTCACCTGGTTGCATCCAGGGGGGTAGATATATTTCGCCCAGATTCAGGCTTTACGCCGACTTATACAACTAGGTGGAGAGTTGTATAAGCCCAGCTGAGGCTAGTGGGCTCATGGATGACTCATACCTCTAGGGAGAGTGTGGGGCGTCGTGCAGACAGGGAGTTGATGAGACCAGCTGAAGCTTGTCAGCTCATTTAGGCCTCTATAAGAACTCCCAGATTCATTAGGTGTTTGCTCATGCCTGGAACCAGACCTGTGTGGACTGTCTAGGGAGAGTGAACCCCTGTGCGGTGAGACAAAGCCTGTGTGGCTATTTGCTTGGACATTTAAAACCAGGGACTTAGGGACTAGGACAGCACTAGGCTGATCCCAGTTGTTAGTTAGGAAACCTGTATGTTTAGTCAGAGGTCAAGTTGACCAGGATTTATTTTATTTATGTTTCTTTTGCTTTGCTGTGTTTTGTCACTGTAAATAGAAAATAAACCGCACCTTTTTGATTTTGAAAACCACAACCTCCGTTTGCTGGGCCTGTTTTTGTGTGGGGAGCCCATCCCGGGGGTCACACACACCCGCTGCCGAGCTAACCCCCCTCACAGTTCTTAGAAAGTGTGTTACTGGCAGGATCACCAAGTGAAAAGGCAGGAAAGACCAATACAGCATTGAATAAATTAGACCCACATATGTTTTAAAGCAATGCATGTATTGAAACCAAAGAAATATATGAAGTTTATCAAAAAATTGTGGGTGTGCTTATTCAGCTAATGGGGTAGTATCTCCTGAATTGCCAGAATACTCTAGTTCCAGTGGCTGCTCTGTGTCCTTAGGCTCCATGTACACAGAAGCTCAAAAACGGTCGCTTTTAAAGCAGCAGAAAAAGCTAGCTTTTATCAGCGTTTTTTTACTAGCTTTTATTAGCGTTTTTCAGTGTAGCGTTTTTTAGCTTTAAAAAAAAAAAAAAAAATTTCAATGGACCAAAAATTGCTAAAAAGCGGTTTTTGAGTGTTTTTGAGCGTTTATGAGCGTTTTTTCGGCGTTTTTCGGTTTTTTCTGCCGAAAAACGGCACTTTGAACGCAAATTTCTTGCGTTCAGAAAAAAGCCCATTAACTCCACTGCTCATTAAAGCTAAAAAACGTTATTTGTACATGAACACATAGGCTAACATAGAGTGCAGTTAATGGGCTTTTTAAAAAAACGGCAAAACGCCCATTAACTGCAGTTTATCAGCTTCTGTGTACATGGAGCCTAAGGCCCCTTTCACACGGAGGTCCGTTCAGGTCCGCCTGTCAGTTTTTTAGGCGGACCTGAAACGGATCCTCCATGTACCCCTATGGAGGCACGGATGTCAGCGGAGACATGTCCGCTGACATCCGCTCCGCTCCGCCAAAGTGTGACGGAGGAAAACCCTATTTTTCCTTCCGTCGGCGGAGCGGATCGGATGACAACGGACTCTACGGTCCGTCGTCATCCGATTCCCCATAGGGGAGAGCGGCTCTCTGACAGGGTGGTCCCTGCACAGTGTGCGGGGACCGCCCAGTCATCCGTCGGCTCAGCGGGGATCAACGGAGCGATCCCCGCTGAGCAAGCGGAGCTTCATGGGGCGGATCTGCACGGATCCGCCCCGTGTGAAAGGACCCTAAGTCTTTAGATCCCTCCAGCTCTTCTCCTGTGCCCCTGGACTTCGTCATTGAGAGGAAATATTTTTATGAGGATAATCACAAGTAGCTGTTTGTGTTCTGAATTGTTTTACTGAAGTTGAGATTCTGAGCTAGATTCTCAGTTTTTATAGAGTTTTACAGAGACTATATTAAGCAGTTATCCTGATTGAATATCAGGCATTGCTCTGAGGAGCCCATATCTGTGCAGCTTTCATAATCTATATTATCTGTTTTGTATTATTTTGCAGTGTATGCATGCTCTTTGCATTTTTGATTCTACTTTTCACCTGTACAATAACCTACACGCTGAAGTTAAAGTGATTCTAAAGGCTCTTTATTTTTTTCTATATAAACCCTAAACATGTTATACTTAACCGCTCTGTGCAATGGTTTGGCACAGAGCAGTCCTCCTCTCCTCTGCCCCCCCCGCTAATGCTTCTGGCTCCACCCTCCCGCGCTCAGTGACTGGTGCATACTTGTTACCGATCCAACTCTGTGTGTCCCAAAGGCAAACAGAGCTCAGCTTGGTCCCACCCCCTGCTCCCTCCCCACTGGCTGTAATTGACAGCAGAGGGAGCCAATGGCTCCCACTGCTGTGTCTGAGCCAAGGAAGAGAGAGAGAGAGCTAAGAGAGCGTATAGCTGGATTGAGATCAGGTTCAGATGAGGTGGGCCTGGTGGGGGGAGCTGAATGCAGAAGGTTTTTGACCTTAATACAGGGAATGCATGAAGGTAAAAAAACTTTTGCCTTTAGAACCACTTTAAGCTGGTAATACACTGTTAGTTCTTTTTTCATTCAGCCAGCAGGCTTACCACAAACGAGGTGGATGGAAGAATTCCCCTTTACCAGGACATTGTATTCTGATACAAAGCTCAGTGGCTGCAGGAAATAAAAAAAATATTACAGCATGCCCCTTCAACAGAAGTTAATTATATAATTGATCTCTGTTGAGCAGAGAATCCTACACACTGAAGAAATTCAGCCTGTCCATGCTGGACCAGCCAAATTGTAATCAGTGTGTGACCACTTTTACTTTTTGTCTGTTCATTCTGCCAATTACCTATTTTTATCTCTGTCTGTGTTGCTGTTGGAGAGTTCCCCTTTCTTCCTGTCTGGTAAAATGCCGTCAGCAGGACAGGAAGCAAGGATAAATCCTTCTAATGTCCTGGACCCTTTCCCACTCAATCAAAAACTAAGAAAACATGCATTAACAAAGGTCAGAACTCTATTACAAAAAAAAGTCCTTGGCACAGTCCTAAAATTGTATCTTCTGTATCAATAATTATTGTGCTCACATACAGTATCTCACAAAAGTGAGTACACCTACACAGTCAAGCATGGTGGTGGGAGTGTTATAATCTGGGGCTGCATGATTGCTGCCAGTACTGGGGAGCTACAGTTCATTGAGGGAACCATGAATGCCAACATGTACTGTGACATACTGAGCAGAGCATGATCCCCCTCCTTCGGAGACTGGGCCGCAGGGCAGTTTTCCAACATGATAACGACCCCAAACACACCTCCGAGACGACCTCTGCCTTGCTAAAGAAGTTGAGGGTAAAGATGATAGACTGGCCAAGCATGTTTCTAGACCTAAACCCTATTGAGCATCTGTGGGGCATCCTCAAATGGAAGGTGGAGGAGCGCAAGGTCTCTAACATTCACCAGCTCCGAGATGTCGTCATGGAGGAGTGGAAGAGGACTCCAGTGGCAACCTGTGAAGCTCTGGTGATCTCCATGCCCAAGAGGGTTAAGGCAGGGCTGGAAAATAATGGTGTCCACACAAAATTTTGACACTTTGGGCCCAATTTGGACATTTTCACTTAGGGGTGTACTCACTTTTGTTGCCAGCGGTTTAGACATTAATGGTGTGTTGAGTTATTTTGAGGGGACAGAAAATTTACACTGTTATACAAGCTGTACACTCACTACTTTACATTGTAGCAAAGTGTAATTTCTTTACATTTTCTGTCACATGAAAAGATATAATAAAATATTATCAAAAATGTGAGGGGTGTACTTACTTTTGTGAGATACTGTATATAAATGCATGCTATGCAACACCCAGTGCTGTATGTGTCTGTCACTCCCACACGCCAATCTACTGTTACCTAATATAAAAATCTTTCAGCCATATAACACTCTCATCCTCCTCCGTTCCTGGAAGTCTTTCCGCTTTCGAATCCTAGTGACGTTGACCAAAATTTGATAGGGTAATACAGATTTAATCGATAAGATAAAATTTATAAAATTGTGCTCACATTTATCTGTAACTATGAGCAGTGGTGTATTTTGGTTTTGTGCTGCTCTAGGCAAGACTAAAATCGGGCGCCCGCCCATCTAAATTTGTCCCACCCCTTGCAGTCCATGCGATTCAATCCTGTCCACCAAAAACAGGCGGATGAGGGAGCTATTCCCCATCTGTCTGAGGGATCGGATCGAATGGCAGTCAGATGGAAATAGACAGGCGGTCTGTTTCCATTCAAACACCCCATAGGGGAGAGCGGGCTGTGTCCGCGTTAGCTCTGCATAGCAGACAGATCCCCCGCTGAGGAAAGTCCCTTTCTCTGCAGCCTGAGCTGCACTGTGGATGAATGAGATAGGAGTCTGTATAAAGACATCTATATTCATTCATAAAATTAAATATAGTAAACAGTGTTTACTATATTTTGTTCACAAACTTGCAAACAGTAAACAGGTTTCTATGTGTCAGTGATATAGGCTTGGTTCACACTGGTGCAATGCGAGAACCCTTGCGAATCCAGCACGGGTTTTCGCATCGCACCCGACTCGCAGGCAGTTCACACTGCCATATGCCAACCGCTGCGGGTGTCAATACAAAGTTAATGACACCCCCAGATCATGTCAGTTCGGACATGAATCTAATCTGGTGTGGACCAAAAAAAGGGTCCTGCACCCTAAACCGAGCCTAATAAATACAGAAGCGATCAGTACTGTGATCTCTGTCTGTATTCTTCCAGGAAAGGAAGGGGGCTGGAAAACACATGTTTACTAGCCCCTCGCTCTACATCCATCCAGTGACCTCCTGCACCAGCAGCGACTGCAGCCGGCACGAGGGGAGAAGGGAAAGCCAGCCAGCAGCGATCAGGGAGGTGGGGGGCACTGAAGGAGGGGTCGGAGGAGTGGAGGGAGATCTATTTGGCCAAACAGATCGCTCTGTGGCTGCCCTGCAGCTCCCAAAGTCAGAGGTAGGACAGAGGCGGGAGGCCGACAGCTGCAGGGCATCCAGGTTTGCGAAGGGGGGGATCAGTGCAGCTGGGTGAAGTGGCAGGGAGAGGGAGAGGGAGCCTGGGGGTGGCACAGTTTCTTCTGAAAAATTCCACCCAAGGCAAACTCCCTGTTTGCCTCGTGGTAGATACACCCCTGACTATAAGTGCAACCAAAGTGAATAACAAGAAAAGAAAAAGAAAGGCGCACCAGCCTCGTGCATTACCGTTGGATAAATTTATTATAGCGAATAAAAGAATCCTACTTACAAACAAACGAAAAAGCCATGCGTATACAAGGAACCACAGAGGCGCAGCAATGCGTCCAAAACGAATCCACTCGAATCGGTCACGGAGGGATTGACAAAGATCACTGCTGGCTGACGCGTTTCGAAGACAAGTCTTCTTCCTCAGAGCTCAGCCGATTGTCTTCGAAACGCGTCAGCCAGCAGTGATCTTTGTGCGCCTCTGTGGTTCCTTGTATACGCATGGCTTTTTCGTTTGTTTGTAAGTAGGATTCTTTTATTCGCTATAATAAATTTATCCAACGGCTGGTGCGCCTTTCTTTTTCTTTTCTTGTTATTTACCACTAGGATACCCCTATCTGTGAAGGCAGCAAAGCCAAGTGTCATCCATTTGTTCACTTTCAAACTGTCCGGTATTCCACTTGTGCGCAGGAGTATTTAGTTATTCAAGGTACTGCAACCAAAGTGACCCTGTGCATGAAATTCCTGATGTATCTAGTCCCACATGCCAGTGTACTGCCAATGTAATTAGCCACATATCACAGAGCTAGATATCACACATTAAAACTTCCTCCTTCCCAGGGGCATCGTTAGGGGTGGGCTGGGGAGGCTGGAGCCCCGAATGGGTCCCTGTAAAGCCCAGGGTCTCAGGCATGCAGTATTTTATTATTAGCCCCGAGCGCCGCCGAGCAGGGACCATTCTTGTTCCGACAGGTGCCGAGCGCCGCCGAGTGACATAGCAGGTCCCGCCTTCTGGAGACTGCGGCGCCTATGATATACGTCCCACTGGTCCAATGCCGGGACTGCGGGACATGTGACGTCCATCATAGGCACTGCAAGCTCAGAAGGCGGAAATTACAATGCCGCCCGCTGCGCCACGCCACATCCCCGCTCCCTGCTCGGCACTCGGTTTGGCGGCTCTCCTCTCCTCCTCGGCTCCTCCTCTAGCTTCATCTCGACTATGATGGGCACTGTTAGGACCTGGGCTTGAACCTGGGACCTCTGGTGTGTCTGGTGGTGACTCTACTTGCTGAGCCACCTGTAATGCTGGACAGCTCCTTGGATAGTTCATTAGACAATTCCTTGAATGATCTTTCTTGTCTTGAATCTTGTTTGCCTTGAACCTTGAACCCTTTGCTCCTCCCAGGAACTTCCTGATTTAAGCCATGTCCCTGCACTTCCTGGTGCCAGAATATTGTGTCTTCATCAGCCAATATCTTGCTCCTGTCTACTGCTGCCGACCGCATCTTTGCTACCACTCACTACCGACTTTTGGCTCGTCCCCGACTACGTTTCTGCTTGATCCCTACCTGTATTATCTGTTTCTGGACCCCGGCTTGCTCACCCCCTTGTGGGGCTAATCTGAGGACCGCGACCTGGCACTGACACGCAGCGAAGCCCATCTCCACCTTTAGGAGCCCTGGTGAATACCGGTCAGTGCTTAGACCCCGCACCTCAGGTGAACCCGTGTCATCAGCCAGGGTGACCTGTGTGAATACCTGCTCTGCTTCTATAGCTACTGGCCTCTGAGCCTGACTCCAGACCGTGACAGGCACATTGGGCTTGCCGGCGCCACACACCGCACACCACGGCTGAGGTAGGTCAGTGAGCGACTGTGTATGTAGGTCATGTCAGTGTATGTAGGTCAGGTCACTGTATGTAGGTCATGTCACTGTATGTAGGTCATGTGTCAGAAACAACCCTGAAAGACATGCTAGTGTCCCTAAGAGCTTCCTTACATGCTGATCTCATGGAATGTGTAACTGACATACATACACACACGGACACACACGTCAGTGTGTGTCAGTGTGTGTGTCAGTGTGTGTATGTCAGTGTGTGTGTGTGTGTATGTCAGTGTGTGTGTGTAATGTCAGTGTGTGTGTACTGACATACATACACACACACTGACATACATACACACACACACACTGACATACATACACACACACACTGACATGTAGGTCAGTGTATGTAGGTCAGGGTACGTGTGTCAGGTAGGTCACACAACCCCATTGCCCAGCCAAAAAACCCTGCACCACTTCACCGCGCCTGCAGCTCCCCCCCCCCCACGGTGCCGGCTTAGGGCTTAACGCCCCTGGTCTTTTTGCCACCTAGCAACGCCCCTGCTCCTTCCTCTCCATGGCTCTTCTAGAGCCGGTCCAGTACAAGCCGGGCTTAGAGGAAGTGGGTTAAATGATGCTGCCCATCAAACTGAGGACATCTTGATTGACAACAATGAAAATAGATGGGAAGTGAACTGAACCTTTTACATTATTTTTCCCAGTGTGAATTACAAACACAAGCCTTGTCAGCAGCTTGTTTGCCAAGAAAGAAAAAGTGTTTTAGCTGGACATATCTTTGAGATGAAAAAGTATATAGTTTTAAAAGGCCACAATACAAAATTAATAAAAGCAGGGCAGTAACATATTGTACATGCCCCACATCATTTAGAGGGGAACATTTAAAAAAAAATACTATTAGGAAGGAAGTGTTAAAGAAGAAAAAGGCTAGTGTAAAAGTGCTGTAGAATTATAACCACACAAAATAAAGTTGAGCAAACTGGACTCTGGTGGAACAGATTTTAAGTTCACAATCTAAAGTCTACATGTGGTGACTTTAGTGTGCATTGTGTAGACTTACACTCATGTTACAGGTGCTGAAATGGGTCCATTTTACCCATGACAGTTTTATGCCTCCTATCCAAAGTCAGGAGAATTTATGTCTTAGTAAATTAAAATGGCATAGCCTGTGCATAAAGAGGAATCAGAGCCATGTATTATTTCATCTTTATGTTTAAAATCATAAAAAATATGTGCATATTTCCTCCATGATTAAGCCTGTCTACAGATCACTAAACCTTTAAATCATTGATGCAGATATTGCAATAAAGTACCAAGTCTTAAGAAAGATGCTTAAATAGAGATTTTATCTGGATGCCACAATAGCAGTGGCTCTGTTTCAGGATATCTAGACAACAGGAATGAGTTTATTAAAAAAAAATAAAAAATGATCCAAATCAACTTAGAGGTCCTTTCTGATAACCTTGCAAATGTATCCAATCTCCTCCTGAACTTCTCAACAGCTAAAAGTCGTGGAAGCCAGACAACCCTTCCAGGCAACTTTATTACAGCTAGTATATTTGGGGGGACTATGATGCCTACAATTGTCTTTGCGATGGCCGAAATAGTTGAGCAGCAATATCTCTCCACTTAGGTCTTATGCCGCATACACATGATTGGACATTCCGACAACAAAACCGTGGATTTTTTTCCTGATGGATGTTCGCTCAAACTTGTCTTGCATACACACGGTCACACAAATGTTGTCCGAAATTGCGAACGCCAAGAACGCGGTGACGTACAACACTATGACGAGCCGAGAAAAATTAAGTTCAATGATTCCGAGCATGCGTCAAATTGATTTCGAGCATGCGTCAAATTGATTCCGAGCATGCATAGAATTTTTGTGCGTTGAATTGTGAATTGTGAAATTGTGAATCTCCGACAACAACATTTGTTGTCGGAAAATTTAAGAACCAGTTCTCAAATTTTTGTTGTCGGAAATTCTGACAGCAAATGTCTGATGTAGCATACACACGGTCGGATTTTTCCAAGCTCACATTGAACATTTGTTGTCGGAAAATCCGACCGTGTGTACGCGGCATTAGATGTAAGAAATTAGTATGTTCTTTAGCTGACAGTACGTTGCTTTGGGTGGATTTGGCTTTAGCACTTTAGCTTTAGTGTATTCTTTAGAATCAGCAGGGTGTGAAAGTAAGGGGCATTTAAATGAGAGTGGTCCATAGTTCTGTAGGCAATCAATGGACCCATTTCTAACCAAAGTGTGCTAAGTGAATGGTGTGAACAATAACCTTGCCTGCCTGTTAACCGAGATTGCAATAAAAAGGTAGCAGAATGGTAGTATGGTGATGACAGGGGTTAGCATTGGAGGACTTTTACAGCCGATACTGGAGTAAGGATCCCTGCCTCCTGCCAGTTATGTAATTGATCATGGCATGAGATCCAACACTAAAAATCTGGTGAACCTAGTAGAACCAAATCTGATGTGGGCCTCTCTCAGTCAGAGGAGGATTTTTGCACAGCTAACATAGACTATGATGTATGACCTAGGATGGCAGGACTGCTAAGGGTGGCACGCAGCCATTCATGCATCATGTTGACTCTCAGGAGCACATTTTAGTGTATAGTAATTTGTAATAGTAATAACTTTTGCACAAACCAATCAATATTCGTTTATTGGATTTATTTATTTATTTATTTATTTTTACCAAAAATATGTAGCAAAATACATATTGGCCTAAACTTCTGAAGAAATTAGATGTTTAAATTTTTTTTATTGGATGTGTTTTATAACAGAAAGTAAAAAATATTGTGTTTTTTTTTTTTTTTTTTTTTTTTTTTACATTTACGGTCTTTTTTTGTTTATAGCACAACAAAAAACAAAAAAACGGTGATGACCAAATACGACAAAAAAAAAGCTCTATTTGTTTGGTACAGTGTTGCATGACCGCACAATTGGCAGTTAAAGTAACGCTATGCTGTATCACAAAAAATGGCCTGGTCATGAAGGAGGTAAATCTTCTGGAGGTTAAGCAGTTAAAATATGCTTTCCTTAGCAGAAGAAATTTGTATATGTCATCAAACCCATCAAACATGTGTTTTAATGAAAAGAAAATAATTCCTATATACTCTTGAGCGCAACCATATATCCCGAACATGGTAGACATGAATATAGATCACATGCAGCTCCCATAACTACATCACAATCAGGTAACAGGCACAGCAACCAACTTGCATGGAATGGTGTGTGTGCATATTGTATGAATAAAACATTGTCTAAAAGTCAGATTGTCCGGTTCTGAACAATTATACCCTTCTGGGAATGTCTGGCTTTACATAAATCCCCAGATGTTTTGTTAGACAGCAGCTGACACCTGTCATTGCATTGAAGATGGTTTTAGTTATTTACAGGACAAACAGCTATTAGATGCCCAGTAATTACTATTACTTAATGCACCACAGACAGAGCAAGACAATGAATGCCAGCCTCCCCTCTTGCACGGCAGCCCAAACTGCACTCCAGGCAAATTTAAATAAGTAACAAGCTACTGCGGCTTTCAGGCGAACACGTGAATTTGCATTGTTTTATATTCATCATAAATATTTCACTTAATTACTGTGGTACCTTGTACACAACGACCAAACAACATTACACATTTAGTAGCGTGGTCCCTGCTGACTCCAAGCTGTTCTGCATAGCTCAGTTGCTGAGTTTAGGAGCCTTGTGACTGTGTATGCTTGTATGACTTTTATCCACATGTCTAGAATACTCCAGAGGACAACGATGATGCACAAAGCCCCGTACCCTACAACAGCCGATTAATACTGAACACATCTTTATGCGCAACCATGACACCATAAATAAAATAAAAAACATTGAATTATAGGTGGAACCAAGAAGACACCCAAAAACGATATATTATACACAACCCCTAGTCAATAAGCATAACCAACATAAACAGACAAGACAACTTTTTAGCATGCAGTCACCACAGCACTTTATTTTTGGTATTATAGCACCCCTCTGACACCCCCAAGTCAGAATAGCACCTCCAAAGAAAGGCCTACGGCAGGCTGGCATTTCACCCTGAGTTTTATTGCAGAACAGTAAAGGAAGAGGTCCCAGATACCGTAGAAGTCAGATCATCTAGAGACTCTTGAGATCCAGATCAATGTCCAGCTTCATAGTGTCAGAAACTTTAAGCTGAACTGGCAACACTGTACGCATGTCCTCAAATTTTAGTGCATCCTCCAAGTGAGCCACCAGGCCTTTTTGAGAGAGACCAGCCTTCTTCCTGTCTGTCTCCAGCAGAGGCCCCCCTGGGTCTTCTCCTTGGCATAGCTTCCTCCAGACCAGGCAGGACAGCTTCAGGACCACTTGAGCACACATTAGGCCCTAAAACAGGCTATTGGGCTGAACAGCGGAGCTCCATGCAGCAGCACCTCCCTAAGCCTCAGCCCAGGGGAGGAGAAAAAGTATATGGCCTGTCCCTAATATTTATATCCTCCCCCAGCAGGCACCAGTGGCTTAAACTTCCTACTGGATTTGCAAAAGAAAATATAAATATTCATAACTTAGTTTTGTTTGTGAAATCTCATACTATGACCGGTGATAGCATTGACATCAACTGGCGACAGTGAGAAATCACAAGCCAACTTAAAACAGAACTTCCCCAAAAGGGGATGTCTAGATTTCCTTCTCCTCCCCCCTGCTCTACCACATTTGGAATGTTATTTTTTTTTTTTTAGTGAGCGGGTACCTGATTTTAAAGTTTTGTGTACAGGCTGAAGCTCATCTTTAAGCTTAGGGAAAAACAAGATGGAAAAAATTATACATTCAGTCTGAGCTAACTACAGCCCTCCAAAGAACAGGTAAGGTGTTCTGATATTTCTCAGATTTTCCTGATCTGCATATTTTTTCCAGGTCGGTAAACCTGAAGGTATTATAGGCATTGGATTAGCAGAAAAGCCAGGCAAAACATTTTCAGGAAGGAGGTCAGCAATATAAACCCAGTATTTCTCCCATAAGAAGTTTACTTTAATTTAACATAAATTCCCACAAAGGATAATGGACTTTATTACTGTCCCAGAATCAAAGCAGGTGAATCCACATTCACTTTCCTTAATTGTGGGCACCTGAAATAAAGTTCCTAGAAGGCAGCTCTAATTTTTATAAAACGTTGACTCAATGTTTAAAATTTGTACAAAATTCATGATGTGAGAATGTGTGCGGGTTCAAAAGTTTGCGAAATTTAGCAAATTTTAAATGTTAATGCAAATCAAATGAAAATCAATGCAACTGAGCCCCGCTCAGAGCCATGGCCATATTTGGTCAATGACGTCACACGTCATCAAACCAACAAATCCTGAGCGGTAAGCCATCACATTTAATGGTGGTAGCATTACCTTCATAGACTGAATGACTTACCAACAGTCGGAGTTTCCAACCCTGTGTAGCCACAAACTTGAGCCCTATACCCATAAAAGAGCAATTCTGTACCTTCATAATTGAACAATATGGGAGAAGGAGGCAGAATAACAGCTGGTCATGGAATGAAATGGGGGGGGGGGGTGACAACAGGAAAAGCAACAAGAAAAGTGATTACAAGACAGGATGGTGGAAGGTAGAAAGGAGAGATAACTGACCATGGAAAAAAGCTAGAAGAAAAGCAAGTGTGGCTGTGGAGGGGTATGTGCTCCTGCGGGCCGCTAAGGTTCAGGTAGTTAACCTGATATCAAAATGTAATCTATATCATTCTGTAATGGGCTTTACTGATGCCTAAAATGACTCAATCACAGTTTTAATTTATCCTCTATTATTTAAAGGGACAGCTTAAAACTGAAATTTCCATTTTTGGTAGCAACTGGATAGTTAAATCCTCTGACAATTTCTTTTGGAGTCTCGATTGATGAGATCCTGACCTTGAGCTTCTGAGTTTGCATACCTGTTGTTGTCATTATGAGGGGCTCACACTCCCCTTGATGTTTTTTATTTGCCAAGGAAAATGCAACAGAAGTTGCTAGAACACACAAAGGTGGGTGAGAACACTTAAAACTCCCCGGTGGACAGGAAGAGTGTTTGGAATTATGTTACGGAGATCTACCATATATACTCGAGTATAAGCCGAGTTTTTCAGCACATTGTTTTGTGCTGAAAATGCCCCCCTTGGCTTATACTCGAGTCTGTGTACTTGATTATCCATGAGTGAGTGAGTGAGTGAGTAACTTGTATAGCGCTGCAATTGCGAACTAAATCGCCTCAAGGCGCTTTGCATCCAGTGTCGTTGAGATCGTTAGAAGAGATGGGTCTTTAGTATTTTCCGGAAGGCCCGATGGTTTTCTTCCATGCGCATTCCATAGCCTTGGTCCTTGGACAGCAAACCTTCGTTCTCCCTTGGCTTTGTAGCGGGTCTTGGGGATGTGGAGGAGGTTTTGGTTAGTTGATCGAAGGTCACGAGTAGTGGTGTAGTGTTTTATTTTCTCGCATAAGTATTCAGGAGTGTTTCCTTGTGCGCATTTGTGGGTGAGGCAGAGGGTCTTGAATGTGATCCGATCCTTTACGGCTAGCCAATGGAGGCTTTTCAGGGATGGTGCGATTGATTCCCAGGGTTTTTTCCCTGTTACCAGTCTGGCCGCTGTGTTTTGGACGACTTGTAGACGTGCAACTTGGTATTTGGGTAGTCCTAGGTAAAGTGAGTTAGCGTAGTCAAGCCGTGAATTGATAATGGTTCCGACTACTACTGCTCTGTCTTTTTCCGGGATGAACGGGATGAGTCTTCGTAGCAGGCGGAGAAGGTGGTGGGATCCACTGACTACTGATCCTATTTGTGCGTCCATAGTCATGTCTGAGTCAAAGATAACTCCCAGGCTTTTAACTTTGGTGCTTGGGGTTATGTTTTGTCTCAGGATGGTGGGTGACGTCCATGTGGTCCTGGCGTTTTTCTTTCGGTTAGCGTGGAAAATGAGCAGTTCTCTTTTGGATCCATTAAGCTTGAGGGAGCTCTCTGTCATCCAATTGTTGATCAATGTAAGGCATTTTTCCAGTCCGTAATATTGATCTTTGTTGTTGTAGATGCAAAAGTATAGTTGAGTGTCATCTGCATAGGAGTGATAACGCATGTCCTGTTCACTGATGATTTTGAGGAGTGGCCGAAGGTAGATGTTGAAGAGTACCGGTGACAGGGGTGATCCTTGAGGTACTCCGCATGTATTTGTGCGTGGTGCCAAGGTAAAGGCTCCCAATTTCACTGTCTGGGATCGGTTTTCTAAGAAGGATGCGAACCATGGTAGGTCCGTGTCTGCGACTCCTGCTACTTCGGTGAGACGCGTAAGTAGGATTTTGTGATCTACTGTGTCAAAGGCTGCACTGAGGTCCAGCAGCACCAGGAGACATGATTCTCCATCATCTGCTGCTTCTAGTACGTCGTCCCATATTTTGAGAAGTGCCGTTTCCGTCCCATGGCCTGGGCGGAACCCCGATTGAAGTGGGTCCAGGAGATTGTGGGTATCCAAATGAAGTTGTAGCTGTTGTGTTACAACTTTCTCGATAATCTTGGAGATGGTGTTCAGACTTGTTACCGGTCTTCTAAAATTTGGGTCATTCGGGTCAAGGTTAGGTTTCTTTAGGAGGGGTTTGATTATTCCTTGTTTAAGGGAAGTCGGCACAATACCTTCTTTGAACGATTGGTTGATGAAGTGTGTTATGTGGGGTGCCAAGATGTCGGTACATTCTTTCAGCAGTTTTGCCGGAATGATGTTGTTCGGTGAAGTGCTATCTCGGAGGCTTCTGATGATGTTTTTAGTAGTGTCGATTGTAATTGGGACCAGAGTAAATTTCTTTGATTGCAGAATATTTATCTGGTTATTTTCTTCCTTTGGCTGTGTGGGGTTGTTTGATTTTTCCTGCTGAATTATTTTCCTAATGTTATCAATTTTGTCGATAAAAAAATTGGATAGTTCATTGCAGAATTCCTGTGTTTCGTTTGCTGAAGACTCCAAACAGGTGGGATTCATGGTCTGAGCTACTAGTTTGAAGAGTTCGCGGGGGCGGTTTAGGGCTTTTGCGATGGTGTTTGCGAAATGGTCTCTTTTTGCTTTGAAGATTGCTTTATGATATTTCCTAGTGAGTGCTTTGTAGATTGTGTAGTTCTCCTTTGTTGCATTTCTTCTCCAGGCTCCTTCTGCTCTTCTGCGTTCTTGTTTCAGTAAAGTAAGAGCGTCATTGAACCAGCCTGCATTGTTTTTGCGGATGAGTGCTCTGCGTCTTGGAGCAACTGTATCTGCTGTCTGTAGCAAAGCATTGTTCAGGAAGTTGAGTGTTTCTTCTGTTGAGTGGTTTTGGTTTAGCATTTCCATATTGTTCAATAGCGTGGTTTTGAAAAGCTCAGAGTATAGTTTCTTCTGTGATCTTGTCCAGTGTGTTGTTGCTGATTGTATTGATTTTTGGAGGGCCGTGTTGGTCGTTATAGTAAACTTGATGGCATGATGGTCTGTCCATGGTAGAGGCTGGTTGTCCAGTGTGTTGATGTCCATGTCTTGTTTGAAGATTAGGTCAAGAGTGTGACCTGATACATGAGTAGGAGTATTTATCAATTGTTGCAAGCCTAGTTTTTCTAGTTGGTCGATGCAGGCAGTGGCGATAGGGTCTTCGGGGGAGTTGGCCCAAAGGTTGAAGTCTCCAAGTAGCAGCAGATTTTTGGTTTTCATGGTGTATGTCGAGAAAAATTCATTTAAATGTGTGAGGAGGTGTGTCTTGGGTCCCGGTGGTCTGTAGCAGAGCAGTATGTGGATGGTATCCTGGGGTGTAGTTTGTAGTTGCAGAGTGAGTGTTTCCATGAAAGGCAATGAGTTCTGTAGAGTTGGTTTGATGAACGTAAGGTGGTCTTTGTAAATTACTGCTAGGCCCCCTCCTCTTTGTCCTGTTCTATGCTCCGTTAGGATGCGGTAGTTCTCCGGCACTAGTTCTGCTAGGATGGTATTGCAGTCGGGTGTTAGCCAGCTTTCCGTGATGAAGAGGCAGTCTATGTTGTGTTGAGTTATGAAATCATGGATTTCCTGTCTGTGTTTGACTGCAGATCTGGTGTTGATTAGGGCACTTGATAGATGTTGTAGATGCCATGGTGCTCTGTTTTTTCCTGTTGATAGTCGACTGATTCTTACGATTTGTTCTTTTTGTAATTTTTTTTTGGATGGGTGTTGGTAGTGTTGTGGCAAAGTTCTTTAGGCTTTGGATGGTGTCGGCTGAGTATATAATGTTAACCATGTTGAAAAAGTGCTGATAATGATGAGGCGATGAGATGATGTTGATAACGATGATGATCCTGATGTTGATGATGATGATGATGAGCGATGCAATCCATGACATGCAGAGTCAGACTGCGGGCGTCCAGTGTAAAAAAGCCGCACCTCCTCTTCATCCTGTTCCGTGAAAAGCGGAACACTCAGTTTCCCAGCAGAGACTGTGTTCAGTGTTCTGCCTATCACGGACATCCTCTCGTCCTCTGACAAGAGGACGTCCGTGATAGGTGGAACACTGAACACGTCCGTGATAGGCAGAACACTGAACATAGTCTATGCTGGGAAACTGAGTGTTCCACCTATCACGGAACAGGATGAGGAGGAGGTGCTGCTTTTTTACACTGGACGCCCGCAGTCTGACTCTGCATGTCACGGATAATCAGGTATATGATCGGCAAAGTGAGGCTGCAATGAGCACAGGGAGGTGAGACATGCAATTGGCACCTTGAGGTGAGGCATGCAATGGGCACAGTTAGTGAGGTGAGGCATGCAATGGGCACAGTGAGGTGAGGCATGCAATGGGCACAGTGAGGCTGCAATGGGCACAGTAAGGCATGCAATGGGCACATTGAGGCATGCAAATGGGCACAGTGAGGCGTGCAAATGGGCACAGTGAGGCGTGCAAATGGGCACAGTGAAGCTGCAAATGGGCATTGTTGACCCTCTTTTCCACTTACAGTAGCTGCTGCATTCTCACCCTAGGCTTATACTCGAGTCAATACGTTTTCCCAGTTTTTTTGTGGTAAAATTAGGTGCCTTGGCTTATATTCGGGTCAGCTTATAATCGAGTATATACAGTAATTGTTAGAGTGCCCAAGACATAAAGGAAGCCAGGTAATGACTGTACAAAAGGCTTCACTTACAACTAAACTATCACTTTTGGGGGTTCTTCCCTTTAAAAACGTTGTTATTTAACATAAATCCCAAAAAAATTGCATTACTGTATTTATATTTCATAGTATAGTAAGGTGTGACATGTATTATCTGGAAACAACTTTATTGAATAAGACACGGTAAACTAGGCATGAGCTTACGTGACACACAAGAAAATCCCAAAGGTCTCCAGCTTATACGGCTTATAAATCCCAGGGTATTTTGTTTTGATTTAACCTTTATACAGGATAATTCAATAAGGAAATTGAGGGGAGAGAATCGCATATCCTGTGTTTCCTGATCGATTACAACAACAACATATCATACAACTCACACTGATTGCTACCAGATATTCCTCAACTGACCTGCCTGGATGAATATTGATCCAGGTGTTTTCTGAAAAATAGAAAATAACAATATTTGTATCGGTACAGGAATTTAATTAGATTTTATTTAAAGGGATTTTCACTTTCCTACGGAGGAATGAGATTGAGCTTTTCACCCCATGTTCATTACTGTTAATCACACCACCTTGATCAAATTGAGAAGACTGAGGTTGTCTTAAGCTGGTAAAGAGTAATGCATTATGGTGCCATTCATTTTAATCATGGTCATTGTGTAAGTCTGTTGGGTTGTCAATCATTTACACAATGAGGTTGTTTTACTAAAACTGGAGAGAGATAAATCTGGTGCAGCTCTGCATAGAAACCAGTCAGCTTCCATTTTTTTTTTTAATCAAAGCTTAATAAAACAAATCAAAGTTAGAAGCTGATTGGCTACCATGCACAGCTGTACCAGATTTAGCATTCTCCAGTTTTAGTAAATTCACTCAATGTACTGTAATGGACATGTGTTGTAGCACACCAACACTGCACAAGGCAAGGTCCATAAAGGCACGAATAAGCGAGTTTGGGGTGGAGGAACTTGACTGGCCTCAACCGGGTAGAACACCATTGGGATTAATTAGAGTGGAGACTGTGGGCCAGGCCTTTTCATCCACATCAGTGCCTGACCCATAGGTGTGTGCAGCCTATTGCATTAGGGTGTGCACCTCAAAGCCCAAACACACATTACCGATCACTCACGATGTTCATTCAGAAAGGGAAGGGGCCAGTAAATTACATATACTGGCCCTTTCCCCACTCCTAAAACATCCCAGCAGCAACAGCCAATAGGAGAGGAGGTAAGCTGGCAGCGCTGCGGGGGGAAAGATGGGAGCCAGGGCAGTAGGGAGAAATCTGTGCTACACAGGGTGATTAGGGTGTGCCTGGGCACAACTGGCACACCCTGTGCGCACGCCTATGGCCTGACCTCACAAATGCACTTCTGGAAGAATGGTCAAACATTCCCAAAGACACACTCCTAAACCTTGTGGACAGCCTTCCCAGGAGAGTTGAAGCTGTTATAGCTGTAAAGGGTGGGCCAACTCAATATTGAACCCTACGGACTAAGACTGGGATGCCATTAAAGTTCATGTGCGTGTAAAGGCAGGTGTCCAAATACTTTTCGTAATATAGTGTAGCTGCCTACAGTCTCTGCTGGAAGTGTAACAGCAGAAGAGACGGGGACAAACCACGGTCACCCAATACCAAAAAGTCCTGGGACAAGGTCCTTCTTGGCAGGATCACTATGTATTATTTCAAATTAAAAAAACAAATGTAAAATAATAGAAATAAATAAAAATAAAAATATAATTTGAAATGACATTTTAGTTAACAATTATATGTGATTTTAGTGAACAGGTTTATGTTCACGTTACTTCACCCTTTTGGTGAACGAAGAAACAGGAAGTTATTCTGTTTATTTCCATATCTGCAGATCCTTTCCATTATCTGCAAATCTTACACAGTTCTCCAAAGTGCAAATGGGCAAAATAGAATAATAAAAGCAACAATTACACAAACAGGCCGCTGTACATAGACGTCCACGAAGTTAATTCCAGATCAGCCAGTTGTTGGAAAATATCGGACGGATCTACGAAAGGTAATTTCCAAATCTCTCTCACTTTATGCTAACCATGGGCCTTGGGGCTTATATTAAACAGAACAAATCAAACTCCTTTGCCTCAACTCTTATTGCCACTGCTGTGCTCTGCAAGAGCTTCACTGAGCTACGCTTTGTTTTTTTTTGTCTTTATTTTTTTTTTCTTTTATTAGTTTGTATGCCGTTACCACATGCTGTTAAACACTACCTAAAATTAAAATAACCCCTTTTCTTTGTCAGGCACAATAAGGTGTAGCATAATAAAGAACTAAAGAAATAAAATAAAAAAAATAAACAGAGATGCAAATTAGCATGGCACGGGTAAAAAAAAAAAAAAAGTAATATAAAAATAAAAGTGAATCGAGATAAATAATTTAACAGCTGAGCACTGGGGATAAGTGAGAAAGGTTTTGCTGCGGCAGATAAGCATTGTTAGAAGATGGCAGTTAAAATTCTCCGAGTCTGTAGTCATCGTTGCCGGCAATAAAGGTTTGTGAAGAGGCGAAGGCTACTACGACCGACCGTCAGTTTTTTTATTTTTTTCCTGGTGGTCAGAGCAGCTCAGGCAGCTATTTTTAAAATTGAACGTTGCTCTTTTTTTTTTTTTTTTTTTTTTTTCAGCGCTAAGCTGTTATGGGTCAACCTTTAAATTGCCAAGTTGGATTCAGAAGGGGATATTTCTCAATCGTTCTTACATGCTTTTGGCTATGTTCTGCTGTTTAGCCTGGATCAAAAAATCACCTGAACCCTTGCCCAAGCCTGGAGAAGGGCCCAACTTTAAAGTTGTTATCCTTTTTTAGCGCAGAGAAAGAATAATGAGACAACTGAAAACGGGGGAGGTGTTTTATTCCCACAGTCGAAGTAATGTTATTTCTTTCACCTTTATCTTTGTACTGATGATTTCCCAACTTTTAAAAATTTTTTTTTTTTTTAAAGAAAACGTCTCTGTAAAAGATATACATGCATGTCTCTTTTACATTCTCATAAATTCTATTGGCTTTATTTTTATTCTCTCTCGTTTTTTTTTTACTTTTTTGCTTTTGTTAGATTCTTATCCAAGGAAACTTGAACTGCTTCATTTTTTCCACAGATTCATAGCCTGTAAGCGTTTGCCCTGGAAAGGATTGAATCCCCTACAATGCATTGACCATTTTCTTCTGCTGTTGGACTGCTTTGCTTGTTGGCTTGGTTGGTCTCAGCGGGTAATTTGGAAAATGGCCTTTTAACTTCATGTTCATATACAACATTGGCGATTGCAAAACTCTTGTTTTCTTCTAAGGAGGTATATTCACTTCAATCCCCAAAAAAACCCAGAGGTTTATTAATGATTAAAGAGCAGCTCAAGGGCAGTAAAATCAATGAAATGCTAGCTACCCAGGAAGAATTGCAACTGTACTTAAATCAGAAAGTCCGCTCGATTTACCTTAATCTGTGTTTACTATACACTCCTGAAGACAGATTTATCAGGCTTGTCACAAAAACTGGCTGCATCGTTGGATCGAATTTATTAAAACTGTAAGCTTGCTTGCTAGGCACTTGTTTTTTTGGGTTATGATTATTTACAGTGAGTGCAACATTTTTACCATGAGCTGCTCACGCACACCTGATACAGGGCTGATTCACTTAAACAACCCCAACTGAAATGTTAGTTAAAGTACGATATACATTGCAGGGTCATCAAAACAATTTATTTTTAAGGTCTTACAAATTGTTTTTTTTTTGTAAGAAAGTTTGTCTATTGCCAGCATGCTGCAGAGAAGGACCCTAATGCTATGTGTAGAAGCAGCAATCTCTCTGCAGAGTTCTGTAAGCTACTTCAATCTGTGGTGAGCATTAGACTTGTGCACAACGGAAAAATTTGTTTAGTTTCGGTTCGTTTCTTGTGCACAACGGAAAAATGTGTTTAGTTTTGGTTCGTTTTTTTTCAGTCCTGTTGATTCGTAATCGTTCGTAATTTTGCTAGACGGGTTTTTTCGTGTTCGGACTAATTCGTACTTTCGGTAGAGTACATTGTTTTTCGTTGATTCTGGACACAACTCCTACTTTCGTAACTTTTTTTGGGTTCGTTGATTTGTAATTTTCCGTGTCTCTCTTTACAACGACACTGCCTATTATGCCCAATGTGCTTTGAATGGATTTGTACTTTTCTAAATACATAGCGGTTATTTGTAATGATTCGAAATCTCGTATTTTACTTTCGTTTTTTGACATGCGGCTATAGCCTCCGCCCCTGTACACCATTTTGAGAGGGAGTTCAGCACGGTGAGGGAGAAGCAGAGAGCAGAGCAGCGTGTTATTGTGTTTCGAATGGATTCGTACATTCGTAACTTTTTTCATAACGAATTATGCCGAGGGCATTCACTATTTGCGATATAATTTATTTCGGATTCGGTTTTATTCGGAATTGCTTTGTTCGGAAATTCGAATGCTTCTGAATGTCCGAAAGTTGCTGAATTCGGACGAATTTCGATTCGTTACGAAATGAATTGCACAAGCCTAGTGAGCATAAGCTTTGCTGATTGCAGGGTTTTAGGTATGACTTAACAGGAGGCGTGTTGGATCTCTGCAGGGAGACCACAACTTCCAGAGAAGTTGTGAGCAAGGGAGCCACTTTGGGAGCGAGGGTCCATCTCTACAGCATGCTGGCAGGGGACATGCTTTTGTACTCAGTACTAGAGATTATTATTATTATTAATATTATAATACAGGATTTATATAGTGCCAACAGTTTGCGCAGCGCTTTACATCAGGGAAGAGATGGGCGAACTGTTCGGGTCAAGCATCGGTTTGGCCCCAAACAGCACCCGTTCGAGTGTACGCCGAACACCCGAATTTGTGGTGCGCTCAGCTTGATGTTTGCCCGCTGAGCGCCCCACAATGCACTGCATGCTGCACAGTGCATTCTAGGGCCCTGATTAGCTGAAGCACACGTGACATCACCGATCGGTGCATGCTGGGTGGTATCACCAGGTGATGTTGCCGGGTGGCCCCGCCCCAAGCTATTTAAGACCTGTCAGACGGCGGAGCAGGCAGTTGGTGAGGAGCCTTTGTCGCAGTGGGGCCTTTATGTTTTTTTTCCAGTCCGGTGGTGCTGCAAGGGGCGTCATGATTGATGATGGATCTACATGGTGGGCATTGTTTTTATATTTCTAATAAAGGAATTGTCAAAAACCGTGTGTGTTTTTTTATTTCTTTTTGACATTGTACCCCTACTCATTCACACGGGGGTGGGATCTGGGGGCCCCCTTGTTAAAGAAAGCTTCCAGATTCCGATAAGCCCCCCACCTACAGACCTCTATAACCATCGTCCAGGGCTGCATGCTCGGATAAGGGTCTGGTATAGATGTTTGGGGGGACCCCATGTCATTTTTTTTATTTTGGCATGGGGGTTCCCCTCAAAATCCATACCTGATCTGAGGGCCTGGTATAGACTGGAAGGTACCCCCACGCCGTTTTTTTCACATTTTTTTATTGTTGGCAATGGTTTTCTTTTTTCAAGAAAGCTTGCAGGCAGGAAAATTAATTTAAATGTTGTTTTTTTTCTTTATGTATTTCAGTTTTGCTGCAGCAGGTTCTATACATGGTACAGATGCACCACTTTACATTCAGACTAAGGGGACCCCCTAGGTACTATAGTTAAAGGACTTTTTAATTTTTATTGTTTCATCATTAAAATCACTGCTCTTTTAAAAACAATATTTTTTAATAAAAAGCCTTCAAAATGGGGACTTTTGAATTCTGGTGCAAACCAAACCTGGGGGTGTTTGGCCCATCACTACTCAATACTATACTGAGTAGAAAAGTCTGTCCCCTACAAGGAACTGCCAAGTGTAACCCTTGCTGTCTGTGGGGGAAGCCGTAGTCTCTCTGTGGAGGTTCAACACACACCCTGTTAAGTTAAACCAATACCTCTGTAATCAGGAAAGCTCATGCATCCTGCTGATTGGAGAGATCTGGCTCTGACTCAACAGAGGGCATGTAGGAACACTGCAGAGAGATTACTGCTTCCCCACAGAGTCCCACTCAGCAGTTGCTAGTAGAGGATAGACTTTTCTACTCAAGCCGTGACTGCTTTCTAAAAAAAAAAAAAAAAAAAAATGTTTTTATTCTTTATTATCTTTATTCTGATGCATCTGGAATATATTTAGCTAATATGAACTGAAAGTTCATTTGGGCTTTACGTTGGAAATAAACCCTTAGAAAAAAAAAGGCTCTTTTGCCCTAAAATAAATTCTTTCTCCTATCATTTCTTTTTTTTTGGTATATGAATGGAGACAGTGTCAGAACGATGAAACTCTAGTGCTCATGTGAAGGAGTTACATCAATACGGGCCACCCAATGGGTGAAAAAGAGAAGACACTGGGCCCAGAAGAAGTAGTGGAGATTGTGGTGGCAGCAGATGGAGTGGGTGACAATGAGCATTGATCTCCCAGCACTGGAGGAGAGCAAACTGGGAGGTTAACCTTACAAAAAAAAGGTCACCGCCCCCACCTATAACTGGTCTTCACAGCAAGGAGCACTGGAAGGGCAAACGCATGTCAAATAAAATCAAGAAATTTCTAAGCTCAACTTACCAACCAGCCTGCGACCAACCGAATTGACCTGTCTAACAGTATGCGTTAAAAACAGGGGTTTAGTTGCACACATTTGCAAATACATGCATAAGCTGCAGGCCCCAGCAAGGCATCCTGTATTCTGCAGACCCTACCTCTAATGCCTTGTACACACGATCGGATTTTCCATCGGGATAAACTAAAAAAGATTTTTCAGACGGAATTCCGTTCAAGCTGTCTTGCATACACACTGTCACACCAAATTCCGACCGTCAAGAACGCGGTGGCGTACAACACTACGACGAGCCGAGAAAAATGAAGTTCAATGCTTCTGAGCATGCGTCCATTTGATTCTGAGCATGCGTGGTTTTTTCTCCGTCGGAGTTCCATACAGACGAACGGAATTTCCAATAGAATTTTTTTTAGTCTGAAAAAAAGAGTACATGTTCTCTTTCTAACTCCGTCGGAATTTCCAACAGAAAAAGTCAGATGGGGCACACACACGGTTGGAATATCCGATGAAAAAATTCCGTCAGACTTTTTTCATCGGAAATTCCAACCGTGTGTACAAGGCATACATTTTAGAAGTCTCCACAGTGGGAACACATGCATTCTGATGGATAGATGAAGGAAAGGTGACTGGAGGAAGCCCACCCCTCCTTAAAGGTGCAGGAACACACTAAACACCCAGCACATTGCACTATGGCAGCAAAGGTGTCAGTGCGTTGCCTGACCAATATGTGAACAATACAAAAAAAGGTCACTGCCCCCACCTATAACTGGTGGTTAATCTGCCAATATGTGCTTATATGCTCAACATACCCTGTCTGTTGGCAGTTCGAGTTGAGCACACATCTCAAACATCATAACAGCCTAAAGCAGACCTTCGCTCCCTTGAGTGACTTAAAGTGACACAAAATGATATCATAATTCTGAAAAAATAATCCATACACATCCACTACTTAATGGCGCTGTAATCTAGTTTCCATTATATTTTTTCTTGGTGTGTTTTGCCTCCTTGTAACATTTTAAACCGGAGTTTAGCATCCTTTTAAGGTCCCTGCAATATGCCACTCCCCAACCCTTCAATTTAAGCCCATCACTTATCCCAGGAGGCTGCAGGAGTAAGGACTGGACCACATCACCATGGGCCGGCTGACTGAACCTAGAAGTGACAGCCAGCTCACAATTACTGAGGAGTAGCAAGATGGCGGAGCAGGCCAGGGCGGTGACACCTGACCAGAGGATCACAGCAGGATAACACTGAATCTGCTGGTAAGAGGGGTTAAAAATAAAAAATGCAGGTGGGGGGGGGGAGTGAAAATCCGATTTAATTTCAAGCACTCATCACCTTGCCTCACAAAAGCAGACAAGTGGTGATTTTAAAGCGAATTAAAGTTATTTTTACTATGATTTCATGCAATTTTAATGTTGTTTTTTTCTCATTATTGTAAGTAAGGTAGGCTTATGCCCTGTACACATGATAGGAATTTCCGATGAAAAAAGTCAGACGGAGTCCGTTGGGGTTTTTTCATCGGAAATTCCGACCGTGTGTCGGCCCCATCGGAGAAATTCCGATGAATTCCATCAGAATTTTCAAATAGAACATGTTCTATTTTTTTCCGATGAAATTCTGTTGGAATTCCGATGGAAGTTTGATCGGAAAAAGGTCCAGGTGCATTAGAAGGTGTGTTATTACAACCAGTTTTAAAAAAAATAACAACACATTTGATTGTAATTAACCTGTGTTATCATTCTGTCCATTAAAAATAGATAGCTATAGAAAGAGCAATACAGTATTTGATAGATTGACTTCAGCACAACCAGCCTGCTCATAGATGGATCGGAATTCTGCCGGTTCTTGCTGAACTGGCTGAAGTTCAATCCTTCTATACTTTGTAGCAAGTTGGAAGGTGAGAGGTTGCCCCAGGAGTCACTGTGTCAGACATTGGTGAACACAGCCAAAAAAAAGTAAAGCTGGGTATACACCTGCAGAACTTCGAACAAAAATTCTTAGGAAAATTTGTATGACAATTCTCAGAACATTCAACTGTCGTTCCAAAGTAGTTCAAGATTTTGTTTTCTTTTAACATTTGATTTTTGAATGAATACACCTAATCAAACAAAAAACACATTTACTGTTAGAAATTTGTACATTCGAGAAAAAAAATTCCATCTTGCTCCTTCGAATTTCCTCATCACTGCTTTCAAAAACGAACATCAATTTAACCCCACTACTGATTAAAAAATGAATGAACATTCCTGCAACAAAAAATGCTGAACAAAATTCTACTTTTGTATACCCAGCTTTTTCCAAAAGCACTGCAGTTGGGATCTGTAGTGGGTGTCAAGATTAAATTAATGACACCCCAAATGTAGGTGCATTTGTCTGAATCGGATCGCATGGTACAGAAATACCATGTGATACGGTTGAAGTGAGTTCCCAAAAATAGTACGCGCACTACTTTTGGTGCGGTGTGATTTTAGCCTATTCAAATGAATGGACTAAAATCTCACCGCACAGAACTGCATTTGAATCGCACAGGAACACACAGGTGTGACCTGGCCCTTTCAAGATTGTGCTGTCTCCAAGCCCAGGAATTAGTTGCTGAACCTTGATCAAGGGAATAACTGCAGGGGTCGCAATTGCGACATGGCCGCATGCTCCTTAGGATGGATCCCTGTACACCTAGACAGGAGGAGTGGCAGGGACGGCATATAGAGGAACCGATCCCCTCCATTTTCCTCCTACAGCCGCTGAAAGCCATCTTCTCCTGATCTCCCTTCCGCAGGCATTCAGCGGCGGCAGGAGGTAAATGGAGGAGATCGGTTCCTCTATATGCCACCCCTGCCACTCCTCCTATCCAGGTCCTGCTGCCCCCAGGCCCCTGTGTACTCTCCTGGCCCCCCCTCGTTCCCTGCAGCTCTGCTGGCTTCCTCCCTCCGGCTGCTGCGGGGGATGTGTCAGGATGGAGAGCGGGAAAGGGGCCAGTAAATATGTAATTTACCAGCCCCTTCCTTTTCTGAATGAAAATTAAGGTGAAATTCTTCTGAATGGACAGAATCAGTGAACAGTACCAATCACTCACTGTGTTCATTAATAACTGAGGTGTAGTAAACTGTGTTTACTATGCTTCAGTTTGTGAATAAACAGGAAGCTCTGTACAGAGCTATTCCTGTTCGTTCATTCATTCATTCGGTGCAGCTAAGACTGCAGAGATGGAGATTGAGGGCTGTGTCTTTAATTTACTTTCTCTATCCCAAAGGTGAAACATCAGATGTCTGTTAAGACCCCTGATATTTCACCAAAGCCTCCCAATGGGGCTCCTAAAAAAATCCAAATGCAAACAACACAATTTGCATTAATGCAGATTCCAGTCATTTACAGCAACCCGATGAGAAGGCACCCAACCAGGAAAACTCACAGCATAGAACAGCAGGGTGTAGCAATGCAGGTCTCAGGTGTGCTGACATCGTCTGTCTTGAGGGGCGGAATGCAGCCATACATAATTGGGAGGTTTTCCAAGAAAGATGCCATGTCCATATCCTTTTCCTACTCGTCTGGAACCTCTTTTACCCCTAATCAATGTCCCTGTCAAATGGGTGACCTGTCCCTACACTGCAAACATGTGAAAATCTTGCCAAGCCCAGGAGCCAGGGTCTTAAAAAGACTCTACCTGACCTAAGATGGTCACCAGAGTGCCATGAGATGGCAACATCCAACCGGATAGCTCCCCCAGTGACCCAGGAAACCATGGAGGAACCATGTTCATGCTCTTGCGGTTCAGCGTCACCTGCAGTAGAGAAAGCAGACTGAACCTGCCTACATAGATGCCCTAACACAATTATTCAATTTTATTTTATATTGTATAACTGCTTTCAACCTATTCCAACTTTTTTATATTTTTGGAAAAGGTTTGTTCTGGGAGCTAGAATTTTTAAAGTACAACAAAAGGCTACTATATGACAGTCTAAACATGCAATGCACAACATAAGCAAAACAATTCCTCTACCTCCAGTGACTGAGCCAAATCCTCTTTCATTTGTGTCTCATGCTCCCTCGCAGGCACTGCAGCTCATAGTTTCAGCAGCAGAGGCAGTGCTGTCAATCAAGGAAGCAGTGGGCGGGACTAGGTATGGCCAGGTGATGAGTGACAGTCTTATAAATTTGCAGCAATAATGCTGATAGGCTAGCCACACCCCCTGCAACATCTTACTGTTATACAAGCGGACACATCCTACATGAGAGAGGCAGCCCTGCTCTGAACTCAGGAGCAGTGCAGTGCTGGATCCAAGTACAACCCATAACAGAAGGTATTTGTGGGACTTTTCAGGAGACTACAAAAAAATGTCAGTGCAGATGGACTTATAATTAAGTGCTGGAGCACATATTTCTTTTTAATGAAAAAAAAAAAGAAACGGCCATAGTTCTACTTTAAAAAATCACCCGTAGTAAGTTAGCTCCCAGAGATTATCCAATGAATACAGTTGTGTTCGGATATGGAAGTGATGATGCCAAGGAGAGCGAGCAGTGCCATCTTTGCTGGCCGGATGAGCTCAGTTTCAGTAAATCCGTCTTTATCAACTTAAAAATATCTAATAAACATATGGGGACATTTAAAATGACTACGTGCTTTGCCTATGCATGCCTATTTGAATGCCGGCATTGCAGGAGCACCTTCTCACAAGGTTTGGGATTCTTTACATCTCCAGAATTTCTCCAGAATTTCTTTCTTGCACATTTATTTATTTATTGTACAGTTTTTACTATGCAGTTTGAGAATCTAGTGGGGAGGTGGGGGCAATATGTAATAAGAAGACTTAGGCCCCTTTCACACGGGCGGACCGTATGTCCGTTTTTCACCCATCGGTTTTCGGATGAAAAACGGACATACATGTATCCCTATGGGATAGCGGATGTCAGCGGATGAACATCCGCTGACATCCGATCTTATCCGTCCCCGCTATGTTCCGTTTTTCAGGATAGAAAAATTTCTATTTTTTTATCCGTCTGCGGAGCGGATAGGATGAACACGGACAGACGGTCCGTGTTCATCCGATGCCCCATAGGGGAGAGCGGAGATCTGACAGGGCGGTCCCTGCACAGTGTGCGGGGACCGCCCAGTCATCCGCCGGCTCAGCGGGGATCAACGGAGCGATCCCCGCTAAGCAAGCGGAGGTTCACGATTGATCCGTTCCGTGTGAAAGGGGCCTTAGCAAGGTACACATTAAATAAAACATAAGGTGGTACTGAACAGAAGGCACCATAAGATGCCTTGCAATATGACTTTAATTTTCCATTCCTTCCTTTTAAGAGCAATGCTGGAGCCCCCAACATCCTTTGCAAACACTGACTTTTGGTAAGCCGTCATTCATAGGCGTGCGCACAGGGTGTGCCGGCTGTGCCCGGGCACACCCTAATCACCCTGTGCAGCACAGATTCCCCCTACTGCCCTGGCTCTACCCTCCTTCTTTCTGCAGCACCTCCGGCTTCCCTCCTCTCCTCTCCTGCCGGGTGTTGCTGCGCGGATGTTTTAGGATGAGTGAGGGAAGGGGCCGGTAAATATGTATTTATCAACCCCTTCCCTTTCTGAATGAACATGGTGAGTGATCGGTAGTGTGTGTTTGAGCTTTGGGGTGCACACCCTAATGCAATAGGCTGTGCACACCTTTGCCAACATTTCCACACCTCCTACCTCCATGTGACAGTGACCACGTCTGGCTATTAGCTGCTGAGGCACCATATACCCACCCTGTGGGAGGAAGCTCTTAATTTTCAAGGTGGCTCCAGCAACTATTTTGGAATGGGGGCATAAAAAATGACAGCTGTGCTAATGGATGTTATGATTAGGGATGAGGATGTTTGGGGTGATTCAGGGTTTACCCAGAACTCAAGCTGTTTGCAACTTTGCAAGGTCCAAACTAATTAAGACATAACATAATATTGGGCAGAAGGCACCATAAAATGCTTTGTCATAAATCGTATTTTCTGTCCATTCATTACTAGAGCAATGCTGGAGCCCCCAACATCCTTTTCAAACACCGACTTCCAGTAAGCCAGCATTTACACACCTCCCACCTCCATGTGACAATGACCAGATCCGGCCATTGGAGGCTCAGGCACCATGGAGCACCATGTGGGAAGATGTTCTGATTTTCAAGGATGCTCCAGCAACTCTTTTGGAAAAGGGGGGGGGGGACATAGAAAATAACAGCTGTGCTAATTTACCTCATGATTAGGAATGAAGTTCAAGTTTGGGGCGATCCAGGATTCATCCCAAACCCTAGCTGTTCATAACTTTGCAAGATCTATGCTAATTAAGACATAACATATAACAGTATTGGGCACAAGAAATCATAGAATGCCTCGCCATGACTTTTAATTTTCGTCATTTTCTTAAAGAGCAATGGAGCCTCCAACATTCTTTGTAAACTCTGACTTTCAGTAAGTTGGAATTTGCACACCTCCATGTGACAATGACCAGGCCTGGCCATTGGCTGCCCAGGCACCATGGAACACCTTGTGGGAGGAATCTCAAGGTGGCTTCAGCAGCTCTATTTGGAGGGAGGCATAAAAATGGGTTGATGGAGATGCCCTGCTTCTCATACCCTTTGTTTGAAAATTTCCTGTATTGATGGTAATGAGTAGTTTGAAGGATTTGCCTCCCCCCCCCCCCCCCCCCATAGATTTCAAAAGGGTTCAGATTAATATTTGCAATTTCCGATATTTTACTTTTTTTATTCAGTAAATGTCCTCAAACCAAACCCAGGCACACTCAGCCCAACACTGCTTATGCCTTCAATTTAACAACGTCCTTAGTTTCTATTTATTATGCATGCATTACATGTTTGCTTTAATTGGTTATTTTCAAGTTTTTCGGTGTACCTTTTAATGCATATGCCTACCATATAATCCGCCGTCTATTCATGCGCAGGTCTGAAAAATAGAAGTTTTCATCTGCCTGTACTTGGAGTGACAGTCATGTTGTCATCTTTTGCTCATAATAAGCTGTGTTTGCATTTCACATCATTTCCTGTTATTAAAGTAATAAATGAATTAATGTAACTTGGTAGGAACGTTACATTGCTGGCAGCTACAAACTTAACATGATAATCACATTATAGAGCACAATCATCATTTTCTTTAACAGAGCCATAATATGTCACTTGGAATATCAACAATAGTGCCCCGCAGGGAGAGCACTCCTTCTAACCCAATAATTACCCCTTGGGTGTTAAAAGTGAAAGTGTCTTCATTAGCCGGAGTAATTGTGCTGAGCGTGTCAGAGACTAAGCAGGATTATAAAAGACTATATTATTATATATAGAACCCTACATTAAATAATAGGGTGTATGTTAAGAAAAAAAATCCACTCTTACCCATATTGAGATATACACCTTAGCTTCACATTTTAATTATTGTTACTAGTATTGTGTTTACCTATATCATTCATTTATCTATCATTTTCTTTTGTTCTGATGTTAAGAAGATGGAGCTTTATATAAAGAAATGGTCTTCAGACATTTTTTTGTGTACTGTTGCTTTCCTGACACTGCTGTGAGCTGCACTGTACACACAAAATCGCATTTATGTGTAGATTGCCAAAACAAAATGAAAAGGTACGTAAGAGGCAAAGTTTTACTATTGTTAAGGCTCAATTAACCACTAAATTGTCACTAGTAAAAATCATTCAGCGCTCAGATAAAATTATACAGGTCCCTGTAATTACCTCAGCAGCTGGAAATATCTGTCCCATGGGAAAGTATCATACATCATACATATATCAACGCTTAAATATCAGTGTCCATAAAATTATTCTTATATATATGTGCAATAGCATAACATTTCAATGAAAGTCCAAAGCAAAAATGTCTCTGTGCACTACTTTCTTCCTCCTTCTTTCTTCCTCCCAATCATTCCCAAAAAACAAAAACTATATAGTGTAGTATGCCAAAAAGAACAGAAATAATTGTGCGCAAATAAAATAGTGATCATAAGTGCAAATATAAAAATCACTCTTCCCTGTGCAGATTCTCGACTGTGTGCCATACACCGCATGCAGGTATACTCTTACCAAAACTTACTGCCCATTAATCTAAGGGCCAGATAACGCACACACCACATCCACACACCACCTCAAGGCTGGGCAATCTCCAAAGATGGTGGATTCTGTATTTCCGGTTCTGGTTCGTGTGCCTGTCACCAACTTGACGCGTTTCATCACCTGACTATTGGGAAGAGATCAGCTGCAGGGAGACCCCAGGCAATAGTGGTAAGTGGTCCTTTGCCCTCTGCCTGCCATTTTCTTAACAGTTCAGTTCCTCTTTAGGTTGGTTTGATGCTTTTGGTGCAGTGGGTTTGAAATGCCTCTTGAGGGTTAGGGAAACTGCTTTCAACTATCCTGGATTTGTTTTTATACCAGAAATTTTCCCATCATTAGCCTCTAGTAGGAACGAAATTCAGATTCAATGTTAGTTTCAAGGTGAATCCTGTGCGAAATGTGTGGTTCTGACAACTTATTTTCCAAATATGCCAGGACAATTGTTTTTTAATAGCAGAATGCTTTGCATGGTCTGAACTATGGTCAGCAGGCATGGAAGAACCAATAAGGGTTTGTTTTATGAATACGTTGGCCCAATCACTATAAGGGGGCCAAAAGGGTATATTTGTAAAGCAGTGAATGTGACTTTCACCAAACATTCACTGGTGAAATTGCAGTGAAGCATCTAGGAGGTAAATGAATGATATGTCACCAATGATTTTTCACGTCCGCACACCCCTACCCTTGACATTCTATTGGCCATTAATTGTCGTATATTGTTTATTTAGATAAGTTAGCCCACAGTTGGCGCGTTTTCCCCCCTAGTCGCCGCGGGGGCCCCTTTTGGTGGCGCCTACTGTCCGGGTCTTGACAAGGGCCATAGGTAAGCAGCTCTGCTCTTTGTTTCCCCATGCTTACTATATTGTTATTGTTTTTATGTATAAGACTGTACTATTGATTTATATGATTTGTGTAGCTCTCTGATTAAATTGACAATCAATTTACAGATATACTCCTGACGAAGCAGCAATAGACCGCAAAACTAGTTGAGATGCCTTTCGTGACCCATAATCCCATTGTATTTCTCCCCCTTCAGGGACCTCTATATTGGTGATATGTATGGATTACCACTATGCTTTTAATCTGTATATGATTCTATGAAGTTTTTTATTGATTTTGTATTAATAAAACTTTGTTTATATTTTTCTATATATGTGTTTCCACACTTGACTCTATCTTTCAAATCTGTACCGAGATAGTCCAGCTGCCCCCGCCATTCGGATTTTTGGTTTGGGGAACAAATATTTCCGATTTCTATATTCCCAAACATACACTGATGGTGAGTCAATCAAAGTTCTTTAAAACACATGCACCATGAAGGTACAACTGCAGTGAATGTTTGGTCAATGTCAGATTCTCTGCTTTATAAATACTATAGTATCAGTATATGCAAAGCTGCAACAACAAGGAGAGATGATCACAAACCATAAAAAATTAGGGTCAGTTAGAAAACTGTACTTTACATCTTTACGCTTTTTCTTTTGCCTTTGTTCCCATTTTTTTTTACAAACCAACCCCCCTGTAGGATATTTTTTTAAGCAACATTCATTTCTCTGTTTCTGAACTTTGAAAGTGATGAGTTAAAATGATAAACTAAGACATGCAATGATTGTTTTAGTAGTAAATCCAGAGTTGTAAAATCTACGGCACGTATTATTCATAAGAAGTTTGCATATTATTTCTCTGTGCTGAGACAAATGTTGCTAAAAAACATGAATTACTCTCTCAATGTATCAAATCAGCATTAATATTCAGAAAAGAGCGGAAAAAAGTCAAATCCCTGTCTTCATTCTAAAACATACATCAGCCAGAATTTGCTTGTATAGACTGTTCATAAATACTTTGGATAAAAATGCGAGTGAACCTAAATAACAACTCAGAGCTAGTAACAATCTTCATACCAAAGACATGGAAATGTTTCAGAAGGAAGTTGATGGAAAAGTTTTGAAAACGAGGGATCTAGTATACTACAGCTAATGTCTTGTAAATAGGTTCATTGGTAGACACAATAGTCTATTTCAGGGATATGCAATTAGCGGACCTCCAGCTGTTGCCAAACTACAAGTCCCATCATGCCTCTGCCTCTGGGTGTCATGCTTGATGCTGTCAGAGTCTCGCTATGCTTCATGGGACTTGTAGTTTGGCAACAGCTGGAGGTCCGCTAATTGCATATCCCTGGTCTATTTCTTTGAACATGTTTAGCCAATAGCAGGAATTATGGGGCAATAATTTGCATTAAAGTGGAATTAAAGTGGATGTAAACCCACTCTCATCCTTTCTAAACTACTGCCATAGTGGTTATCTATAAGAATAGATAGATAGATAGATAGATAGATAGATAGATAGATAGATAGATGTTGTCCAGGGCCCAGTGGGTGGAATCGTGATGTCATTAGACTCCCCGCCCATCTCTACACTCCCCTTGTCAACATGCATTTCCTCCTGTGTCTCCTTTCTTAAACTTCACTTCTGCTATGATCACTAACATCCAGTCAAAATCCAGAAAAGTCACCACATGACTTCAGCATGCCCAATCATGCTGAGGTGTGGAGCAGCCAATCCTGGGAGAGCTGGAGAAGAAAGGAGGTGGGATGGGAAGTACACAGAATGTCTTTCTCAGGCTCATGCATGAAATATGTAAATCGCCTGTCTGTCACAGCAAGGGGGAAGAACTGACTCCTTTTTCTCTGTGTGTCCATTTTTATCTCACTAAAACAGATAAGAGGACTGCTCAGAGCTGGATTAACTCTTTGTGGCAAGACTGGGCACAGATGACATGAAATCCTATACTGTACAAGGTGCAAGCCTTAATGAATTTTTTTTTTTCCGGGTTTACATCCACTTTAACCTCTTTAGATCCGCGCTATAGCCGAAAGGCGGCTGCAGCGCGGACTTGAACTGCCGGGAGGACGTCCTCTTGTTTACTTCCGCAATGCGCGCCCTCGGCGGCGCGCATCGCGGAAGAGCTGTGCCTGCTGTGTCACGCGGGTGCTGATGAGCGTGCCTGGCGGCTGTGATGTCCGCCAGGTACCCGCGATCGGCTGTCACAGAGCCAGGGACGTGGATCTCTGTGTGTACACACAGAGATCCACGTCCTGTTAGGGAGAGAGGAGACCGATGGTGTGTCCCTTGTACATAGGGACAACCATCGGTCACCTCCCCCAGTCAGTCCCCTCCCCCCACAGTTAGAACACATCTAGGGAAACACATTTAACCCCTTCCTCGCCCCCTAGTGTTAATCCCTTCCCTGCCAGTCACATGTATACAGTAATCAATGCATTTTTATAGCACTGTTCGCTGTATAAATGTGAATGGTCCCAAAATAGCGCCAAAAGTGTCCGATGTGTCCGCCATAATGTCGCAGTCCTGATAAAAATCGCTGATCGCCGCCATTACTAGTAAAAAAAAAAAATATTACTAAAAATGCCATAAATCTATCCCCTATTTTGTAGACACTATAACTTTAGCGCAAACCAATCAATAAACGCTTATTGCGATTTTTTTTTTACCAAAAATATGTAGAAGAATACGTATCGGACTAAACTAAGGAAAAAAACATTTTTTTTTTTTAAATTGGGATATTTATTATAGCAAAAAGTAAAAAATATTGTGTTTTTTTTTTTTAAATTGTCATTCTTTTTTTGTTTATAGCGCAAAAAATAAAAAAACACATAGGTGATCAAATACCACCAAAAGAAAGCTCTATTTGTGGGAAAAAATTATAAAAATGTCATTTGGATACAGTGTTGTATGACCGCGCAATTGTCATTCAAAGTGCGTCAGCGCTGGAAGCTGAAAATTGGTCCGGGTACGAAGGGGGTTTTGGTGCCCAATAAGCAAGTGGTTAATGGTGGTGGGTTGTCTAACATTTGCTATAATGACCTCTGGGTCTGCTCTCCTCCATCAATGTGAGATTTGTCAGTACTATGTTTGTCCCCCACTGCACATCTGTGCTGGAGTTACGTTATCTTGGCCCCCAGCATTACACTGCTATCAGTGTACAGAATAAAGTGGGAGCAAACTCCCATGCATAATTTTTACCTATAGGTAAGCCTATAATAAGGCTTACCTATAGGTACTGTAAATATCTCCAAAACATGCACCGTTTAGGAGATATATCCTGTACATGCAGCCAGTGACATCACTATGGTTCCCACCTTTTTGTAAAGCCAAACCCGAACACTTTAGCAGTGCATGGCAATTTTTTTTTTTTTATATAGTACGTTAAATTCATTACCTCTGTACAAAGCACTGCACAGCAATTTTTTATGTAGTATACAGTATACATATATTTTTGTGATTAAATAACATTTGTAATCATATGGAGTTAATCACAAGAGTCCTCCTTTACATTAGAGTCAACAGAGTTCCCCTTTAGATCTGAATCCGCAGAGTTCCCCTTTACATCTGAATGCACAGGGTTTTCTCCCCTTTACATCTAATTTTGCAGTTTTCACTTACATCTGAATCTGCAGGAGAGGAGTGTGGAGAGTATGACAGTGGGCAGTATGTACAGGAGAGGAGTGTGGAGGGTATGATGGGGGCAGTATGTACAGAAGAGGATTGCAGAGGGTATAATGGGGGCAGTATGTACAGAAGAGGAGTGTGGAGGGTATGATGGGGCAGTATGTACAGGTGAGGAGTGTGGAGGGTATGATGGGGCAGTATGTACAGGAGAGGAGTGTGGAGGGTATGATGAGGGCAGTATGTACAGGAGAGGAGTGTGGAGGGTATGACAGGGGCAGTATGTACAGTAAAGGAGTGTGGAGGGTATGATGGGGCAGTATGTACAGGAGAGGAGTGTGGAGGGTATGATGGGGCAGTATGTACAGGAGAGGAGTGTGGAGGGTATGATGGGGGCAGTATGTACAGGAGAGGAGTGTGGAGGGTATGACAGTGAGCGGTATGTACAGGAGAGGAGTGTGGAGGGTATGATGGGGGCAGGATGTACAGAAGAGGAGTGTGGAGGGTATGATGGGGGCAGTAGGTGAAGTAGAGGAGTGTGGAGGGTATGGAGGGGGGGCAGTATGTACAGGAGAGGAGTGTGGAGGGTATGATGGGGGCAGTATGTACAGGAGAGGAGTGTGGAGGGTATGACGGTGAATGGTATGTACAGGAGAGGAGTGTTGAGAGAATGACAGTGAGCAGTATGTACAGGAGAGGAATGTGGAGGGTATGACAGTGAGCGGTATGTACAGGAGAGGAGTGTGGAGGTTATGATGGGGACAGTATGTACAGAAGAGGAGTGTGGAGGGTATGATGGGGCAGTAGGTGAAGTAGAGGAGTGTGGAGGGTATAGGGGGGGCAGTATGTACAGGAGAGGAGTGTGGAGGGTATGATGGGGGCAGTATGTACAGGAGAGGAGTGTGGGGGGTATGACCGTGAGTGGTATGTACAGGAGAGGAGTGTTGAGGGTATGACAGTGAGCGGTATGTACAGGAGAGGAGTGTGGAGGGTATGACTGGGCAGAATGGGGAGGGATATCTTGCAGTGTCTATGGGGTGACCAGGGAGCGATAAGGGAACATAAGGGAAGGAAAGTGACTATGGAATGATGTCCCTCAGCTGGCCGGTAGGAAGCAGCTCTAAGTGATGTCTGTCAGCTGGATGTATGAAGTGGTCTGGGGGTGATGCAAGCTGGGAGGTATTGGGGGCTGAGAAGTGGTCAGATAGTGAAGTCTATAATCAAAAAAAGCTATTGTGCTCATCCACCAATATATATAACAATAAATCATACAAAAGTACTACTCAATAAATACAATCTCCTGTTATAAGATGTAAGTACATATCTATATAATCCAGCCCCTAGCACTCTGTATGTCCCGATGATGTGAAGGTAACGTATGACCATTCATGTAACCTTGTGTTATCCAAGCTCTGAGTCTGTACAATCAGAAGTGTAAACTCACCACATAAACACAGGGTTACATGAATGGTCATAAATTACTTCACATTATCTGAACTCAATGATTGGGGGATGTTTGTAGGGACTGACATGTGATCAGGCTTGGGAAATACCTATGAGCTGTGATCGGGCTGCAGACTCCCTCCCCCTCACGCACACACACTATCTCCTCTCCTTGATCCTGTACTGCATCACCTAAAAAACAAGTCCTTCTAAACTTTGTCAGCTTTCCATCCAAGGAGACAGGCAAAAAATTCTGCTCACCTCTCCCTGCATATGGTGTGAGCAGCAGCCAGCCCGACAACAGCTACAGTGAGCTCCGCTCCACGGTTCTCTCTGCACAAGGCACTGCTGATTGGAGGAGGGGGGGTTTGATTCAGAGATCCTGCAGAAGCCTGGAGGGGGGGGGGGAGACAAAAAGAGGCTTTGGATTCTCAACACACATCAGCACAGTGTACTTATTTGGAAGCAATGCCGCTGCTGCTGTCTCCACAGTGGCACTGTGGCAGGTATGCTAATTGCCCATCCCCCTGCCCGAATGATCTGTCCCTAGTCTGGGCTGAGTAATGTGCCTGGGTTTCAAGCAATACACAACCCGGGCACATGATTCAAGACCTGGACTGTCCGGGTGAATCCCGGACAGGTGGCAACCCTAGACATCACCAGCGCATGCGCTCTGAAGGAACGGCCTCCCAGGCCATCTAGAGGCCTGCTATTTGCAGTGCCTAAATCTATTCAGTGAATCTAACCAACGGAGACACAGATAACAATTCGTTTAACTTACAAAGGTTTTACCACTTCTCCGCTCCAACCAAAATTATGTTATACTGTATACTTTTAATGATACATCACCACTTCCTTCTTATACAGACAGTGTGATGTTATAATGCTTTAATGGTGCTACTGTATATTTTTTTTTTTCTTTGCCCTTAAGCCTTGCAGAAGACTTACATAGCCCTCTGAAAAGCGATTCATAGTTGAGCAGCGGCTTTCAGGCATTCGGGAGGCAATACCGTGTCACCTCCCAAATACCTTTTTTCTTTTTAATTTGATCCCAAGGGTATTTTGCATTTCATCCATTGACTTCAATGGACATGTTCAGCAAGTGGCATTGCCTGCCTATGCCGTAATAAATATGCTATTAGCTGACCCAAGCAACCTCTATGTTAGGTTTTAGGTGGCTAGATCAAATGTTTGTTTTCACCACCCCTGTAAATGAGGCCTTAAAGTGGAACTAATGTCCACTTCACTTGCCTCCACTTCAGTGATTGGTTGCTAGCACTTCCATTGTCGCCCGGTCCTCTTCCAAGTTCTGCAGCTTTGGCCATCTTAACTGGGTGGCCCACGGTGGCTTGCATGATGCATGTGCTCTGGTGATAATTCCTCCTGGCACCAAGGCATGCTAAGATTGCACACTGATTTGCACATATGTGGCTCAGTGTACAATCTTTAGAAACGTACTTGCTGGCAGACGAGAAGCTTTTATTACAGATGAGACATCCAGAATCATATAGAGTCTCTTCTGCAATGAAAGCCTTCCTGCTAGCTTTTTTTTCTAAGCTAAAGTTCCATTTAAGTTCTCTTTAATTTGCAAAGTTACAGGTTTATGAGAGAAGCATAAAGAGTAATGAAGGAATTTAGCAATGTTCTTAAAAGAGCAATTACCGATGTGTACAGAAGAATTCCAACCAGTTATCTGAGGTACGCAGACATCTGTGTATATATATACCTCCAAAAGCACCTTTCAGCGTACATTCATGAAGCCTCCATTGAACGCGACGGTGCAGTTTATAGAGAACGGCGTGCCAGGGATGCAAAAACCTTGCCAGTTCTATGAAAAATGACACCAATTAATGCCTAAATGGCTTGTTTTCTCACAAGGTACATATTTTCATAGCTTTGAAATCAAATAATTGCCGCTTTTATATTAAATACAATAAAACAAAAAAGGATGCTAGTTTAGTGAAAATGCTACAAGCATTTTAATATCATTTTCCCACCACTTAAAGTGGCGAAATATGGAAAACAAGTCCAGTATGCAAAGTTCCAGTGAGATAAAGAAACTCCTGTGGATTATTACACCATTTATCTTTTATGTCAAGAAAACTGGATGTGATTTCATTGTTTGATTAAATGCCAAACACAACACGTTGCTCTTGTCGAACTGATTACATATTTTAACCCTCTAAAAAAAAATAAAAAAATGTTTGTTGACGGCATTTGTTTAGGCTTTAAACAGACATTTAAATAAATTTACCAAAAAAAAAAAGAAGTTGGGTAGTTTAAAGCAGAATCCCAGGCAAGTGATTATAAAGTCTTTTTTTTTTAAATAACAAACATGTTATAATTATTAGAGCATCCCCAAACCTCCTCTTCTGGGATCCCCCACTTGGGCACTTGGCACCTCCTCTTCTTCGTGTGCACCCATAGCAAGCTACACCATGGGGACATACCAGTGTTGTCAACCTACCAGATTGAAATTTACTGCCAAAGCCAAGCCAAGCTTTAACTGGCGTTTCCAAAAGTTACAAAATTACAGCTTTAAGCGCAATTTTAAAAATTTTGGCTACAGACAAGTACAATATGCAATTAGCAATGTGATTTAAGGTAGATAAAAAACATATTTCTTATTTTATTTTCTATATAGTAAGTAGGTAACTCAGGGACAGGACTCAGGAGGGCAAGAAATTAGATGGGGGGGCACACACACATGAAATTGACTTTCACAGTGACACTGACAGCAGTGTGCAGCAGTCTAGATGACGATGGCACCTCACCAACATGACACGTCCTATCCTGAGTCACCAGTCATCTCTCTCCACGCCAGATGGTCCCTTCAGTCCACTCCAGTCCAAACAGCACTGACAGTCCCGCCCCTGGCTTGCCCTGCTCCCATCCCGCAGACCTTCACATGGGGCACTGACTGCTCCGCTCGACTACCCTTTATTGAGATCACAAGACACGCTCAGGCACCACCTCCACCAGACCCGCCCCCCCTCTGCACTGTTGCCACCGGAACACACTGTGGCAGACACTTGGATGGTCTTGGCGAACTCCAGACCAGAATTGTACATGTGCAGTTCCAAGCAAGCATCATAGCCATATTTTTTACTGGCAACATTTTCCTGCCACTGACATTTACTGGTTGCCAGTAAAAATACTGGTGGTCGGCAACACTGGGACATGTGTGCGGGCTCGATCCTGAGCTGAGCTCTGTGCGTCTATAGACACACACAGTGTGGCTCAGCCCCATTACCCAGATCCCTCCTCTTATGATTTGACTGACAGCAGCGGGAGCCACTATTCTTGTGAGATCACAGAGCGGGTGAGAAGACCTAAAGCTAGACACAGCGCTGGATCAATAGAGGATTCAGGTAAGAATTTAAGGGTGAAGGGGTGGGGGGCACTGGTTTTGCAAGTTTTTGTTTATCTTAATGTAGAGAATGCATTGAAGTAAAAGACCTTTAACCTTTACAACCTCTTTAAAAAAGTTCCAGTAAAAAATAAAAGTCCATTAAAAGATAAAATAAAAAGATACTGGGGGCATAAACTATTGACGCTTGACTTCCTCCACTCTACTGATCCTTTATTAGGACTTCTTTGTTCTCCGCAGAAGAGGGGGAGGTTGTGGAAAATTCCTAACATTGTACTACTTCAAGAGACGCACTTCACTGTCACTTCCACCCCTCGTCTGCCGTTACATACATATACTAAATGGTACCATAGTGTCCAGGAGATAGTGTATCTCCTATCTTTAAGGTAAGAGATACGTAAAACATGTCCATTGTTCCTATTAGTCACTAAGACAGATCCAGAGGGTAGGTTCTTGTTCCTTAAAAGAATGATCCATGGTCAGAGATACACTATTGCTGTTCTTTTTGCTCCGAACTCCAGGACAGTCGCGTTCCTCTCCACTACTCTGAAGAAGCTCTTTGACTTTCGAGAGGGTACGGTGTTGCTCGAGGGCGACTTTAATATAGTTCTGGACCAGAGCCTTGACTCCTCATCTGGCAAAAATCCCCTGTCAAACCGGGATCTGAAACACATCAGGAAGCTGCTTTGGGAACTACATCTTGTCGATAGTTGGAGATTGAGGAACGTGGGTGTTAAGGACTTCAGTTATTACTCCAAGACTCATGATACCTACTCCCGTTTGGATCTAATTTTTGTAGACCAATTTTATTTGAGCAGTATTATTTTCTCCCCCATTGGGTCAATTACTATATCTGTTCACTCCCTGGTGACACTATCCTTCTCCCCTCCCAATGCGTAGCAAAGAGAAAGAACATGGAGGCTTATTGAGACCCTCTTAGATGATTTAGCTATTTTGGAACCGGTGACATGCTCCCTTCCATCTTATTTTGAATCAAACTCCTCTGAAGAAGTGTCTTAACAGGCGCTGTGGGAGGGCCATAATGCAGTGATCAGAGGGGAGCTAACAGCCCACGGGCTAGGGTTAAAAAAGAGAAACAGCAGGAGATTTCAGACTTACCAAAATTCAGACTTTGGAAATGAATGTCATTTAGATACCGCAGATGCCATGGCTCTGGAAATCCTTAGGCAAAATCTGTCCCAATGTTTGGAACGCAGGGCAAAAGATAAGCTACTGTACATTTTTGGGCCCACCAGTTCTATGAACACGGTAATAAATGTGGACGACTTCTGGCTCGTATGCTAAAGAAACAGCAGGCTTCTCGCCATGTCCATTCTTTAACAGTGCAGGGTAAACAAGTCCTTGACTCCGCTTCTATCGCTCAACAATTTCAAAATTTTTACAAATCCCTTTACAATATCCAACTGAATTTCCCCTTGGTGAGTTTTTCAACTTTTATTGAACAGGTTCGGGCCTATCTGCAGAAGTCTGCTTTTCCTTTTTTTGACAGATGACGTGCTAGCAGAACTAGAGCAACCTATAACTTCTGAGGAAGTGGGTAAGATTGTTGCAAACTTGCATCAAGGTAAAAGTCCTGGCCCAGATCTGGCTTCACCAACCAGTATTATAAGAAGTTATTCTCCACCTTAGCAGATCCCATGTGCACTTATTTTAATCACATTACGACAGACATTGCCTTACCATACAAGGCTCTTACGGCCCATATCACAGTTTTGCCTAAACCAGGGAAGGACCTCCAATATTGTGCAAATTATCGGGCTATATCTTTATTGAATTTAGATACCAAGATCCTAGTCAAGCTCCTTGTGGTCTGCCGTCAGGACCACATTAAGGCTTTGGTTCATGGTGGGCCGTGAGGCACGTGATAACACCATTCGTTCTTTGCATGTCCTGCATTGGGCCCGAAATGGTCCTGATCATAAGCCCTATATTGTACTATCGATGGATGCTGAAAAAGCCTTTGATAGGGTAAATGGGACCGATCCGATGATGGATGGAAAAATAGGGTTTTCCTCCGTCACACTTTGGCGGATCGGAGCGGGTCGGATGTCAGCGGACATGTCACCGCTGACATCCGTGGCTCCATATGGGTACATGGAGCATCCGTTCAGGTCCGCCTAAAAAACTGACAGGCGGACCTGAACGGACTGTCCGTGTGAAAGAGCCCTAAAACCTGGAGGCCGATTGGTTTATATGTAGAGCTGCACCAGATTTTGCATGCTCCAATTAAAGTAAATCTCTCCCAACATGTGATCCAGGGTTTTGACCCCCCCCCATCCCCACTTCACTTTTAGTTCTGGATCGTGTAGAAGGGTTGGACCTTCTGTGAACTTTTTAATGCTGCTTCTGTCCTCATATAGGAGCTTTTTACTCACTTTCTGTCTATTTGAGGGGTATAAGTATGTATTGCACTTCCGCTATATTTTACATGTTTTAGACTGAACCAAAATGAAAAAGAAATTTTCTCCGTTGGGACAAAAACATCAGTTAAAGTTTTTTTTCAAGACAAAATGTTTTTCCTTAGTTTTGGATAGCGTGGGGAAGAGTTGGGTTTTAACTTCTATCTGGGGCTCTATTAGAGAAATTTGTGCTCACTTCATATACTGCTGAAAGCAATTTACCATACAGGAAGTAAGGAGAGCCTTGGTTTGACATGCACCTTAACAATCTCATGTAGACCCAGTCACCCAAGGCTTCCAACCTTTCTTTTGTTCCAGGCCAAGCTTGTGGTGTTCACTAATGGTAGCCTTTGCACATTAATTTTTTCATCATATTTTTGGTTGCTCGGATTTGCGTCTGATGTACTTTAAAGTGGACCTTCACCCTAAATTAACATTAATTTGCCCCTGCCTTCCCCATAGGTCCCAACTGTCCCTCTTTTGAGAACAAATCCCTTTGTTTGTTCTCCAGCCTCAGTTGTCCTTCTTGTTAGTCTGATGTACACATCTCTATACAAAATGTACTATTTATCCAACCTCTACATTACTGCATTGGTTATTTTAACAAGCCAATATAAGGAAAAATAGAGGTCAAAAATACACTTACGTGGTTCAGCCAATCTTTATCTGCATATTAGATTTTTTTGGTCTATGTATCCGAGGAAATGGCAGGGACGTGTCCTTTGTTCTTATACTGTGCGTTAAAGGGTTTCCCTTTTTATCATTTTAGAAAGTTGGAAGGTATTCTTCTCCCTTCTCCCTCTCTCACATTTGAATACTATTTTTTTTTTTAACTTAAACGAGAAGTACAGCCAAAGCTTGTTTGGCTGTACTTCTCTCATGGATCACAGGAGTGTAGTTCATTCTGCACTCCTGTAACTAGGCATGAGCTTTATGTTCGGATCGACCATGAGTTCGACTCGAACATTGGCTGTTCGCCCGTTCGCCGAAAAGCAAACAATTTGGGGTGTTCGCGGCAAATTCGAAAGCCGCGGAACACTCTTTAAAAGTCTATGGGAGAAATCAAAAATGCTAATTTTAAAGGTTAATATGCAAGTTATTGTCATAAAAAGTGTTTGGGGACCTGGGTCCTGCCCCAGGGGACATGTATCAATGCAAAAAAAAGTTTTAAAAACAGCAGTTTTTTCGGGAGCAGTGATTTTAATAATGCTTAAAGTGAAACAATAAAAGTGAAATATTCCTTTAAATTTAGTACCTGGGGGTGTCTATACTATGCCTTTAAAGTAGCGCATGTTTCCCGTGTTTAGAACTGTCCCTGCACAAAATTACATTTCTAAAGGAAAAAAAGTAATTTAAAACTACTCGCTGCTTTAATGAATTGTCGGGTCCCGGCAATACAGATAAAAGTCATTGAAAAAAACGGCAGGGGTTCCCCCCTAGTTCATTACCTCGCCAAAGCTCAGAGCCTCTGCACATGCACGAAAAATCCCCCATGTATGCGCAGATTTACCATTGGTCTCTGCCGGGACTCAAAGGCCTTTGGCATGTCTGCACACGTGCCAGAATAACAGATAGGGTGGCGCTGGAGGGGGCGGGGCCAAATGAAATGGGACTGAAAATCCTCTTTAATACCTTACTGTTAATGTGTGTGATTATCCTAACATGCAGTCACTACCCCCACCCCTAAGTTTTGGGTGACTCTAGGCCTCCTCTGTCTGCAATCTCCTGCTGACTTCTTGGCTGGCTAAGTGTGTTGGAGCTTTAATACAGCCCTTATCTCTCCTCTCAGCAATATGATCAGACAGCACAATCCTCCCTGAGTTATTGCTCAGTCTCCAATGAGGAAGTTAATACTGATAACAGAGATAAAAGTATAAAGCTGGTTATATAGTATTACGACCCCAATGAATTATTCTGAATATATAAAAATCCACTTTATTGAGTAACGCAAGTTATGAGATTTCAAACTCCACTGAAAAGGAAAAAGGTGTGTTATTACTTTACTAGCAGAATCATTATCCGCCAATGTCTGTTTCAAAGCTTTCCCAGGATGACAAAATATTTAAACTGCATTTTAGTTACATCGTTAATCAGTCAAGGAGTGCTGGAAAGAAAAAATGTAGAAACAAGAGCAGATATATTTAATATATTGAAAAGAGATTTGAAAGACTTTTCTTAAGGTTTCTTTTTTTCTTATTAAATATAGCTTTAGCTTTCTCATAAATGAAGCTGCAAAATCTTGTTAGGGATGAGCTTCGTGTTCGAGTCGAACATACGTTCGACTCGAACATCGGCTGTTCGATCGTTCGACGAAGATCGAACGATTTGGGCCGTTCGCGCCAAATTCGAGTGACGCGAACGGCCCACAATGCACTACGCCATCGCAGTGTCATCCAGGCGCTGTGATTGGCCAAGCATGCACTGTGACCCCGCATGCTTGGCCAATCACAGCGCCGTCAGCGAGGAGAGCAATGATTGGCCACAGGCAGGATGCCTGTGGCCAATTATTGCTGAGGGTGTTTAGTACACGCCCCACACTATAAAAGGCCGCCAGCACGGCGGCCTAGTGTAGTGTGTTCCGGAGCAGGGATAGAGCAGCATAGGCAGGGACAGTGACTTTTATTTCTTTCTTGCTTAACCTGGATTCCTTTAGTTTAGGGAAAGAGAAGGATAGGTAGGGAGAGTGTCAGTGTGTTTTGTGCTTGTGCTATATTGTGCTTAAAAAAAACATTTTTTCTAGGGACAGAAAACTGTAGGTAGGGAGAGTGTGTCAGTTTCTTTCACTGTCAAAGTCCTTGTTTCCAGGGACCTGGAAGGACAGTGAGTGAATTCTCCTTGTGCTAAATTGTGCTTAAAAAAAACATTTTTTCTAGGGACAGAAAACTGTAGGTAGGGAGAGTGTGTCAGTTTCTTTCACTGTCAAAGTCCTTGTTTCCAGGGACCTGGAAGGACAGTGAGTGAATTCTCCTTGTGCTAAATTGTGCTTAAAAAAAACATTTTTCTAGGGACAGAAAACTGTAGGTAGGGAGAGTGTGTCAGTTTCTTTCACTGTCAAAGTCCTTGTTTCCAGGGACCTGGAAGGACAGTGAGTGAATTCTCCTTGTGCTAAATTGTGCTTAAAAAAAACATTTTTTCTAGGGACAGAAAACTGTAGGTAGGGAGAGTGTGTCAGTTTCTTTCACTGTCAAAGTCCTTGTTTCCAGGGACCTGGAAGGACAGTGAGTGAATTCTCCTTGTGCTAAATTGTGCTTAAAAAAAACATTTTTTCTAGGGACAGAAAACTGTAGGTAGGGAGAGTGTGTCAGTTTCTTTCACTGTCAAAGTCCTTGTTTCCAGGGACCTGGAAGGACAGTGAGTGAATTCTCCTTGTGCTAAATTGTGCTTAAAAAAAACATTTTTTCTAGGGACAGAAAACTGTAGGTAGGGAGAGTGTGTCAGTTTCTTTCACTGTCAAAGTCCTTGTTTCCAGGGACCTGGAAGGACAGTGAGTGAATTCTCCTTGTGCTAAATTGTGCTTAAAAAAAACATTTTTTCTAGGGACAGAAAACTGTAGGTAGGGAGAGTGTGTCAGTTTCTTTCACTGTCAAAGTCCTTGTTTCCAGGGACCTGGAAGGACAGTGAGTGAATTCTCCTTGTGCTAAATTGTGCTTAAAAAAAACATTTTTTCTAGGGACAGAAAACTGTAGGTAGGGAGAGTGTGTCAGTTTCTTTCACTGTCAAAGTCCTTGTTTCCAGGGACCTGGAAGGACAGTGAGTGAATTCTCCTTGTGCTATATTGTGCTTAAAAAAAATTTTTTTCTAGGGACAGAAAACTGTAGGTAGGGAGAGTGTGTCAGTTTCTTTCACTGTCAAAGTCCTTGTTTCCAGGGACCTGGAAGGACAGTGAGTGAATTCTCCTTGTGCTAAATTGTGCTTAAAAAAAAATTTTTTCTAGGGACAGAAAACTGTAGGTAGGGAGAGTGTGTCAGTTTCTTTCACTGTCAAAGTCCTTGTTTCCAGGGACCTGGAAGGACAGTGAGTGAATTCTCCTTGTGCTAAATTGTGCTTAAAAAAAACATTTTTTCTAGGGACAGAAAACTGTAGGTAGGGAGAGTGTGTCAGTTTCTTTCACTGTCAAAGTCCTTGTTTCCAGGGACCTGGAAGGACAGTGAGTGAATTCTCCTTGTGCTATATTGTGCTTAAAAAAAAACATTTTTTCTAGGGACAGAAAACTGTAGGTAGGGAGAGTGTGTCAGTTTCTTTCACTGTCAAAGTCCTTGTTTCCAGGGACCTGGAAGGACAGTGAGTGAATTCTCCTTGTGCTAAATTGTGCTTAAAAAAAACATTTTTTCTAGGGACAGAAAACTGTAGGTAGGGAGAGTGTGTCAGTTTCTTTCACTGTCAAAGTCCTTGTTTCCAGGGACCTGGAAGGACAGTGAGTGAATTCTCCTTGTGCTAAATTGTGCTTAAAAAAAACATTTTTTCTAGGGACAGAAAACTGTAGGTAGGGAGAGTGTGTCAGTTTCTTTCACTGTCAAAGTCCTTGTTTCCAGGGACCTGGAAGGACAGTGAGTGAATTCTCCTTGTGCTAAATTGTGCTTAAAAAAAACATTTTTTCTAGGGACAGAAAACTGTAGGTAGGGAGAGTGTGTCAGTTTCTTTCACTGTCAAAGTCCTTGTTTCCAGGGACCTGGAAGGACAGTGAGTGAATTCTCCTTGTGCTATATTGTGCTTAAAAAAAACATTTTTTCTAGGGACAGAAAACTGTAGGTAGGGAGAGTGTGTCAGTTTCTTTCACTGTCAAAGTCCTTGTTTCCAGGGACCTGGAAGGACAGTGAGTGAATTCTCCTTGTGCTAAATTGTGCTTAAAAAAAACATTTTTCTAGGGACAGAAAACTGTAGGTAGGGAGAGTGTGTCAGTTTCTTTCACTGTCAAAGTCCTTGTTTCCAGGGACCTGGAAGGACAGTGAGTGAATTCTCCTTGTGCTAAATTGTGCTTAAAAAAAACATTTTTTCTAGGGACAGAAAACTGTAGGTAGGGAGAGTGTGTCAGTTTCTTTCACTGTCAAAGTCCTTGTTTCCAGGGACCTGGAAGGACAGTGAGTGAATTCTCCTTGTGCTATATTGTGCTTAAAAAAACATTTTTTCTAGGGACAGAAAACTGTAGGTAGGGAGAGTGTGTCAGTTTCTTTCACTGTCAAAGTCCTTGTTTCCAGGGACCTGGAAGGACAGTGAGTGAATTCTCCTTGTGCTAAATTGTGCTTAAAAAAAACATTTTTTCTAGGGACAGAAAACTGTAGGTAGGGAGAGTGTGTCAGTTTCTTTCACTGTCAAAGTCCTTGTTTCCAGGGACCTGGAAGGACAGTGAGTGAATTCTCCTTGTGCTAAATTGTGCTTAAAAAAAACATTTTTTCTAGGGACAGAAAACTGTAGGTAGGGAGAGTGTGTCAGTTTCTTTCACTGTCAAAGTCCTTGTTTCCAGGGACCTGGAAGGACAGTGAGTGAATTCTCCTTGTGCTATATTGTGCTTAAAAAAAACATTTTTTCTAGGGACAGAAAACTGTAGGTAGGGAGAGTGTGTCAGTTTCTTTCACTGTCAAAGTCCTTGTTTCCAGGGACCTGGAAGGACAGTGAGTGAATTCTCCTTGTGCTAAATTGTGCTTAAAAAAAACATTTTTTCTAGGGACAGAAAACTGTAGGTAGGGAGAGTGTGTCAGTTTCTTTCACTGTCAAAGTCCTTGTTTCCAGGGACCTGGAAGGACAGTGAGTGAATTCTCCTTGTGCTAAATTGTGCTTAAAAAAAACATTTTTTCTAGGGACAGAAAACTGTAGGTAGGGAGAGTGTGTCAGTTTCTTTCACTGTCAAAGTCCTTGTTTCCAGGGACCTGGAAGGACAGTGAGTGAATTCTCCTTGTGCTAAATTGTGCTTAAAAAAAACATTTTTTCTAGGGACAGAAAACTGTAGGTAGGGAGAGTGTGTCAGTTTCTTTCACTGTCAAAGTCCTTGTTTCCAGGGACCTGGAAGGACAGTGAGTGAATTCTCCTTGTGCTAAATTGTGCTTAAAAAAAACATTTTTTCTAGGGACAGAAAACTGTAGGTAGGGAGAGTGTGTCAGTTTCTTTCACTGTCAAAGTCCTTGTTTCAAGGGACAGAGAAGGACACCTGAAGGTAGCCCTTATTGCTTTTTTCCCATCTCCCTGCAGGCCATCTATTAGAATGTCTGGAAGGCAAACAAGGAGAGGCAGACAGTCAGGAGGCAATAAAAGAGGGCAAGCAGGCTCTGTGTCTGGGGGCAACAGTGCTGGTCGTGGACGCGGTGCATTGTCATCAGCACATGGCCATGGGACACGCTTGTCCTTCTTTTCGGCAGCTGGACATGTTGAGCCACATCATGCCGAAGACTTGGTGGAGTGGATGACCAAGCCCTCCTCCTCCTCCTCATCCTCTCTCACCCAGGCTCAGGGTACTGGAAAAGCAGCTGCCAAAGCGTCCTCTTCCCTGGTATCAATGTCAGACTCATCATCAGTCACTCCTTCCCTAGACCCACCATGTCCTCCTCCTGAGGAGTCCCCCGAACTGTTTGAGCACAGTGTTGGGTACATGCTCCAGGAGGATGCCCAGCGTTTCGAAGGGTCTGATGATGAAACCCAGCTAGAGGAAGGCAGTAGCGTGAGAGCAGACAGAGGGGATGCTCAAGAAGGACACCAATCTGGCAGTCATGTTCCAGCAGCTGCAGCATACTGCCAGATTGGCTCCAGTGATGAGGAGGGAGGTGATGATGAGGTCACTGACTCCACGTGGGTGCCTAATAGGAGAGAGGAGGAGGAGGAGGATGAGGAGGAGGCACATCTCCAACGAGGCAGGATGCCCTTTGGTGGCCAGCGTAAGGGCAGTACACCGACGGAATCACACCGCAGAGCTCCGCCTGTGCAGGGCGCTGCCTCTGCCCGTCATTCAAAAAGTTCTTTGGTGTGGGCCTTTTTTGAGGCTAGTGCATCAGATCGCACAGCTGCTGTTTGCAACATATGTCTCAAGCGTATATCGCGTGGCCAAAACATCAGCCGCTTGGGTACCACATGCCTGACCAGACATATGTTGACCTGCCATGCAGCTCGTTGGCAAGCCTACCTCAAAGACCCACACCAAAGAACAAAGCGGACCTCTCCTTGCACCGCATCAGCTGGGATCTCCAACCCCACTATAACTTCAGTCCTCTCTGAAACATGCACTGAGAGGAATGAAGGTGTAGAATTAGGTGTGTCACAGCCAAGTACTTGCGGCCACTCTGCTAGCAGTACACCGACGTCCGATTCTAGCAGGCAAATTTCCCTGCCCCAGCTGCTGGACCGTCGAAAGAAGTTCACTCCCAGCCATCCACATGCCCAGCGGTTGAATGCTAGCTTGGCTAAATTGCTAGCGCTTCAACTGCTGCCTTTTCAGTTGGTAGACTCGGCCCCCTTCCGTGAGTTTGTGCAATGTGCGGTTCCTCAGTGGCAGGTTCCCAAACGCCACTTTTTCTCACGGAAGGCTATTCCGGCTCTCTACCGGCATGTGGAAGGCAATGTCTTGGCCTCGCTGGACAGGGCGGTCAGCGGTAAGGTGCATATTACCGCTGACTCATGGTCCAGCAGGCATGGACAGGGACGTTACCTTTCTTTCACGGCCCATTGGGTCACTCTTTTGGCAGCTGGGAAGGATGCAGGACAAGGTGCAGTAGTGTTGGAGGTTGTCCCACCGCCACGCCTCCAAAATGCTACTACTGGTTGTGACACACCTCTCTCCTCCACCCCCTCCTCTTCTTCTTCCTCCATGGCCTCTTCCTGTGGTTTGTCCTATGAACCAGCGGTGCTCCGTAGCCGTTCACGGGGCTACGCAAGTACGCAGGCAAAAAGATGCCATGCCGTGCTTGCGCTGGTGTGTTTGGGGGACAGAAGCCACACTGGGTCAGAGGTCCTGTCTGCTCTGCAGGGCCAGGCCGAGAGGTGGTTGACGCCACGCCAGCTTAAGCCAGGAATGGTGGTTTGCGACAATGGCACCAACCTCCTCTCCACCCTCCGACAGGGACAACTGACCCATGTGCCCTGTGTGGCTCACGTCCTTAACCTGGTGGTGCAGCGGTTCTTGGGCAGGTACCCGGGCTTACAGGATGTCCTGAGGCAGGCCAGGAAAGTCTGTGTGCATTTCCGCAGATCTTATAATGCCAGTGCTCGCCTGGCTGAGCTGCAAAAGGAGTTGAACCTGCCCAAGAACCGCCTTATATGTGACATGCCCACCAGGTGGAACTCAACGTTGGCCATGCTGCAGCGGCTGCACACGCAGCAGAGGGCCATCAATGAGTACCTGTGCGACTACGGCACCAGGACAGGGTCAGGGGAGCTTGTTTTTTTTCTCCACGCCAGTGGGGCATGATCAGGGATGCATGCACTGTCCTGGCACCATTTGAGGAGGCCACGAGGATGGTGAGCAGTGACAGTGCATGCATCAGTGACACTGTACCTCTTGTCCACCTGTTGGAGCACACGCTGCGTGGAATAATGGACAGGGCACTTGAGGCAGAACAGAGGCAGGAAGAGGAGGACTTCCTTGCCTCTCAAGGCCCCCTTTACCCAGACAGTGTTCCTTCTGTCCCACCCATCGCACAGGAAGAGGAGGAGGAGGAGGAGGAGGAGGAGGATTGTGTCAGCATGGAGGTGGAGGCTGGCACTCAGCATCATCAGCAGCAGTCTTTTAGGGATGATTTACAGTCCCAAGAAACCAGTGGACTTGTACGTGGCTGGGAGGAGGTGGCTGCGGATCATGTCGTCCTTAGTGACCCAGAGGACTCCGGAGCGAATGCCTCAGCAAACCTACGCTGCATGGCCTCCCTGATCCTGCAAAGTCTGCGGAAGGATCCTCGTATTCTTCGGATCAAGGAGAGGGACCATTACTGGCTGGCCACTCTCCTTGATCCACGGTACAAGGGTAAGGTTGCGGACCTTATGTTACCGTCGCAGAGGGAGCAGAGGATGAGACAACTCCGGGAGGCCTTGCAGAAAGGTCTGTGCAACGCGTTCCCAGAGACTGGGAGGTTACAAACTCCTGGTCCTGGACAACGAGTTGCTGAGGCTTCGGCCAGTCAAAGAAGGAGCGGTGGGGAAGGTGGCCGTCTGACCGATGCGTTCAGACAATTCTTTAGTCCGCAGCCCCAAAGTATGATCGGTTCCAGCAACCATCGCCAGCGTCTGATAAACATGGTGCAGGAATATCTAGGGGCAAGGTCAGACTTGGACACCTTCCCCACCGAAAATCCTCTGGCTTACTGGGTCTTGAGGATGGATCACTGGCCAGAGCTTGCACAGTATGCAATTGAGCTACTGGCCTGTCCTGCATCCAGCGTTCTTTCGGAACGCACATTCAGTGCTGCTGGAGGATTTGTCACGGATCACAGGGTGCGCCTGTCCACCGACTCGGTTGATCGACTGACTTTCATCAAGATGAACCAGTCTTGGATCACCACCAGCTACCACACACCTGATGCTGATATAACAGACTAATTGATTTTAACATGTCACATCCCTTCAAGACTGATGCTGATGCTGAGTGCCTGTGCTGTTATGTTGACTGGCTATCCTCCTCCTCCGAGTCCTCAATGATACGATTGATGATGATAGCTTGGAAGATCATTTTTGTTTATGGGTGCCGCCACCAGTGGCTAAGGCCCAATTTTTCAGCCCCTGTTTTACAGGGGCGTGTAATTACAATTTTTTTAGCAATAATTTGCCATAGGGCTCATTGCTGTGCTCCAAGTACAGTATCTGTGAGGGGTTGGAGTGTTGTGGCACCAGTGCCTAAGGCCCAATTTTTCAGCCCCTGTTTAACAGGGGCGTGTCATTACAATTTTTGAAGCAATACTTTGCAACAGGGCTCATTGCTGTGCTCCAAGTACAGTATCTGTGAGGGGTTGTAGTGTTGTGCCACCAGTGCCTAAGGCCCAATTTTTCAGCCCCTGTTCAACAGGGGCATGCAATTACAATTCTTGATCTAATAATTCACAGCAGGGTCCATTGCTGCACCCACCAAGAGTAACTCTGAGGGCTTACAGTCTTGTGGCAACGCCACCACCACCACCACCACGAAAGGCCCAATTTTTCAGCCCCTGTTCAAAAGGGGCATGTAATTACAATTCTTGATCTAATAATTCACAGCAGGGCCCATTGCTGCACCCACCAAGAGTAACTGTCAGGGCTTACAGTGTTGTGGCACCAGCACCACCATCAAAGCCCCAATTTTTACTACCACTGTTCAACAATTATATGTAATTAAAATTCCTGATATAATAGTTGACAGCAGGGCGTTCCAGCACCAACCAAGAGTAACTGAGTGCTTACAGTGTTGTGCCAACACCAACAACTAAGGGGCCTATTTCTGCAGAGTATATACGGCAGGTCCCTACTTTCAAACATCCAACTTACAAACGACTCCTACTTGCAAACGAAAGAAGACAACAGGAAGTGAGAGGAAATCTACCCCTAGAAAGGAAAATTCTCTCCTGTAAGAATAAATATGGGAGAAAGGGGTCTCATCTGTACTGATGCTTTATCAGCAATCCTTGTTTCAAGAAAAACACCACATTTCAAAAACAGTTGTCATTGGGACGGAAAGTGAGGTGAAATGTTCTGAACAGGGGCACAGACAGCAAAACAAATGTTACAGGGGTGATAACCCTTACCTATGTTTCCCAAAAAGTTTAAAAATAGATTTTTGGGCTGGAGCTACACTTCAACAATGTACCTGTTCAAAATTACAAACAGATTCTACATAAGAACAAACCTACAGTCCCTGTCTTGTATGCACCGCCTGTATACGGCTGTTCAGAGTATATAGGGCCTTTTTTATTTTATGTGCGGGGTTCCCCTTAATATCCATACAAGACCCAAAGGGGCTGGTAATGGGCTGGGGTAGGGGGGGGGGGTCATGGGGTAGCTATGCCATTTTTCTTAAAGAATTTCATCCATATTACCGGGACCAGACATTACATTAAAGCCGCAAGCAGTTTTAAATGGCTTTTTTTTCCTTTAGAAGTGTCATTTTGTGCAGGGACAGTTCTAAACACGGGAAACACGTGGCACTTCACAGGCATACTTTAGACACCCCCCAGGTACGATATTTAAAGGAATATTTGACTTTTTTTTTTTCACTTTATGCATCATTAAAATGACTGCTCCCGAAAAACTACCGTTTTTAAAACTTCTTTTTGCATTGATACATGTCCCCTGGTGCAGAACCCGGGTTCCCAAACCCTATTTATGACAATAACATGCATAATAGTTGTTATAATTAGCACTTTAGAGTTCGAACGTTCGCATCCATTGTATTTAATAGGGTTCTAATGTTCGTTCGAACTTTCGGTCCGTTCGCGGGTTCTGGTGCGAACCGAACCCGGGGGTGTTCGGCTCATCACTAAATCTTGTAAAAGAAAACACATTTGACATGTATGTCAGTGCAAAACCAGACAAAACAAAATATAGTGTAGCGCAACCAAAAACGAATAAAACAAGTCCAAATATAACAAAATTCCACTGTTGTGCAACTTTCCGTGACAGTTCATAGATTTCCAGTGACTTCAGTGACCCCCACCTCTAGCTGGAATGCCTGCTCACCTCCAAAAGTTGACCCCACAACACAGGGCCGTTTGAAGGAATTTGGGGGCCCCAAGCAACAATTTTAAAGTTGAGAAGCGGGGGGTGGGGGGGACATTAGTCATTTTTTTCACGGACACCAGGACATCAACTTGTTGATGGGGGGGGGGGGGTGCAACAAGTACACCAAGTTGTTGAGGGAGGGGGGGGCGATCGCGGGAGGGGGGGCATTGAAAGGTATTACAGTGGATATGCAGGGGGGAATGTCTTACCTCCTCCACCCGTGCTGCCTCCTCAAGTCCTCTGGCTGTGCTGCCCTCTGCTGGGGCCCCAGGACAAGTCGGGGCCCCAAGCAGCTGCTTGGTTTGCCTGTCCTGTTCCAACGGCCCTGCCACTACAGAGTCACACACGCCTGTGATTGTATCTCTCGGGATGCCTCGGGAAAACAACTCGTCCTCCTGGTTTTCCTTGACAAGACAGACCTCCTCCCGGATTCTCACTCTGTAGACCCCACTGCAGAGTCACACACGCTTAGTGTAGTATCTCTCATTTTTAGGGAACACAAATGCCCATCACAGTGCACCTAGACAGCTTTGACCTCCTCCCGGGATCTCATTCAGTGCAAAACCAGAGCTCCTCCTCCCAGACTTGGTGCACTAGTCTTCCCACTGATTCACAAGAGAGTCAGCTGGTTTTGACCTCAGAACACCAGTCAATGACTTTCTGCTAGGCATTCCGAGGTAATTGTTGGCTGGCCTGGGAGGAAAAGGAGGATCAGAATATGTATAGCCTAAAGTAGAAGCCTAAAGAAGATAGAGTAAAGGAGGGTAGCGCACCCCGTTAAGGGCTGCAGATGAACTGGGATCCCCCAGCCTGCACAGTCAGATACACTGAATATTCATAGGCACTCTAGAGTCAGAGAACAGTCCGTGACTTTGTTTTTGTTATTTATTGAGGGTAGTAACTTGGATAGAGGTGGGAAGTTATGGGATGCCCATTGACTTCAACAAAAAACTTCAGGGACAACTCTTCCTGTATACAGTCTCCACTTTTTTCTCTGGCACTCACTTGCTTGCAGAAGCTGTATCACTGTATAAAGATCTGACAGGCTTGGAGTTACATTTTAAGTGTTGGCCCATTACATGCAGGAACCTGTGGCCTCTAGTATGTGTAGCAAAGAGAATAGTGTCTAGCTTGTATCATTCCTGTGGCTACTGATCCCAGCACCATCTCTTTAGACACTGCCATCCCTCCTGGCTGCAGCTGCCCTTTTCACTAGCCCCCCAGACTAACTTCTCCCAACAGTCCTTCAGACAGACACTCACTAGCCCACCAAGGCGACTCTCAGGAGATCTTCCAGTAGTGCTGACCTGCTCCTGCTGTCCTCTCTCCTTGCTCCCGTGCCTCCAGGAAGGGCTTCCTCTATGTGTTTTGGCAGGATCCTTCCAGTACCTGAGCTCTGACCCAAGGTTAACCCCCCAGACTAGGAGGCACCCTAAATGGTTACCGACAGCCTCCTCAGCACTCCAGCTCCATCTTCCACCTGACTCCCCTTCTGGCATGACTCATGCCTATTTATGAGATAGCCTGCCCCCTGACAGCCCTTTACTGGGGATTGACTGAGGTCTTCATAAATATTCCAAGCAGCTCCTCCTAGCCTCCACCCACAATGTCTAGAACATTCTCCAATGCCCCAGAAAACAGGGGGAGGCACCAGAGAGTCTGCTAGGATGCGTCATCCAGTGCTGACTCACTAAACCTTGACCCGGATTCCCAGCTCAGGCTTAGCCCTGAGTCACAATTAATTTTCCTACACTAACCATTCTACACCAACAAACCTGCACTAACAACCCCAGCACACTAGAGGGTCCATCTGTGTCCCATTGGGGAAATGTACCTTCACTTCCTGTCCCATAGCCAAAACAGGAAGTGAGAGGAAATCCCTGCAAACTAAGAAGATCCCTTTGGGCCCCCCAGGTCACTAGAACTAGTGTCCCCATTGGGAAATTTTCCCTTTATTACTTTTCTGGTGACAGCCCAAAATTTGAGATTTTCTTTTACTTTAATTTTCAATGACAGGACAAATAGAGAAGGAGAATCTCCCTAACGGGGACACAGACAGCAATAAAAACTGACAGATGTTCTATTATTTCTCCACGCTAATCAAAACTGAAAAAAAAGTTTTGCCTTTAGTTATACTTTATCTTTGTTAGTGTTGAAGTCTAAAACATCAGAATCAAAATCAAACATTTTGAAACTTACTGGATCGCTGGATAATGCCAGGCTAGTCTCTACAACTTGTCTTTACTAGCCATTAGCCAGTGCACAAGTTAATTATTATCTATTAAAGTTTATATTAATTCTTTATTAATAATGAGTCCATGGTGTTGATTTACTAAAGGCTGTTCACCTTGCAAGTGAAGTTACACTTAAAGTGGATGTAAATCTGATTCATGAAATTTGACCTGGGGAACATATATCTGAAGTGTTTTCTTATCTCTCTTCAAAGCCCTGACTCCCATGTCTTTCTGCTGCTTGTCCTTCTGTTATCAGCAGGATAACTTCTGGCAAGTTCTCAGACAACCGAGCTAAAACCAACCTGAAATTTATGTCAGGTGGGTGCTATAAATGGAAAGCTGGACTATTCACAACACATTCCTTGCTTCCTTTGCCTATGTAGAGTGGGGGTCTGTGCCTTTCCTCCAATCATCTGTCACACAGTGTATGCCAAGAATCCACACCCAGTGCTGAATAGGAAAGCTAAATTTCTAACATAATGTGCACTTTCTAAAGAATATAACAAGCTGAAGACAGCAGATATAGATGTAAAACTTATGTAGGGAGATTTGTTTAATCTCTGTGTATCATCCGAGGTAATTCACTTCACTGGGTATATGTGAGGGTTTACAAACACTTTAAGGGAATTTGTAGTTTGCATGGAATTTTTCACCAGAGCTTAGTTAATGTGGTAAAATTTCACTTTGCAAAGAATACTCAACCATGTGCCAGGAAAAGAAAAAAAGAAAAAAATATTTTTTGCTTGAATATGATTGGATGGTAAAAGTCAGCAGAGTTTCACATTTACTAAGTACTCTTGTGAAAGCTCCCATTCAAATTGCAACCTCCCTTGCAAAGTGAACAGCTTATGTGCCTTTAGGAAATTAACCCCCATCAGGGCTGGACTGGGACCAAAATTTGGCCCTGGACTTCATCCAGACTGGCCCACTTTAATTCAATAAAATGCTGCCCCCCACCCCCCCAAAAAATCATTCCCACTAAACGGCCCCTACATCCATTATTGTATATCATGAGAGGGTGAGCGAGAGGGGAATGAGAGAGAGAGAGGGAGGGTTGAGGGAAAGGGGATGAGAGGGGGTGGGTGAGAGAGGGGGGTGAGTGTAAGAGAGAGTGAGTGAGTGTAAAAGAGAGGGGGTGAGTGTAGGACCCCTTACACACTGAGGCGTTTTTCAGGCGCTTTTGGGCTAAAAATAGCGCCTGTAAAGCCCCTGAAAAACGCCTCTGCTGCAGTCCCAGTGTGAAAGTCCTCCAAGCAGCATCTTTGGAGCGGTGGAGGAGCAGTGTACACACCGCTCCTGCCCATTGAAATGAATGGCTGAGAGACAGAGGAGGGGGCTGAGAGACAGAGAAGGGGTCTGAGAGACAGAGGAGGGGTCTGAGAGACAGAGGAGGGGTCTGAGAGACAGAGGGGGAAGCTGAGAGACAATGGGAGGGAGCTGAGAGACAATGGGAGGGAGCTGAGAGACAGAGGGGGAGCTGAGAGACAGAGGGGGAAGCTGAGAGACAGAGGGGGAAGCTGAGAGACAGAGGGGGAAGCTGAGAGACAGTGGAGGGGAGCTGAGAGACAGTGGAGGGGAGCTGAGAGACAGTGGAGGGGAGCTGAGAGACAGTGGAGGAGAGCTGAGAGACAGTGGAGGGGTCTGAGAGACAGTGGAGGGGTCTGAGAGACAGTGGAGGGGTCTGAGAAACAGGGGGGAGCTGAGAGACAGAGGAGGGATCTGAGAGACAAAGGAGGAATCTGAGAGACAGAGGAGGGGTCTGAGAGACAGAGGAGGGGTCTGAGAGACAGAGGAGGGGTCTGAGAGACAGAGGAGGGTCTGAGAGACAGAGGGGGGGGTCTGAGAGACAGAGGGGAGCTGAGAGAGGAGGGGATAAAAGAGGGGGGACTGAGAGACATGGGAACTGAGAGACAGAGGGGGGGGCTGAGAGACAGAGGGGGGTCTGAGAAACAGAGGAGGGGTCTGAGAGACAGAGGAGGGGTCTGAGAGACAATGGGAGGGAGCTAAGAGACAATGGGAGGGAGCTGAGAGACAGAGGGGGAAGCTGAGAGACAGAGGGGGGAGCTGAGAGACAGAGGGGGGAGCTGAGAGACAGTGGAGGGGAGCTGAGAGACAGTGGAGGGGAGCTGAGAGACAGTGGAGGGGAGCTGAGAGACAGTGGAGGGGTCTGAGAGACAATGGAGGCATCTGAGAGACAGGGGGAGCTGAGAGACAGAGGAGGAGGGGTCTGAGAGACAGAGGAGGGGTCTGAGAGACAGAGGGGGGTCTGAGAGACAGAGGGGAGCTGAGAGAGAGAGGAGGGGATAAAAGAGGGGGGGGGACTGAGAGACATGGGAACTGAGAGACAGAGGGGGGGACTGAGAGACAGAGGGGGGTCTGAGAGACAGAGGCGGGTCTAAGAGACAGAGGGGGAGCTGAGAGACAGGGGGGAGCTGAGAGACAAGGGGGGAGCTGAGAGACAGAGGGGGGGCCGAGAGACAGAGGGGGGGCTGAGAGACAGAGGGGGGGCTGAGAGACAGAGGGGGGCTGAGAGACAGTGGAGCGGGGCTGAGAGACAGTGGAGGGGGTCTGAGAGACAGTGGAGGGGTCTGAGAGACAGAGGGGGGAGCTGAGAGACAGAGGGGGAGAGCTGAGAGACAGAGGGGGAGAGCTGAGAGACAGAGGGGGAGAGCTGAGAGACAGAGGGGGAGAGCTGAGAGACAGAGGGGGAGAGCTGAGAGACAGAGGAGGAGAGCTGAGAGACAGAGGAGGAGAGCTGAGAGACAGTGGAGGGGTCTAAGAGATAGAGGGGAGCTGAGAGACAGAGGAGGGGCTAAAAGAGGGGGGACTGAGAGACACGGGAACTGAGAGACAAAGGGGGGTCTAAGAGACAGGGGGGTCTGAGAGACAGAGGGGGGAGCTAAGAGACAGAGGAAGAGCTGAGAGACAGAGGGGGGACTGAGAGACCGAGGGGGGGAGCTGAGAGACAGAGGGGGAGAGCTGAGAGACAAAGGGGGAGAGCTGAGAGTTAGAGGAGGGGGCTGAGAGACAGAAGGGGAGCTGAGAGACAGAGGGGGAGCTGAGAGACAGAGGAGGAGAGCTGAGAGACAGAGGAGGAGAGCTGAGAGACAGAGGAGGAGAGCTGAGAGATAGAGGAGGGGTTCTGAGAGACAGAGGGGGGTCTGAGAGACAGAGGGGGGGTCTGAGAGACAGAGGGGAGCTGAGAGAGAGATGAGGGGATAAAAGAGGGGGGGACTGAGAGACATGGGAACTGAGAGACAGAGGGGGGACTGAGAGACAGAGGGGGGTCTGAGAGACAGAGGAGGGGTCTGAGAGACAGAGGAGGGGTCTGAGAGACAGAGGGGGGGGTCTGAGAGACAGAGGGGAGCTGAGAGAGAGAGGAGGGGATAAAAGAGGGGGGGACTGAGAGACATGGGAACTGAGAGACAGAGGGGGGGACTGAGAGACAGAGGGGGGTCTGAGAGACAGAGGAGGGGTCTGAGAGACAATGGGAGGGAGCTAAGAGACAATGTGAGGGAGCTGAGAGACAGAGGGGGAAGCTGAGAGACAGAGGGGGAAGCTGAGAGACAGAGGGGGGAGCTGAGAGACAGTGGAGGGGAGCTGAGAGACAGTGGAGGGGAGCTGAGAGACAGTGGAGGGGTCTGAGAGACAGTGGAGGCATCTGAGAGACAGGGGGAGCAGAGAGACAGAGGAGGGGAGCTGAGAGACAGAGGAGGGGTCTGAGAGACAGAGGAGGGGTCTGAGAGACAGAGGGGGGTCTGAGAGACAGAGGGGAGCTGAGAGAGAGAGGAGGGGATAAAAGAGGGGGGGACTGAGAGACACGGGAACTGAGAGACAGAGGGGGGACTGAGAGACAGAGGGGGGTCTGAGAGACAGAGGGGGGTCTAAGAGACAGAGGGGGAGCTGAGAGACAGGAGGGAGCTGAGAGACAGGGGGAGCTGAGAGACAGAGGGGGGGCTGAGAGACAGAGGGAGGGCTGAGAGACAGAGGGAGGGCTGAGAGACAGAGGGGGGCTGAGAGACAGAGGGGGGCTGAGAGACAGTGGAGGGGTCTGAGAGACAGTGGAGGGGTCTGAGAGACAGACAGAGGGGGAAGCTGAGAGACAGAGGGGGAAGCTGAGAGACAGAGGGGAGAGCTGAGAGACAGAGGGGGAGAGCTGAGAGACAGAGGGGGAGAGCTGAGAGACAGAGGGGGAGAGCTGAGAGACAGAGGGGGAGAGCTGAGAGACAGAGGAGGAGAGCTGAGAGACAGAGGAGGAGAGCTGAGAGACAGAGGAGGAGAGCTGAGAGACAGAGAAGGAGAGCTGAGAGACAGAGAAGGAGAGCTGAGAGACAGAGAAGGAGAGCTGAGAGAAGGAGAGCTGAGAGACAGAGGAGGAGAGCTGAGAGACAGAGGGGGGTCTAAGAGATAGAGGGGAGCTGAGAGACAGAGGAGGGGCTAAAAGAGGGGGACTGAGAGAAACGGGAACTGAGAGACAAAGGGGGGTCTAAGAGACAGGGGGGCCTGAGAGACAGAGGGGGGAGCTGAGAGACAAAGGAATAGCTGAGAGACAGAGGGGAGAGCTGAGAGACAGAGGGGGAGAGCTGAGAGACAGAGGGGGAGAGCTGAGAGACAAAGAGGGAGAGATAAGAGATAGAGGAGGGGGCTGAGAGACAGAGGGGGAGCTGAGAGACAGAGAAGAAGAGCTGAGAGACAGAGGAGGAGAGCTGAGAGACCAAGGAGGAGAGCTGAGAGACAAAGGAGGAGAGCTGAGAGACAGAGGAGGAGAGCTGAGAGACAGAGGAGGAGAGCTGAGAAATAGAGGGGGGTCTGAGAGACAGAGGGGGGTCTGAGAGACAGAGGGGGGGTCTGAGAGACAGAGGAGGGGGCTGAGAGATAGTGGGGGGGGCTGAGAGACAGAGAAGGGGGCTGAAAGAGGGGGGACTGAGAGACAGAGGGGGGGACTGAGAGACAGAGGGGGCAGAGAGACAGAGGGGAGGGCTGAGACAGACCACATAGCACTGTCCCTTTCTCCAGTCCCTCCTATGCACACCTCCCCGCTGTCTCAGTGTTCTGGCATGTTTGTGTAGGATGCCAGGTACCTGATGGCCATCAGCGGCAGCGCAGAGTCTCCCTCTTGATCCGGGGGGTGCTCACGCTGCTCTGCTTATTACAGCGGCGCATGTTCTCCTCCTCCAGGCTCCCAGTCAGCCTGCCCTCCGGCCCAGGCTGCATGGTTCCTGGAGCAGAGAGGAGGTGGAGGAATCAAGGTTCTGGGAGCGCTGGGGTGGCCGCGCTCGCTACTGTCCGCCTCTTCGGTGGTCAGGGAGGGGGTGGAGCTCTTCTCCCTCGGAATTGTACATCCAACTGCCGTCCTCGATGGCCACCTTCCCCGAATCCCCGCCGCTGTTTGCTGCCACGCTCCCGTTGCCGCCGAACTGCATAAAAAAACGGCCCACAAAAAAAAAAAAAAAATTTGTGAGGGCCGCTGTTTGCTGCCACGCTCCCGCTGCCGCAAAACTGCATAAAAAAACGGCCCACAAAAAAATAAAAAAAATAAAATAATTTTTTTTATTTATTTATTTATTTATTTTTGAGGGCCGCTGTTTGCTGCCACACTCCCGCTGCCGCCGAACTGCATAAAAAAACGACCCACAAAAAAAATAAAATAAAAAAAATTTTTTTTTTTTTTTTTTAAACGGCCTACTGAGCCATCGGCCCGCCGGGAAACTCCCGGTAGTCCCTATGGGCAGTCCATCTCTGACCCCCATGTGCAGGTCGACCCAACATTCAAAGCTCACCTATAGATCACCTTAAATGGAAGATATGATCAAGCAAGGGCCACGCTGATTCCCATGCAACCACTTCAGTAATATAGCTCAGAATATGAATGTTCAGTGGGTTGGGACAGCTGTGTTGGTCACATTTAGCCATTGCTAGAGGTGTGCATACTTATGAAGTTCTATCAGTGGTGGTTTGGCTGTATTTTTTTTTAAATTCCCTAACCAACAAAATTCTAAAATTCTGAAACCACAAGCCCCATCAAATTCAATAGACATTCGAATCAGGTCCCCAAAAAAATGTGTATTACAGAGCAGCAAATTTTCTAAAATTGTGGAGGTTGTGGAAGCTCATGGCAACTCTGTCTGACAAAATGAAGGAGCCAAAAAAAAAAACAGCCTGAGCTACTTCTTTTCAAATTTCTTCCAGGGATAATAAAATAGAAGGTTGGGACATGGTGGCACTGACAGTCCAGCTAAGAGAGATTAAAGAGGAAGTAAACCATGATGGGCTTACTTCCTCTTTTTCCCCCCTGCAAAGTAAAAGCATAATGGGCTAGTATGCATCGCATACTAGCCCATTATGTTGCACCTGCAAACGAAGTACGCAATATCCCAGAGGTCCCAGCTGGTGGCCGCGTCCATCTTCACCCCTCTTCCTTCCAAGGCCATGGACTCCGGCTCTGTGACTGGCTGGAGTCGCATCACATTACTCCTGCGCATGCGCACGGGAGCTGACAGTCATGGCACACGGTCACGGCGTGTGGCAAAAGCCTTATGTGTGCAGCAGCCCCCCTCAGCCCACCTAATACTTACCTGGGCCCCATCTCTGTCCAGCGATGTCCACGTGTGTCTTGGCCACCCGAGTCTCTCCCTCCTGATTGGCTGAAACACAGCAGTGGCACCATTGGCTCCTGCTGCTGTCAATCAAAGTCAGTCGGCCCATCAGGAGAGAGAGGGGGAGAGGGCCACGCCCACTAAACGGCCCCTACATCCATTATTGTATATCATGAGAGGGTGAGCGAGAGGGGAATGAGAGAGAGAGAGAGGGAGGGTTGAGGGAAAGGGGATGAGAGGGGGTGGGTGAGAGAGGGGGGTGAGTGTAAGAGAGAGCGAGTGAGTGTAAAAGAGAGGGGGTGAGTGTAGGACCCCTTACACACTGAGGCGTTTTTCAGGCGCTTTTGGGCTAAAAATAGCGCCTGTAAAGCCCCTGAAAAACGCCTCTGCTGCAGTCCCAGTGTGAAAGTCCTCCAAGCAGCATCTTTGGAGCGGTGGAGGAGCAGTGTACACACCGCTCCTGCCCATTGAAATGAATGGCTGAGAGACAGAGGAGGGGGCTGAGAGACAGAGAAGGGGTCTGAGAGACAGAGGAGGGGTCTGAGAGACAGAGGAGGGGTCTGAGAGACAGAGGGGGAAGCTGAGAGACAATGGGAGGGAGCTGAGAGACAATGGGAGGGAGCTGAGAGACAGAGGGGGAGCTGAGAGACAGAGGGGGAGCTGAGAGACAGAGGGGGAAGCTGAGAGACAGAGGGGGAAGCTGAGAGACAGAGGGGGAAGCTGAGAGACAGTGGAGGGGAGCTGAGAGACAGTGGAGGGGAGCTGAGAGACAGTGGAGGGGAGCTGAGAGACAGTGGAGGAGAGCTGAGAGACACTGGAGGGGTCTGAGAGACAGTGGAGGGGTCTGAGAGACAGTGGAGGGGTCTGAGAAACAGGGGGGAGCTGAGAGACAGAGGAGGGATCTGAGAGACAGAGGAGGAATCTGAGAGACAGAGGGGGGTCTGAGAGACAGAGGGGGGTCTGAGAGACAGAGGGGGGTCTGAGAGACAGAGGGGAGCTGAGAGAGAGAGGAGGGGATAAAAGAGGGGGGACTGAGAGACATGGGAACTGAGAGACAGAGGGGGGGACTGAGAGACAGAGGGGGGTCTGAGAGACAGAGGAGGGGTCTGAGAGACAGAGGAGGGGTCTGAGAGACAATGGGAGGGAGCTAAGAGACAATGGGAGGGAGCTGAGAGACAGAGGGGGAAGCTGAGAGACAGAGGGGGAGCTGAGAGACAGTGGAGGGGAGCTGAGAGACAGTGGAGGGGAGCTGAGAGACAGTGGAGGGGAGCTGAGAGACAGTGGAGGGGTCTGAGAGACAGTGGAGGCATCTGAGAGACAGGGGGCAGCTGAGAGACAGAGGAGGAGGGGTCTGAGAGACAGAGGAGGGGTCTGAGAGACAGAGGAGGGGTCTGAGAGACAGAGGGGGGGTCTGAGAGACAGAGGGGAGCTGAGAGAGAGAGGAGGGGATAAAAGAGGGGGGACTGAGAGACATGGGAACTGAGAGACAGAGGGGGGACTGAGAGACAGAGGGGGGTCTGAGAGACAGAGGCGGGTCTAAGAGACAGAGGGGGAGCTGAGAGACAGGGGGGAGCTGAGAGACAAGGGGGGAGCTGAGAGACAGAGGGGGGGGCCGAGAGACAGAGGGGGGGCTGAGAGACAGAGGGGGGTCTGAGAGACAGAGGGGGTCTGAGAGACAGTGGAGGGGGTCTGAGAGACAGTGGAGGGGTCTGAGAGACAGAGGGGGGAGCTGAGAGGCAGAGGGGGGAGCTGAGAGACAGAGGGGGAGAGCTGAGAGACAGAGGGGGAGAGCTGAGAGACAGAGGAGGAGAGCTGAGAGACAGAGGGGGGTCTAAGAGATAGAGGGGAGCTGAGAGACAGAGGAGGGGCTAAAAGAGGGGGGACTGAGAGACACAGGAACTGAGAGACAAAGGGGGGTCTAAGAGACAGGGGGGTCTGAGAGACAGAGGGGGGAGCTAAGAGACAGAGGAAGAGCTGAGAGACAGAGGGGGGACTGAGAGACCGAGGGGGAGAGCTGAGAGACAGAGGGGGAGAGCTGAGAGACAAAGGGGGAGAGCTGAGAGTTAGAGGAGGGGGCTGAGAGACAGAAGGGGAGCTGAGAGACAGAGGGGGAGCTGAGAGACAGAGGAGGAGAGCTGAGAGACAGAGGAGGAGAGCGTAGAGACAGAGGAGGAGAGCTGAGAGACAGAGGAGGAGAGCTGAGAGATAGAGGAGGGGTTCTGAGAGACAGAGGGGGGGTCTGAGAGACAGAGGGGGGGTCTGAGAGACAGAGGGGAGCTGAGAGAGAGAGGAGGGGATAAAAGAGGGGGGACTGAGAGACATGGGAACTGAGAGACAGAGGGGGGGGACTGAGAGACAGAGGGGGGTCTGAGAGACAGAGGAGGGGTCTGAGAGACAGAGGAGGGGTCTGAGAGACAGAGGGGGGTCTGAGAGACAGAGGGGAGCTGAGAGAGAGAGGAGGGGATAAAAGAGGGGGGACTGAGAGACATGGGAACTGAGAGACAGAGGGGGGGACTGAGAGACAGAGGGGGGTCTGAGAGACAGAGGAGGGGTCTGAGAGACAATGGGAGGGAGCTAAGAGACAATGTGAGGGAGCTGAGAGACAGAGGGGGAAGCTGAGAGACAGAGGGGGAAGCTGAGAGACAGAGGGGGGAGCTGAGAGACAGTGGAGGGGAGCTGAGAGACAGTGGAGGGGTCTGAGAGACAGTGGAGGCATCTGAGAGACAGGGGGGAGCAGAGAGACAGAGGAGGAGAGCTGAGAGACAGAGGAGGGGTCTGAGAGACAGAGGAGGGGTCTGAGAGACAGAGGAGGGGTCTGAGAGACAGAGGGGGGGTCTGAGAGACAGAGGGGAGCTGAGAGAGAGAGGAGGGGATAAAAGAGGGGGGGGACTGAGAGACACGGGAACTGAGAGACAGAGGGGGGGACTGAGAGACAGAGGGGGGTCTGAGAGACAGAGGGGGGTCTAAGAGACAGAGGGGGAGCTGAGAGACAGGGGGAGCTGAGAGACAGGGGGGAGCTGAGAGACAGGGGGGAGCTGAGAGATAGAGGGGGGGCTGAGAGACAGAGGGAGGGCTGAGAGACAGAGGGGGGGCTGAGAGACAGAGGGGGGCTGAGAGACAGTGGAGGGGTCTGAGAGACAGTGGAGGGGTCTGAGAGACAGACAGAGGGGGAAGCTGAGAGACAGAGGGGGAGCTGAGAGACAGAGGAGGACAGCTGAGAGACAGAGGAGGAGAGCTGAGAGACAGAGGAGGAGAGCTGAGAGACAGAGGAGGAGAGCTGAGAGACAGAGAAGGAGAGCTGAGAGACAGAGAAGGAGAGCTGAGAGACAGAGAAGGAGAGCTGAGAGAAGGAGAGCTGAGAGACAGAGGAGGAGAGCTGAGAGACAGAGGGGGGTCTAAGAGATAGAGGGGAGCTGAGAGACAGAGGAGGGGCTAAAAGAGGGGGGACTGAGAGAAACGAGAACTGAGAGACAAAGGGGGGTCTAAGAGACAGGGGGGTCTGAGAGACAGAGGGGGGAGCTGAGAGACAAAGGAATAGCTGAGAGACAGAGGGGAGAGCTGAGAGACAGAGGGGGAGAGCTGAGAGACAGAGGGGGAGAGCTGAGAGACAGAGGGGGAGAGCTGAGAGACAAAGGGGGAGAGCTAAGAGATAGAGGAGGGGGCTGAGAGACAGAGGGGGAGCTGAGAGACAGAGAAGGAGAGCTGAGAGACAGAGGAGGAGAGCTGAGAGACCAAGGAGGAGAGCTGAGAGACAAAGGAGGAGAGCTGAGAGACAGAGGAGGAGAGCTGAGAGACAGAGGAGGAGAGCTGAGAAATAGAGGGGGGGGTCTGAGAGACAGAGGGGTGGTCTGAGAGACAGAGGGGGGGTCTGAGAGACAGAGGAGGGGGCTGAGAGATAGTGGGGGGGCTGAGAGACAGAGAAGGGGGCTGAAAGAGGGGGGACTGAGAGACAGAGGGGGGGGGACTGAGAGACAGAGGGGGCAGAGAGACAGAGGGGAGGGCTGAGACAGACCACATAGCACTGTCCCTTTCTGCAGTCCCTCCTATGCACACCTCCCCGCTGTCTCAGTGTTCTGGCATGTTTGTGTAGGATGCCAGGTACCTGATGGCCATCAGCGGCAGCGCAGAGTCTCCCTCTTGATCCGGGTGGTGCTCACGCTGCTCTGCTTCTTACAGCGGCGCATGTTCTCCTCCTCCGGGCTCCCAGTCAGCCTGCCCTCCGGCCCAGGCCGCATGGTTCCTGGAGCAGAGAGGAGGTGGAGGAATCAAGGTTCTGGGAGCGCCGGGGTGGCCGCGCTCGCTACTGTCCGCCTCTTCGGTGGTCAGGGAGGGGGTGGAGCTCTTCTCCCTCGGAATTGTACATCCAACTGCCCTCCTCGATGGCCACCTTCCCCGAATCCCCGCCGCTGTTTGCTGCCACGCTCCCGTTGCCGCCGAACTGCATAAAAAAACGGCCCACAAAAAAAAAAAAATTGTGAGGGCCGCTGTTTGCTGCCACGCTCCCGCTGCCGCAAAACTGCATAAAAAAACGGCCCACAAAAAAAAAAAAAAATAATAATTTTTTTTATTTATTTATTTATTTATTTTTGAGGGCCGCTGTTTGCTGCCACACTCCCGCTGCCGCCAAACTGCATAACAAAACGACCCACAAAAAATAAAAAATAAAAAATAAAATATTTTTTTTTTTTTAAACGGCCTACTGAGCCATCGGCCCACCGGGAAACTCCCGGTAGTCCCTATGGGCAGTCCATCCCTGACCCCCATGTGCAGGTCACCCCAACATTCAAAGCTCACCTATAGATCACCTTAAATGGAAGATATGATCAAGCAAGGGCCACGCTGATTCCCATGCAACCACTTCAGTAATATAGCTCAGAATATGAATGTTCAGTGGGTTGGGACAGCTGTGTTGGTCACATTTAGCCATTGCTAGAGGTGTGCATACTTATGAAGTTCTATCAGTGGTGGTTTGGCTGTATTTTTTTTAAATTCCCTAACCTACAAAATTCTAAAATTCTGAAACCACAAGCCCCATCAAATTCAATAGATATTCGAATCAGGTCCCCAAAAAAATGTGTATTACAGAGCAGCAAATTTTCTAAAATTGTGGAGGTTGTGGAAGCTCATGGCAACTCTGTCTGACAAAATGAAGGAGCCAAAAAAAAAAAACAGCCTGAGCTACTTCTTTTCAAATTTCTTCCAGGGATAATAAAATAGAAGGTTGGGACATGGTGGCACTGACAGTCCAGCTAAGAGAGATTAAAGAGGAAGTAAACCATGATGGGCTTACTTCCTCTTTTTCCCCCCTGCAAAGTAAAAGCATAATGGGCTAGTATGCATCGCATACTAGCCCATTATGTTGCACCTGCAAACGAAGTACGCAATATCCCAGAGGTCCCCGCTGGTGGCCGCGTCCATCTTCACCCCTCTTCCTTCCAAGGCCATGGACTCCGGCTCTGTGACTGGCTGGAGTCGCATCACATTACTCCTGCGCATGCGCACGGGAGCTGACAGTCATGGCACACGGTCACGGCGCGTGGCAAAAGCCTTATGTGTGCTGCAGTCCCCCTCAGCCCACCTAATACTTACCTGGGCCCCATCTCTGTCCAGCGATGTCCACGTGTGTCTTGGCCACCCGAGTCTCTCCCTCCTGATTGGCTGAAACACAGCAGTGGCACCATTGGCTCCTGCTGCTGTCAATCAAAGTCAGTCGGCCCATCAGGAGAGAGAGGGGGAGAGGGCCGGGCCGAAGCTCTGTGTCTGAATGGACACAGGGAGCTGGGACTCGGCTTGGGTGCCCCCATAGCAAGCTGCTTGCAGTGGAGGCACTCAACAGAAGGGAGGGGCCAGGAGCAGTGAAGAGGGACCCAAGAAGAGGAGGTTCTGGGCTGCTCTGTGCAAAAACAACTGCACAGAGCAGGAGGTTAGTATGACATGTTTGTTATTTTTATTGAAATAAAAAGGAGACGTTACAATCACTTTAACATCACCTGTGGATTTTAGGATTGACTCAAATGCAGAGTGGTCAAATCTGCCCAGTACCATTATCCTGTATAGGGACCATCAATCATTAGTTTAGTCTGTTTATTAATCTCATTCTCTATCCATCTATGAAGAGCAAGACTCAAAATGAAGAAAGGCAGATGAAGCTGAAGATTTATATTGTTACCTTACACTTGGATCTTACTGTGACAAAGCCAGCAGCTGTACCTTCTGTACTGCTTGTGGGCCTTTGCATAGGGGGCTTTAAGGTCTACAAGCCCAGGGCCGTCGGAACAGGACAGGCAAAACAAGCAATTGCCTGGGGCCCCAGCTGGCCTGGGGCCCCAGCCTAGGATGCCTGCCTGCTGCCTGTCACTGTCCTGGATTTCCAATGCCGCCCTGGGTCGATCTAAAATCAAATGCAGGATCGATCTGACAGTGGCTGTGGACCCCCCTAGTCTAGCTAGCTAGCACTGTCTCTGCTGGTTGCTACGTGAAGCCCGCTTGGCTTGTAGCAACCAGTGACGTCACTAGCAGAGCAGGAGAGAGGCAGAGTTGTGCCTATCACAGGCAGCGGAGGAAAGATCTTCTAGCTAGCTCCGCCTCCGAGTCCACCCTCCTCCTCCTCCTCCTCCTCCTCCCGCTCTGTCCTCGAGGCACACTGTCCAGCCACTCAGGCAGCAGCATGCTGCTGTGCTGAAGTCTGAAGAACACAGAAAGACGTGACAGAGTGAGACAGATTTCAGCCAGCTGTAGAAAGCAGGCAAGTAAGCATTGCTCACTCACCATTGTCAGCACAGCACTGACCAACACATCATAAGGGGTGGGCACTGCACTGGGCAGGACTGGAGCAGTAGTCAGCTCTGAGGGGTTCATGCTGGGACCTGTAGTTCTTCACTTTTGGGGGGGGTCAGTCACATGATTTCCAGTCCCAGCATGAACCCTCCCTGCCCTGCTAGGATGTGTTTGTGTGTCCTCTCCTGCCAGGATAAACTGTATCGCTATGCTGTGGTTCCTGTAGGCTTTGCGGGGGGGGGGGGCCTCCAAGTCCATTTTGCTTGGGGCCCCCAAATTCCTTCAAACGGCCCTGTACAAGCCCTTTGTTCCACCATGCTGCCTGACTGTTGCCACAACAGTGCAGCAGCTATTAGTTTCAGAAGCATTAAGTCCAGGTACAGATGGCATTGAGAACCTCAGAACATTATTGTAAATGGCACCAAATTCTTCTACAATACACTTCTTTACAGCAGCTATTTACATGGGGAATGCCATTTCTCACCAACCTCTTGACCTAATTGCTGCCTGGCTTTTCTTGTTCAATAACTTCCTTATTATCTAAGTAAGTGACTTGCAATGAATATGATATACTGGAAATTCAGAGAACAGTCAAACATCTTGATCTGCATAGTTGGTCTCAGGTCAGTCACTCAGAATGTATTGAAACCATTGGATCAACATGACAGCTTGGCCACTAGTATTTTCAAAAGGAGAAATTAACTTACGGCAGCCTCCTTTTCTCTTAGAAATACATCATTCCTTTTTTTTAGCTTTGGAAACCAAGCTTTATTGCGTAACTGTACTGGAGAAAAGTGAAGTCACTGTTTTTGCTTTGCTGTCCGATAGGGATTTCTGGATAACAAGAATCAAGCAAAAGTATTTGTACTTCAGTTCATTCCTTACAGTAAGTGGACCTTGAAGTTACACAGTAGCTGCAGTGACAGAAATGAACAGAGCCATCACAGATGAGTAGTCAAACATGTACGTCATCAACACGCCAGAGTAGCTTCACAAGGAAATATTTCCATTTGGAACTACTCTGGTGTGCTGGTGATGTACCTCATGTTTGGATCACAAGACTGGCTAAACAGCATTTTAAACTTTTTAACAGTTAGGGCGGTTCACGTGTATTCATTTCAGCTGTGTGTTTGATTTTATACACAATGAGGCTTAGCCAATATGGGTGATCAACTCCCTTTGCAGTCATGGCTTAAAGAATAGGTTCACCTCTCGTAACATGTTACATGTTACACCCATATTCAGGATGTAACATGTAACATGTTACAGAAGCAGCTGCCCCTGCACCCCCATTATCCCCCATTATGACATCAAGTGGGGGATCTTTGCCCCCCCACTCTCTGTCACAATTAAAGACAAATGCGGCCATGTGGAGCTCCGCCCACCCGGCCGCATCATTCATTCACGGAGTTCTGTGAATGTAAAAACTAAAAATACCGACAGCCTTTGCGGCTATCGGCATGTAGTTCGGCTTGTAGATGTTGAGTGCTCTAGGTAGTTCATTGAGTCTTCCTGTCAGTGTATTATTGCCTGTCCATATAAGGTATGAGAAGACAGCTTACACAGAGTGTCTGCGAGAGACCTGCATATTCAATGCTTTGCAGGCTCGTAATAAAAAAATTAATAAATGGCAATGCACATAGTAAATAATATAATACATGCAAATTTTTTACCTGCAAAAAGATGTGTATTTAGTTATTTTTTTTTTACAAAGGTGAACTTATCCTTAAGCCCTGGTTAACACTGGGCTGCGGGAATGAAGCCATGCGAGTTCAGCTGAACTTGCTCGATTTCACTCCCACTGGTCAGTCCCGATTTCGGCTGCGATTACAGAGACATCTGTGCAGGTTTCTGCACAGATGTCTATGTAAATCGCAGGCTGAAATCGCAAAAAGTAGTACAGAAACTACTTTTTGAAATTGGTGCAGCGCCGCAGATGCAGCGTCACACCGTTTGGGAGGGTGCCATTGCCGGCAAATGCCGCCGATTTGACATGTCAAATCGCATGTCAAATCGCACCAGTGTGAACCAGGGCTTAAAGCGGAACTAAATCTATCAAAATAACTGCTTCTCAAAATAGTTACATTCAAAGAGAAGTATGTTTTTTTTTTTATTGCAGAATCATACTTAGCTAGGTGGATGCAGCATTGGTCCAATGCTGAATCTATCCCCCCACCTGCTCTAACACTAAGAACCGAGTGATTAAACACTGCTGATTGCTTGGTTCTCACAGCTTCCTAAACAGAGAGCTAGTGACTGTGTCAGTCACCACTGTCTGCTCTTCCCCCTGTGCTCACTGGAGCACTTGGCTGTGGAGGGGGCAGAAGCGGCTGGCTCAGGCTCTCAACAACTCACTGAGAGGCTGAGCCGGGTGGCGTTCCAGGCATATGGGTGGATCCTGACTTAATTTTCTTTCCCCAGCCTGGATCGGCTCTGTGACGTCAGCCGACAGCGTGCTCCGGCCCACTGTATACTGAAAACGGGTCACAGGGGTGCAGAACAAACTGCACGCCTGTAAACCACACGAGAAGTAAACCAAAAAGAGCTTTGACTGTACTTCTCCTTTCAAGGCATGTAAATGGTAGCTTTTTCACTTGCTTGTGCTCTCAAACTGAACCGTGAAGCCATCAAATGGCTGGTGTCATAGCTGATCACATGTTCTGCACCAAGGTAACCGTAGATCAAACAGAGGCTATGATGGCAGCTTCCTTGACTGGAAAGGATAGGAGGGTTTAGTTCCACTTTAACCACTTCAGCCCTGGAAGATTTTACTCCCTTAATGACCAGATACGGTACTGTGTCGTTTTAACTGATAATTGGGTGGTCGTGCGACGCTGTACCCGAACAAAATTGACGCCTTTTTTTCCCACAAATAAAGCTTTCTTTTGGTGGTATTTGATCACCTCTGCAGTTTTTATTTTTTGTACTATAAACAAAAATAAGAGCGACAATTTTGAAAAAAAAGCAATATTTTTACTTTTTGCTATAATAAATACCCCCCAAAAAAATATATATATAAAAAAAAAATTCTTCCTTACTTTAGGCTGATATGTATTCTTCTACATATTTTGGTAAAAAAAAAAATCACAATAAGGCTTCATGTACACTGCTGCTGGTAAACAGACGTTTAGGAGCAGTTGGGCATTTTTTTCAACTGCTCCTGGACTCTCCTCTATGTTATCTTATCAGTACATGTACACTGTTTTGTTTATAGTCATTTCTAGGCAGTTGTGTTTAGGGGCTTTTTCTTGAACCCAAAAAAATGCGTTCAGAAGCTGTGTTTAGAGGAAGTTGAAGCTCCAAGCGCGGCTAAACGCGGCAAAACGTGGCAACTCGCGTTTAGCATATATATTTTTTTTCAAATGCTTCTAGATGCAAACACGGCTAACCGTGGCTAAGTGCGGCATGTAAACGCGGCTAAACGGCCGTTTTTAGACACTGGTTTCTAGCTGTCAAGTTAAATCGTTCAGGAGAGGTTGAACAACGTTCCGTGTACATGAAGCCTAAGTGTATATTGATTGGTTTGCACAAAAGTTATAGCGTCTACAAAATAGAGGATAGATTTATGGCGTTGTTATTATTAATATTTTTTTAGTAGTAATGGCGGCGATCTGCGATTTTGCGGCAGACAGATCGGACACTTTTGACACTATTTTGGCACCATTGACATTTATACAGCGATCAGTGCTATAAATAGCCACTGATTACTGTATAAATGTCACGGGCAGGGGAGGGGTAAACACTAGGGGATGATCAAGGGGTTAAGTGTGTTCCCTCTGCATGTTCTAACTGTAGGGGGGATGGACTACCTAGGACATGACAGAGATCACTGCTCCCGATCACTGGGAGAAGTAGATCCCTGTCACTAGGCAGAACAGGGAAATGCCTTGTTTACATTGGCAGTTCCCCGTGCTGCCTCTCCTTGCCGCAATCCCAGGCCGCCCACAGACATCAAATCTGCGGGACCCGCAGGTATGCTCACGCGGCACACGCGCGCACGCTATCCTGCCTTTGCAGACTGACGTACAGGTACGCCTGTTTGCGCAGGAGAGCCATTCTGCCGACGTATATCGGTGTGAGCCGGTCAGCAAGTGGTTAATAACAAACTTCCAAATAATGGAAAATTCTTTAAATTCTTCTGGAAAAAAAAGACACAATACTCACTTTGGTTTCTTGCCTTCATTTACAGAACATTATTTTCCCTATCATGATCATTGCTCTTTAACTGCTTATCTTTTCTTTTCGCACACTGGCTAAAATGAGTAGGAAGCCTCTTCTACCTAAACTGAAAACCCAGGGCTTCGTTTTCTCCAAGTGTCTGAAGTGTAAAAACTGTTTGTATTGGCTGGAAACAACCAACCAGATGCAAATGATCATTTTCCAAAGCAGGTTGGACTGTAATCTACACTTACTGGAAAAATACAATTTTTTAGACCGTTCTTCAGGGTGGCCAGCCGGTTGAACACTTTTTAATTATGGTATTATTACTATGAAACGGTGTCATTAGTTTGTACAGGCTTTCCGTGTTATATAAAAGGTGGTGCAGAACATTATTTCTCTATTAACAATAAAGTAATATTAAAAAAGGGAGGGCAAGTGTGAGTGACAGACTGCTTACATCCAGCGGTGGACCTCCAACACTATTCCCAGCCATTGAACTCTGAAATACTTAGGTATATGCTTGTCAACACTGCATTTTATTCAGATATATGTACAATTTCAATTTATACTAATCCTCCATATTTTTAATGATTAGAGGAAATGCTCTATAACTGTATAAAACCTCTCACCCCCTTCCCTAGCTCCTAGACTACCCTGCACGGAATCCTCCCTTCCCCTGTGCTTATTTAGCACCTCTGATGGTGACGACCTGGGAATTGTCTAAAGTCTGACTTTGCTGAAATATAACAGGCATGCCTTTATAAATTATACACTATAAGTCCAAAAGTTTGTGATCACCTGACCATCATAGCTCTATGAGCTTATTGGACAACTAATTTTAAAACCATGGGCAATAATATGGAGTTGCTCCCTCTCACTCTTTACAGCTCAACCCTTCTTGGAAGGCTTTCAATAAAATTGTGGAGTGTATTTGTGGGAATTTATGTCCATTCTACCAAAAGAACATTTATGAGGCCTGGTACAGATGTTGGATGAGAAGACCTAGCTCACCATTGGAGTTCCCAATGGTGTTCGTTTGGGTTGAGGACAGGATGCTGTGCAGGCCATTTGTGTTCCTCCAAACTCATAAAACAATGAATATGAAGCTGGCTTTGTGCAGAGGAGCGCAGTCATGCTGGAACAGAAAAGGGCCTTCATCCAACTGTAGTTAAATAGTTGGAATTGCACAATTGTCTAAAATGTCTTTGTACCTGAACTAAGCAACTCTTAGGAGGTGCATGCAACTCTATGGCACTGGGAATGAGCTTAAGGTTTGGTCCAAACACAAGTTTGGACTGAACTTCAGGTGTTCACCCCCTGCAGGTCATGTAAAAGGAGGTTCCCCCCAAATTCTATACCAGAGCCTTAAGCCCTGAACACACGATCGGATTTCCTATGGATTTTAAACTGATGCATTTTTCCATCGGAAATCCGATGAAGCTGACTTCCATCAGTCTTGCCTACACACCATCAGTCAAAAAAACGATCGTCCCAAACGCCATGACGTAAAACACTCAGACGAGCCAAGAAAAATGAAGTTCTATGCTTCTGAGCATGCGTCGACTTGATTCTGAGCATGCGTGGGTTTTTTATCCGATGGAGTTACCCACAGGCGATAGTAATTAGCTATCGTTTTTTTTTTCCATCGGATAAATTTAAAACATGTTCTATTTTTTAACACCGATGGAAAAAAGACCGATGGTGCCCATACACGATCGGTTTGTCCGATGAAAAAAGTCCATCAGACTGTTTTCATCGGTAAAACCGATCGTGTGTACAGGGCTTTAGAGTCTGGTGTGGATTTTAAAAGGGAAGCTCACTCAAAATTCAAGAGGCAAAAGCACGAGGTCCTGTCCAAAAACCCATACCATACCCTTATCTAAACATGCAGGCTGGCAGGCTAGGAACGCAGGGAAAAGACATGTGGCTCCACACCTCCTAAACCAAACAAGGTCACATGCCCTCAACATGGGGGGTACCTTGTAATTAGGCAGTTGGGGGGTAGTTAAAACACTGCTGCTATTGCAGATTTTTCATTATTTCCATTCTGTTGAAACCACTGTCACCAGGACATTACAATAGGAGAAATCCTATGAAACACACATGTTACAATCCAACTTTACAAGTTCCTTTAGGCTCCATTCACACCTGGGCGATTTGAGTTGTGGGCATCACCGCATCTCTGCCCGCGATTGTGAATGACGGCAAAACGCAGTATGGTTTGCAATGCCATTTTTTTTCAATGGCACCTCAAACGCAGTGCGATTTTGATGCAGTTGGCGCACAAAAAATTGCGGAAAAATCACACAAACAAAATTGCGGAACTTCTTTTGGATGACATGCGTTCCACAATTTTGTTTGCAGGATTTTGCCGAGATTTGTCGTGCGTCAATTGCGGCAATATCGCACCGTGTTTGGGGTGCCATTGAGAAATAGTGGCATTGCAAACGTGTCCCGCATTTTGCAGCGATTCCGCCAAGAATTCAAATGGCCCAGGTGTGAATGGAGTCTTAGTTCTAGAAAGAAAAAAGGAGGGCGCACCGACCTAGTGCATTACCACTTAAAAGTTTTATAAAAAAAATAGATAAAAAGCAATGATCCTACTCACAAAAGGAGCTTAGGTAAACGCTTTTCTGACAGTTGAACTGGAACTCTTGGCACCTGCTGACAGGACTTGATGACAGAGAGGGTCAGACAGTACCTCAAAAGAATGGATGGCTGATGCGTTTCTGGGGCGCACCCCTTTCCTCTGAGTCTAGGTGATCCATGGTAGCTCTCGCCTAGTATGCCCTCAGTTATATATGTGTGTACATGTACAAAGGGGCCACAGCTCAGGTGACCATCAATTAGCAAACCCCACCCCTCCAACTTGGCTAATCCCACCCAATGTGGGTGGGACTCCCACTAACCCACCCCATGGAAGGCAGCCCAGTGGCTGACCATAGTGGCTAGGGAGGGGGCACGATAGCGCATGGTGCCCCCTCCCTAGACACTATGGTCAGGGGTGGGGTTTGCTAATTGATGGTCACCTAAGCTGGGGCCCCTTTGTACATGTACACACATATATAATTGAGGGCATACTAGGCGAGAGCTACCATGGATCACCTAGGCTCTGAGGAAAGGGGTGCGCCCCAGAAACGCGTCAGCCATTCAGACTTTTGAGGCACTGTCTGACCGTCTCTGTCATCAAGTCCTGTCGGCAGGTGCCAAGAGTTCCAGCTCAACTGTCAGAAAAGCGTTTACCTAAGCTCCTTTTGTGAGTAGGATCATTGCTTTTTATCAATTTTTTAATAAAACTTTTAAGTGGTAATGCACTAGGTCGGTGCGCCCTCCTTTTTTCTTTCTTTCTCTAGCCGTATGAACACCCATTGTTCTGAGGAGGGCTGCAAGACTCTAGACCTTGCCTTAAGACGGAACCTCACTACCCGTGTTTGATGAAACACCAGATAGCAGGAGATTTTGGTTTTACTGTGGAGTCTTAGTTCTACCAACAACTACTACAACAACAACAACCGGTAGCTCAGCTATGAGGAAGGGGATGCGCCCCCGAAACGTGTCAGCTCTTACCTTTTGTTGTGTCTGCACCATTCATCATTGTGTGGTTGTAAGACTCATTGAGAGTTGCCATCTTGTGAGTACCCACTGTTTATTGATTTTAACATTCAATAAATGTTTTTGGTAATGCACTAGGTGTGCGCACCTTCCATTTTGTTTTGTTTTCGTAGTATCTATCGGAATACCCCATCTGAGGAGGGCAGCATTCGCCTAGTCTAGGAATACTGATGTCCTTGTTGCTTTTTACCACAGTAGACCTTTGAGCGCTGGAAGTGACTGTTTTTCTTGTATATCTACAAAACAACTATGTAGTGTAAGTGCCTACCTGCTTGGATATAGATTAACCACTTGCTTTCAGGGCACTTGAACCCCATTCCTGCCCAGACCAATTTTCAGCTTTCAGCGCTCTCACATTTTGAATGACAGTTGTGCGGTCACGCAACACTATACACAAATTACATTTTTAACAATTTTTACACAAATAGAGCTTTCTTTTGAGGGTATTTAATTAATCACTGTTGGGTTTATTATTTTTGGAAAAAAAACCCGAAAAAAACCTGAAAATTTTGAAAAAAAAAATACTGTTTCATAGTTTTTTAGAAAATTTTGAAAACGGCAAATTTTTCTCCTTTATTGATGTGCACTGATGGGCACTGACAGGCTGCACTGATGGGCACTGATAAGGCGGCACTGGTGGACACTGATAGGTGGCACTAATGGGTGGCACTGAAGGGCACTGATAGGTGGCACTGATGGGCACTGATGATCACTGATGGGAGGCACTGATGGGCACTGGTAGGTGGCACTGATAGGCAGCACTGATCGTGGCATTGATGATGAGGCACTGATGGGCATTGATTGCAGTACTGGTGGGCATTGATAGATGGCACTGTTGGGCAAAGATAGGGGGCACTGGTAGGTGGCACTGGTTGGTACTGACAGGTGGCACTGGTGGGCACAGATATGGCAGCCGCGGCTCTCTGTGTGAGAGGCTGATGTCCCTCTGACAGAAGCCGGTGATCGGCTTCTTCGGTTTGCATCACGTGATCAACTGTCATTGGCTGACAGCTGATCACGTGGTAAAAGGCCGGGATCGGCCCCTTACTTCGATCTGTGATCAGGCGAGTCTCATAGATGGGGCACGCAGGCAGCTCATGCACGGGACACGTCATATGAAGGCCTCCCGGCAATTAAGGCCCACACTGTAGCTGTCATTCGGCTATAGCGTGGGCGATAAAGTTTTGATAAATCTAAAAGAAGATTGTACAAAGATTGCACAGTCAGATTGTAACATGTATGGTGGAAAGCAGTAAAAACCTAACATGGGTCCTAATCCATCCCTCCTCAATTAAAAAATAAAAATTACATTTTGTTTGGACACACACTCTAATGGAAAATGTATTTCAATATGACATTATTGTTCAGTCTATGTCTAATTGTACTGGACTGTTTGTATGGTCCTATAATTATATAGTAACATATCCAGACTAATGCCTCGTACACATGACTGTTTTTGCCGACGGGAAAACTGCTATGAGAGCTTTTGGCCAGGAATCCCGGCCGTGTGTATGCTCCATCGCAGTTTTTCCGACGGTAAAACTGCCGGAAAAAAAAAGAGAGCAGGATCTCTGTTTTCCTGTCAGGAAAAAATCCTGGCGGGAAAACCGTTCGTCTGTATGCTTTTCCGACGGGAAAAAAAACGCGCATGCTCGGAAACAATTCTACACATGCTCGGAAGCATAGAACTTAATTTTGTCGGCTCGTCATAGTCTTTTACGTCACCGCGTTCTTGGCAGACAAGGTGCAAGGCAGGCTTGAGAGGAATCCCGTCGGGAAAACCATTGTTTTTTTTTCCGATGGGAAAACTGGTCGTGTGTACGGGGCATCAAGCATTAATTTTAAACTCAGCTCCAGTGTAATTCAGGAAAAGGCTTATTTTAATATAGAGACTATTTCAGTGTCGAGTCATTGTCACAGTCTCCTAGGTGGCAGACATAGAGACACGCACATAAAACTTGTGAAATCCAAGCCTCTGTGTTACAATTTACAGTTTTCATTTTGACTGCAGCTGCAAGTAACGGCTGTGTTTACAGTCTATGATAAATACGGTGCTTTAGACAGGTGTCTGCTCCTATGATTGTCTCCGAATGTGGTGGCTAGGGATGAGCTTCGTGTTCGAGTCGAACATACGTTCGACTCGAACATCGGCTGTTCGATCGTTCGACGAAGATCGAACGATTTGGGCCGTTCGCGCCAAATTCGAGTGACGCGAACGGCCCACAATGCACTACGCCATCGCAGTGTCATCCAGGCGCTGTGATTGGCCAAGCATGCACTGTGACCCCGCATGCTTGGCCAATCACAGCGCCGGCAGCGAGGAGAGCAATGATTGGCCACAGGCAGGATGCCTGTGGCCAATTATTGCTGAGGGTGTTTAGTACACGCCCCACACTATAAAAGGCCGCCAGCACGGCGGCCTAGTGTAGTGTGTTCCGGAGCAGGGATAGAGCAGCATAGGCAGGGACAGTGACTGTTATTTCTTTCTTGCTTAACCTGGATTCCTTTAGTTTAGGGAAAGAGAAGGATAGGTAGGGAGAGTGTCAGTGTGTTTTGTGCTTGTGCTATAGTGTGCTTAAAAAAAACATTTATTCTAGGGACAGAAAACTGTAGGTAGGGACAGTGTCAGTTTCTTTCACTCTGCAAGTCCTTGTTTCCAGGGACCTGGAAGGACAGTGAGTGAATTGTCCTTGTGCTATATTGTGCTTAAAAAAAACATTTATTCTAGGGACAGAAAACTGTAGGTAGGGAGAGTGTCAGTTTCTTTCACTCTGCAAGTCCTTGTTTCCAGGGACCTGTAAGGACAGTGAGTGAATTGTCCTTGTGCTATATTGTGATTAAAAAAAACATTTTTTCTAGGGACAGAAAACTGTAGGTAGGGAGAGTGTTTTTTTTCTTTCACTCTGCAAGTCCTTGTTTCCAGGGACCTGTAAGGACAGTGAGTGAATTGTCCTTGTGCTATATTGTGCTTAAAAAAAATATTTTTTCTAGGGACAGAAAACTGTAGGTAGGGAGAGTGTCAGTTTCTTTCACTGTGAAAGTCCTTGTTTCAAGGGACAGAGAAGGACACCTGAAGGTAGCCCTTATTGCTTTTTTCCCATCTCCCTGCAGGCCATCTATTAGAATGTCTGGAAGGCAAACAAGGAGAGGCAGACAGTCAGGAGGCAATAAAAGAGGGCAAGCAGGCTCTGTGTCTGGGGGCAACAGTGCTGGTCGTGGACGCGGTGCATTGTCATCAGCACATGGCCATGGGACACGCTTGTCCTTCTTTTCGGCAGCTGGACATGTTGAGCCACATCATGCCGAAGACTTGGTAGAGTGGATGACCAAGCCCTCCTCCTCCTCCTCATCCTCTCTCACCCAGGCTCAGGGTACTGGAAAAGCAGCTGCCAAAGCGTCGTCTTCCCTGGTATCAATGTCAGACAAATCATCAGTCACTCCTTCCCTAGACCCACCATGTCCTCCTCCTGAGGAGTCCCCCGAACTGTTTCAGCACAGTGTTGGGTACATGCTCCAGGAGGATGCCCAGCGTTTCGAAGGGTCTGATGATGAAACCCAGCTAGAGGAAGGCAGTAGCGTGAGAGCAGACAGAGGGGATGCTCAAGAAGGACACCAATCTGGCAGTCATGTTCCAGCAGCTGCAGCATACTGCCAGATTGGCTCCAGTGATGAGGAGGGAGGGGATGATGAGGTCACTGACTCCACGTGGGTGCCTAATAGGAGAGAGGAGGAGGAGGAGGATGAGGAGGAGGCACATCTCCAACGAGGCAGGATGCCCTTTGGTGGCCAGCGTAAGGGCAGTACACCGACGGAATCACACCGCAGAGCTCCGCCTGTGCAGGGCGCTGCCTCTGCCCGTCATTCAAAAAGTTCTTTGGTGTGGGCCTTTTTTGAGGCTAGTGCATCAGATCGCACAGCTGCTGTTTGCAACATATGTCTCAAGCGTATATCGCGTGGCCAAAACATCAGCCGCTTGGGTACCACATGCCTGACCAGACATATGTTGACCTGCCATGCAGCTCGTTGGCAAGCCTACCTCAAAGACCCACACCAAAGAACAAAGCGGACCTCTCCTTGCACCGCATCAGCTGGGATCTCCAACCCCACTATAACTTCAGTCCTCTCTGAAACATGCACTGAGAGGAATGAAGGTGTAGAATTAGGTGTGTCACAGCCAAGTACTTGCGCCCACTCTGCTAGCAGTACACCGACGTCCGATTCTAGCAGGCAAATTTCCCTGCCCCAGCTGCTGGACCGTCGAAAGAAGTTCACTCCCAGCCATCCACATGCCCAGCGGTTGAATGCTAGCTTGGCTAAATTGCTACGCTTCAACTGCTGCCTTTTCAGTTGGTAGACTCGGCCCCCTTCCGTGAGTTTGTGCAATGTGCGGTTCCTCAGTGGCAGGTTCCCAAACGCCACTTTTTCTCACGGAAGGCTATTCCGGCTCTCTACCGGCATGTGGAAGGCAATGTCTTGGCCTCGCTGGACAGGGCGGTCAGCGGTAAGGTGCATATTACCGCTGACTCATGGTCCAGCAGGCATGGACAGGGACGTTACCTTTCTTTCACGGCCCATTGGGTCACTCTTTTGGCAGCTGGGAAGGATTCAGGACAAGGTGCAGTAGTGTTGGAGGTTGTCCCACCGCCACGCCTCCAAAATGCTACTACTGGTTGTGACACACCTCTCTCCTCCACCCCCTCCTCTTCTTCTTCCTCCATGGCCTCTTCCTGTGGTTTGTCCTATGAACCAGCGGTGCTCCGTAGCCGTTCACGGGGCTACGCAAGTACGCAGGCAAAAAGATGCCATGCCGTGCTTGCGCTGGTGTGTTTGGGGGACAGAAGCCACACTGGGGCAGAGGTCCTGTCTGCTCTGCAGGGCCAGGCCGAGAGGTGGTTGACGCCACGCCAGCTTAAGCCAGGAATGGTGGTTTGCGACAATGGCACCAACCTCCTCTCCGCCCTCCGACAGGGACAACTGACCCATGTGCCCTGTGTGGCTCACGTCCTTAACCTGGTGGTGCAGCGCTTCTTGGGCAGGTACCCGGGCTTACAGGATGTCCTGAGGCAGGCCAGGAAAGTCTGTGTGCATTTCCGCAGATCTTATAATGCCAGTGCTCGCCTGGCTGAGCTGCAAAAGGAGTTGAACCTACCCAAGAACCGCCTTATATGTGACATGCCCACCAGGTGGAACTCAACGTTGGCCATGCTGCAGCGGCTGCACACGCAGCAGAGGGCCATCAATGAGTACCTGTGCGACTACGGCACCAGGACAGGGTCAGGGGAGCTTGGTTTTTTTTCTCCACGCCAGTGGGGCATGATCAGGGATGCATGCACTGTCCTGGCACCATTTGAGGAGGCCACGAGGATGGTGAGCAGTGACAGTGCATGCATCAGTGACACTGTACCTCTTGTCCACCTGTTGGAGCACACGCTGCGTGGAATAATGGACAGGGCACTTGAGGCAGAACAGAGGCAGGAAGAGGAGGACTTCCTTGCCTCTCAAGGCCCCCTTTACCCAGACAGTGTTCCTTCTGTCCCACCCATCGCACAGGAAGAGGAGGAGGAGGAGGAGGAGGAGGAGGAGGATTGTGTCAGCATGGAGGTGGAGGCTGGCACTCAGCATCATCAGCAGCAGTCTTTTAGGGATGATTTACAGTCCCAAGAAACCAGTGGACTTGTACGTGGCTGGGAGGAGGTGGCTGCGGATCATGTCGTCCTTAGTGACCCAGAGGACTCCGGAGCGAATGCCTCAGCAAACCTACGCTGCATGGCCTCCCTGATCCTGCAAAGTCTGCGGAAGGATCCTCGTATTCTTCGGATCAAGGAGAGGGACCATTACTGGCTGGCCACTCTCCTTGATCCACGGTACAAGGGTAAGGTTGCGGACCTTATGTTACCGTCGCAGAGGGAGCAGAGGATGAGACAACTCCGGGAGGCCTTGCAGAAAGGTCTGTGCAACGCGTTCCCAGAGACTGGGAGGTTGCAAACTCCTGGTCCTGGACAACGAGTTGCTGAGGCTTCGGCCAGTCAAAGAAGGAGCGGTGGGGAAGGTGGCCGTCTGACCGATGCGTTCAGACAATTCTTTAGTCCGCAGCCCCAAAGTATGATCGGTTCCAGCAACCATCGCCAGCGTCTGATAAACATGGTGCAGGAATATCTAGGGGCAAGGTCAGACTTGGACACCTTCCCCACCGAAAATCCTCTGGCTTACTGGGTCTTGAGGATGGATCACTGGCCAGAGCTTGCACAGTATGCAATTGAGCTACTGGCCTGTCCTGCATCCAGCGTTCTTTCGGAACGCACATTCAGTGCTGCTGGAGGATTTGTCACGGATCACAGGGTGCGCCTGTCCACCGACTCGGTTGATCGACTGACTTTCATCAAGATGAACCAGTCTTGGATCACCACCAGCTACCACACACCTGATGCTGATATAACAGACTAATTGATTTTAACATGTCACATCCCTTCAAGACTGATGCTGATGCTGAGTGCCTGTGCTGTTATGTTGACTGGCTATCCTCCTCCTCCGAGTCCTCAATGATACGATTGATGATGATAGCTTGTAAGATCATTTTTGTTTATGGGTGCCGCCACCAGTGCCTAACGCCCAATTTTTCAGCCCCTGTTTAACAGGGGCGTGTAATTACAATTTTTGAAGCAATACTTTGCAACAGGGCTCATTGCTGTGCTCCAAGTACAGTATCTGTGAGGAGTTGCAGTGTTGTGCCACCAGTGCCTAAGGCCCAATTTTTCAGCCCCTGTTTAACAGGGGCGTGTCATTACAATTTTTGAAGCAATACTTTGCAACAGGGCTCATTGCTGTGCTCCAAGTACAGTATCTGTGAGGAGTTGCAGTGTTGTGCCACCAGTGCCTAAGGCCCAATTTTTCAGCCCCTGTTTAACAGGGGCGTGTCATTACAATTTTTGAAGCAATACTTTGCAACAGGGCTCATTGCTGTGCTCCAAGTACAGTATCTGTGAGGGGTTGCAGTGTTGTGCCACCAGTGCCTAAGGCCCAATTTTTCAGCCCCTGTTCAACAGGGGCATGTAATTACAATTCTTGATCTAATAATTCACAGCAGGGCCCATTGCTGCACCCACCAAGAGTAACTGTCAGGGCTTACAGTGTTGTGGCACCAGCACCACCATCAAAGGCCCAATTTTTACTACCACTGTTCAACAATTATATGTAATTAAAATTCCTGATATAATAGTTGACAGCAGGGCGTTCCAGCACCAACCAAGAGTAACTGTGAGTGCTTACAGTGTTGTGCCAACACCAACAACTAAGGGGCCTATTTCTGCAGAGTATATACGGCAGGTCCCTACTTTCAAACATCCAACTTACAAACGACTCCTACTTGCAAATGCAAGAAGACAACAGGAAGTGAGAGGAAATCTACCACTAGGAAGGAAAATTCTCTCCTGTAAGAATAAATATGGGAGAAAGGTGTCTCCTCTGTACTGATGCTTTATCAGCAATCCTTGTTTCAAGAAAAACACCACATTTCAAAAACAGTTGTCATTGGGACGGAAAGTGAGGTGAAATGTTCTGAACAGGGGCACAGACAGCAAAACAAATGTTACAGGGGTGATAACCCTTACCTATGTTTTCCAAAAAGTTTAAAAATAGATTTTTGGTCTGGAGCTACACTTCAACAATGTACCTGTTCAAAATTACAAACAGATTCTACATAAGAACAAACCTACAGTCCCTGTCTTGTATGCACCGCCTGTATAGGGCTGTTCAGAGTATATAGGGCCTTTTTTATTTTATGTGCGGGGTTCCCCTTAATATCCATACAAGACCCAAAGGGGCTGGTAATGGGCTGGGGTAGGGGGGGGGGGGGGTCATGGGGTAGCTATGCCATTTTTCTTAAAGAATTTCATCCATATTACCGGGACCAGACATTACATTAAAGCCGCAAGCAGTTTTAAATGGCTTTTTTTTCCTTTAGAAGTGTCATTTTGTGCAGGGACAGTTCTAAACACGGGAAACACGTGGCACTTCACAGGCATACTTTAGACACCCCCCAGGTACGATATTTAAAGGAATATTTGACTTTTTTTTTTTCACTTTATGCATCATTAAAATGACTGCTCCCGAAAAACGACCGTTTTTAAAACTTCTTTTTGCATTGATACATGTCCCCTGGTGCAGAACCCGGGTTCCCAAACCCTTTTTAGGACAATAACATGCATAATAGTTGTTATAATTAGCACTTTAGAATTCGAACGTTCGCATCCATTGTATTTAATAGGGTTCTAATGTTCGTTCGAACTTTCGGTCCGTTCGCGGGTTCTGGTGCGAACCGAACCCGGGGGTGTTCGGCTCATCACTAGTGGTGGCATATGACAAAGGACCTCTATCATTTCACGAAGAGTCCCCTTTTTTAAAAAGATAAATGATCACGCATTATTCCAGAGTTCTTATTTCCAGTTATTATTGTCAACTCAACCTGAAAGTGTTTATCCATGTGATTTTCACAAGCCACTTTTTTAAGATCATTTCTTGTACATATTTGTAGGTCCTTCTCCCACCGACTTGCTTTATGGAAGTGCAGTCGGCATGCTTGAGTAAGCCAGTGACAGTTTTCTTGTAATGCCTGTTGGTGGCACTGTGCTCTTTGGCTGCTTATCTCCCCCCTGCTGTCCACTAGCAGGTGACTCCCTGCAGTTTAGACTCCCTTTATTACTCACCATCCTGCATCTGGGGTTGGGGAGGCTAGCCTGCTGCTTTTTTCCATTGCACTTTCCTGTTCTGCGTTTCTTGACATTTAGTCACCCTGTTCTCTAGCACCTCCATCCACTTTCACCATTTTTTAAATGTATTTATTGCATGCAGTTATATAATTTATATACAACTGCTTACACTATATGGTCTCTACCTTACTTGCATACATACTAGGGTCCATTTAGAAAGGAGTCAATTAATCTACCATCATGTCTTTCGAAGTGTGGGAGGAAACCCAGGTAAGCACAGGGAGAACATGCCAACCCTATGCTTAGGCCGGCCATACCAAGGGTTGCAGGAAAGAAATTTGCAATATTCCCCCATCAACACAGAGAGTGCTAACACGGGAATCCCTCCTGTGGAGCCATTGTCTGCCCCTGGTGGGGGTGGTCGTGGGAAGTAGTTCCCTGCCGGGAGAAGACAGTGATTTTTGCTAGTGACTATAGCAGCTGCTAGCAATAATTGCAAGAGAATCCGGCAGGCTGGTTGTACCCAAGTTGATCGAACAATCAACTTGGTATATTCAGCCTGCCCATCCTGCGGAACCAGTCAAGATTCGAACCATGTATGACCGGCCTTATGCCGCGTACACACAACCGTTTTTAATGTCGAGAAAAATGCATTTTTTTAAAATGGTCATTAAAAATGATCGTATGTGGGCTTCAGAGCATTTTTCACAACGTGAAAAATGACCATGAAAAAATTGGAACATGCTTTAATTTTTCTCATCGTTTTTCTCATCGTTGTTTTTCTCGTCATGAAAAACGGCCGTGTGTAGGCTTTAACGACGTGAAAAAAAATGTGCATGCTCAGAATCAAGTATGAGACGGGAGCGCTCATTCTGGTAAAACTAGCATTCGTAATGGAGATAGCACATTCGTCACGCTGTAACGGACTAAAAAGCACGAGGCTGAAAAGCGCGAATCGTCTCTCGACAAACTTTACTAACATGAAGGGTGGCTCCATCCGAATGGAACTTTATAGTGCCGTCGCACGTGTTGTACGTCACCGCGCTTTACTCAAGCATTTTTTTCCACGATAGTGTGTAGGCAAGGCAGGCTTGAGAAGAATCACGTTGAGAAAAATGCAGTTTTTTTCTATTACTTTAAAAACGGTCGTGTGTACGCGGCATTAGTGTCTTGGCTGGAATTCAAACTGAGGACCTCACTGCTGCAAAGCAGAAATGTTTACCGCTGAGCTCTTTATTTTGTTTGACTTTGTTGCATTTCAATAAGACCATATTGCCAGAATGTTATAGTGTGCTCAATAACTGCTGCATTAAAATCCATCAAAAGAAAGGCTGATAATCATAAGACTTCCCACAGAATTAACTGAGAAATCTACTATGCATTCCTAAAGACTTTTTCTATGAAGAGATTGTGTAGATTGTAGACTGGTAAGTGAAGGACTTGCTAAGAGAATGGGAATCTGCATTTTAAGGATAAGTGTAATAAAGCTGTCACAGTGTGGGGTCAGGCTTGGAGACCAGTATCTATAGCAGTAGAGAGGCTCCCACAGACCAGCAGAAGAAATACAGAAGCATATCACCCTGGCAGATGACACAGGCTCACTTGAGGTGCCCAGTCTAAGCACTAACGCACACTCACAAGAGCTCCTGAAGGTGTAGATTGGTATTCTGACTGTTATTACCAGGTCATGGTCCTCAGACTCATCCCAACAGGAGGTGAGCAAGCAGATATAGCTGGTAGGGATCAAGCAGAAGTGCAGTCTGTAAAGAAACCAAAAGTAGGTAACAAGTGGTTGCAGTTTGGGATCAAGCAGAAGCGTAGTCTAAGAACAAGCCAAAGGTCGGTAACGAGTTGTAGTGAAGATACCAATGGCAGCAGTGGTGACAAGGGTGAGATATTGGCTGGAGAGAGCACAATAACCTGGCAAACAGGAAGTGCAAAGGCGTGGCTAAAATAGGAAGTTCATGGGAGGAGCAAAGGGTCCAAAGATCAAGAGAAACAAGGTTCAAGGCAGGATCATTCAAGGAATTGTCCAGCATTCCAGGTGGTTCAGCAAGAAAAGACACTGCTTGACACAGGAGAGGTTGCAGGTTCAGACCTGTGTTCTGACAACAACTTTCTTTTCATGGGTTTGACCGCCTGCTGTGGTCATTATTTGGTCCATAGGGTCCTACTATTGCTATTGGAGAATGCAATAGAAGATTCAGGAACACAAAAAAAGTGAGCAAAGACTCATGAAGATGATAGCAGAGAGCTCTAACTTTTTCAAAGACACACAAGGAGCCAGGGAATTGACTGAGTGCAGAAAGTTTCATCTATAACTCCAATTTTAATTTTGGGTAGTTTAATCCTTCAAAAAAAAAATTCTGTCCAAAAGGTTCTATTACAATAGGAGGTAATTCAAAGCATACACTGTGCAAATGAATGCAACCATATTTATGAATCATAAAAAAAAAATAAAAAAAATTAAACAAGATTTGTAATCAAAATGATCAAATGTATTCAATGTAATTACTGATTTTCAATTTATGTTGATCAAATCAGAGTTGAATATTGTTTGACTGAACAATTGTGATAGTTTCAGACAACTGTCACTCAAGAGATAATAGGCTTAATTTACAAAGATAATTCCGAATCCTTATTTTCAAAGAAAAGACAGGTATTTTTAGTTGACTCAAAGGAAATTTGAAAAATACACGTACGTGGCTAAAAACAGTCCCTAAAATTCATTCAGACTGGCGTGAAGAGATTATGCAAATGTGTCTTGCATGTATTCAACAAGTGGCGCAACAGTCTTCTTTACAGTGTAAAAAGGGGAGAAAATCCACGCTAACCGTGACAAAATTCAAATTTGAGTGAATTAGTGAAATGGTGGAAACTATTCAAAATAAATGGGATAATAGTCAATGTTATATAATAAATTAAATTAATGGGTGCTGCAAAAGTAATAATAGCTGGAATAACCGCTACATAAATATATGCTAAAAGTGTAAATAACAATGCGCTACCCTTCTAAAACAGCAAACAAAGTGCTAAAAAATCATATGTGTTCACACATATAAATTCAATAAACAAAACAAAAGTCATATGCAAAAAAAGGAGTGTATCATTAGTGTCACCAGTGCAAAAATAAAATATAAAAAATAATAATAAAATATATATATATCCAAATATATATATATAAATCAAAAAAATATAAATGACAATTTCCAAATGAGATTAGTTCATGAGGCGTGCAACCACATCTGCTGGTGTATATGTGATGCAATCTTCTAAACAATGGTAAGAAAAACTCCACATCCAACTTGTTCTGATAACATATAGAAGGATTCGCAGCTTACCGGATCAGGCGGATCTCTGTCACGGAGATCGTTTGGGGCTCAGACTCATATATTAATCCCACCGAATAATCAGCCAAAAAGGTACTGGAACTGGATGGTATCTTCCTCCTGGGTTTTTCCTCCAAAACAGAAAGGATCTCCTCCAGATATCAGCTGATGTAATTAGCTCATGCAGCACAATAGGTTTTGATATAAAGGAAGAAAGAAAATAAAAACCTCATGGTGCAGTAGTCCTCTTTAAAATAGGATACCCTTTATTTATCCTGGGTAAAAAGTCACATCCAACAGGTTTACAAATCAGGAGCGGCAAGCTCAAGAGAAAGGCGAATTGCTCAAAAAAAACGATACTGGTACTCAGCCGTGGTCTGTGCCGATCAGCTGTAGCGTAGTGACGTTCCCTTCGACAGCTCCACCCGACGCTGCGTTTCGTCGTATAAGACGTTCACTGGGAAAGGAGGCCTCCTTTCCCAGTGGACGCCTTATACGACGAAACGCAGCATTGGGTGGAGCTGTCAAAGGGAACGTCACTATGCTACAGCTGATCGGCAATGACCGCGGCTGAGTACCAGTATCGTTTTTTTTTAGCTATTCGCCTTGCTCTTGAGCTTGCCGCTCCTGATTTGTAAACCTGTTGGATGTGACTTTTTACCCAGGATAAATAAAGGGTATCCTATTTTAAAGAGGACTACTGCACCATGAGGTTTTTATTTTCTTTCTTCCTTTATATCAAAACCTATTGTGCTGCATGAGCTAATTACATCAGCTGATATCTGGAGGAGATCCTTTCTGTTTTGGAGGAAAAACCCAGGAGGAAGATACCATCCAGTTCCAGTACCTTTTTGGCTGATTATTCGGTGGGATTAATATATGAGTCTGAGCCCCAAACGATCTCCGTGACAGAGATCCGTCTGATCTGGTAAGCTGTGAATCCTTCTATATGTTATCAGAACAAGTTGGATGTGGAGTTTTTCTTACCATTGTTTAGAAGATTGCATCACATATACACCAGCAGATGTGGTTGCACGCCTCATGAACTAATCTCATTTGGAAATTGTCATTTATATTTTTTTGATTTGTATATATATATTTGGATATATATATATATTTTTATTTTTTTTTATATTTTATTTTTGCACTGGTGACACTAATGATACACCCCTTTTTTTGCATACGACTTTTGTTTTGTTTATTGAATTTATATGTGTGAACACATATGATTTTTTAGCACTTTGTTTGCTGTTTTAGAAGGGTAGCGCATTGTTATTTACACTTTTAGCATATAGTCTTCTTTACAGTGCCTTAAAAAAGTATTCATACCTCTTGAAATTTTCCACATTTTGTCATGTTACAACTAGTGTTGAGCGGACCCGAACTGTAAAGTTCGGGTCCGTACCGAATTTTGGCTTTTTCCCGACCCCGGACCCGGACCCGGATTTTGCGCTAAAGTCCGGGTTCGGGTCCGGATTCGGGAATTTAATGGCGCAGTTAGAAATGTTTCAGGGGCCAGCCAATCACCATTTGATTAGCTGGTGTGCCCTTAGAAGCCATCATAGCCATGCCTACTAATGGCATGGCTGTGATTGGTCAGTGCAACATGTGACCCAGCATGTGACCAGCTTCTATATAAGCAAGAGGCACACAGCACAGATCGTCACTCTGCTTTTAGACAGTGTAGGGAAAGGATCCTGGCTGCTGTTGCTGTGAGGGAGAGAATTATATGATAGGAGTTAGTCCTGATTCTGCAATCTACTGATAGAAAAGATAGAGAGACAGTGTAGTGTAGTGTAGGGGCAGGATCCTGTTTGTGCTTTCAGGGAGAGAGATTTAGATAGGAGTCCAGATTGAGAGATATAATAGCTCAGCGATCTGCATAGGTTTATCTGTTTGTGTTGCAAGCTCAGTGCACCAGCACTGCATTACGTTGAGTGATACACCTATTCCATTTAGTGGCTGTATTGTGCTCTTGCTAAAAGACCCATTTCGGGCAGAAAAAAAAAAAAGGCACTTTATTGTGCTTTTGCTAAAAAGACCCATTGTTGGGCCCCAAAAAAAAAAAAAAGGCACTTTATTGTGCTGTTGCAAAAAAAAAAAAAGCACTTTGTTGTGCGCAAAAAAGACCTATTTTTGGGCAAAAAAAATATTTTGCAGTGTATATCTCTAGTTGTGTGAAATAACCAATTTCTATATATTTTTCTTGTACTATGCTATACTAAAAAAAAAAAAAAAAACTTTTTTTTGAATAGCATTCTCTGCAGCTGTGCGATTCAGCGGTTATATACTGTGGGTGTGTTGTGCTCTTCCAAAAAACGCCATTTAGGGCCACAGAAAATATTTTGCAGTGTGAAATACACATCTGGAGGTGTGTGAAAAAACAACATTATTTTTGAATAGCATTCTCTGGCCTCTGCAGCTGTGCGATTCAGCGGTTATATACTGTTGGGGTTGTTGTGCTCTTGCAAAAAACGCCATTTAGGGCCACAGAAAATATTTTGCAGTGTGAAATACACATCTGGAGGTGTGTGAAAAAACAACATTATTTTTAAAAAGCATTCTCTGGCCTCTGCAGCTGTGCGATTCAGCGGTTATATACTGTTGGGGTTGTTGTGCTCTTGCAAAAAACGCCATTTAGGGCCACAGAAAATATTTTGCAGTGTGAAATACACATCTGGAGGTGTGTGAAATAAACAATTTCTATATATTGTACAGTGCTATAATAAAAAAAAAAACATTTTTTTTTAATAGCATTCTCTGCACTTCTATAGCTGTGCGATTCAGTGGTTAAATACTGTGGTTGTGTTGTGCTCTTCCAAAAAACGCCATTTAGGGCCACAGAAAATATTTTGCAGTGTGAAATACACATCTGGAGGTGTGTGAAAAAACAACATTATTTTTGAATAGCATTCTCTGGCCTCTGCAGCTGTGCGATTCAGCGGTTATATACTGTTGGGGTTGTTGTGCTCTTGCAAAAAATGCCATTTAGGGCCACAGAAAATATTTTGCAGTGTGAAATACACATCTGGAGGTGTGTGAAAAAACAACATTATTTTTAAAAAGCATTCTCTGGCCTCTGCAGCTGTGCGATTCAGCGGTTATATACTGTTGGGGTTGTTGTGCTCTTGCAAAAAACGCCATTTAGGGCCACAGAAAATATTTTGCAGTGTGAAATACACATCTGGAGGTGTGTGAAATAAACAATTTCTATATATTGTACAGTGCTATACTAAAAAAAAAAACATTTTTTTTTAATAGCATTCTCTGCACTTCTATAGCTGTGCGATTCAGTGGTTAAATACTGTGGTTGTGTTGTGCTCTTCCAAAAAACGCCATTTAGGGCCACAGAAAATATTTTGCAGTGTGAAATACACATCTGGAGGTGTGTGAAAAAACAACATTATTTTTAAAAAGCATTCTCTGGCCTCTGCAGCTGTGCGATTCAGCGGTTATATACTGTTGGGGTTGTTGTGCTCTTGCAAAAAACGCCATTTAGGGCCACAGAAAATATTTTGCAGTGTGAAATACACATCTGGAGGTGTGTGAAATAAACAATTTCTATATATTGTACAGTGCTATACTAAAAAAAAAAAAACTTTTTTTTTTGAATAGCATTCTCTGCACTTCTATAGCTGTGCGATTCAGTGGTTAAATACTGTGGTTGTGTTGTGCTCTTCCAAAAAACGCCATTTAGGGCCACAGAAAATAAATTGCAGTGTGAAATACACATGTGGAGGTGTGTAAAATAAACAATTTCTATATATTGTACAGTGCTATAATAAAAAAAAAAACATTTTTTTTGAATAGCATTCTCTGCACTTCTATAGCTGTGCGATTCAGTGGTTAAATACTGTGGTTGTGTTGTGCTCTTCCAAAAAACGCCATTTAGGGCCACAGAAAATATTTTGCAGTGTGAAATACACATCTTGGAGGTGTGTAAAATATACAATTTCTATATATTCTTCTTGTACAGTGCTATACTAAAAAAAACAACCTTTTTTTTTGAATAGCATTTTCTGTAGCTGTGCGATTCAGCGGTTACGTGCTGTGGGTGTGTTGTGGTCTGGCAAAAAACGCCATTTAGGGCCACAGAAAATATTTTGCAGTGTGAAATACACATCTGGAGGTGTGTGAAATAAACAATTTCTATATATTTTCCTTGTACTGTGCTATACTAAAAAAAAAAAAACCTTTTTTTTTTTTAATAGCATTTTCTGCAGTTCTGTAGCTGTGCGTTTCAGCGGTTAAATACTGTGGGTGTGTTGTGGTCTTCCAAAAAACGCCATTTAGGGCAAGATCCTAAATTTGGAAAATATGAGGGGAAGGTCAAAGGGACGTGGTGGCCCCGGTCGTGGTGCTGCTGGTGGAGCTCCTGTTGCAGGGAGAGGACGTGGTGGATCTGTGCCAGCTACACACACAAGTGAAACACCTTCCTCAGGTGCGAGTAGGCGACCGAGCCTGCGGCGGTATTTTGTCGCGCCTAATGAGGCTGTACCAATGTTTAGGCCAGGACAAGTACAGGCGATAGTAGATTGGGTTGCTGACAGTGCCTCGGGTTCCTTCACATTGTCTCCCACCCACTCTTCTGATGAAAGATCAGAGTTGGCACCTGAAGCCCATGTCCATCAGTCTTTCACCTCACCCCCTTGCAAATCAGCCAAGCAGTCTGAGCCCCAAATCATGCAGCAGTCTCTTCTGCTTTTCGATGACTCTGTTAGCAGGGTTTCCCAGGGCCATCCACCTAGCCCTGCCCCAGAAGTGGAAGAGATTGAGTGCACCGATGCCCAACCACTTATGTTTCATGATGGGTACATGGGAGGACCATCGCAGCACGTCTCGGATGATGACGAAACACAGGTGCCAACTGCTGCTGCTTTCGCAATTGTGCAGACAGACATGGAGGGCAGGGGTGAAGACTGGGTGGAAGATGATGTGGAGGACGATGAGGTCCTCGACCCCACATGGAATCAACGTTATGCAGGTGACCAGTGTAGTTCGGAGGAAGAGGCGGTGGTCGCACAGAGCCACCAGCACAGCAGAAGAGGGAGCAGGGTGCAAAAACGGAGCATTCGTCCCCTAGACAGTACATCTGCTACTGCCCAACGCAGCAAGGGACCGAGCACACCAAAGCCAGGTCCAAGGACTTCCCTAGCGTGGCAGTTCTTCACACAGTGTGTTGATGACAAGACACGAGTGGTTTGCACGCTGTGCAATCAGAGCCTGAAGCGAGGCATAAACGTTCTCAACCTGAGCACAAGCTGCATGACCAGGCATCTAAGTGCAAAGCACGAGCTGCAGTGGAGTAGACACCTCAAAAACCAAGAAAGGTCTCTGGCTCCTCCTGCTTCCTCTTCTGCTGCAGTCTCGGCCTCTTCATCCACCTCTGTAGTGACAGTGGCACCTGTCACCCCGCAAACAGAGGATCTGCCAGCAACACTACCACCTGGGTCACCAACCATCTCCACAATGTCCCATGGAAGCGTTCAGCTCTCTATCTCCCAAACATTGGAGCGGAAGAGGAAGTACCCCCCTAGCCACCCGCGATCCCTGGCCCTGAATGCCAGCATTTCAAAATTCCTGGCCTTTGAAATGCTGTCATTCCGTCTGGTGGAGACGCAGAGTTTTAAAAGCCTGATGGCATTGGCTGTCCCGCAGTACGTCGTGCCCAGCCGCCACTACTTTTCCAGGCGAGCCATCCCTTCCCTGCACAACCAGGTGGGGGAGAAAATCAGGTGTGCACTGCGCAACGCCATCTGTGGCAAGGTCCACCTAACTACGGATGCGTGGACCAGTAAGCACGGTCAGGGACGTTATATCTCTCTAACAGCACACTGGGTAAATGCAGTGGCGGCTATGCCTGAGGCAGATAGCGGTTTGGCGCATGTCCTTCCACCACCGAGGATTGCAGGGCGCTTCAGTTTGCCTCCTGTTGCTAACTCCTCCTTCTCCGCTTCCTCATCCTCTACCGCCTCCTCATCCATTCAGCGTAACACCTTCACCACCAACTTCAGCACAGCCAGGGGTAAACGACAGCAGGCAGTTTTAAAACTTTCCTGTTTGGGGGAAAATCCCCACACCGCGCAGGAGTTGTGGAGGGACATGGAACAACAGACCGATGAGTGGTTGCTGTCAGTGAGCCTCAAGCCCGGCCTGGTGGTGTGCGATAATGGGCGAAATCTCGTAGCAGCTCTGGGTCTAGCCGGTTTGACGCACATCCCTTGCCTGGCGCATGTGCTGAACTTGGTGGTCCAGAGGTTCCTTAAAAATTACCCCAATATGCCAGAGCTGCTGCAGAAAGTGCGGGCTGTCTGTGCGCACTTTCGGCGTTCTCACCCTGCTGCTGCTCGCCTGTCAGCGCTGCAGCGTAACTTCGGCCTTCCCGCTCACCGCCTCATATGTGACGTGCCCACAAGGTGGAACTCCACCTTGCACATGCTGGCCAGACTGTGCGAGCAGCAGCAGGCAATAGTGGAGTTTCAGCTGCAGCAATCACGCGTGAGTCGCTCTGCGGAACAGCACCACTTCACCACCAATAACTGGGCCTCCATGCGAGACCTGTGTGCCTTGTTGCGCTGTTTCGAGTACTCCACCAACATGGCCAGTGCCAATGACGCCGTTCTCAGCGTTACTATCCCAGTTCTATGCCTCCTTGAAAAAACGCTTCGTGCGATGATGGAAGAGGATGTGGCACAGGAGGATGAGGAGGAGGAGGAGGAAGCGGGATCATTTCAAAGGCTTTCAGGGCAGTCTTTCACAAGTGGCTACGAGGGTGGGTTCCTGCACCAACAAACGCCAGGTACACAATTGTCCGGCAGAAAGGGCACAGTTCTGGAGGATGACGAGGTGGAGGAGATGGAGGAGGAGGAGGAGGAGGAGGAGGAGGAGGAGCCATGTTCACAGCAGGGTGGCACTCAGACCAGCTCGTGGCCATTACTGGTGCGTGGCTGGGGGGATACAGAGGACACAGACGATACACCTCTCACAGAGGACAGCTTTTCTTTGCCTCTGGGCAGCCTGGCACACATGAGCGATTACATGCTGCAGTGTTTCCGCAACGACAGCCGAGTTGCCCACATTTTAACTGGTGCTGATTACTGGGTGGCCACCCTGCTGGATCCCCGTTACAAGGACAACGTACCGTCCTTAATTCCCTCACTGGAGCGGGATCGTAAGATGCGCGAGTACAAGCGCACGCTGGTAGACGCGCTCCTGGTGGCATTCCCACCTGACAGCGGGCGTACGGTGGAAGCACAAGGCGAAGGCAGAGGAGGAGGAAGAGGTCGCCAACGCAGCCGGGGCACCGGCAGCACCTCAGAAGGCAGGGTTAGCATGGCCGAAATGTGGAAAAGCTTTGTCAGCACGCCACAACAACCAGCACCACCAGCTGAGATGGAAGGTCTTAGCAGGAGGCAGCATTTCACCAACATGGTTGAGCAGTATGTGTCCACAGGCCTACACGTACTGGATGACGGGTCTGCCCCCTTTAACTTCTGGGTCTCCAAATTGGGCAAATGGCCTGAGCTTGCCGTTTATGCCTTGGAGGTGCTGGCCTGCCCTGCAGCCAGTGTATTATCTGAACGTGTATTTAGCACGGCAGGGGGCGTTATCACAGACAAGCGCAGCCGCCTGTCCAGAGCCAATGTGGACAAGCTCACGTTCATTAAAATGAACCAGGCATGGATCCCACAGGACTTGTCCGTACCTTGTGCAGAATAGACATGTATACCGGTGTTGTGACAAACTGTCCGGCCATCGGATTGTGCCCGGCCCGTACTGCGCAGGCGCAGCGCTTGCGCAGTACAGAGGACAAGGAGATTCACAAAATCTCTGAAGATGAACGGCGCCTGCGCTGTGAGTGCAGGTTCAAGCCCCACCATCCAAGAGGACATACGGTAGCACATAGTAACAGGGCCCCTCACGGGCTCGCTTCGATCGCGGCCTTGCTTGGCTCGGCTTGAACCACGGATGGTGTGGCCTTCACCTGAACTCAACACGCAGGCGCCGTTAGTCTTGGGAGATTTTTGAAATCCCCTTGTCCTACATACTCAGCAAGCGCAGTACAGGGCGGACACTATTCGACAGGGGACAGAATTCGACACATCACCGGCCTTACCCAGCCATTGTTGTATTTTTGAACCAGTGTTGGCTACCTCGTCCTCCTCCACCGCCGTTTCCACCTACACAGCCACATCCACCGCCACCTCAACCTCCTACTCCATATGGACCTCGTCCTGCTAGGCCAAGATTAAAATTTTTATTTTATTTTTTTGTAGCGCACAGATCCTTTCCCCCTTACCTGCCTTTATGTTGTTGGCTCTTCCCAGGAGGGAGAAAGGCACACCGCACTACCAGCCCGTATCCTCCTATATAAAGAGGTTGAGCGGTGTACTTGACGGGCCGTGTCCACAGCCGGAGTCAAAACTCCTCCAGAGGATGATTCTCACCTCTACTGTAGGTAGAGGCAAGTCCTTTAATTGCCAGTAAAGTCAATGTCCACACCAGCTGAAACTCCAACTCTTATTCTCTCATGGCAAAATAAACTGTACTCAGATAGAAAAGGTTAGAGCAAAGAAACAGGACAGCTTAAGGTGTGGAGGAGGTCCAGGCACAAACGTAGCACATTCACTTCACTGCTTAGGTTTCTCAAACAGTTTTTGGCGCACGGTCTCTGCCACAGACATTGAGGTTGGTCTCTGCCACAGACCGGGTGTACAAGGCCCCTGCCACAGACCTGGAGAACTTTGGTCTCTGCCACAGACTAGGGTGTATAAGGCCCCTGCCACGGGCCTGGAGAACTTTGGTCTCAGCCACAGACCAGGGTGTATAAGGCCCCTGCCACGGGCCGGTTGAATAAGGCCTCTGATACAGTCAAGGTGACCTTGAGCTTCTCCTTCTACGAACCTAGCCCATATCAAGGGGAAGACATCTCTCCAGGGAGTCAACAGACCATTCCTTCACCGTGACTCCCGCATCGGTCCATCAGAATGATCCTCCCTTCCCTGGAACAGGGTCCCCTACACGAGGCGGCTCTGGACTCCAGGCTTTACTCCCGCCCCTAGGCCTCCATACCCAGGGCAGCAAGAACTCCAGGATAGTACCTCACCCCGGGCTAAAGGTGCCCGAGATGGAACAGGAACACATGCACCCAGGCCGAAGGCACCTGGGCGCGGACCCCACTGGACATCAGCCCCCAGGCCAAAGGTCTGCCCCTTTTATATGCTCTCCTGGCATGCACAGCAGGTTCCCCGCCCCGCTGTACTACTGCCAAGAGGGGACACAAAAGGCGCCACCTGTAGGCCGCAGGGAACTGCACACCAATACTGTCCCCCGAGGACAAAATGGTCCATGAATCCTACAGAATTAGGGTATTTGAGCCTATTTACCACTCAAACACTTTCCTTAAATTTAGCACCCCGCTACATTTTTATTTCAAAGTATTTTATTTTCCCACTAGCTTATCCATTAAATTAAATAATTTATTCCAGAAAGGGCGTATTCTGGGGCATTCCCACCATATGTGTCGCATCGTGCCATTGAGTTTCTGAGGTTCTTAATGACTTCCTGTACCTCTTCTGCTGAAAATCGGGCCTCCAGCATATTTTTTTAATTTTAAATTTTTTTTATGTTCTTTTAAGTTGTTTCCTATCCACATTTGTTTGCAGAGCACTTGCCATGTTCTTAACAACATTTTGCTGCCATTTGCAGCCCTCTAGCCCTTTCCATTACTTTTTTAGAGCCTTTTTAGTCGTCAGAAGTCCGGGTCCCCATTGACTTCAATGGGGTCCGGGTCCGGGTTCGGGTTAAAGTTCGGTCCCGAATCCGAACTTTTTTCCGAAGTTCGGCCGAACCCGCCGGACCCGAATATCCAGCTACCCGCTCAACTCTAGTTACAACCAAAAATGTAAATGTATTTTATTGGGATTTTATGTGATAGACCAACACAAAGTAGCACATAAAGGTGAAGTGGAAGGAAAATTATATATTTTATAAAAAATAAATATGTGAAAAGTGTGGCGTGAATTTGTATTCAGCCCCCCTCAATACTTTGTAGAACCATCTTTCGCTGCAATTACAGCTGCAAGTCTTTTTGGGGACGTCTCTACCAGCTTTGCACATCTAGAGAGTGAGATTTTTGCCCATTCTTCTTGGCAAAATAGCTCAAGCTCTGTCAGATTAGATGGAGAGCGTCTGTGAACAGTAATTTTCAGGTCTTGAAGAACAGAACAGATTCTCAATTGGATGTAGTTCTGGACTTTGACGTGGGCCATTTTAACACATGAATATGTGCTACCATTCCATTGTAACTCTGGCTGTATGTTTAGGGTCGTTGTCCTGCTGGAAGGTGAACCTCCACCCTAGTCTCAAGTATTTTCCAGACTCTAACAGGTTTTCTTCTAAGATTGTCCTGTATTTGGCTCCATCCATCTTCCCATCAACTCTGACCAGTTTTCCTGCCCCTGATGAAGAAAAGCATCCCCACAACATGATGCTGCCACCACCATGTTTCACGGTGGGGATGGTGTGCTCAGGGTAATGTGCACTGTTAGTTTTCTGCCACACATAGCATTTTTCTTTTAGGCGAAAAAGTAAAATTTTGGTCTCATCCGACCAGAGCACCTTCTTCTACATGTTTGCTGTGTCCCCCACATGGCTTCTCGCAAACTACAAACGGGACTTCTTATGGCTTTTTTTCAACAATGGCTTTCTTCTTGCCACTCTTCCATAAAGGCCAGATTTGTGGAGTGCACGACTAATAGTTGTCCTGTGGACAGATTCTCCCACCTGAGCTGTGGATCTCTGCATCTCCTCCAGAGTTACCATGGACCTCTTGGCTGCTTCTCTGATTAATGCTCTCCTTGCCTGGCCTGTCAGTTTAGGTAGATGGCCATGTCTTGGTATGTTTCAAGAGGTATGAATACTTTTTCAAGGCACTGTATTTGACGAATGCTGTGCCACTTTAAGAACGCATGCAAAACACTTTCACAAAATCTGTCTCTGTATGCCAAAAGTAAGCTGGACTTAATTAGCTTAATTAGATACAAACTGTATTTTGTTTTAAATGTGGCGCAGATGTTGTGCAACAACATAGAAGTGAGATAAATTGGAACTACCTTACAAAGCCATCCACAACTTGGTCCCCAGCTACATCACCAACCTAGTCTCAAAATAACAACCAAATCGTTCTCTTTGTTCCTCTCAAGACCTCCTGCTCTCTAGCTCCTTTGTCACCCCCTCCCATGCTTGCCTCCAAGACTTCTTCCAAGCCTCCCCCATCCTCTGGAATGCTTTACCCCAATCTGTCCGACTATCTCCTACTTTGACCACTTTCAGACGATCCCTGAAAACTCATCTCTTCAGAGAAGCCTATCTGGCCCCCACCTAACAACTGTACATTTATTTTCTCCATCAGCACATCCCCCACAGTTATTACTTCTTGTATCTCTTGACCCGCCCTCTTAGATTGTAAGCTCTCTGATTCCTACTGTATTAAAGTGTATTGTAGTTGTACTGTCTACCCTTATGTTGTAAAGCGCTACGTATACTGTCTGCACTATATAAATCCTGTATAATAATATTTATAATAATAATACCTACCTGAATTTGGAGCTTGAGTTGCTGTTAGAACCAAAACTGTTGCAGATGTTATTTGAATTTGGCATAACTTCTCCTATGGATTACATGAGTGCAGTACATTCTGCCCTCCTATGACCAGTTTTTAACTGCCAGTGGGTTAAAGTCCACTGTCGGCTGACGTTCTTCCACCGGTCCAGGTGCTGAATTGGTCCCGACTTTACAGTTGGGATCCACCCAGAAGCCTGGACTGGCAGTTGGCTCAGACTCTCAATCAACCACTGAGAGCTTGAGACAGCCACTCCCTCCCCTCCTCAGCCTGGAGCTCCAGTGAGCTCTGGAGGGGCAGAGCAGAGAGCTGGAGACTGACAGCCACAGCACTCTTCTCAGAGCAGAGGGGAAAACTGGGCGATCTGTTGTGTTTTCTTGCTCAGATCTCAGTGTAGAGGCCATGAGGGATAGATGCAGCATCGGATTGATACTGCATCCACCTAGATGAATATAATTTTTTTTTGGGGGGGGGGGGCAAACCCAAACTTCTGTTTTACCAAGAGCAGTTAACACCAGAAAAGGGGCTCAGTAGATTTATTGAATTCCCCCAGGTGTGCCTTAGGTCTCGTTCACATGGACAATACTCTCTACTAGTAGAGCAGGGTTTGTCAAGCATTTAGGAGACAACACAGCCGAATGAGAATTTTTTTATATAAAAATACCATGCTGCAACCGCAAGCCAAACATTCAAGAAACATTCCCACAGGGCCGGGACAAGGGGTAGGCAGGAGGGGCTGCTGCCCTGGGCACTGTGTTATCATGTGATGTGGGGGGCACCACAAGGAGATTGTAGTGGGGATTTACGATGGAAGGGGGAATTTGGAGAGTGGCAGTATTGCTCTAGGAGGGGAAATTTGGGGGAGAGTGCTAAGAGTGGTAATTTAGAGGAATTTGTGGTGGGAAGGGGGAAGAAGATTTGTGCTAGGAGGGGGGATTTTGGGGTAATTCGTGCTGGGAGGTAGGATTCGAAGTGGGGGAGAGACAAGGTGTACTAAGAGGTGATATTTTAAGGGTAGAGGATTTGTGCTAGGAGGGGTACATTTTTCTGAGGGGGCATTTGAGCTGGCGGGATTTGGGGGTCAAAGATCTGTGCTGAGAGGGGGATTTCAGCAGGGGCCAAATTTGTCCTGTGAGGAGGTGTAATTTATACTTTGGGGGTAAGCATGCAGATTAGTGCAGAGTGTTTTTGTGGGGGGATTTTTGCTGACATAATATTCATACATGTTATTATTCCTCACAAATTTCCCTAGGTTTCTTCCCGGCATCCACCACCAGTGCTAATGTGGGCGTTGTCTTCCCGCTGGAGGCCTATGGTGGTGTCCCTCTCCCCTTGGGTTCTTCGTCCCCTCAGCTCCCGGCAGAGATATGTGACGTGCACCGCTGGTTCCTTGCCACCAGCACATTCTGTGCGCACTGTGTAAGTAGGAGGTTGGTCAATTCCTTCCTCCATACCCCCTTATTTTTGATCTCTCCATACCCATTTATATGTTTTTCCCTTTTTCTTCTTTTTTAACCTTTTTGAGAGTTCTGAACACCTCTACTGGTCCTTATCCTTATGTACAATGTTTTTTCAGATTTTATGCATCTGCTCCTGATGAGGCGCTACAGTCGCCGAAACGCGTCGGACCAATGGCCTTGTCAACCTTTAGGCTACCCTAGATGCTTGATGTTATTATATATGATGTGATGTAGCTATTTTAATCATTGCTGTTAACTTATATCTCTATACGGAGACTGCTGGCCGAGATATGTGTATAACTTGTGTTTATTTATTAAAATTATTAAAATTAGTTTTTTCAAGTGATTGTTCTACCTATGTGCCTCATTTAAAGTCCCAAACTTCCTCCCCTCTTATTACAAATTGATTAGGGGTGGAGACATATATCTAGGGCAGTGTTTCTGAACTCCAGTCCTCAAGGCCCCCAACAGGTCATGTTTTCAGGATTTCCCTCAGATGAAACAGCTGTGGTAAATACTAAGGTAGTGAAACTGATCAAATCACCTGTGCAAAATAATGGAAAGCCTGAAAACATGACCTGTTGGGGCGCCTTGAGGGCTGGAGTTGAGAAACACTGATCTAGGGTGTCTCATTTAAAGTCCCACATTTCCCTTTCCCCAATTCCCCCCCTTTATGAATATTCATACATCTTTTGGGAGGGGGTGCAGTTTGGCATGTTCGCCCTGGGCTCTAAATAACCTTGTCTCTGCACTGACTACCCGACACAGATGTGAACCATCTCTGTGGCGGCTGGTGTTTTTTTTTTGGGGGGGGGGACGGTCGACTGCACTCCCCCTACCCCGGCACTTACCCCATCAGTGTTGCAGGCGGGCAGGCTCCTATGGGCAGCGGGCAGCGGCTGGGATGCAGGCTCCTATGGGTGGGTTGCGGGCTCCTGTGTCCTCTCTGCATCACGGCGGCTTCCGCCATACGGCTCCTCCTCCTAGGCGTCCAATAGGATCACCTGTCCTTTCAGTCAATCGGGTGACCGTTGTAAAAACCCACTTCCTGTTTGGCCGGGAGGAGGATCAGTGTTACAACAGCGAATATTGATTTGCTGCTGTAACACACCTGGGTGGGCTCGGAGCGCACTCTATGCGACCCGAGCCCACCCGATCTTGAAGCCTATTAGAGCCTCTAGTTGTAATTGGTGCTTCAAAAAAAACAGCCCCTCCGCATTGGAATCCATGCATCGGTGTCCTGAAAGGGGCCGGCCGCATGGATGTGGGAGGCGCCGGTGCGCCCTTAATGGACGGGCCGCCCCTGAACCATTTGCATCTAAAAAAAAGTGCATCTAATGCTTTGCTGTTCATTGACCACACATGCAAAACCTGAATCTGGCCAAGGGTGTATTTTTGAAGAAGATTTTGCAGAGGAAAATTAAGGAAAGAAAAGGAAAATCCTTCTTTTAAAGATTTGTTATAACATTTCTGTAGTGGTTGACTTCATCTCATATTCCATACCTGTCTCAGTAACTGTAATAAAAAACGCAAATTCCCAAACGGAATGCCACAAAACAATCTTCCCTAAGTGTTATTTTCGCTATATTTTTTCTTGAAATCCCCAGCTTGTTCCAGCTGTATATATACTGAAATAAATATAATGATTGCTCTTATAAAAGCTGGTCTATGCTGCCTGAGCTGTGGGGTTCCATCTTTTAACATTGCCAATAAATCTGTAATTTACTCTAAAACTGAGAGCAGATTTTATTTAATGGGAGATCATATAATGCAATGGAAGTCAAGTTCAAGGAATAATGGTTACTAATTTAGGGAATAAAACACCCCGTAGCTGATGGGAATTCTCACATTACAGCATGTTTAGAAGAGGCCATTCAGTTTGTGGTTTGTTGTATGTGAGAAATGTTTATCCCTAAAATACAAGAATAAATTCCCCTGTGAATGAGCTCCGATTAAGGAGAATGCACCAAACCATTGGCAATATACGATGGTTACGGCTACAGTTTACCTGCAAAGCAGAGCAAATGAAATAACTCACCACAACATACCTATAAAGCGGTGATTGGACGATATTCTAATCATTTGTTGCTGTTTCATTGGCAAATGTTTTGTCACATTAATAAAGGGCCAAACTTCCCCACGTTACCCAAAAGTTGTATATTTTTTGCATTTTTAGCCCTAAGTTAACAACTTCAATACTGGGCACCTTTAACCCCCTTCCTGCCCAGGCAAATTTTCAGCTTTCAGCGCTGTCACACTTTGAATGACAATTGCGCGGTTGTGCAATGCTGTACCCAAATAAATAAAACATTTCACACAGATTTTTTTTTTAAATAAGTAATTTTTCTCCTTCACTGATGGGCACTGATGAGGCTGCACTGATGGGCACTGATGATGCAGCACTGATGCACAGTGATGAGGCTGCACTGATGGACACTGATGATGCAGCACTGATGAGGAGGCAATAATATGCAGCACTGATGGGCACTGATAGGCGGCACTGATATGCAGAACTGATGAGCACTGATAGGTGGCACTGATGGGCACTGAGAGGTGGCACTGATGAGTATTGATAAGCGGCACTAATGGGCATTGATAGGCAGTACTTATGGGCAATGATAAGCGGCACTGATAAGCAGGCACTGCTGGGCACTGAAAAGCAGCACTGACTTGAATCACTGATGGGCACAGATTGGCATCACAGATGGACACAGGCTGGCATTACTTCTGGGCATTGTTGGCACTGTTGGGGCTCTGGATCAGTGCCCTGATTATCATTTTTTATTTATCAATTATCAATTATTATTAGGAAATGCCACAGATCGGCTCTCCTCTCCTCGCACTCTGTCAGTGTGAAGCGAGGAGAGCCGATAACCAGCATTTCCATGTTTACATGTGATCAGCTGTCATTGGACACACCAGATCACATAAGTGAAAAACCTTGTCTCTTTACTGAGATCAAGGTCAGTCCGTGTCCCAGGGACATAGCGCGGCCACGATCGGTGCACTGCACATCCCCGCAGGCGTGCGATAGCGGTGAAACTGGGGCAACATCGTCCCAGGAAAAGAGTGCACCCCACTGCCGTCATTTGTCTATACGGCGGGCAAGAGGTGGTTAAAGTGGTTATAAACCTCAGACATGAAATATGAACAAATTAGGGGAGATTTACCAAATCTAGTGCGCACAGAATCTGTGCATAGTAACCAATCAGCTTCCAGGTTTAAGGTCTCATGCCCACGGACGTTTTTACAGCCGCGTTTTTTACAGCTTAAAAACGCCTGTCCATTATTGTATAAATTTTTCGACCGTATTTTTTTAGAAAAAAAAAAAACGCCGGAGCTCAAAAAACGCAATTGCGGCGTTTTTGCGTGTTTTTTAACGCTTAGCATTTTTTTATGCCTAACGTCGACGCCGGGGAACGCACTGGTCCTGTTTTTTTTTTTACAGCTTAAAAACGTCTATGCTATTTGCAACTCAAAAACGCCTAGGTGGGCATGAAGCTATAGACTAACATGGACAGGCGTTTTTAAGCTGTAAAAAACGCTCAAAAACGCGGCTGTAAAAACGTCCGTGGGCATGAGGCCTTATTGTCAAAGCTTAACTGAACAAGCTGAAGTTAGAAGCTGATTGGTTACTTTGCACAGCTGCACCAAATTCTGTGTGCTCCAGTTTTAATTAATCTCCTCTAGCAAATCCTTTTATAGTGTGTTTCAACTAAAAGCAGTAAGTGTTATTTCTGGCCGCTGCTTCATTCCTCTGTTATTAGCATGAATAATTTCTGAAAAGTTTTCCTGACACCAAGAGAAAACAGGTGATGGGGGAGGGATCTCCAGCACACAGCCTGTGGTTGACAGCTGCAGCTTTTTTCCTGTGTGCTGTGTGAAGAGGGTGTGTCCCTTCCCTCCAATCAGCTCTCCTCACTGAGCCCTGCAGTGTGTAATTTCAGCTCCCCGCCGCCTTTTTTTCTGACAGCTCAGACATGCTTTATAAATTCTGCACTTTGGACAGATGTAGAGAAGAGAAGACTGCAGATAAACAGGTATAACTTCTGTAGGAGGATTTCATCTCTGTGTATAACCTGAGGCCAGTCCCTTCACTGGGTATATATAAGGGTTTACAACTTAAGTCTTCGCTTGTAAATGCTTTAAATGCACTATCTGGCCAAAGGCTTGTGGGCACTTGACCATCACAAAGGATGAAAACAAATGGTGAAAACTAGTATTTGGTACTTGATTACATCAGTACACAGTGCTTTCTATACTGAACACAATTTGTTTAGGGTTTATATCTACCCTAAAGTGATTGTAAACGATCGCCTTGTAAAACAACCCATTCAGTTTAAAATAGAAATGAAAGGCAAAACATTTTTGTATAGATATAAAAAAAAAAAACATTATAAATACCTTTTTTCCCTTTTTTAAAAGTGATCACATTCCCTCTGTTCTCAGCTGCATAAGAGCCGGGGTAGGAAAAGCAGCAGCACACTGTGAATGGCTGGGGACTAGGGATGAGCTTCGTGTTCGAGTCGAACATACGTTCGACTCGAACATCGGCTGTTCGATCGTTCGACGAAGATCGAACGATTTGGGCCGTTCGCGCCAAATTCGAGTGACGCGAACGGCCCACAATGCACTACGCCATCGCAGTGTCATCCAGGCGCTGTGATTGGCCAAGCATGCACTGTGACCCCGCATGCTTGGCCAATCACAGCGCCGGCAGCGAGGAGAGCAATGATTGGCCACAGGCAGGATGCCTGTGGCCAATTATTGCTGAGGGGGTTTAGTACACGCCCCACACTATAAAAGGCCGCCAGCACGGCGGCCTAGTGTAGTGTGTTCCGGAGCAGGGATAGAGCAGCATAGGCAGGGACAGTGACTGTTATTTCTTTCTTGCTTAACCTGGATTCCTTTAGTTTAGGGAAAGAGAAGGATAGGTAGGGAGAGTGTCAGTGTGTTTTGTGCTTGTGCTATATTGTGCTTAAAAAAAACATTTTTTCTAGGGACAGAAAACTGTAGGTAGGGAGAGTGTGTCAGTTTCTTTCACTGTCAAAGTCCTTGTTTCCAGGGACCTGGAAGGACAGTGAGTGAATTCTCCTTGTGCTAAATTGTGCTTAAAAAAAACATTTTTTCTAGGGACAGAAAACTGTAGGTAGGGAGAGTGTGTCAGTTTCTTTCACTGTCAAAGTCCTTGTTTCCAGGGACCTGGAAGGACAGTGAGTGAATTCTCCTTGTGCTAAATTGTGCTTAAAAAAAACATTTTTTCTAGGGACAGAAAACTGTAGGTAGGGAGAGTGTGTCAGTTTCTTTCACTGTCAAAGTCCTTGTTTCCAGGGACCTGGAAGGACAGTGAGGTAATTCTCCTTGTGCTAAATTGTGCTTAAAAAAAACATTTTTTCTAGGGACAGAAAACTGTAGGTAGGGAGAGTGTGTCAGTTTCTTTCACTGTCAAAGTCCTTGTTTCCAGGGACCTGGAAGGACAGTGAGGTAATTCTCCTTGTGCTAAATTGTGCTTAAAAAAAACATTTTTTCTAGGGACAGAAAACTGTAGGTAGGGAGAGTGTGTCAGTTTCTTTCACTGTCAAAGTCCTTGTTTCCAGGGACCTGGAAGGACAGTGAGGTAATTCTCCTTGTGCTAAATTGTGCTTAAAAAAAACATTTTTTCTAGGGACAGAAAACTGTAGGTAGGGAGAGTGTGTCAGTTTCTTTCACTGTCAAAGTCCTTGTTTCCAGGGACCTGGAAGGACAGTGAGGTAATTCTCCTTGTGCTAAATTGTGCTTAAAAAAAACATTTTTTCTAGGGACAGAAAACTGTAGGTAGGGAGAGTGTGTCAGTTTCTTTCACTGTCAAAGTCCTTGTTTCCAGGGACCTGGAAGGACAGTGAGGTAATTCTCCTTGTGCTAAATTGTGCTTAAAAAAAACATTTTTTCTAGGGACAGAAAACTGTAGGTAGGGAGAGTGTGTCAGTTTCTTTCACTGTCAAAGTCCTTGTTTCCAGGGACCTGGAAGGACAGTGAGGTAATTCTCCTTGTGCTAAATTGTGCTTAAAAAAAACATTTTTTCTAGGGACAGAAAACTGTAGGTAGGGAGAGTGTGTCAGTTTCTTTCACTGTCAAAGTCCTTGTTTCCAGGGACCTGGAAGGACAGTGAGTGAATTCTCCTTGTGCTATATTGTGCTTAAAAAAAACATTTTTTTCTAGGGACAGAAAACTGTAGGTAGGGAGAGTGTGTCAGTTTCTTTCACTGTCAAAGTCCTTGTTTCCAGGGACCTGGAAGGACAGTGAGGTAATTCTCCTTGTGCTAAATTGTGCTTAAAAAAAACATTTTTTCTAGGGACAGAAAACTGTAGGTAGGGAGAGTGTGTCAGTTTCTTTCACTGTCAAAGTCCTTGTTTCCAGGGACCTGGAAGGACAGTGAGGTAATTCTCCTTGTGCTAAATTGTGCTTAAAAAAAACATTTTTTCTAGGGACAGAAAACTGTAGGTAGGGAGAGTGTGTCAGTTTCTTTCACTGTCAAAGTCCTTGTTTCCAGGGACCTGGAAGGACAGTGAGGTAATTCTCCTTGTGCTAAATTGTGCTTAAAAAAAACATTTTTTCTAGGGACAGAAAACTGTAGGTAGGGAGAGTGTGTCAGTTTCTTTCACTGTCAAAGTCCTTGTTTCCAGGGACCTGGAAGGACAGTGAGGTAATTCTCCTTGTGCTAAATTGTGCTTAAAAAAAACATTTTTTCTAGGGACAGAAAACTGTAGGTAGGGAGAGTGTGTCAGTTTCTTTCACTGTCAAAGTCCTTGTTTCCAGGGACCTGGAAGGACAGTGAGGTAATTCTCCTTGTGCTAAATTGTGCTTAAAAAAAACATTTTTTCTAGGGACAGAAAACTGTAGGTAGGGAGAGTGTGTCAGTTTCTTTCACTGTCAAAGTCCTTGTTTCCAGGGACCTGGAAGGACAGTGAGTGAATTCTCCTTGTGCTATATTGTGCTTAAAAAAAACATTTTTTCTAGGGACAGAAAACTGTAGGTAGGGAGAGTGTGTCAGTTTCTTTCACTGTCAAAGTCCTTGTTTCCAGGGACCTGGAAGGACAGTGAGGTAATTCTCCTTGTGCTAAATTGTGCTTAAAAAAAACATTTTTTCTAGGGACAGAAAACTGTAGGTAGGGAGAGTGTGTCAGTTTCTTTCACTGTCAAAGTCCTTGTTTCCAGGGACCTGGAAGGACAGTGAGGTAATTCTCCTTGTGCTAAATTGTGCTTAAAAAAAACATTTTTTCTAGGGACAGAAAACTGTAGGTAGGGAGAGTGTGTCAGTTTCTTTCACTGTCAAAGTCCTTGTTTCCAGGGACCTGGAAGGACAGTGAGGTAATTCTCCTTGTGCTAAATTGTGCTTAAAAAAAACATTTTTTCTAGGGACAGAAACCTGTAGGTAGGGAGAGTGTGTCAGTTTCTTTCACTGTCAAAGTCCTTGTTTCCAGGGACCTGGAAGGACAGTGAGTGAATTCTCCTTGTGCTAAATTGTGCTTAAAAAAAACATTTTTTCTAGGGACAGAAAACTGTAGGTAGGGAGAGTGTGTCAGTTTCTTTCACTGTCAAAGTCCTTGTTTCCAGGGACCTGGAAGGACAGTGAGTGAATTATCCTTGTGCTAAATTGTGCTTAAAAAAAACATTTTTTCTAGGGACAGAAAACTGTAGGTAGGGAGAGTGTGTCAGTTTCTTTCACTGTCAAAGTCCTTGTTTCCAGGGACCTGGAAGGACAGTGAGGTAATTCTCCTTGTGCTAAATTGTGCTTAAAAAAAACATTTTTTCTAGGGACAGAAAACTGTAGGTAGGGAGAGTGTGTCAGTTTCTTTCACTGTCAAAGTCCTTGTTTCCAGGGACCTGGAAGGACAGTGAGGTAATTCTCCTTGTGCTAAATTGTGCTTAAAAAAAACATTTTTCTAGGGACAGAAAACTGTAGGTAGGGAGAGTGTGTCAGTTTCTTTCACTGTCAAAGTCCTTGTTTCCAGGGACCTGGAAGGACAGTGAGGTAATTCTCCTTGTGCTAAATTGTGCTTAAAAAAAACATTTTTTCTAGGGACAGAAAACTGTAGGTAGGGAGAGTGTGTCAGTTTCTTTCACTGTCAAAGTCCTTGTTTCCAGGGACCTGGAAGGACAGTGAGGTAATTCTCCTTGTGCTAAATTGTGCTTAAAAAAAACATTTTTTCTAGGGACAGAAAACTGTAGGTAGGGAGAGTGTGTCAGTTTCTTTCACTGTCAAAGTCCTTGTTTCCAGGGACCTGGAAGGACAGTGAGGTAATTCTCCTTGTGCTAAATTGTGCTTAAAAAAAACATTTTTTCTAGGGACAGAAAACTGTAGGTAGGGAGAGTGTGTCAGTTTCTTTCACTGTCAAAGTCCTTCTTTCCAGGGACCTGGAAGGACAGTGAGGTAATTCTCCTTGTGCTAAATTGTGCTTAAAAAAAACATTTTTTCTAGGGACAGAAAACTGTAGGTAGGGAGAGTGTGTCAGTTTCTTTCACTGTCAAAGTCCTTGTTTCCAGGGACCTGGAAGGACAGTGAGTGAATTCTCCTTGTGCTATATTGTGCTTAAAAAAAACATTTTTTCTAGGGACAGAAAACTGTAGGTAGGGAGAGTGTGTCAGTTTCTTTCACTGTCAAAGTCCTTGTTTCCAGGGACCTGGAAGGACAGTGAGGTAATTCTCCTTGTGCTAAATTGTGCTTAAAAAAAACATTTTTTCTAGGGACAGAAAACTGTAGGTAGGGAGAGTGTGTCAGTTTCTTTCACTGTCAAAGTCCTTGTTTCCAGGGACCTGGAAGGACAGTGAGGTAATTCTCCTTGTGCTAAATTGTGCTTAAAAAAAACATTTTTTCTAGGGACAGAAAACTGTAGGTAGGGAGAGTGTGTCAGTTTCTTTCACTGTCAAAGTCCTTGTTTCCAGGGACCTGGAAGGACAGTGAGGTAATTCTCCTTGTGCTAAATTGTGCTTAAAAAAAACATTTTTTCTAGGGACAGAAAACTGTAGGTAGGGAGAGTGTGTCAGTTTCTTTCACTGTCAAAGTCCTTGTTTCCAGGGACCTGGAAGGACAGTGAGGTAATTCTCCTTGTGCTAAATTGTGCTTAAAAAAAACATTTTTTTCTAGGGACAGAAAACTGTAGGTAGGGAGAGTGTGTCAGTTTCTTTCACTGTCAAAGTCCTTGTTTCCAGGGACCTGGAAGGACAGTGAGGTAATTCTCCTTGTGCTAAATTGTGCTTAAAAAAAACATTTTTTCTAGGGACAGAAAACTGTAGGTAGGGAGAGTGTGTCAGTTTCTTTCACTGTCAAAGTCCTTGTTTCCAGGGACCTGGAAGGACAGTGAGGTAATTCTCCTTGTGCTAAATTGTGCTTAAAAAAAACATTTTTTCTAGGGACAGAAAACTGTAGGTAGGGAGAGTGTGTCAGTTTCTTTCACTGTCAAAGTCCTTGTTTCCAGGGACCTGGAAGGACAGTGAGGTAATTCTCCTTGTGCTAAATTGTGCTTAAAAAAAAACATTTTTTCTAGGGACAGAAAACTGTAGGTAGGGAGAGTGTGTCAGTTTCTTTCACTGTCAAAGTCCTTGTTTCCAGGGACCTGGAAGGACAGTGAGGTAATTCTCCTTGTGCTAAATTGTGCTTAAAAAAACATTTTTTCTAGGGACAGAAAACTGTAGGTAGGGAGAGTGTGTCAGTTTCTTTCACTGTCAAAGTCCTTGTTTCCAGGGACCTGGAAGGACAGTGAGTGAATTCTCCTTGTGCTATATTGTGCTTAAAAAAAACATTTTTTCTAGGGACAGAAAACTGTAGGTAGGGAGAGTGTGTCAGTTTCTTTCACTGTCAAAGTCCTTGTTTCCAGGGACCTGGAAGGACAGTGAGGTAATTCTCCTTGTGCTAAATTGTGCTTAAAAAAAACATTTTTTCTAGGGACAGAAAACTGTAGGTAGGGAGAGTGTGTCAGTTTCTTTCACTGTCAAAGTCCTTGTTTCCAGGGACCTGGAAGGACAGTGAGGTAATTCTCCTTGTGCTAAATTGTGCTTAAAAAAAACATTTTTTCTAGGGACAGAAAACTGTAGGTAGGGAGAGTGTGTCAGTTTCTTTCACTGTCAAAGTCCTTGTTTCCAGGGACCTGGAAGGACAGTGAGGTAATTCTCCTTGTGCTAAATTGTGCTTAAAAAAAACATTTTTTCTAGGGACAGAAAACTGTAGGTAGGGAGAGTGTGTCAGTTTCTTTCACTGTCAAAGTCCTTGTTTCCAGGGATCTGGAAGGACAGTGAGGTAATTCTCCTTGTGCTAAATTGTGCTTAAAAAAAACATTTTTTTCTAGGGACAGAAAACTGTAGGTAGGGAGAGTGTGTCAGTTTCTTTCACTGTCAAAGTCCTTGTTTCCAGGGACCTGGAAGGACAGTGAGGTAATTCTCCTTGTGCTAAATTGTGCTTAAAAAAAACATTTTTTCTAGGGACAGAAAACTGTAGGTAGGGAGAGTGTGTCAGTTTCTTTCACTGTCAAAGTCCTTGTTTCCAGGGACCTGGAAGGACAGTGAGGTAATTCTCCTTGTGCTAAATTGTGCTTAAAAAAAACATTTTTTCTAGGGACAGAAAACTGTAGGTAGGGAGAGTGTGTCAGTTTCTTTCACTGTCAAAGTCCTTGTTTCCAGGGACCTGGAAGGACAGTGAGTGAATTCTCCTTGTGCTAAATTGTGCTTAAAAAAAACATTTTTTCTAGGGACAGAAAACTGTAGGTAGGGAGAGTGTGTCAGTTTCTTTCACTGTCAAAGTCCTTGTTTCCAGGGACCTGGAAGGACAGTGAGTGAATTCTCCTTGTGCTAAATTGTGCTTAAAAAAAACATTTTTTCTAGGGACAGAAAACTGTAGGTAGGGAGAGTGTGTCAGTTTCTTTCACTGTCAAAGTCCTTGTTTCCAGGGACCTGGAAGGACAGTGAGTGAATTCTCCTTGTGCTATATTGTGCTTAAAAAAAACATTTTTTCTAGGGACAGAAAACTGTAGGTAGGGAGAGTGTGTCAGTTTCTTTCACTGTCAAAGTCCTTGTTTCCAGGGACCTGGAAGGACAGTGAGGTAATTCTCCTTGTGCTAAATTGTGCTTAAAAAAAACATTTTTTCTAGGGACAGAAAACTGTAGGTAGGGAGAGTGTGTCAGTTTCTTTCACTGTCAAAGTCCTTGTTTCAAGGGACAGAGAAGGACACCTGAAGGTAGCCCTTATTGCTTTTTTCCCATCTCCCTGCAGGCCATCTATTAGAATGTCTGGAAGGCAAACAAGGAGAGGCAGACAGTCAGGAGGCAATAAAAGAGGGCAAGCAGGCTCTGTGTCTGGGGGCAACAGTGCTGGTCGTGGACGCGGTGCATTGTCATCAGCACATGGCCATGGGACACGCTTGTCCTTCTTTTCGGCAGCTGGACATGTTGAGCCACATCATGCCGAAGACTTGGTAGAGTGGATGACCAAGCCCTCCTCCTCCTCCTCATCCTCTCTCACCCAGGCTCAGGGTACTGGAAAAGCAGCTGCCAAAGCGTCCTCTTCCCTGGTATCAATGTCAGACTCATCATCAGTCACTCCTTCCCTAGACCCACCATGTCCTCCTCCTGAGGAGTCCCCCGAACTGTTTCAGCACAGTGTTGGGTACATGCTCCAGGAGGATGCCCAGCGTTTCGAAGGGTCTGATGATGAAACCCAGCTAGAGGAAGGCAGTAGCGTGAGAGCAGACAGAGGGGATGCTCAAGAAGGACACCAATCTGGCAGTCATGTTCCAGCAGCTGCAGCATACTGCCAGATTGGCTCCAGTGATGAGGAGGGAGGTGATGATGAGGTCACTGACTCCACGTGGGTGCCTAATAGGAGAGAGGAGGAGGAGGAGGATGAGGAGGAGGCACATCTCCAACAAGGCAGGATGCCCTTTGGTGGCCAGCGTAAGGGCAGTACACCGACGGAATCACACAGCAGAGCTCCGCCTGTGCAGGGCGCTGCCTCTGCCCGTCATTCAAAAAGTTCTTTGGTGTGGGCCTTTTTTGAGGCTAGTGCATCAGATCGCACAGCTGCTGTTTGCAACATATGTCTCAAGCGTATATCGCGTGGCCAAAACATCAGCCGCTTGGGTACCACATGCCTGACCAGACATATGTTGACCTGCCATGCAGCTCGTTGGCAAGCCTACCTCAAAGACCCACACCAAAGAACAAAGCGGACCTCTCCTTGCACCGCATCAGCTGGGATCTCCAACCCCACTATAACTTCAGTCCTCTCTGAAACATGCACTGAGAGGAATGAAGGTGTAGAATTAGGTGTGTCACAGCCAAGTACTTGCGGCCACTCTGCTAGCAGTACACCGACGTCCGATTCTAGCAGGCAAATTTCCCTGCCCCAGCTGCTGGACCGTCGAAAGAAGTTCACTCCCAGCCATCCACATGCCCAGCGGTTGAATGCTAGCTTGGCTAAATTGCTAGCGCTTCAACTGCTGCCTTTTCAGTTGGTAGACTCGGCCCCCTTCCGTGAGTTTGTGCAATGTGCGGTTCCTCAGTGGCAGGTTCCCAAACGCCACTTTTTCTCACGGAAGGCTATTCCGGCTCTCTACCGGCATGTGGAAGGCAATGTCTTGGCCTCGCTGGACAGGGCGGTCAGCGGTAAGGTGCATATTACCGCTGACTCATGGTCCAGCAGGCATGGACAGGGACGTTACCTTTCTTTCACGGCCCATTGGGTCACTCTTTTGGCAGCTGGGAAGGATGCAGGACAAGGTGCAGTAGTGTTGGAGGTTGTCCCACCGCCACGCCTCCAAAATGCTACTACTGGTTGTGACACACCTCTCTCCTCCACCCCCTCCTCTTCTTCTTCCTCCATGGCCTCTTCCTGTGGTTTGTCCTATGAACCAGCGGTGCTCCGTAGCCGTTCACGGGGCTACGCAAGTACGCAGGCAAAAAGATGCCATGCCGTGCTTGCGCTGGTGTGTTTGGGGGACAGAAGCCACACTGGGGCAGAGGTCCTGTCTGCTCTGCAGGGCCAGGCTGAGAGGTGGTTGACGCCACGCCAGCTTAAGCCAGGAATGGTTGTTTGCGACAATGGCACCAACCTCCTCTCCGCCCTCCGACAGGGACAACTGACCCATGTGCCCTGTGTGGCTCACGTCCTTAACCTGGTGGTGCAGCGGTTCTTGGTCAGGTACCCGGGCTTACAGGATGTCCTGAGGCAGGCCAGGAAAGTCTGTGTGCATTTCCGCAGATCTTATAATGCCAGTGCTCGCCTGGCTGAGCTGCAAAAGGAGTTGAACCTGCCCAAGAACCGCCTTATATGTGACATGCCCACCAGGTGGAACTCAACGTTGGCCATGCTGCAGCGGCTGCACACGCAGCAGAGGGCCATCAATGAGTACCTGTGCGACTACGGCACCAGGACAGGGTCAGGGGAGCTTGGTTTTTTTTCTCCACGCCAGTGGGGCATGATCAGGGATGCATGCACTGTCCTGGCACCATTTGAGGAGGCCACGAGGATGGTGAGCAGTGACAGTGCATGCATCAGTGACACTGTACCTCTTGTCCACCTGTTGGAGCACACGCTGCGTGGAATAATGGACAGGGCACTTGAGGCAGAACAGAGGCAGGAAGAGGAGGACTTCCTTGCCTCTCAAGGCCCCCTTTACCCAGACAGTGTTCCTTCTGTCCCACCCATCGCACAGGAAGAGGAGGAGGAGGAGGAGGAGGAGGAGGAGGAGGAGGATTGTGTCAGCATGGAGGTGGAGGCTGGCACTCAGCATCATCAGCAGCAGTCTTTTAGGGATGATTTACAGTCCCAAGAAACCAGTGGACTTGTACGTGGCTGGGAGGAGGTGGCTGCGGATCATGTCGTCCTTAGTGACCCAGAGGACTCCGGAGCGAATGCCTCAGCAAACCTACGCTGCATGGCCTCCCTGATCCTGCAAAGTCTGCGGAAGGATCCTCGTATTCTTCGGATCAAGGAGAGGGACCATTACTGGCTGGCCACTCTCCTTGATCCACGGTACAAGGGTAAGGTTGCGGACCTTATGTTACCGTCGCAGAGGGAGCAGAGGATGAGACAACTCCGGGAGGCCTTGCAGAAAGGTCTGTGCAACGCGTTCCCAGAGACTGGGAGGTTACAAACTCCTGGTCCTGGACAACGAGTTGCTGAGGCTTCGGCCAGTCAAAGAAGGAGCGGTGGGGAAGGTGGCCGTCTGACCGATGCGTTCAGACAATTCTTTAGTCCGCAGCCCCAAAGTATGATCGGTTCCAGCAACCATCGCCAGCGTCTGATAAACATGGTGCAGGAATATCTAGGGGCAAGGTCAGACTTGGACACCTTCCCCACCGAAAATCCTCTGGCTTACTGGGTCTTGAGGATGGATCACTGGCCAGAGCTTGCACAGTATGCAATTGAGCTACTGGCCTGTCCTGCATCCAGCGTTCTTTCGGAACGCACATTCAGTGCTGCTGGAGGATTTGTCACGGATCACAGGGTGCGCCTGTCCACCGACTCGGTTGATCGACTGACTTTCATCAAGATGAACCAGTCTTGGATCACCACCAGCTACCACACACCTGATGCTGATATAACAGACTAATTGATTTTAACATGTCACATCCCTTCAAGACTGATGCTGATGCTGAGTGCCTGTGCTGTTATGTTGACTGGCTATCCTCCTCCTCCGAGTCCTCAATGATACGATTGATGATGATAGCTTGGAAGATCATTTTTGTTTATGGGTGCCGCCACCAGTGGCTAAGGCCCAATTTTTCAGCCCCTGTTTTACAGGGGCGTGTAATTACAATTTTTTTAGCAATAATTTGCCATAGGGCTCATTGCTGTGCTCCAAGTACAGTATCTGTGAGGGGTTGGAGTGTTGTGGCACCAGTGCCTAAGGCCCAATTTTTCAGCCCCTGTTTAACAGGGGCGTGTCATTACAATTTTTGAAGCAATACTTTGCAACAGGGCTCATTGCTGTGCTCCAAGTACAGTATCTGTGAGGGGTTGTAGTGTTGTGCCACCAGTGCCTAAGGCCCAATTTTTCAGCCCCTGTTCAACAGGGGCATGCAATTACAATTCTTGATCTAATAATTCACAGCAGGGTCCATTGCTGCACCCACCAAGAGTAACTCTGAGGGCTTACAGTCTTGTGGCAACGCCACCACCACCACCACCACGAAAGGCCCAATTTTTCAGCCCCTGTTCAAAAGGGGCATGTAATTACAATTCTTGATCTAATAATTCACAGCAGGGCCCATTGCTGCACCCACCAAGAGTAACTGTCAGGGCTTACAGTGTTGTGGCACCAGCACCACCATCAAAGCCCCAATTTTTACTACCACTGTTCAACAATTATATGTAATTAAAATTCCTGATATAATAGTTGACAGCAGGGCGTTCCAGCACCAACCAAGAGTAACTGAGTGCTTACAGTGTTGTGCCAACACCAACAACTAAGGGGCCTATTTCTGCAGAGTATATACGGCAGGTCCCTACTTTCAAACATCCAACTTACAAACGACTCCTACTTGCAAACGAAAGAAGACAACAGGAAGTGAGAGGAAATCTACCCCTAGAAAGGAAAATTCTCTCCTGTAAGAATAAATATGGGAGAAAGGGGTCTCATCTGTACTGATGCTTTATCAGCAATCCTTGTTTCAAGAAAAACACCACATTTCAAAAACAGTTGTCATTGGGACGGAAAGTGAGGTGAAATGTTCTGAACAGGGGCACAGACAGCAAAACAAATGTTACAGGGGTGATAACCCTTACCTATGTTTCCCAAAAAGTTTAAAAATAGATTTTTGGGCTGGAGCTACACTTCAACAATGTACCTGTTCAAAATTACAAACAGATTCTACATAAGAACAAACCTACAGTCCCTGTCTTGTATGCACCGCCTGTATACGGCTGTTCAGAGTATATAGGGTCTTTTTTATTTTATGTGCGGGGTTCCCCTTAATATCCATACAAGACCCAAAGGGGCTGGTAATGGGCTGGGGTAGGGGGGGGTCATGGGGTAGCTATGCCATTTTTCTTAAAGAATTTCATCCATATTACCGGGACCAGACATTACATTAAAGCCGCAAGCAGTTTTAAATGGCTTTTTTTTCCTTTAGAAGTGTCATTTTGTGCAGGGACAGTTCTAAACACGGGAAACACGTGGCACTTCACAGGCATACTTTAGACACCCCCCAGGTACGATATTTAAAGGAATATTTGACTTTTTTTTTTTCACTTTATGCATCATTAAAATGACTGCTCCCGAAAAACTACCGTTTTTAAAACTTCTTTTTGCATTGATACATGTCCCCTGGTGCACAACCCGGGTTCCCAAACCCTATTTATGACAATAACATGCATAATAGTTGTTATAATTAGCACTTTAGAATTCGAACGTTCGCATCCATTGTATTTAATAGGGTTCTAATGTTCGTTCGAACTTTCGGTCCGTTCGCGGGTTCTGGTGCGAACCGAACCCGGGGGTGTTCGGCTCATCACTACTGGGGACATGTCAGGACAAGTCTGATCATTGGAGGAGAGCAGGCTGAGTTCCCAGCATAGCTAGGGAACTGACCACAATGTGCCCTCCTGCTTAGTGGGGTCAGTTTTTAATAGGAAAGCAGAGGGACTGGCAGGAACACCAGGGATTTCACATAAAGGAAGCAATACAAAGAGAACAGGAGACTTTCTCATACAAGTACATGGTACAGCAGCCACATATCAAGAATATGAAGTGTTGGGGTAACAAATGCTTTAAGCGGAGTTGTCCTAAGCGCATGCCAATCCATCCATTGGACCTTTTATAGTGCTATATAATTCATTTTTAATATTCGAAGAAAACTCCGCCATCCATCCACATACAACCCAACTTTTTGAGATGAGAATGAGCAATTAGCAAACATATGTAGGCATAGGACACACCCCCTGCCTTGTCCCCTTAACCACTTCAGCCCCAGAAGGATTTACCCCCTTAATGACCAGGCCATTTTTTGCGATATGGCACTGCGTTACCTTAACTGACAATTGCACGGTCATACTACGTTGTACCCAAATAAAATTTACATCCTTTTTTTCCCACAAATAGAAATTTCTTTTGGTGGTATTTGATAAACTCTGCGGTTTTTATTTTTTGTGCTATATATATTTTTGGTAAAAAAAATCGCAATAAGCATATATTGATTGGTTTGGGCAAAAGTTATAGCGTCTACAAACTATAGGATAGATTTATGGACTTTTATTTTTTTTTTACTGCTAATGGCGGTGATCTGCGATTTATAGCGGGACTGCGACATTGCGGCGAACAAATCTGACACTAAGACCCCTTTCATACTAGGGCGGTTTTCAGGCACTTTAGCTCTAGAAATAGCCTCGGCTAAGCGCCTGAAAACCACCTCCCATTCATTGCAGTGTGACTTTTTACACTGGGGCGGTGCGCTTGCGGGACGGTACGAAAAGTCCTACAAGCAGCATCTTTGTTGTGGGTTGGGAGCTCTGTATTTAGCACTCCCAAAATGCCCTTCCCATTGCAATGAATAGGCAGCCCTTCTAAAGTGCCTTAATTGGGTTGTAAACCCTCGTGTTTTTTTACCTTAATGCATCCTATCCTGAGCCCTGTAATTCCCATGGCAGAGATGTGCTCTTCCTCTCTGCCTGGAGTTCTCGGCTCTTGGGGTGGGGCAGAGTCCGGCATTCTGCGTCTATAGAATCAAATGCTGGACTTGGGAGCGCGCCTGCAAGGTAACCCCCCGGGAGAGCGCTTCTCCTAGAGGGTTATACGATCCGGGAAGGAGCTGATAGCACCGCAGAGGGACCCCAGAAGAGGAGGATCGGGGCCACTCTGTGCAAAACTAACTACACAGTGGAGGTAAGTATGACATGTTTATTATTTAAAAAAAAAAAAAACACAAAGCTTTACAATCACTTTAAAAGCAATTTAAAAGCACCGAAAAACTGGAGTTTTTAACCCTAAAACGAGCTGCACTTTAGTGATAACGACGGGCGCTGTCAGTGTGAAAGTAGCCTAAGTGACACTTTTTGGGGACCAGTGACACTAATACAGTGATCAGTGCTAAAAATATCCACTGTCACTGTACTGACACAGACAGGGAAGGGGTTAACATCAGGGGCGATCAAAGGGTTAAATTTGCTGCTAGGGAGTGCTTGCTAACTGTGTGCTAATAAAATTCACTGATTACTGTATAAATGTCACTGGCAGGGAAGGGGGTAAAACTAGAGGGCGATCAAGGGGTTAACTGTGTTCCCTGGGTGTTTTCTAACTGTGTGGGGGATGGGTTTACTGGGACAACACAGAGATTGCTGTTCCTGATCACTAGGAACAGCAGATTTCCATGTTGTCCCCTGTCAGAACAGGGATCTGACTTGTGTACATAGGAAGATCCCTTTTCTGCCTCTCTGTAGCACGACTACCCGCGCGTGCCCATGGTATCTATTGCAGGAAATTACGCACAGACAGTAGTGTATTTAGGTTTTGTGCTGCCCTAGGCCTGACTAAACTTGTGCACCCCCTAATTTAAATATGACCCACCCCTTCCTATCAAGGCCACACCCCTTTCCGTTTAAGACTGTTTATCGAGTGGGGACACTAGTTCTTAGGGCCTGGGGGGCTGGGCAATGGATTCTCTTAATTGGCATAGATTTCCTCTCACCTCCTGTTTGGCTATGGGGCAGGAAGTGAAGGGAAATCTCTGCAATGGGACAGGGATAGTAAAAAATAAACTGACAGGGGCTACTGTATCCAAAAAAAAAAAAAAAAAGTGTTGCCTATAGTTCTATTTCTGATAATTTTATGGAGAGGACTAAGAAGATATAAACATGCCAATGGTGCAGCAGAAAACATATAGCACAGTGAGGAAGGTTTGTGGTCCAGGCTGATAGGACAGTAAAAATTAGAAGCAGCTTGCGTTACACTATCAGGTTAGCACAAGCCGGCGGGGACTCTTTCCGTGCTGCCCCCCTGCAAAGTGCTGCCCTAGGCCTGGGCCTTGTTGGCCTAGGCCAGGATACAGCATTGCGTACAGATACGTATTTTCACGCCGCCCTGCCGCGGTATATGTGCGGTGGGCGGTCTTAAAGTGGTTAAAGGAGAATTATGAAAAAAAAAAAAGAAGATTCGTTTTTTACCATCACTATTCCTTTATACTGGCTTTGGAATTTACAAATGCAGCAATTTAGAATTTGGATGAAAGGTTTAGCACTGGGAAACACTTTTTGATAGATGCATTTTATATACATCTATATAGATCAGACAAAAATGAGGGACAAATGAGGAATAAGAGGGACATTGTTCCCAATCAGGGACCATCCCTCGTAATCAGGGACAGTTGGAAAATATAAATCCATGTCTATATGCTTTATTTTGCTGAGAAATCATTTTGAAAAACACCCCCAGGCATCTCTGGCTATCTTGAGTAAGGGCAGATGATTGCTGTAGCATTTACTTCCTGGAATCCATCTGCCCTTAGCTCAGGCATGGGCTGAGATGAAAACCCTCTCTCCCCTCCTGAAGACTCCTGGAATGTATGACATCATTTGCCTAGGCATGGAAACCAGGAAGTAACTGCAGAAATGCAAAAAAAAAAAAGTTTAAACAAGTAAATATGAGATACTTTCCTTTGTATTTACTAATCCTAGCAGCATAAGGATTAGAAATAGTAAATGTTGATTGAGAGAGTGAAGTTCCGCTTTAAACAGCGCCAAAATATTTGCACAAACTCATTGGGCGGAGGGGGGCGTCTTACAATTAAATGTTTCAGGTGTAAAGTCTTGAACTGCTGCTAATCATTTTCCATATATTCAGTCCCCCCTTTTTACTCCTATACAGCGCAATGAAAAGGCCTTTGAGTGCTTCCCAAGCAGCCGCCACAGTTGTACTCTGGCAAGTTTTGCTCTCCTGCGCGAATCGCCGTCATTGTATGTCGGGCGCGTACATGGCGACATGTGGGAGCGCGCATGCGTGTCCATTCGCTAGCGGGGGAGCCAATCAGCGGGTCCTGCGGACTCGATGTCCGCCGGCCACCTGTGATCGCTCCACAGTGAGGCAGAACGAGGATCTGTCAATGTAAACAAACAGATCCCGTTCTGTCAGGGGGGTAGAGAGAGATCGTGTTAACCCCTTCCCTTCCAGTGACATTTACACAGTGATCAGTGCATTTTTATAGCACTGATCACTGTATAAATGTCACTGATCCCAAAAAAGTGTCAAAAGTGTCTGATCTGTCTGCCGCAATGTCGCAGTCTCGCTAAAAATCTCAGATCCCAGCCATTACTAGCAAAAAAAATAATAATAATAAAAATGCCATAAATCTATCCCCCACTTTGTAGACGTGATAACTTTTGCGCAAACCAATTAATATACTCTAATTGGGATTTTTTTTTTACCAAAAATATGTAGAAGAATACATATTGGCCTAAACTGAGGAAGAAATTTGTTTTTTTACATTTTTTGGGGGGATATTTATCATAGCAAAAAGTAAAAAATAATGTGTTTTTTTTTTTTTCAAAATTGTCGCTCTTTTTTGTTTATAGCCATTGTTGTGCGCAGCCTATTGCATTAGGGTGTCCACCCCAGAGCACAAACACACCTGCGTATATATCAGCAGAGCAGTGGGCAGTGTCAGTAGAGCAGAGGTTGGTGTCAGTTGAGCAGTGGATTGTGCCAATAGTTTTTTTTTACAATATTATAATTTTTTTATTATTTTTTACTATTTTCATTTATTTTTTATTTTTTTTAAAGGAGCCCCTTGGGGGGGCTTTGGTGAAATATCAAGGGTCAAAACAGAGAGAAAGGGACTGAGGACAAAGCTTCCCCAGTGCTTTTCTCTGCAACCAGGGCCATCTTTTCCATTGGACACACTGGGCAGTTGCCCGGGGGCCACACTTGCCTGGGGGGCCCCACCGGCTGCCCAGCGACCCCAGTAAAAAATGGTGGGAAGTGGCGGGTCAGAACTGTGCATGCGCAGTTTGCGGAAATCGCAGAGAAGATCCGATACTCCACGAGTGCGCCTCTGTCTGTCCGCCGATGATGACGTTAGCCACACCCGCCGGACTTAAAAAAAAAAAAAAGCAGGAGGAGCCGAGGGTGAATGGACAGAGTAGAGTTGTCAGAGCAGACAGTGCATCAGGCTTGAAGCAGAGTGTGGCGGAGTCGGACCCCTGTCGGCAGTGCCGGTTTTCGTGAGCCTGTAACCTGCCCAGCCAGTACAGACACAGAGTGCCCTGGTCGGTGTCGTACGGTGAGTGGCTGTCTGGCTGACTGTGCAGCTTGCACAAAGAGATCGGGGGGTGGTCCCTTGCTCTGATGTAAGTGGGAACTCTGATGTAAAGAGAAAGCAGTGGACTCTGATATGAGGTGGTCTCTGGTCACCACAGCCCCCCCTTACATCAGCATTTCCCCTTACATCATGATCTGCAGCGTTCCCCTTTCCATAAGAGTTCCCTTTCACTGTAAGGGGGAATCCTGCAGACTCTAATGTAAGAGGGAACTCTGTGCTGGCTGCGTTATAGTAACCTAACCTTCATGTCAATTTTTACTTTTGTTTAACTTAACCACTTCCCGACCGCGTCATGTACAAAAGACGTCCACAGCGCGGTCGAGTTATCCTGAGTGGACGTCCCAGGGACGTCCTCACAGAATCTTGCTCCCGCGCGCCCCCTGGGGCGCGCTCCAGGATATGTCCGTGACCGCCGGGTCCGGAAGACCCGGCGCATCACGGATCACGGTAGATGGCCGCTAGTCGCGGCCGTTTACCACGTGATCGCTCCGTCAAATGACGGAGCGATCACTTGTAAACAGACCGGCGTCATGTGATGACACCGGTTCCTCCCTCCCCTCTCTGTACCGATCGGTACAGTGTGAGAGGAGAGGGGAGGGAGCGGATCATGTCCGCTCCCTCCCCCATGTCAGCTGTGGGCTGGATCTGTGACAATTGCAGTCACAGATCCAGCCATCCATCCATCCCTGCTCAGCCATTCCTGTGCAATACTCTGCCAATACTCTGCAATACACCCTGTGCAATACTCTGCAATACACCCTGTGCAATACTCTGCAATACCCTGTGCAATGCTCTGCAATACCCTGTGCAATACTTTGCAATACCCTGTGCAATACTCTGCAATACCCTGTGCAATACTCTGCAATACACCCTGCCAATACTCTGCAATACACCCTGCCAATACTCTGCAATACCCTGTGCAATACTCTGCAATACCCTGTGCAATACTCTGCAATACCCTGTGCAATACCCTGCCCATACTCTGCCCATACTCTGCAATACCCTGTGCAATACCCTGTGCAATACCCTGCCCATACTGTGCAATACCCTGTCCATACTCTGCCCATACTGTGCAATACTCTGCCATATTCCGCAATACCCTGCCATACTCCGCAATACTCCTCAATACCCGGCAATACTCCACAATACCCGGCAATACTCCACAATACCCGGCAATACTCCACAATACCCTGCAATACTCCACAATACCCTGCAATACTCCACAATACCCTGCAATACTCCTCAATACCCTGCAATACTCCGCAATACCCTGCAATACTCCGCAATACCCTGCAATACTCCGCAATACCCTGCAATACTCCGCAATACCCGGCAATACCCGGCAATACTCCGCAATACCCGGCAATACCCCGCAATACCCCGCAATACTCGGCAATACTTGGCAATACTCGGCAATACTCCTCAATACCCGGCAATACCCGGCAATACTCCTCAATACCCGGCAATACTCCGCAATACCCGGCAATACTCCGCAATACCCGGCAATACTCTGCAATAACCACTTCCCGCCCGCCGGCCGTCATATGACGTCCTTGAATTTGTGCGGAGATATCTGAATGATGGGAGCAGCTACAGGCATCATTCAGATATCAGCTTTTTCAGCTGGCGATTCCCTGCACCATAAGAATGATCATAGCGGCTGTTCCACCGCTTGATCGCTCTTACGGAAGGTGAGATGGGATGCCCCCCTCCCGCTGCCCTCCGGTGCTTCTACCGACTCACCGCTACGATCAAAGCCAGGATTGTTTTTTTTGTTTGTTTTTTTTTCAGGCTTCCCAGCCTAGAGGTGAGATGTGGGGTCTTATTGACCCCATATCTCACTGTAAAGAGGACCTGTCATGCCATATTCCTATTACAAGGGATGTTTACATTCCTTGTAATAGGAATAAAAGTGATCAAAAAAAAATTTGGGGCGGAAAAACATGTCAAACTAAAATAAATAAAGTAAAATGAACAATAAAATATATATATTTTTTTTAAAGCGCCCCTGCCCCCGCGAGCTCGCATGCAGAAGTGAACGCATACGTAAGCCCCGCCCACATATGAAAACGGTGTTCAAACCACACATGTGAGGTATCGTTGCGAACGTTAGAGCGAGAGCAATCATTTTGGCCCTAGACCTCCTCTGTAACTCAAAACATGTAACCAGTAAAAATATTTAAAGCGTTGCCTATGGGGATTTTTAAGTAGCGAAGTTTGGCGCCATTCCACGAGCGTGTGCAATTTTGAAGGGTGACATGTTAGGTATCTATTTACTCGGCGTAACTTCATCTTTCACATTATGCAAAAACATTGGGCTAACTTTACTGTTTTTTTTTTTCTTTTAGGCACAAAACATTTTTTTTCCGTAAAAAACGTGTTAGAAAAATTTCTGCGCAAATACCGTGCAAGATAAAAAGTTGCAATGACCACCATTATATTCTTTAAGGTCTTTGCTAAAAAAACATATATAATGTTTTGGGGTTCTATGTAATTTTCTAGCAAACAAATTATGATTTTTACATGTAGGAGAGAAATGTCAGAATTGGTCTGGGTGCTCCAGAACGCCTGATGGAGCTCCCTGCATGTTGGGCCTCTCTATGTGGCCACGCTGTGTAAAAGTCTCACACATGTGGTATTGCCATACTCGGGAGGAATAGCAGAATGTGTTTTGGGGTGTAATTTGTGGTATGCATATGCTGTGTGTGAGAAATAACCTGCTAATATGACAATTTTGTGGAAAAAAAAAAAAAAGAAAAAAAAATCTTGATTTTTGCAAAGAATTGTGGGAAAAAATGACAACTTCAAAAAACTCACAATGACTCTTTCTAAATACATAGGAATGTCTTATTTCCAAAAAGGGGTCATTTGGGGGGTATTTGTACTTTTCTGGCATGTTAGGGTCTCAAGAAATGAGATAGGCCGTCAGTACTTCAGGTGTGATCAATTTTCAGATATTGGCACCATAGCTTGTGGACTCTATAACTTTCACAAAGACCAAATAATATCCACCAATTTGTACTTATTTTTACCAAAGATATGTAGCAGTATAAATTTTGGCCAAAATGTATGAAGAAAAAATACTAATTTGCAAAATTTTATAACGGAAACAAAGACAAATTCATTTTTTTACAAAATTTTCAGTCTTTTTTCTCTTATAGCGCAAAAAATAAAAAACCCAACAGTGATTAAATACCACCAAAAGAAAGCTCTATTTGTGTGAAAAAAGGGACAAAAATTTCATATGGGTACAGTGTTGTATGACTGAGTAATTGTCATTCAAAATGTGAGAGCACCGAAAGCTGAAAATTCGTCTGGTTAGGAAGGGGGTTTAAGTGCCCAGTTGTCAAGTGGTTAAACACATTGCTAATAGCACGATCTATATGTTTATAGTTCAAATACACTTTTGCACTGTTTGGCACTGAAAACTGTAATTTTAGGTACCTTTTTGCAGTGGCAGTAAAAAATGTGGTTCTGCCAGTAAATGTCATGATTTTTGTCAGTAAAAAATTCTCGCGCGTGATTGTGTAGACAGGGCCCCAGTGCACCGTATTGCCCGGGGGCCTATAATGCTCTTAAGATGACACTGTCTGCAGCCTCAGCTGCACTGGACAGTGAACGAATGGGAAGTGTTCTTTGATGAGCGAGCTTCCTGTTTATTCACAAACGGATGCTCCAACTAAGAATGAAATACAGGAGTTATCAGTACAGATCACTCAGTGAGTTCATTCATACATCCTGAAACATCCCCCGCAGCAGCAGCCAGTGGAGGAGGAGAGGAGGAGAGGAGGGAAGCTGGCAGCACTGCAGGGGAGAGACAAGGGACGCCAGGAAGCAGGGGGGATTGGCACCACACAGGGTGATTAGGGTGTGCCTAGGCACACCCAGCACACCTTGTGGGCACGCCTATGTTTTTAGCGCAAAAAAGTAAAAAACGTAGAGGTGATCAAATGCCACCAAATAAAAGCTCTATTTGTGGGAAAAAGAGGACTTTAATTTTGTTTGGGTACAACGTCGCACAATCGCACAATTGTCAGTTTAAGCGTCGCAGTGCCGAATCGCAAAAAATGGCCTGGACAGGAAGTTTGGTAAATTCTTCCGGTCCTTAAGTGGTTAAAAGCAACACTAATAAATGGTTTGGATCCACATTAGTGAGTTATAGCATGTGTCCTTTAAGGAGAGAATGTCATTGTTCATTGTGCTTGGTGAAGTGACCTAAAGTAAGGTTTATGTCTGGTCTGTGTCCTTTGGCCTGTTCCGAACAATGGGGACATTTACAAGAAGGATTGGTCTGTACAAAAGTGACCATTCTCCACAGGTCTGAACTTCTGGAGCCTTTCTGGGAGTTTCAAAGAGAGAGAAAGAATCAGAATTTAATGCCATGCAAGTTAATGCCATAACTTAGCACCGTGACCAAACAGGATTCCTACATTTATAGATGTAACCATATTTCCTTTTGTAGCTTTTATCCCTGCACCCCGCTCACATCATTTATTAACCAAGTGTGAAATAATATGAATGTCTATTTTCATTTACCAGTTGAAACTCCTATATCTAGATTTTTTTTTATTTATTTATGATATAATGGGAAAGAAAGAGAACTTTTTACAGGATTTATTGCTTTGTGTAGCCCCACCAAGGAGATTTCACCTACTTCTTGACACCAGAACCAACAATGAAGGTAACAGAGGTTCTACTTCTTTAATACCCTGCTATTCAAATTTTTCATCCTTGTCCTCACTGGAGAGTTTTTATATCACTTCATGCCCTATGACACCCAGGGATGGATTTGTCACTAGGTTACATAGGCTGTGTCTGTGTGGGTGCAGCGTGGTGCAGCGGCAATAATACACACTCAGTCCGGATGCAATTGAAAGAACTTGTGTTGAAGACAAAGTAAAACAGTTTACAACAAGCCCGGTGGAAGGAAGCCCAACCAGGAACACTCATGGATGACAGTAGCGTGTAGCGGATCAGGTTTTAGCTGAGCTGACAGCGTCTATCTTGAGGGGTGGAATGTGGCCTGGCCAGTCCAAGCCCAAGTGCAGGAAGAGTAATGAATCTCTATGCTTTCCCTGCTCGTCTGTAACCTTTCCCTACTGGTAATACTGTCCCTGACAGGCGGGCAATCTGTCCCTACAATATCCACATGCTAAACCCAGGAGTCAGTGTCTTAAATAGACTCTGCCTGACCCAAGATGGCCACCAGAGTCACATGGGCTGTCAGCATACAACCCCAGTGACCCAGGAAACCATAGAGGAATCATGTTCCTCTGGATTTCCTCTTCCTCTGCACTGCTGCTGTTGAGTGCCACCTGCAGTGGAGAAAATAGACTGCACCTGCCTACACGTGACTCAGGGTGTCAATCATTAACATTGGGGGAGGCGGGCACCAGGGCTACAAAGTGTCCTAGATCCCACAGGCAGTCCTGCAATATTGAGGACAACAGATTTGTAGTGAATGCCTTGTGCTGATCCTTGCAGTCCCCCCACCTTTTCCACATTCCCCAGCTCCAAAGAAATCTCCTCAGCCCTTGCCATTTCCTCGAAGCTCCCAAACAGTTACCCCCAGCTCACTCCAGCCCACCCAATCCTAGATCTCCCAGCTCCACCACTGTGTGTGATTGGTGGGGTGGGGGGAATGACACAAAGGGGGTTATTTACGAAAGGCAAATCCACTTTGCACTACAAGTGCAAACTACAAGTGCAAAGTGCACTTGAAATTGCATTGAAAGTGCACTTGGAAGTGCAGTCGCTGTAAATCTGAGGGGTAGATCTGAAATGAGGGGAAGCTCTGCTGATTTTATTATCCAATCATGTGCAAGCTAAAATGCTGTTTTATATCTTCCCTTGCATGTCTCCCTTCAGATCTACAGCGACTGCACTTCCAAGTCCACTTTCAGTGCAATTTCAAGTGCATTTTGCACTTGTAGTTTGCACTTTTAGTGCAAAGTGGGTTTGCCTTTCGTAAATAACCCCCATTGTATCTGGTCCTGGTGACACCTCACCACTGAGACATGAAGCAAAAGGAAATGTTTCTAATAGGGAAACAGACAGCAAAAAAACATGACTGTTCCTGACTCTGTCAAAAGTGAAGATGGAGCTGTCTCAATTACGTGTAGTAAGGGCATTTTACTATAGGCACATTCAGACAGCTCTTTTTCAACTCTTCACAGAGATTATTCTTTCAGCAGTATCTTAAATTGAGTCCAATTTACACTGTTGCTACTTGTTTTAGGCCCTGATGAAAGGGAAATCTCCCCCCTCCCCCCCGAAATGCGTTGGCTACAGTCTGTCTTCTTGTGATTTAGTCACCATCGATAATAAAGAATTGCAGACTCTTAAGATGAACATTTGGTGTTCTTCTTTTAGTTTGATGTGGATTTCTTAATTTGGTTGGCTCCTAGGCCTTGGGGACCATCCACCTTGTTATGGAGCTGCTGAGGTCATTCCATCAAGTCTCGCTGCCCCCTTTCATTTCATTGGTGAGGGATAAGAGTCTAGTGCCTCACATCTACATTTTGCTGCACAGAATCTGACCTCAAACCTACTGAACACCTTTGGGAAGAAATGGAGCACAGATATGAAGCCAGGTCTACACAGCACCTGACCTTATCAATGCTTTCTGGGCTGAATGGGCAAAAATTCCCACAGATGCACTGCAACATTTTGTGGAAAGCCTTCTCAGGACAGCAGAGTCTGCCAAGAAAAAAAAAAGAGGTAATTAATGTCCATGGTTTTGGAATAGGATATACAGCAAGCTTATATACATAGACCTGAATGAAAATTCCCACAGATGCACTGCAACATTTTGTGGAAAGCCTTCTCAGGACAGCAGAGTCTGCCAAGAAAAAAAAAAGAGGTAATTAATGTCCATGGTTTTGGAATAGGATATACAGCAAGCTTATATACATAGACCTGAATGTGACCTGGTATCAGCCTCCTGCAATCCCTGAATAGCAGGGCTGGAGTGTGTGAAGAAGAAGCAGCACAAGGAGCATGCCTATAGGAAGAGAAGGCAGTGACAAAGAGATGAGCTCATCATTGTGCTGCTTCTCCCTGTCCAGTCACAGGCTGGGGGTGGGTGGGATATTTCTGGTTTGAAGGTAAATAATGGCAAAAAAGCTGGAATTGTTATTTTATCTGAGAAGTACAGCCTAAGCTCATTTGGCTGTACTTCTCCTGTGGATCCTAGGAGTGCAGTTCGTTCTGCACTCCTGTGACCAGTTTTCAGCAGACAGCTGAAGCCTGCTGTCGGCTCACGTCACTTAGGAAGGATTGCGAGCATATGGTCGGGATCCGCCCACATGCCTGGACCGGCACCCGGCTCAGCCTCTCAGTGAGACTCTGAGAGCCTGAGCCAGCCACTCCTGCCCCCTCCACAGCCCAGCACACCAGTGAGCACGGGGGAGGGACAGAGCAGAGAGCAGTGATTGACAGTCACCATCTCTCTGCTCAGGGAGCTCTGAGATCTGAGCGATCGGGGGTGTTTGACTGTTCGGTGTTAGAGCCGATGGGGGATAGATGCATTATTGGACTGATGCTGCATCCACCTAGGTAAATGTGATTCAAAAAAAAAATCCCATACTTCTTTATTAACCACTTCACCCCCAGAAGGATTTGCCCCCGTAATGATCAGGCCATTTTTTGCGATACGGCACTGCGTCGCTTTAATTGACAATTGCGCGGTCGTGAGACGTGGCACCCAAACAAAATTGCCGTCCTTTTTTTCCCACAAATAGAGCTTTCTTTTGGTGGTATTTGATTGCCTCTGCGTTTTTCATTTTTTTGCGCTATAAACAAAAAAAGAGCGTCAATTTTGAAAAAAAAGCAATATTTTTTACTTTTTGCTATAATAAATATCCCCCAAATTATATAAAAAACACATTTTTTCCTCAGTTTAGGCCGATATGTATTATGTCGTCAATTTTGAAAAAATAACATTTTTTTTTACTTTCTGCTATAAAACATATCCAAAAACAAAATATAAAAAAACAAATGTATTCATTAGTTTAGGCCAATATATATTCTTCTACATATTGTTGGTAAAAAAAAATCACAATAGGTGTATATTGATTAGTTTGCGCAAAAGTTATTGCGTCTGCAAACTATGGGCTAGATTTAGGGACTTTTATTTATTTTTTATTATTTTTACTGGTAATGGTGGCGATCTGCGATTTTTAGTGGGACTGACATTGCGGCGGACAAATCTGACCCCAAACGACACTTTTTGGGGACCAGTGACATTATTACATTGATCGGTGTTATAAAAAATGCCCTGGTCAATGTAAAAATATCACTGCCAGGGAAGGGGTTAATACTAGGGGGCGATCAAGGGGTTAAGTGGGTTCCCTGGGTGTGTTCTAACTGTAGGGGGGAATGGGCTACCAGGGACATGACAGAGATCGCTGTTACCGCTATCTCCTGTGCAAACACCGACGTACACCTACGGCGGTTTGCGCAGGAGAGCCGACCTGCCAAAGTATAATGAAGGCGGCTGGTCGGCAAGCGGTTAATTATCTGTTATTTTTTTTCTTGTTATTTTTGTCTGGAGTTCTACTTTAATGCTTCACTGGGCCAACTAGTTGTTTTATTATAGGGAATGAGACATTTATATATCATTTTTTTGGTAAAGCGATTTTGTTGAGGATATAGGACTTTAAAGGTGCACCATATAGAAATTCACTCAGAGTTGATATAAAAATATACAAAATATTTATTAAGAAAATATCATAAAAGTAATGAATACAGTTTAATCATAGCCATAGGTGTACACACACTGCCAATTGTTGACAATGAAATACTGTAGTCATATACATATTTGCATCACGTCCAAATGTTTCAACATGTTTCGCCCGTGGCAGCTTCTTCAGGAAAGGACGTAAGGACTCATTTATTAGGTATAGAGGAACATGATTCACTCAGCTTTAGGTGTATATAAAAAAGAAACAAAGAATTATTAACATACCATACTGATATTTTAACAATTTGACATTATAAATCTTATACAAGCATGACTGTAAATCGCACACAGAACGTGTGAATCCAAAATTCAAATTAATAATTTTTTGTTGCACGAGATATTAATTCAGTGCAAGCTGTCAAAAACTCTAGAATTTTGACATCCCTGTGCAGTTAGATATGGCTGCAGAAAGGTTTGTGGTATTTAAAATTGTTAAAACCCCACGTGTATTACATGTTCTACCTTTCCATGCTTGCTTTTATATGCTTCCTCCATTCCAAAAATGATTATTTTTTCAGTCTGAGATCAAATCAAACATTTCATCAGTTAAAACCAGCAAAGAAAAAAAAAACGTATTTGGAAACTGGTGTTTTAGAAACGGGAAGGTTGGATTAATGGCTCTTTAATTGCGTTACCCTCATTTCTTTTGGACAATTTGGGTGAAGCGGGTTAACTGAGGTACCACTGACATAATCTACATATTTTGGGAACAATGGGACTTGTGTTAATTCGCAGTGAATGTGATGTGTGTGCGTTCTGCTTGGGCCCGAGACATCAAATGACTAGGCTCACACAAGCCTTTCTTAAATATAGTTTGCACTCATTTGAATAGGGCAAATGCCTGAGGCACAAATTTGTAGAGAGACTGTTTGTGCCTCTGAGGATGACAGTGAGGGCCTTTGATTAATTACTCAGACAGAAGCTATGTTAACACTTATTGCTCTGTACTGGGAACATATTTGAGCGATATCGTCACATCACATGCTATGACATTGCTAATTACTCCGCTCACGTTTAGACTGACAGCCCCTCATCTTTAAAATGCTTCTGTGCTACTGTTGTGGCTTTTCATTTGAATGGAGACCGGTGGTTGCTGGAGAGATAATATTGGGCCTAATTTAAAGGGGTTGTAAATATATATATATTTTTTTAAATAACAGACATGTTATACTTACCTCCACTGTGCAGCTCGTTTTGCACAGAGTGGCCCCGAACCTGGTCTTCTGGGGTCCCTCGGCGGCTGTCTCGGCTCCTCCCCGCAAGTACTCACCACCTATATGCGAGCACGCATTGTGGTGAGTCCTTGCGGGCGCGTTCCAATGATACAGCCGGCGGCTATAGCTGCTCACTGTATCACTCGGCCACGCCCCCCGACGTGCCGCGTCATTGGATGTGATTGACAGCAGAACGAGCCTATGGCTGCACTCTTTTCAATCCATCCAGTGTAGCCAATCAACAGCCAGGCTCATAAACGAGGAGGATGACGGGGGCGAGCGCGGGACATTTTCGAGGGCTCACGTAAGTAAAATGGGGGCTCGGGGGGGGGGGGGGGCGATATTGTCGGATGTTTTTTCACCTTAATGCATAGGATGCATTAAGGTGAAACAACTTTTACCTTTACGACCCCTTTAAGAGACGTTGTCACCAAATCATTTATTTTAAAAGAGAAATATGGGAATAAAAAAACAAACACACATACTCACCTAGATGGCTGCAGCATCTATCACATCCTGCAGCTGTCCCCTGCCACCTCTACACCAAGAACTGAGCAATCAAAGACTGCTGATCGCTCAGTACCTAGGACCACACTGAGCACAGAGCAGTGACTGTCAGCCATTGCTCTGTGCTCTGCCCCCCTTCAGTGCTCACTGGAGTGCTGGACTATGTGTTGTGCTGAGAGGCTGAGCTAGCTGCCAGTCAGACATATGGGCAGATCCCTACAATATTGTTAGGTTCCCTGCATAGCCTAGACCGGCTCAGTAAAATCAGCCGACCAGGGTTGCCAACCGTCAGTAAATTTACTGTCAGTTTGTAAAAATCATTTTGGTAATGTGCTTCTGTTGTTGTTATGATCTGTATATATGTTTTTCTTTTCATTGTCTATTATGTTTTCTGTTTTTTGTTTTTAGAATGTGCTACTGTAATTTTATCCCGCCTTGAATGCTCCTGATGAAGGGACCCTACAGTTGTCCTGAAACGCGTCGTTCTGAATATGCACAAGCGATTCACTGTATACCTTGTTGTTTTTAATATACATATTGCTGGTGATGTATGCACCTGATCAAATGTTATATTTTTTCTACTAATAAATATCAATCAATTTATTTTTTGCTTACATTTTATTTTTTGTTGCCTGTAAAATCCCAAATACTCACCTTGGGGGGTATTTGTTCTTTGGTTTGTAAAAATCAGTGTTTTTTTTTACAACTGTCAGTAAATATCAGGGGCTGATAAATTGTCATGCTGTGTTGACTTTTTAAGTGTAAGCCCCCTTTCACACGGGGCACGTCTGTTTTGACGGACTCTGCTAGCTCAGTGGGGATCGATCTGTTGATCTCCACTGAACGGGCGGATGAGAGGTCCATCTTCGATCACTGTGCAGAGACGGACCTGTCCTCTATGGGGAGATCGAATGAAAACAGACAGCCATCCGTCTGGATTTGGTGGACCGGATCGGATATCGGCGGATGTCAGCGGACATGTCACCGCTGACATCCGTCGCTCCATAGAGGTGAATGGATGGTCCAATCAAGTCCGCCTGAAAAACGGACAGGCATATCTGATCGGACAGCCCGTGTGAAAGGGGCCTAAATCAGGCAAATTGCTTGTTATGAGTATTGACAATGTTTACATTTCATGTTTATACTGTTTAAATATTGATTTTGTTAGTTTTCAATAGGAGTTCTGTCATTTTTCAGGTTGTCAATAAAAAAAAATGTGCTCCGCCAGTAAATTTTCCATGCTTTGTCAGTAAAAAATGCAGCAGGAGTTTAGCAACCCTGTAGACTAGTGGTCATAAACCCTGTCCTCAGGGCCCACTAACAGGCCAGGTTTGCAAGATAACTGAAATACATCACAGGTGATATAATTTGCTGCTCAGTGATTGCAGTATTCTCAGGGCCGATCCTAGATATGGTGCGGGGGGTGCAGTTCACCCAGGCGCCACAGAGGTGGGGGCGCTGAAGCGCCAGAGTGCTCCCCTCTATTCTCCACCTCCTCTCCTTGTCCGTGCTAGTCGCCGCTGCCGATGTGTTTTTCAAACCTAAGCCCGGCGTCCCCCCCCCCCTCCCTCCTCCTTCCTCCTGTCAGAGGAGGAGAGTGAAGCAGAGCTCAGAGCGGCTCTCTCTGTGTGGAGAGAGACAAGCCGCGCAATGCCGTCGCTGAGGGGGCGGTCCGTGCCTTCTCCTCCTCTCTGTGTCTTAGCTCCTGCCTGCTGCTGCTGTGATCTGTGCTCCACCCGGGCGGCACGGCTGCACATTGTCCTCTCCTCTGCAGCTGCCGCCGGGTGTTTTTATGTATGTAATGGGGGGGGACTAATGGAGGGGGCCGGAGGGGGGGTTTGTCCTGGGGGGAGTCTGTACTAATGGGAGGGTTTGTCCTGGGGGGGTTTGTCTTGGAGGGGTCTGGACTAATGGGGGGGTTCTTCCTGGGGGGTCTGTATAAATGGAGGGGGGTTTGTCCTGGGGGAGTCTGTACTAATGGAGGCAGGGTTTGTCCTGGGGGAGTCTGTACTAATGGGGGGGGTTGTCCTGGAGGGGTCTGTACTAATGGAGGCGGGGTTTGTCTTGGGGGGAGTCTGTACTAATGGGGGGGTTGTCCTGGGGGGTCTGTACTAATAGAGAGGGGGGTTTGTCCTGGGGGGAGTCTGTACTAATGGAGAGGGGGGTTTGTCCTGGGGGGGTCTGTACTAATGGAGGGGGGTTTGTCCTGGGGGGAGTCTTTACTAATGGGGGGGTTGTCCTGGAGGGGTCTGGGCTAAGGGGGGGTTTGTCCTGGGGGGGTCTGTATTAATGGAGGGGGGTTGTCCTGGGGGAGTCTGTACTAATGGGGGGGTTGTCCTGGAGGGGTCTGTACTAATGGAGGCAGGGTTTGTCCTGGGGAGAGTCTGTACTAATGGGGGGGGTTGTCCTGGAGGGATCTGTACTAAAGTTGGGGGGTGGTTTGTCCTGGGGCAGTCTGTACTAATGGAGGGGTGGGTTTCTCCTGGGGGGAGTCTGTACTAATGGGGGGGTTTGTCCTGGGGGGAGTCTGTACTATGGGGGGGTTGTCCTGAAGGGAGTCTGTACTATGGGGGGTTGTCCTGGAGGGGTCTGTACGAATGGAGGGGGGGTTTGTCTTGGGGGGAGTCTTTACTAATGGGAGAGTTTGTCCTGGGGGTCTGTGCTAATGGGGGGTTTGTCCTGGGGAGTCTGTACTAATGGAGATGGATTGATTTGTCCTGGGGGGGTCTGTACTAATGGAGGGGGTGGTTTGTCCTTGGGGGTCTGTACTGAGGGAGGGGTTTATACTTAGTGGGGAGTCTGCACTGACGGAGGGGGTCTATACTTAGTGGAGGGGGTCTGTACTGAGGGGCGACTATAGGTGTTGGAAGGGGGGTGACGCCACTGCAGCTGCGGGCTCTTCTTTCCCCCCTCCCTCTCCTCCTCGCACGCAATGCTGTACTAGTGAGCGGCGCTTGCCGGCACAGCCGCCCACTATGTTTCTTCCCCCCACCTTCATATCAGCCAGGGAAGAAATAGAATAGAAAAAGGAGCAGAGAAGAGGATTGCGGGACATGTAGTTCGAGGACTGGCAGCCCCACTGTAACAAAGAAACTGCAGCCCACACAGCATGCCCAGCTGAATGGGAGAGAGAGAGAGAGCCAGGAGCCCAGGAAAGCTTTCAGGGAAGTGCACCCAGGACTCCAGAGGGAGTGGACAGTGCTGAGAGAACACCATCAGAGAGAGAACCCCGCTGCCCTGCGCCACCAGAGTGAAAGCCACACAGCCTGGCGCCATCCCTGGTGTAAAAAAGAATGGAGTCATTGCCAGAATACAGACCTGGGCTCTACCCAGCGGAGTCGCCATGGGCAATTCAGAGTGAGCTGACTCCTGATCAGAGGAACCGTTGTTGCTGGGTCAGGTGAGAGGGCCGATCGGCCATTATCTACTAGCGTCCATAGGAACTGCAGTCTCTGACTATCTCCTGTATTATATCTGCAGTCTCTGACCATCTCCTGTATTATATCTCCAGTCTCTGACCATCTCCTGTAGTATGTCTGCAGTCTCTGACCATCTCCTGTAATATGTCTGCACTCTCTGACCGTATCCTGTAATATGTCTGCACTCTCTGACCATCTCCTGTACTATGATTGCAGTCTCTGACCGTCTCTTGTATCATGTCTACAGTCTCTGAGCATCTCCTGTAGTATGTCTTGGGGCACTCTCTAACAGAAGCCCTCTCGGTGTTCATCAGAGAGACTCCCCTCCAGGTCTCATTAATGTACACTCTTCCAGTATTTTCTTAATTGTTAAAAGATCATGGGAGGATCCTAGGGTAACGAAGACTTCTTAGGGGAGCATCTCTGTGTTTGAGTCGTTGCCCTAGAAACATTTGTAAAGGGGAGGAGTTGGTAAGATGGTGACCACGCCCATGTGGGGGCGCCAGAAATATTTCTGCACCCAGGCGTCTGTGACCCTAGGATCGGCCCTGAGTATTCTAGTCTGCATCTCCCCAAGGTAATACATAAATTCTGGCCTGTTAGTGGGCCCTGAGGACAGGGTTGATGACCACTGCCGTAGACGACAGAAAACTTTAGCCCGTTGTCAGCTGAATGTTGGTCACAGGAGTGCAGAACTAAGTTCTCTGCTGCAATCCATAGAAGTACGGCCAAAAAAGTGTTGGCCATAATTCTCCTTTAGTGGCTGTGCTAGGGCATGGATTCTTCCTTGAGTGGTCAAATTTTCTCCCAAATTAAAAGGTATGTTGTAAGTAAATTCCCTGAGCTGTTGTTAAAGGGACCGTTCTGAGAAGTAGCTGCAGAAGGGCATACTCTTATTGCTATTCTGGAGTATCCCACGGTGCCCCAAGTTATTCAGCAATAAACCTAAAAAAAGGCAACCCCTAGACCAGTGATGGTGAACCTTTTTGAGCCCGAGTGCCCAAACCACAACGCAAAACCAACTTCTTTCTTTCAAAGTGCCAACACAGAATTAAACCTGCCAGTGTCTCTGTACAGAGGATGGGACTAATCATCCCTCTGAACCAGGACCAAAAAGAATGCTGAATGCACTGTGCAACATGCACTCACCTACCTGACCATTGCACTCACCTACATGACCATTACCACACAGCTACCTGACCATTGCACCTACCTGACCATTGCACGCACCTACCTGACCATTGCACTCACCTACATGACCATTGCACTCACATACATGACCATTGCACTCACCTACATGACCATTGCACTCACCTACATGACCACTGCACTCACCTACATGACCATTGCACTCACCTACATGACCATCGCACTCACCTACATGACCACTGCACTCACCTACATGACCATTGCACTCACCTACATGACCATTGCACTCACATACATAACCATTACCATTCACCTACATGACCATTACCACTTACCTACATGACCATTATCACTCACCTACATGAACATTATCACTCACCTACATGACCATTGCACTCACCTACATGACCATTACCACTCACCTACATGACCATTGCACTCACCTACATGACCATTACCACTCACCTACATGACCATTGCACTCGCCTACATGACCATCGCACTCACCTACCTGACCATTGCACTCACCTACATGACCATTGCACTCACCTACATGACCATCGCACTCACCTACCTGACCATTGCACTCACCTACATGACCATTATCACTCACCTACATGACCATTTCCACTCACCTACATGACCATTCCACTCACCTGCATGACCATTACCACTCACCTATATGACCATTGCACTCGCCTACATGACCATTGCACTCACCTACCTGACCATTGCACTCACCTACCTGACCATTGCACTCGCCTTCATGACACATGCTTTCTGCACTACTAACATCCCCCCACACACAGTACAATGTAGATCGGAGGATCCATCCTCCTCCTTACCTTTCCATGGCCTCATCGTCCAGCTCTCCCCGGGCAGTATTGAAAGAATCCCCGCAATCCAGCCGCTCCTCGATATCCCCGCCGCCTGGATATCAGCTAGCAGCCATTGCCCCTCTCCTCATGGAAGATCAGCTCAGATCAATGCCCCTCCCCCTCCGCTTTTCCACAGGCTGCACTAGGACAGACTGAACCAAAGTCGTCCTGGAGCAGGGGGGAGCTGGAAAAGGGTACCTGCAGAAAGGAATCCCTGAAAAAAAGCTACCGAACAGATTTAGGACGGTGGAGGAAGAAGAATTTTACACCCCTCCTAAATGGCACACATGAAACAAGATGACTGGCTGCCCACCCCCCTGCTGACGTCACTGGCACTGATGCAAGGAAGGGAGCCGGCTCCTTCCTGCCTGCACCGTCAGTGCAAGTGACTGCCTGGCTTGGGGGATTCTCCTGGCGTGCCGACAGAGAGGGCTTGACGTGCCAGCTGTGGCATGCGTGCCATAGGTTCGCCATCACTGCCCTAGACTGTTCTATGAGCTGGAAGAGTTATTGTTGCGGTGTGCCTGGCTGTTGCTGCACATTTTTGGGGGAAAGGTCCTGGGACAAAATCAGCTATTCCTGCAAGGGTAACGCTACATTTATTTTGGTAGAAAAGTTAACAATTGCTAAATTTTTGCAGAAACCGCGCCTCAGACAATAATACCTGCACAGCTTGCATCACTTGCAAATGTTTGGCTATGCAAATATAACCAAAAATCCTAAAAAATAAAAATAAATAGCAGAGGTTAATGTTTAAAGTTATGCCTTGTACACACGGTCGGAATTTCTGATGGAAATTCCGACAGACTTAGATAGAGAACATGTTCTCTATTTTTCCGACGGAAAAAATTTCTAGCGGAAAATGTATGCAATTCCGACGCACTAAAAAACATGCATGCTCAGAATCAAGTCGACGCATGCTCGGAAGCATTGAACTTCATTTTTCTCGGCTCGTCGTAGTGTTGTACGTCACCGCGTTCTTGGCGGTCGGAATTTGGTGTGACCATGTGTATGCAAGCCAAGCTTGAGCGGAATTCCGTCGGAAAAACCATCCGATTTTTTTCCAACGGAAAATCCGACCTTGTGTACAAGGCATAGAGTAAGTGTTTGTCCAAGCAAAATTACAAGACACATTTGAATTATATTTCCCCATGTTTTACCTCTTTAAAAATGCTAGTACAGAAAAATACCTTTTGATCTATTGGGCATCCAGGGTGCTCCTAACTTCCTGTTTGAGCTGACAACACAGTATCTTTGCTGATGGAAACCCCAAGCAGCGTTGTCAGTTCACGTCTTCTGGACCATAGAGCTCCGCTACCGCACCCCTCTTTGTCCCGTTTTACATGGATACATACATTTCTTTAATTTCTTTCTAATTCTATTATATATATATATATATATATATATATATATATACAGTATCTCACAAAAGTAAGTACACCCCTCATATTTTTGTAAATATTTTATTATATCTTTTCATGTGACAACACTAAAGAAATTACACTTTGCTACAATGTAAAGTAGTGAGTGTACAGCTTGTATAACAGTGTAAATTTGCTGTTCCCTCAAAATAACTCAACACACAGCCATTAACCACCTCCCTACTGTGCACGAAAACCCCCTTCCTGCCCAAGCCATTTTTCAGCTTTCAGCGCTGTCACACTTTGAATGACAATTGCGCGGTCATGCAACGTGGCTCCCAAACAAAATTTGTGTCCTTTTTTTCCCACAAATAGAGCTTTCTTTTGGTGGTATTTGATCACCTCTGCGGTTTTTATTTTTTGCGCTATAAACAAAAGAAGAGCGTCCAGTTTGGAAAAAAAACACTATTTTTTACTTTTTGCTATAATAAATACCCATTTTTTTTTTTAAATAAAATTTTCCTCAGTTTAGGCCAATACGTATTCTTCTACATATTTTTGGTAAAAAAAAAAATCGCAATAAGCGCGTATTGATTGGTTTGCGCAAAAGTTATAGCGTGTACAAAATAGGGGATAGATTTATAGCATTTTAATTTTTTTATTAGTAATGGCGGCGATCTGCGATTTTTTATTGTGACTGCGATATTGCGGCGGACACATCAGACACTTTTGACACATTTTTGGGACCATTCACGTTTATACAGTGATCCCTGCTATAAAAATGCATTGATTACTGTATAAATGTGATTGGCAGGGAAGGGGTTAACCACTAGGGGGCGGGAAGGGGTTAAATATGTTCCCTCAATGTGTTCTTACTGTGGGGGGAGGGGACTGACTGGGGGAGGTGACTGATGGTTGTCCTATGTACAAGGGACACACCATCAGCCTCCTCTCCCTCACAGGACGTGGATCTCTGTGTTTACACACAGAGACCCACTTTCCTGCTCGTTTCCCGGGCAATCGCGGGTGCCCGGCGGCAATCGCGGCCGCCGGGCACGCGCACCGGGGCCTTGTGAACGCGGCGGGTGCGTGTGCGCCGCTGGCGGCAAGCGCGCGCCTTCTAGCTCGTTTTAAAGGGAGGACGTCATATGACGTCCTCCCAGAACGAGAGTATCCTCCGCCCGCCGTCAATTGACAGTGGGCGGTGGACAAGTGGGTAATATCTAAACCGCTGGCAACAAAAGTGAGTACACCCCTAAGTGAAAATGTCCAAATTGGGCCCAATTAGCCATTTTCCCTCCCCGGTGTCACGTGACTTGTTAGTGTTACAAGGTCTCAGGTGTGAATGGGGAGCATGTGTGTTAAATTTGGTGTTATCGCTCTCACTCTCTCATACTGGTCACTGGAAGTTCAACATGGCACCTCATGGCAAAGAACTCTCTGAGGATTTGAAAAAAAAAACAGGACAGGTTCCACTTAGAACAGGGCTTGCCATGGTCAACCAAAGAAGTTGCACGTGTTCAGCGTCATATCCAGAGGTTGTCTTTGGGAAATAGACGTATGAGTGCTGCCAGCATTGCTGCAGAGGTTGAAGGGGTGTGGGGTCAGCCTGTCAGTGCTCAGACCATATGCTGCACACTGCATCAAATTGGTCTGCATGGCTGTCATCCCAGAGGGAAGCCTCTTCTCAAGATGATGCACAAGAAATCCCACAAACAGTTTGTTGAAGACAAGCAGACTAAGGACATAGATTACTGGAACCATGTCCTGTGGTCTGATGAGACCAAGATAAACTTATTTGGTTCATAGGTGTCAAGCGTGTGTGGCAGCAACCAGCTGAGGAGTTCAACGACAAGTGTGTCTTGCCTACACTCAAGCACGGTGGTGGGAGTGTCATGGTCTGGGGCTGCATGAGTGCTGCCGGCACTGGGGAGATACAGTTAATTGAGGGAACCATAAATGCCAACATGTACTGTGACATACTGAAGCAGAGCATGATCCCCTCCGTTCGGAGACTGGGCCGTAGGACAGCATTCCAACATGATAAGGACCCCAAACACACCTCCAAAATGACCACTGCCTTGCTAAAGAAGCTGAGGGTAAAGGTGATGGACTGGCCAAGCATGTCTCCAGACCTAAACCCTATTGAGCATCTGTGGCGCATCCTCAAATGGAAGGTGGAGGAGCGCAAGGTCTCTAACATCCACCAGCTCCATGATATCGTCATATAGGAGTGGAAGAGGACTCCAGTGGCAACCTGTGAAGCTCTGGTGAACTCCATGCCCAAGAGGGTTAAGGCAGCGCTGGAAAATAACGGTGGTCACGCAAAATATTGACACTTTGGGCCCAATTTGGCCATTTTCACTTAGCGGTGTACTCACTTTTGTTGCCAGCGGTTTAGACATTAACCGCTTGCCGACCAGCGCACGACGATATATGTCAGCACAATGGTACGGCTGTGCAAATGGGCGTACAGGTACGTCCCCTTTAAATCGTGGCATAGTGGGTGCGCACGCGCCATTGGTGGAGCGCACGCGCGCCCGCCACGTGCTCCGTGACCGTGCCCGCAGGACCCGCGGACTCGATGTCCGCCGGTGTCCCGCAATCGTGTCACAGAGCTGAAGAACCGGGAGATGCATGTAAACAAGGCATTTCCCTGTTCTGCCTAGTGACATGACAGAGATCTACTGCTCCCTGTCACCGGGAGCAGGGATCGCTGTCATGTCAGTGGAAGCCTATCCTCCCCACAGTTAGAATCACTCCCTAGGACACACTCAACGCCTTGATCGCCCCCTAGTGTTTAACCCCTTCCCTGCCAGTGTCATTTACACAGTAATCAGTGCATTTTTATAGCACTGATCGCTGTATAAATGACAATGGTCCCAAAATAGTGTCAAAAGTGTCCGATGTGTCTGCCATAATGTCGCAGTCACAATAAAAATCGCAGATCTCCGCCATTACTAATAAAAAAAAATAAAAAAATGCTATAAATCTATCCCCTATTTTGTAGATGCTATAACTTTTTCGCAAACCAATTAATATACGCTTATTGTGATTTTTTTTTACCAAAAATGCATATCGGCCTAAACTGAGAAAAAAAAATTGTTTTCTTATATATTTTTTGGGGATATTTAGTATAGCAAAAAGTAAAAAATATTGTTTTTTTTTCAAAATTGTCGCTCTTTTTTTGTTTATAGCGCAAAAAATAAAAATCGCAGAGGTGATCAAATACCACCAAAAGAAAGCTCTATTTGTGTGAATAAAAGGACGTCAATTTTGTTTGGGTGCAACGTCGCACGACCGCGCAATTGTCAGTTAAAGCGACGCAGTGCCGTATTGCAAAAAATGCTCTGGTCAGGAAGAGGGTAAATTCTTCCGGGGCTGAAGTGGTTAATTTCTGTGTGTTGAGTTGTTTTGAGGGGACAGCAAATTTACACTGTTATACAAGCTGTACACTCACTACTTTACATTGTAACAAAGTGTCATTTCTTCAGTGTAGTCACATGAAAATATATAATAAAATATTTACAAAAATGTGAGGGGTGTACTCACTTTTGTGAGATACTGTATATATATATATTAAAAGGACTTGATGGACCCTTTGGTCTTTTTTCTGGCATCACTTTTCAATGTTTCTATGATTCCATGTTTCGGTGTTTCTTTCCTGGCATAACAATGGTGCTGCCTTGACTTTCAAGAACCTGCCCACACGCTGTGTATAAAGAAAGATCTTTTGGTATTTGTAGTTCTGGAGGTGTGCCTCTGTCGTTAGTATAAAACAAACAAGGATGGAGCTGCTCAACTTCAAAAAGACAAAAGTATATTTATTAGTATCAACCAACAGAGAGAAAATCCACCTGCTCCACTTACGTGTTTCAATCCCTGAGGAGCTTATCCATATAGACTCTAAAGCCTCGTACACACGACCGGAAAACCGCGCGTGTGTACGAGGCTTTCAGGTTTCTCGTCAAGAAAACTGGCCAGAATTTTGACGAGAAAAATAGAGAACCCGCTCTCTATTTTCTCGTCGGGATTCTCTTCGGCCTGTTTCCCGACGAGAAACCCGAGAGTGTGTACGCTTACCTGTCGCTGTAGAAACCCGCGCATGCTCGAAATTACTTTGACGCATGTGCGGTAGCTTCCTAGGCATAGGTAGGGTGTAGCAAGATGGCGGCGACGGCATCGAATGTGACGAGCGCACACTCGTTGTAGTCGATGACGTCACCGCGTTCGTTCCATTCAAAAGAACGGCAGTTCTTTTGAATCGTACGTGTGTAAACTCGGCCGGGACAAGATTCTTGTTCAAGAATCTCGTCAGGGAAAAACGACAGTTTTTTTCCTGACGAGATTCTCGTTCGTGTGTACGAGGCTTCAGACTAAGCTCTAAGACTGGGGGAGTGAAACGTATTAGTTGAGCAGAGGGATTTTCCCTGTGTAGATTATTACCAATAAATATGCAAGGTAGAAGAAATCAAATAATGCTCTAAAGGAAGAAAGAGAGGGTCGGGGGGTAAATTTGGGTAAATTTGGGTAATGCCTAGGCATACACTTTAAGAAACACTGCCCCTGGTAAGCAGATGTTTGATCTCATTTGCTAACTTGCACTAGAGTAGTTTCTGTGTATAAGTCACTGTATGTATGCAGACAATTAGCCAATAAGATACTTGTTACACTGCCCCATTAATAGCGACTTAACAATTTTATATTATCTGCTACCGCCGGGCCAGATCATAACAAAAAGCAATAAATCTTATCTGCTTGATCTAACTCCCTGCCAAAGTATTATATCGTTTTTCTAATGCGTCTTAGAAATGGAAACATTTAGCCTCGTATAAAGAAGAAATATTTTTATACTGTGTCCCATTCACAGACCACATCAGAGGTGTTCTAAGAATAGAACAGATCAAATGTATTTTATGGAAATATAATGAGAAAGGGATGTGTTCCCAAAACGCACTCGAACAATGGAATGTAACATAGTCAAGCAGCTTTCAATGCTCCTAACAATTTTCTCATGTGAAAGAAACAGTCCTGGCTCACAAGACATGGCCAACCTCAACAGGAATTCTTGAACGTGAAAATTAAAAAATTAAATAAATAAATACAAAGAGAAAAAAAAAAAAAGAAGAAAAGGAAGTATGGAAGTTGACCATTAAATGTGTTGTAAAGAACAATAAAACTGTTCTCCATCTGAAAAGAGTTTGCAAATTTTCTAATTGATTGTAAAATACGAATATCATGGCCTGGAATCCCTAATCTCCCAAAACACTGGAAACTGTACAAAGAGTTATATACAAAATCTTTAAAAATTACTGCTGGGCAAAACCTTAAAGGAATACTCCAAATAAAAATTTACACACTTTCCAGTACCAGGGAATGTTAAAATGTCCAAGCTTTACCCAAATTTACATCCAAACCTTCTTCTTCCCCCTTTACAGTGTGTCCCATCATTATTGTTTTCATTTACAATGTTTCTGTACAGTAGTAGGAAACCGCTTTCATTACTCCTTATGACATCATCACCATGTTTCTAAAAGTCTTGCTAGGACAGCTGTTGGAAACTTAGTCCCTACTGATATAGGCACAACCTCCATAATTCCCAAGAGCCTTTTCCCTACACACTGTCAGGGTAATTTGTAAAGAGTATCTTAGAAACTCTTTAGAATTAAGCGGATGACAGATTCATGTACATGTTGTAGAGAGGTACACAGTAAGTGTGGTGGTGCACTAAGGCCGGGTTGTCAACATACATGCTCTGCAACCAGTGCTTTCAGTGCAACTGTGCTTCTTTAATCAGCCCTAACAATTACCCTAATAATTGAAGAGAATCTAAAGTCAATAAAAACATTTTGGACTGGACTACGCAAACTCCCTCTACATAGGACTACCTAAATACAAGATGGCGTGCCTACAAGTCGTCCAGAACACGGCAGCCAGACTGGTAATGGGGAAAAAACCCTGGGAATCCATCACCCCATCACTGAGGACCCTTCATTGGCTAACCGTAAAGGATCGGGTCACTTTCAAGACCCTCTGCCTCACCCACAAATGCACACAAGGAAACGCTCCTCAATATTTATGCGAGAAAATAAAACACTACACCCCCAATCGCATTCTCCGATCAACTAACCAAAACCTTCTCCACATCCCCAAGTCCCACTACAAATCGAAGGGAGAACGAAGATTTGCAGTCCAAAGAGCACGGCTTTGGAAAGCTCTACCAACACACATCCACATGAAAGAAAACCACTGGGCCTTCAGGAAAAAACTTAAGACCCACCTCTTCTGAAGGATCAGGACGACACTGAATGGAAAAAGCGCTATAAAAGTTACTCACTCACTCACTCATTTTGACTGGAATGGGGAAATATTAGAACCTCTGTCAAATTTTTAAAGGCTGCCTGTGACCCTGCAGGACAGATCGGTTTTCTCCTTTGTCTGGGTGATTGCTATCTTCAGGACTAAAAGGAAGGAAACAGACAACATTTGGAGTTGTCACTGAAACAGGAATAGAGGAGACATTTTCCAAAGAGCACACGTGTTCTGTTGACAACTGTCAAAGAGGGTATTTCCGTCCTTTTCATTACGGTCTACAGGACAAGAAGTGAGGCGAAAACTCCCCAATGATAGATGGTAAAACAAATAAAAACAAAAAATACTTGACAAGGGTTTTAATCACTTCATCCAAAGCCGCAAAAATATGAGATTTATTTTAAAGTGTATCTATTGCCCAATTTTCTATGTACAACAGGAAGTGAGAGGAAATCTCTCCAAAGTGAGAGAAATCTTCTCTTAAATAGTGTTCCTGTTGGAAGATCTCCCCTTTGTTGGAGTGACAACTCGAAAAAAGTTTTGGTTATGCACACGCTTAACTATTCCTATCACGAACTCTGAAACGTAACCTAACCCCTAAAATTATTTTCTAACATTTCATCTCCTGCCAAAGAACACTTAATCCTTAATTTAATCCTAAAAAGTAAACCTTATCATTTTACCTTTCCTTGATAATTAACAAAAGCCTTACACTAATGCTACTTAAGATTAATCTTTTCAAGTGATGTCTGCAATTCTTATTAGAAATTAGCTATTTTTGTACTGAGAATATTATAATATTTGTTGGGTTCATAAAATACTTATTGGAATTTTAATAAATTATTTGTAAGGTAAAAATAAGGAAGGAACCAGATTATCCAATATATTAAGATTATGAGTTCTTTGGTTCTTTGCACAATTGTAACTTTATGTTTCTTTTCTATGGTAAGGAAGGGAGGAAGAAATGAAGGAATGAAGGGTGGAAGAAAGAAAGGAATGAAGGGAGGAAGGAAAGAAGGGAGGAAGAAAGGAAGGATAGAAGGAAGGAAAAAAGGGAGGAAGAAGGCAGGAAAAAGGTAGGAAGGAAAGAAGGGAGGAAAAAAAGGAAGAAAGGAAGGAAGGAAGAAAAGAAGGAAGGAAAGAAAGGGGAAAAAATAAGGAAAGAAAGAAGGAAGAAGGCAGGAAGAGGGGAGGAAGAAGGCAGGATGAAAAGAAAGAAAGAAAGAAAGAAAGAAAGAAAGAAAGAACGAAAGAAAGAAAGAATACGGTTCCTCTTCAACTTTTTTCTCCAACTTAAAAAAGAATACTGTTTCAGCAAAAAGAGAATGAGTAAGCAAGCTACTGCATGCAAAATACACGGCTGTAAATATTTTATAAATAAAATATATTGTTTGATTTAGCAAAAAAGAGACGCTTAACAAGGAGATCTGTCTTATCACTTTAACTCCATAGTAAAGTAGTACTGTAAAATCTCATTGCATGTATCAAAAGATCTAATATATTCTTGGTAAAGTTAATGATTACATTACATATTTGTTTATTTTGCATAATTGTAGAGACTATTCATTTATTAAGGTCATTTTTCTTCATTAACTTTGCACTGTTATTCAGAAAAAAACATTAATTTTACCACCAAGGCAATTGAGATCATAATACACAAATAATAAAAGATATACAGTTTACTGTTAATTTTATTTTTCCTATTCGGCTGTAGAGCGGGACTCCCTAAAGGTTCGTAAGCATATTTACATGTAAAATAAATTAAGTTATTGAAAAACTATTTAGCTAGATTTAGAAAGAAGCAGTTCTCAGTTTGATCTGCTGTAGATATGTCCCTGTAGAACCTTTGCATGATTGTTTGAATTTCCTGAAAACCATATGGTATCAGTCAAAGGTTGATCTGGATCTCTGCTGATAGTACAGATTTTTTAGTAGTGGCAACAAAGGTCAGTTACAAGTAACAAATAGGTACATTTTTGAATGACTTACACAGCAAAGAAAGAGGCGAACAATAAGGTACACATTACTAAAGCGTAACAAACAAAAAACAATGTAAAATTTTTTATTATAGCCCAGCATTTATTAAAAATAATAAAAAAAATGTTCCAATTCTCACCAACAATCCAGTGCTTTACAGAGCAGAAAGTCCTCTCTGCCATTAGACGGTACTGCTCTTTCAAGTTGAATAATAGGCATCATTTAAGCCACTTCCTGCATGCCCAGGTCATCATGGACACACCCACACACCCCTTGGGGTGCATTATATTCACCATCTCATAGTATGACATCCGTTTGGCTTGAGGCAGGTTCAGTGAATATTACTAAAGTTTGTATGCCAAATCTGAACCTCGCTAAACTCAATGGGAGCTAAATATACAAAAAAATAGTAATGGCCATTTTCTAGGCAAATAGGCAAGGAATTAATAAACAAATGGCATTATGGGGGAAACTGAGCACTGCCCTGGGGGATGCCCTGAACCTGTCTGTAAAGTGGCACATCTGTATGAAGTATACAACCTACTACAGCAAACCTGATATTTGCAAATTTAGAAAATGCTGCTTTATAGACTTGTGCACAACGGAAAAATTTGTTTCGTTTCGGTTCGTTTCTTTTCGGTCCTGTTGATTCGTAATCGTTCGTAATTTTGCTAGATGGGATTTTTCGTGTTCGGACTAATTCGTAATTTCGCAAGCGACATTTTTCATATTAATGTAAGCCTTATTTTTAGTTGATTTATAATTCGTACTTTCGGTAGAGTACATTGTTTTTCGTTGATTCTGGACACAACTCCTACTTTTGGGTTTGTTGATTCGTAATTTTCCGTGTCTCTCTCACAACGACGCTGCCTATTATGCCTAATGTGCTTCGAATGGATTTGTACTTTTCTAAATACATAGCGGTTATTTGTAACGATTCGAAATCTCGTATTTTACTTTCGTTTTTTACTTGCGGCTATAGTCTCCGCCCCTGTACACCATTTTGAGAGGGAGTTCAGCATGGTGAGGGAGAAGCAGAGAGCAGAGCAGAGTGTTATTGTGCTTCGAATGGATTCGTACATTCGTAACTTTTTTCATAACGAATTATGCCGAAGACATTCGGGCATTCGCTGTTTGCGATATAATTTATTTCGGATTCGGTTTTATTCGTAATTGCTTTGTTCGAAAATTCGAATGCTTCCGAATGTCCGAAAGTTGCTAAATTCAGACGAATTTCAATTTGTTACGAAACAAATTGCACAAGCCTACTGCTTTAATTGCGGTCAACTGACAGCTCCCAGCCCTTCATCTTAAGGGATTCCCTTCATCTATATTAGACCTTTATCCTAGATGATGGTTTGATAAAGATTTAAATGGGGAACCCCACATATAAATAATAATAATAAAAAAACTGCATGGGTTTCTCCTAAAAATACATACCCTTATCCTTGATGAGAGTTTGGTATGGATGTCAAGAATGTCAAACAACAAAAAAAGAAATGGATGGGTTCTCCCTATATTTCATATAAGACCCTTCTGGTACTGTTTTAATATTACAGGGGAAACCACATTCAAAAAACATACAAACAAAAAAAAGCATGAGGTCCCCCCACCAGACCTTATTCGAGCATGCACCCTGGCTGCCCAGTAAAGGTGGGGGGGGCACGAGAATCCCCTTCTGAACTATACCAGGCTGCATGCCCTCAACATAGGGGGTACCTTACTACAGGGGGCCTAGTAAGGAGGCCCCCAGATACTGGCCCTCGCCTATGTGAACGGGTAGGGGCTGCTTATTAACCACAAAAAGTGAAAATGTAAACAGTAAATAAACACACTGATACTTTTTCACAAGTCTAATGATAAAACAAAAGAAAAAAAAATTCACAATGGAAATCCACTGTAAATCATGTTATCCAGCAATGCAGATCCACGTCAGTCATAGCGCCTGACTCCTGGCAAAAGAAAAAATTCCATAGACTGCTGACATGATGCGCTCACGTTGCTAACTTACATGAATGACATCTCCTGAAGCCCAGGCAGTACAAGTATGGACATCTCCATATTTGGTCAATGGCAACACCCGGGAGATCCTGCCTCTTTATTAACTGAATGGGCCAGGTGGGTGTGACTCATCGTTGCTAGGATTCCGGCAGCTGCTGGCTTCCTATCAACCAGCCTGAAGGAAAGCTATCACATTTAGCAGAAGTAGTAGTACTGCTGCTAAACATTTCACTTACTGCCGCCACTAGAGGTTGAACTTTACTGAGCACCAATTTAGTTTAGCTGTTTGGCAAACCTCCAAATATGCAAAATCCAGTCCAAACCTGCATTCAGACCGAACCGGCAGCTCATCCCAATTTATAACGTAATGAGGAATTTTCCAGCAGAGTCAGTGAAAGTCTTGTTCCCTGTGAAAGTTGCACTACTTTCTATTGTTTAATGTGAGCATTGAGATACTGTAAGGCATGTTTTAGATCTGAACTTGTTTCCATTAGGAAAACAGTGATTTAGGAGTCTTGTATGTAAGTGGAAGCAATACAGTAATATTTGGGCTATTGATGTTTACTTTTTTGATACAAATTAATACAGCGGGGGGCCCCTTAGCAATTATGTTGCAGTTTTAATATGATTTTTCGTGTTTGATAATAAACATGTGTTTATGTAAAACAAAGGATTGGTATTCAGTAATTATAAACCAGTTTCTACTTTATACTATCGAGCATCGAGGAGGGAGCAATATTTAATGGGTTTTACATATTAAGTAGCTTTTAGCTAGCTCTGGTGTTTCACTTGTTTACGATTTTATGTCGTAGCACCTTGAGCGGTTGTTTTATAGGTGGATTGTTGGAAGAGGTGCAAAATATTTTTTGCCATTCATCTCTTTGGTTCCAAAATCGAGCATATTTGTAATAATAAAACAATTAATGAATTGCATATTTGTTTTTTTTTTATATCAATTCCTAGGAGAACTGATTTTGTTGATGTTGGTGATGTTTTCTAGCATCAATAATTTTTTTAAAGGGTGCCTGGCCTTCTACAGTAAAAGGTTATAGTTCTTTTTTCTGAAATTACACTGTTCTTTAAGGGGGAAAATATGTGTTTTTTTTTTTTTTAAGATAAGCATGTAAAAGAGGTCAAATGAATGTTACCAATATTATTAGCATGTGATTTTTTAAAAAAATTTTATCATGTGTTTTTCCAGTTATAATTTCTAGTAATGTGTATGCCTGGCAATAAGTCATATTTGCTCTTAAATAGACAGTTTCTGTTTATTCCATTTATAGGTGCAATATTTATATCATATCTACTGTACATTTTTTAACAGAAGGCAAATATTAGTAAAACAGTACATGGTAAATAATTATAATGGATGGACTTTGCATAATATGTGTTAAATTACCACTAAAGCTAAATATAAGTCTTGAATACCACATATTGAGTGATTTGGCCAGACTCTAAAGAAGGTGCCTATGAGTTAGCCATGGTTCCCACTTAGTATTTTGGAAGAGAATCAAATCTGAGAATTAATTTTGGTAACAATTTGTTCAAAGGGGCTATGGTCCATTGTTCAGCCCCCCACAAAGTAGATACACATCCTAAGGATGAGCTGATTTTGGCTCAAACCTGCAGGAAACTGTACTACTATGGCCAGATGGACATATTTGGTCAATGACATTGTCCCAATATGGCCATCCCTAACCCTACCTGTACAACTTACTAATAATTACCAATGCCTTTTTTGAATAAACTCCTAATTTCACCTATTGTCATCTTTTTTTTAAGTCTCAGTGCTGGTAATCTCCTTCAGCCTCTTTCAGCCACTTTTATGCTTATGGCCGCTCCTGTGTCCCATCTATTGTATGTTTTATTTTCTTGCATTGATGGAGTGGTGTCTACTGACACCTGGTAATAGTGTATTGCCACAGAAATTTTTTTTATTTTTTCCTTGTTTCTTTCCTTTTGTTTCTCCTTCTTGCTTTGTACTAGTTAGTACAGTTTTTCACAAGACGCTCCCTGTTCTATTTATTAGTTATTTTTTTTGTTTAATAGCAAACACGGGGCTTAGAAAGTCATGGGGGGATGCCTTGTTAGTATTTATTGCTGAAGAACTTTAAGAAGGGGATGGGGTTTGCGGTCATGGGATACCTAAAAACATTCAGCAACAGCAAAGGAGGACAAAGTTTTCTCTTGTCTCCCAAAGCAGCTTTTCTGGAAGTAGCAGGGGATGGTTGGAATGGCTAAAGCCCCACAGCTGCAGACTACAATGCAATCTCTGGTCACTGATCCCTTCTGTGTTGCTCAGCTATTAGTCCCCACTCCCCAGTAAGATCTTTACTCAAAGTGTCCTTGGAGCTGTCTGCCACTCAGTTTTCACAGGTAGATCTTTTGTGACAACAAAATCCTTCTCCAGACCAGGACTCTTAAGCAGTGTCCTTTAGAAGGTACGCCTCCTCAGAAATTCTCCTAAGGCCCTGAGCCCTGCAACTGCTGAGGCCCATCCTTCTCTTATCTCAGTGATTCTGCTCCTAGGGGCAGCAGCCCCAGAAGTACAGGAACCCGCCCTGATGAGGAAAGAACAAACTGTTCAGGCCCTCTATCTATTTATCACCTCCCCAGCCATGTTCTTAATGCCCTCCTCCAAAGATTGGCTAGGGCAATGCTCAAAATGTCAGGTCCTGAGCTACTAGCCAGGACTTAAGAGTTACTCGCCACCAGTTGCCACACCCAACCCCTATCATGCCCCCATCCCTAATTCCACCCCTAAACATGCCCTTGTAAATTGGCTGAGAGAGAGGGGGATGAGAGAGAGAGAGAGAAAGGGGTCTAAGAGAGCGGCTAAGAGAGAGAGAGAGGCTGAGAGAGAGGCGGGCTGAGAGAGAGAGGGGGGCCGACAGAGAGGGTGGCTGAGAGAGAGAGAGTGGGGGGCTGACAGAGAGGGGGCTGAGAGAGAGAGGGGGGCTCAAAGAGAGAATTGCTGAGAGAGAGAGAAGGGGGGCTGAAAGAGAGAGGGGGCTGACAGAGAGAGAGATGGGGGCTGACATAGAGAGAGAAGGGCTGACAGAGAGAGAGAAGGGCTGACAGAGAGAGAGAGGGGACTGACAGAGAGAGAGAGAGGGGGCTGACAGAGAGAGAGGGGTGGCTGAGAGAGAGAGGGGGGCTGAGAGAGAGAGAAAGAGAGGGGGCTCAGAGAGAGGGTGGCTGAGAAAGCGAGAGGGGCTGAGAGGGTGCTGAGAGAGAGAGAGGGGTGGCGACAGAGAGGGGGGTGGGGGGGGAGAGGACAGAGCGACCCAGTCTGTGTCTACAGGTAGGTCTGTGTATCAGTGTATCATGCCCGGTACCTTTCATGATCTTCTTTATCTGGGAGGTGCTCTGCTGCTCCTTCCAATTGCTCCCTGGCAGCCTGCGCCTCCCGCCCATCTTCATCCTCCGGGCCTCACTGCTGATGCTGGAGCGGAGAGGAGGAGTGGAGTGGAGTCCAGGCTTTGGGACTTCAGGGCTGCTGCTGCATGCCTCATCGAGGGTCAAGGAGGCTGTGGGAATAGATGCTACACAGAGCGGGGATCTGAATATGTAAACAAGGCAAATCACCTTTCTTACAGGGGGGAAAGGGATGGGTTCTGTGTTCCTGCAAATTACTTACCCTAGTAAAAGCAGCACACAGTTAACACACAAAAACTGGCTAGGCACACAGTTAACCCTTTGATCACCCTAGATGTTTAAAGCAGAGGTCCACACAAAAATGGAGCATCCACTTTTCGGAACCCTCCCCCCCTCCGGTGTCACATTTGGCACCTTTCGGGGGGGGGTGCAGACACCTGTATAATACAGGTATTTGCACCCACTTCTAGGCATAGACAGACCCCGGCGGGAGTTACGCCACTTCCCGCCCCCCCGCTGTCTTCTTGGAGACACACGGGTCCCAGAAGTCAGCAGGGGCCATTCGGATTGCGCAGCGCGACTCGCGCATGCGTAGTAGGGAACCAGGAAGTGAAGCCGCAAGGCTTCATTTCCTGATTCCCTTACCGAAGATTGCGGCGGCAGCATCCAAGGACCGAGCGACAGGTCGGCCTCGGGTGCTGACATCGCGGGTGCCCTGGACAGGTAAGTGTCCATATTTTAAAAGTCAGCAGCTGCAGTATTGGTAGCTGCTGACTTTTAAAAAAAAAAATTTTGGCGGACCTCCGCTTTAACCCTTTCCCAGCCAATGTCATTAGTACAATGACAGTGCATGTTTTTTGTGTCACTGGTTCCTGCAAAGTGTCAAATATGTCAGTTAGTGTCCAATTGGCTGCGGCAATATTGCAGTCCTGCTATAAGTCACAGATCATCGCCATTACTAGCATAAAAAATAAAAACCAATTCCATAAATACATATCTACCATGGTTTGTAGACGCTATAACAATCGCATAAACCAATATATAATCGCTTATAGGGATTTTTGTTACCGAAAACATGTAGCAGAATACATATTGGCCTAAATTTATGAAGACATGTTTTTATTGGATATGTTTTATAGCAGAAAGTAATTTATTTTTATTTTTTTCAAAATTGTTTTATTTTTTTTTGGTTTATAGCACAAAAAATAAAAACTGCAGAGGTGATCAAATACCACCAAAAGAAAGACATATATTTTATTTGGGTACAGCATCGCACGACCACGCAATTATCTGTTAAAGTAACGCAGTCTTCCAGAGGTCAGGTGGTTAAGGAAAGCTGATGAGTTTTAAAAAACCAAACTCAACTTTTGCCATTACAGTAGAACCTCGGATTGCGAGTAACGCGGTTAATGAGCGTTTCACAATACGAGCACTGTATTTTTAAAAATCGTAACTCGGTTTGCGAGTGTTGCCTCGCAAAACGAGCACGATTCAGGCCAAAGCGGTGTGCAGTACTGCTTTTGGCATGAGGTGGAGGGGCGCCGCAGCCGAGCAGAGCCGAACGTCGTCGATCGCAGCCGATCGGCGCCGTTTGGAAATACACGGAAAGGCCCGAGGACAAAGTCTTTCCAAGGTTTTCCGAGGTCAGCCGAGGTGTCCTCGGGCCTATTTGGCCGTTTCCGAGGCTCTCTGGCGCCCCCCGCCTCTGGCCACATGCGGTATTGCATGCCATTGAAGTCAATGCGGAACAAATTATTTTCGTTTCCATTGAATTCAATGGGGGAATCTCGCTTTGATATGCAAGTACTTTGGATTACGAGCATTCTCCTGGAACGGATTATGCTCGTAATCTGAGGTTCCACTGTATATTAACACATTGAGATGGATTTACTAAAGGCAAATTGATTGAGCTTAGTTAATGAAGTAAAGCTTCACTTTGCAAAGAATACCCAATCACGTGCAAGGAAAATAAGAATCAGCATGTTTGCTTGCACATGATTGGATGATGGAAGTCAGCAGAGCTCTCCTTCATTTACTAAGCTCTGGAGCAACTACCCTTGCAGAGGGGAAACTGCACTTTGAAAATTGCACAGTCTATTTACCTTTAGTAAATAAATCCCAATGTTACTTTTTATTTGACTTTGTCTTTTTTTTTTTTTTTTTGGAGGATTAATGTGTAGCCAACCATGTTATGTAAAAATATAAATGTTCATGTTATATATAAGTTTTATTACCTGGTTATATATATTCTTTTTACTACGCAGACATTTTTAGACTGCACATAGTTGTAATAGTTTAAAATAAAACATGGCGTAACACAATCTATTTATTCTTTGGTGTACACAACAATGCCGTTGCCTAGCTTTCTTTTTTTTCTTCATTTCTTTAAATGACCAAGTTATTTGTGTAAGGTTTTCCCATCTATATTTAGTGCTGCGTCTCTCTGTGTGACCGTGGCGGCCAGGGAGACCCGTGAACACTTAAGAACACACCAGAGCTGTATTATTAGGCATTAGTTTGGACTGAAACCGCTTTTTCATTCATAATCTAAACAAGTTTGTTGGACTGGTAATCCAGCATGTCAGATGTGCTCACTGTTTGATATTAATCAGGGCAGCTTGATGATATTTAAAGGTATGAGATGCAATTAAACTCTGACGAGTTATAAACTGCTGCCGTTACCTCCCTGGATGAATGTGGCTCTACGAATATATTTATTCACTAAAGAGACACAAGACGTATTGCCGTTAATGACTCACTTTCAGCTTCTTACATTCAGGAGCCGATTAGTATGGGCCTCTGTAAAGGTCTGTATTAACTATAGTGAAGCTCTGTTAGGTTGAAGTGAACTCTTTATTCACTACTGTATGTACACTTAGGGGTTGATTTACTAAAAGCGAATAAGGCTGTTCGTTTGCAAGGGAATTTGCCCCAGAGCTTAATGAATGAGGTGAAGTTTTGCTGATTGCCATCATCCAATCATGTGCAAGCAAAAATAATGTTTTTGTTTATTTCCTTGTATGTGATTGGGTATGTTTGCAAAGTGAAACTTCACCACATTTACTCTGGAGCAAATTTCCTTGCAAAGTGCAACTTTTCTGGCAAAATGAAAAGCCTATTTGCCTTTTTTTTTTTTTTTAACAGAAAGAATATTTACTGATACAATCAAACGGTTACAGGTTAATGCTTCCAGGTGATACAGTTCAGGACAATATAAAGTTCCATAGGGATTGCAACCAGGAGTCAATACAATATGCAGATATGACAAATAGATAGTGTGCCCAGAGGGGGGGGGGGGGGAGTCAAGGGATCAAACAGGAATTAGCCTGGACAGGTTGAACCTCACCCCAAAATTCACATTACATTAAGACTGAACCCACAATTGCATACATATTGGGAGTCATACATTCTATTATTAAGAGTTAAAGGTTGGGGGGGAAAGGAGGGGGGAGGGGGGGCGAGAGGGGAGGAGAAGGGGGAAGAGCAGAACAGAGAAAGTAAAATAAGGTAGAATAGGAGGGAGCACATATTGGGGGAAGCCTATTTGCCTTTAGTAGATCATCCCATACCTCCCATTTTTCGAACTTGAGAATGAGGGGCACTTGAGGGAGGCAGAGACCTGCGGCGGGCTATGAGCACTGTTGCAAAAAGTGGGTGTGGCTGGACTTCTCAGTGGGGGGGCTTAGAGGGCATGGTTCAACAAAAGCCTGGCTTTGGATATGTGCTGGGGGGCGCTTTGGGAAGAGAGAGGACTTGTGCTAGAAGGTGAGGTGAAGTGGGGTGGGTGTGATGAGGTGAGGTGGGGTGGTGTGGGGTGAGGGGGAGTGGGGAGAAGGGGTCCCTGTGCCCAGGTGAGAAGGGGTCCCTGTCCCCAGATGAGAAGGGGACCCTGTCCCCAGATGAGAAGGGGTCCCTGTCCCCAGATGAGAAGGGGTCCCTGTCCCCAGATGAGAAGGGGTCCCTGTCCTCCGGGGAGATGGGGTCCCTGTCCCCTGGTGAGAAGGGGTCCCTGTCCCTTGGGGAGATGGGGTCTCTGTCCCCTGGTGAGAAGGGTTTACTGTCCCCAGGGGAGATGGGGTCCCTGTCCTGAGGTGAGAAGGGGTCCCTGTCCCCTGGTGAGAAGGGGTCCCTGTCCCTTGGGGAGATGGGGTCCCTGTCCCCTGGTGAGAAGGGGTTCCTGTCCCCAGGGGAGATGGGGTCCCTGTCCCGAGGTGAGAAGGGGTCCCTGTCCCCAGGTGAGAAGTGGTCACTGGGGTTTCTGTCCCCAGGGGAGATGGGGTCCCTGGGGTCCCTGTCCTGCGACGTGCTATGAGCGCAGCTGCAAAAAGTGGGTGAAGCCGGACTTCACTGTGGGAGGGGCTTAAAGGGCATGGTTAAAAAAAAATTGACATTGGATAATGCACTAGGCCTTTGCACCCTCTTGTTTTTCTTTTTGTTCTCCACAAACCTTTAGCTATAAAATGTATGCAAACAGTAGTGAGATATAATTACCACAGGAAAGGCTAAGGTGTCCTCCATACAATGCCTGCTGTTACTTTTATTACCTAGAAAAGCTTTTTTTGTGCCCCTCTTCATTACTGCAGGCTGACTTACTCTGATTTCATGCTTAAGGTGATACTAAATAATATATTTTTTTCTCCAAAAAGAATCCATACACATGTAGCACAGACCCTATGACTGGTTCCACTATTTTGCCACAGGTTTCCTTTCCTACCAGTGTCAATGGCAGCCAGGTACACAGCAGCAGACACACTTCTGGCTCAATGAGTAGTCTAGGGTTTGCTTTTTAAAGTTTATTGCAGTATAACTTGGATAAGGCACAAGGAGCTGTGGGATACTCCAAAATGTTGAGGAGTAATACGAGGATGACCTTTCTTCTGCAGCTACTCCTTAGAAAATTACCTTAGCAATAGCTCTGGGAAAAGGACACCATAAGCAATGTTCCAGGTCAGGTGAGCCCAAGTCCCAGGGAGTTACCAACAGCAGCATTCAACCAGATCCTGCTTTCAGGTCTGTCTGTACTCACAAGTCCTGGGTACTTGGATGCCTCCCTCAGAGAATGGCATATAGTTGTTTAGTGGACATTCCAGACGACATCCTAGGTGAAATCCCCCTTCCTTAGCTTGAAGTCTCTCTAAATGTAGGACCCCAAGCTCTAGGCTAGCTGTGGCCTTGCTGAGCTCTTAATAGAGGTGTCGGGTTGCCTAAGAGGGTGGCAGCCCTCCAAGCTGGGTGCTTCTCATACTGGAGAGGACACAGACTGCTCAAACCCCAGACTGTATATGCGATCTGCAACCACCTAGTGGGCATGCCTCCCCAGGGATTGTCTGAGACCCCATAAGTACTCCAGTTGCTCCTTTGACATGTACTGGACAGGGCTTTTTTCTCAGAGAATAGGTGCAGGAACTCCGACCTTCACCCTTTGTTTCTGCTCCCTACCCACCTCTGAGCACAGTTCCTTGGTTCCACCTCCTACCAACCTCCCTGTACTGCCCCTTTTAGAAAATACAGAACCAAGTATCAATTTTTCTACTAAGTAATTTGCACGGAATTTGTTAATGGTAACAAGAAAGACAGTTAAATAGATCCCCAGCAGTAAGCAACAATAGACCCACCCCAACAACAGTAGACACCCCCAGCAATGATAGACCTCACCCCAGCAAAAATAGATCCCTGACGCAACAATAGACGACCCCCTGCAAAAAAATATTGCCCCAGAAACAATAGACCCCCAGCAGCAACAACAGATGTCCCAGCAGACTGCATCAATAGACCCTCCAGGACCCAGCAACAATAGAACTCTCCCTCACCAGTAGATCCCTCCCAGCAACAATTGACCCCCCCCAGAAACATAATACCCCCCTCCTCTAGCAACAATAGACCTCCACACAAAAATAGATCCTCCAGCAGCAAGCATCAATAGACCTTCCAGCACACCCCAGCAATCCTTGCCATTACATTCATTGCTGGAGGTGCCGGAACTGTGCTCCACCGCGTTCCTGCTGAAAAAATCCCTGGTTCTGGAGCTTTACAGAAAGCAGGGAAAAGCAATCAAGCCTGCAGCCTGTGGGGCCCTGATCAGTCCAGTCCAATCAGCAACTGTTCCACTGATTACAGAGCAGCACAAAAATAACTACTATACATTTTTCCTGACAACCTTGCACTTAACTAGGAGAGTGCTACACACATCTCCTACTTAGTGTCCCTGTTATCTATTTTTCATGAATTTGATTCTTACTGTGTTTTTCTGCCTTCCTGTAACATACATGTGAGCTCCCAAGCCTCTCCTTTTAACCCCCACTTCAGTCTGTTTGGAACAAGCAGTGCACACTACAGATCCTATAGTCTGAAGAATTAACATAAGCACCCTCCTGGAGATTTAGAGGAGGCTGAGAGCATCAGAAGGTACTTTTCTGAGTTAAAGGAGAAGTGTGCGATGGGTTAAATAACTAGTATATTTCACATTAGTCACATATCAGCTAGTCTTTTTTTCTTATCTCTTTTAGTTTTTACAGCATGTGCATATGAACTTTTCTTCAGCTGGCAAAAACGATCAGTTTGAAAAGTTTCAGGGGGTGTGTACATCTTCAACAACACACCACCACACCCCCTGCCTCTGTCCCCACTCCCCTAAGAGATGTGGCTGTGCTGATAAATAGGGAGGGGGAGGAGAGAGAAGTGAGAAGGGAGGGGGGAGCAGCTACTGTATGCTCTGTGAAGTCTCAGAAACAAGCAGAGGGAGGAGAGAGGACATCAGTCAAGCAAAATGACAGGGAGGGGGGTGCATCCAGACTCTATATTCACACCATTGTCTGGATGATGCTGTATGAAAGTCTGTAGAACCTCCCACAGGTATTTATCTCGATTTTAACAGAATAGGGGCACTTCTGAGAGGGCTGGAAAGGTTTATAGATATCAGCAGCTCACATAGAATAGATGTAAGCAAAAAAAAAAAGGAAACCTATACTTCTGTTTTAAAAATACATACTTGAGTAGAATTTTATTTTAAACCAGAGGTTAAGTTTCACTTTATCAGTTATCTTCCTCAGAGAGTATAGGTAATTAACACTGATTATACAATTTATATGGTAATTCATAGAAACTTTACAGAGACGTCATGTTAATAAATACTTGACATAAAACACATTGAACATTAGCGCACCTTGATACATTTTTTTCCTCTTTAAATATTTTATTATATTATATTTTGTAAGATACAATAAATTACAATAATCTTCATCGTAATAAACAAGTTTCAAGCATAAAATTAAACATAAACAGGAGAGCTTCTCATGAAAATTTAAGTTAATCGATGATAGTATTGAGTTTTTTAAACATTCCACTACATAAAACAGAATGTCAGAAATTTTACATATTAGAGTATTTCTAAATGGTGTAAAGTAAAATAAGACATACAGAGTAATAAATGAAGTGAATAATAAACATTGAGTAAATAAGCCAAAATAGAATATGAAAGTTATGAACCATATATAAAACGAGAAAAGATAGGGGGTTGAGATAGAATAGTATTTTAGAATTTGATGGAGTTAAGGGGTATATCAGTCCTTAATCAGGGCCAGGGTCCGGCTTTGATACATTTTTTTTACATCAAACTGATCACACCTACACAATACACACACACATATATATATATATATATATATATATATATATATAAACAGTACATCCTTAACACTTCATCCTCAACATGTGAGATTTAATGATGCAACGGTTATGGGCTTCTGTTGATTTCTTGCATTTGTGACAGATTTCCATTAGTTTGGAACTGCTAATTAAAATGAAGAATTAAAATGACACAAATCTACTTTTCTCCCCAGATTTCTCACAACCTCCGCCACACTGTACCTGCCGCTCCATAAATGTCTTAACATCACTATTGGAGAAATATGCGTCTCCTGAGAGGAAGGCGAGAGATTATTAGACTCTGCCACGGATTCAGCTCCCAGACATCTGTTCAGTCGGGATCAGCTAAGAACCTTTAAAGCCATTCCACCTGAGATGTAATCCAATTTGTATTCAGAGCTCCTCAGGTAAAAGACTTGTCCTAAGGCAGAGGCAGCGATACTTAGTAACAGAAGGGAACAAAGGCTAGAAAGGCTTTTAAAGGAGAATTGCGTGCACAATAATAATATGTTATGGAAAGTAAAAAGCTACAGTATTGTGCTTTCAAAGAAAGAATCCTTCAAATGTTGAGTCTGTGACATCCTTTTTCCCTTGGGTTCTGGCCATGTGATCACATGATGTATCACATGATGGGCACACAAAACAGCTCCAGGTTCTCCTGTACTTCACAATGAGTGTCAGATCTATAGAGAAGTCTTCTGTTTTTCCAACTTATAAAGGAGTGCAGGTTTACATTCCTGCTGTGATCAGATAGCAATAATATTGGTGGGGCTAAAATATTTCCTAGCTATGGCTTTATATATATATATATATATATATATATATATATATATATATATATATATATACATACAGTTGTGCTCATAAGTTTATGATTTCTTGGCTATTTTTCTGAGAATATGAATGATAACACAAAAACATTTCTTTCACTCATGGTTAGTGTTTGGCTGAAGCCATTTATTATCAATCAACTGTGTTTATTTATTTTTTAAATCATAATGACAACAGAAACTACCCAAATGACCCTGATCAAAAGTTTACATACCCTGGTGATTTTGGCCTGCTAACATGCACACAAGTTCACACAAAGGGGTTTGAATGGCTATTAAAGGTAACCATCCTCACCTGTGATCTGTTTGCTTGTAATTAGTGTGTGTATAAAAGGTCAATGAGTTTCTGGACTCCTGACAGACCCTTGCATCTTTCATACAGTGCTGCACTGACGTTTCTGGATTCTGAGTCATGGGGAAAGCTAAAGAATTGTCAAAAGATCTGCGGAAAAGGTAGTTGGACTTTATAACAGAGCAAAGGGATATAAAAAGATATCCAAGGAAATGAAAATGCCAGTCAGCAGTGTTCAAACTCTAATCAAGAAGTGGAAAATGAGGGGTTCTGTTGAAACCAAACCATGGTCGGGTAGACCAACTAAAATTTTAGCCACAACTGCCAGGAAAATTGTTCGGGATGCAAAGAAAATCCCACAAATAACTTCAGGTGAAATACAGGACTCTCTGAAAACATGTGGTGTGGCTGTTTCAAGATGCACAATAAGGAGGCACTTGAAGAAAGATGGGCTGCATGGCCGAGTCGCCAGAAGAAAGACATTACTAACCAAATGCCACAAAGTATTCCGCTTACAATACGTCAAACAGCACAGAGACAAGCCTCAAACCTTCTGGCACAAAGTAATTTGGAGTGATGAGACCAAAATTTAGCTTTTTGGCCACCACCATAAATGCTACTGTAGCGGGTATGTACTTTCCCGGGTGTAAATTTGAACTTGGCAGAGACATTAGTGATGTGTAATTCCCTGCAGCCCAGCAGGTGGCGCTGTCACTCTGGGTTGGGGTTGAATCATTGCTGTGTGTCACGCTTCCTTTTTGTCCTCCCTCGGCAGCGGTATGGTGGGGCGGGGAACCCGCCGTGCTTGCTGGGAGAGGGTATAAAGGGGCCGGCCATCTTTGTCACGGGGGGAGTCCCAGGCACCTTCAGCCTGTGGATGGTGGTTCATGTCGGTTCTCTAGGCGGGCCTAGGCCTAGAGGACAGCCGGAGGTCGCGTTCCATCCCAGGCACCTTTAGCCTGGGGTGAGGTACTCGGATGGAGGATCTGGAGCTCAGTGCCCAACACTGAATTCCGCGAGGGAAGGAGATCCTAGGGAACCCCGGGAGTGGGTACCCGAATCCGGAAGGCGTAATGGACCGAGGGGAGCTCCTCACTCAAAGACCTGGTGCAGCAGATTGCCAGTGACGGGTGAGTCTCTCATCGGAGACCGCCTGGAAGGAAATTCCCCCCCCGCTCGGAGACCGCAGCCCACTTTCAGGGAGGAAAGTGGAGAACACATTGTGTCTGGGCCTACTCGCATCCACACCTCCTTTTCTGTCCTGTTTCTACCAAGGGAGTTCAACAGCCACATAGGTGACTGTGAATGTTTTTTTTTATTTTTTTATTTTAAAACCAAAAAGGGTGCATGGGTGGTGGGGAGCAAGTTGAAGGTGGGGGGTTGCTGGAGTTGGGCTTTAAAGATCCTGCCACAATACCATTATAAAAAGTGTATAAATAGTGTAATATTCAACTGTATCACTTAGGCCTCGTGCCCACAGGGCTTAAAAAACACCTTTTTTACAGGAGCTTGGCATTTTTTTTCAGCCTGGAAAAGCACCTCTATGTTAGCCTAGGTGTCCATTACAGGCGTATTGGTAAAGGAGCGTTTACAGGCTGAAAAAACAAAACAAAACAAAACATCACCAAGCATGTTCAAGAGAGGAGCATTTGGATAGAAAAAATGTTTCACGTGCGTAAAACGTACGCACATAAATGCTACACACATTTAGCATTTGAGAGTTTATTCATTCCACTGGCCAGAATAAACCAATATTCTGGCCAATGGAATCCATAAATGCTCAAACACTTGATGTGCCTAAACATGTGAGCAATACGCGGCTTTAGGCCTCGTACACACGACCGATTTTCTCGGCAAGAACCAGCAAGAAACTTGCTGGCAGAGAGGTCTTGCCGAGTAAATCGGTCGTGTGTACGCGGCTATCGGGTTTCTCGTCGAGAAAACCGACAAGAAACCTCGACGAGAAAATAGAGAACCTGCTCTCTATTTTCTCGTCGAGATTCTCCTCGGCATGTTTCTCGACGAGAAAAGTGAGTGTGTGTACACTTACCTGTCCTCCCGGAAGCCCGCGCATGTTCGAAATGAATTCGACGCATGCGCGGTAGCTTCCTAGGCATACGTAGGGTATACCAAGATGGCGGCGACGGCATCGAATGTGACGAGCGCATGCTCGTCGTAGTCGATGACGTCACCGCGTACGCTCCATTCAAAGAACCGCGGGTTCTTTGAAACGAGCGTGTGTACACTCGGCCGGGACAAGTTTCTTGTCCAAGAATCTCGTCGAAAAAAACAACATGTTTTTTTCAACGAGAATCTCGGCCGTGTGTACGAGGCCTGAGGTGTGTTTTTTCCTGCCAGGAATGAAGGGGCATTCAGAGGAGGAATTCAAATGCCTTGTGTGCATGAGACGTTGGACACTTACCCTGGACAGTGAGGCTCTCACGTAAGGAAGTGTACTGTCCTTCTTATCGTAGCTTCTGCATTGGAAGATTAGCATGGCATTAAACTCTGGTTTTTAAAAAATCCCTATGCTTAACTCAATAAAGTACTTTCTACTGCACTCAGCCTCCTGCAGATCTCCAAATTCCTTCTTTTTTTTTTTTTTTTTGCTGTTTTAATCTGATGCCCTGTTAGAAGGCGGTTCTGTTTGTTCTCCATAGGTGTGCGCACAGGGTGTGCCAGGTATGCCTGGGCACACCCTAATCACCCACGTGTGGCTCAGATTCCCTCTATTTAGACCCCTGAATTTTCACCAAAGTCCCCTAACAGAGCTCCTAATTTAAAAAAAAATAAAAATTACATTTTTATTTATTTTTTTAATAATAAAAAATAAAATAATAAAAATAAAAACTACTGACACCATCCATTGCCCTATTGACACCAATCTCTCTGCCCTTCTGACACTGTCTACTGCTCTACTGACACCATCAGTATACAGTATATACACATGCACATACAACCATGTGTGTTTGAGCTTTGGGATGCACACCCTAATGCAATAGGCTGTGCACACCTATGGGTCCCACTGTATGTAGAAACATAGGCACCCCCTCTGGATCGTTACTGAGATGGACTATGGGATTTGTAGTGTGCATAGAGCAGTACACATGACCACAAATAACGTGCACTGCTCATTCCAAACATATGAAATTGAGGGGAAAAGGAGAGGTTTAGGTGCTCATAGAAAATGTTACAAGGAGAACAAAAAAAAAAAAAAAAAAAACACAGAAAGAAACGCTTTCATGAAAATACCGTAGATTACAAGGCCATTAAGTAGTGGATGTGTGTGGATTGTTTTTGAACAATACGATTATCTTTCAGTGTCACTTTAAGAAGGACGGGGGTGCGGGGGGTTTATGGGACATATTTTTTTTTTTTTTTATATCTATCATGCGCTTAGGAATACAGGCACATAGTTTATACAGTAACTCTCCCTGGGACAATATGGCCCATCAATGTAAACAGTTTTTGAAAGCCACTTAAGATGTCACTTAGTGAATCTTCCTGGAAATGTACTGATTTTTTTTTTTCCTTGGCTTATTTAGTGGGGGGTACAAATTGTTGTACTTAGCCGAAGACAGCTAGGACATACTTTTATCCTAATAGAATTAACCGTGGGAACTATTTTTAGCAAAAAGTTCAACTTTATCCATGTATTTTAATGTGGGAAAAGTGTGTCCTTTCCCTGGGCTAATGTTTGATGTTTTCCAGCCCTCCCGCTAGCACGCTGGAGTATCGGAGGGGCTCTGGAGGAGACCGAGAACTTCCTCTTGGATTCTCTCTGTTTTCTTTCGTGAAAATGACATTCCTAAGCTGTTTCACTTTCTGACAGGAAATGGAGCCTAGCCAGAATGATTAAAGTCCAAGAAAACATAATAGTTCCAAAGCTGCAGCAGTTCTTTAGGAGCTATGAGTCTGACATGGTGTCAAACAAATGTGAATTATTGTTTAATAAATTTGAATAATTTGGACCTGGTGAAAAATGTTCTCTTGGCAGTATTTTCACGTCGTACGTGAGTAAGGCAAACATACACATACTGTATGTGTACATATAAATAGATCGAAGTAAATGCATTTTTAGACAAGGAGCAAGCGTGATCTACTGCAGTCAACTGTACAGGAAATTATAGAGCAGTGTTAGTGGATATGCAATTTGATTTATTACAGTAAAGTTTACCTAGAAGCAACTTTTGATATAACATTTACATTTGTATTTGCTTGCTGTGCCATATTTCCATGATGACATTGCACAAAAAGAAATGCAGGTTCTCTTTCCTTTGTATTTTCATGTAATAGAGTGCATCCTGACTTGCTTGCTGGCTGTACAGCTGCTGAAATCAATCAATCACAGGATATGCCACAGAGATTGAATGATATTAGCTGAAACATTACTGGTCTAAGGTCAGAAATTGCATTAAAGTGGTTGTAAACCCTTATATATATACGTGTACCCAGTGAAGTGACTGGCCTCAGGTGATACACATCCTCCTACATGAGTTCCACGTGTTGATCAGCAGCCATCCCATATCCACAACTGTTCAAAATGTACAGTTGGTACAGTATTTCTAATCATCAAAAGTCAGGGGGTGAGGTTCTGATGTCACACATTGCACAGCATAGAGCAGGGAGCTAAGTGTAATCTGAGACCTGAGTGAAGGGAATAGACACCCCCCCCCCCTATACAGTCTCTAATGCCTCGTACACACGACCGGGATTCCCGACGGGAAAACTGTGATGAGAGCTTTTGGCCGGGAATCCCGGCCGTGTTTATGCTCCATCGCAGTTTTTCCAACAGGAAAACTGCCAAAATCGGCCGGATAAAAAAAGAGAACCAGCTCTCTTTTTTCCCAGCGGGATTCCCGACTGACTTTTTCCCCGTCGGAAAACCTGGCCGTGTGTAGCAGAAAACTGCCATTTTTGGCAGCTTTCCTGTGGGGAAAAACTCTGATGAAGCAAACACAGGGTCGGGATTCCCGAGAAAAAGCTCTCATCTGAGTTTTCCCAACGGGAAAACCGTTCGTCTGTACGGGGGAAAAGTAGAGAGCAGGTTTTCGGTTTTCCCCTCGGGATTTCCGACGGATCTTTTCCTGTTGGGATTCCCAGTCGTGTGTACTAGGCATCAGGCAGCCCGTAAATGATTCAATTCTCTTTCCTTCCACCATGGGTGGAAGAAAAGAGTCCCTTGATTCCTCCATTATTACAGTCAGTGTTGAAAGGGGAATGCCTCCTTTAGTGCTATTGTATTCTGCTGGCAGGGGGGTGCAGGGAGCCTTCTCTGCCAGCAGAATACAATGATTACTGCTAACGTCTATAGCCACAGACATTAATTGTATGTAAAATATCCAACAGGCTGGTTGTATCCAAGTCGATGAATGGATTGACTTGGGTACAATCAGCTTTACCATATATGGATTGAGTCTCAGCCAGTCCCTGCTGATCTGACCAAATGTTGATCCATGTATAGTCAGCTTTAGGAAAACATGCTCAGCTGAGGCCATCAATCACAGGATTTGTGCTGGAGCAGCCATTCCCCTGGATCCTTTGGTGACACCGTAACCTGTCAGAAGTGACTTATGCAGATAGTAGAGGAAGGAGAGAGCAGACAGAGATTGCACTAAGTGCTTTGGACTGAGGCTAGTACACACTATAAAAGGATATGCCTTGCTCATTTTCCATTTCAGAGGTTTACAACCACTTTAACCACTTCCATACAGGGCTTTTTATACCACTTCAATACCGGGCCTATTCTGGCACTTCTCTCCTACATGTACAAATCATCATTCTTTTGCTAGAAAATTACTCAGAACCCCGAAACATTATATATGTTTTTTTTAGCAGACACCCTAGGGAATAAAATTACGGTCGTTGCGACTTTTTATCTTGCACGGTATTTGCGCAATAATTTTCAAACGCCATTTTTGGGGGAAAAAAATGGTTTCATGAATTAAAAAATAACAAAACAGTAAAGTTAGCCCAATTTTTTTGTAAAATTTGAAAGCTTATGTTACGCCGAGTAAAAAGATACCTAACATGTCACGCTTTAAAATTGCGGACACTCATGGAATGGCGCCAAACTTCGGTACTTAAAAATCTCCATAGGCGACGCTTTGAAAAATTTTACAGGTTACCAGGTTAGAGTTACAGAGGAGGTCTAGTGCTAGAATTGTTGCACGCGCTCTAACACACGCGGCGATACCTCACATGTGTGGTTTGAACGACGTTTACATATGCGGGCGGGACTTACGTGTGTGTTCGCTTCTAAGCGCGAGCTATTGGGGACGGGCGTTTAAAAAAAAAAAAAAAAAATTATTTTACTTATTTATTTATTTTTTTACTTTTTTTTTTACACTTTTTTTTTTTTTTGATCACTTTTATTCCTATTACAAGGAATGTAAACATCCCTTGTAATAGAAATGTGTGTGACAGGTCCTCTTTATGGAGAGATGCAGGGTCAATAAGACCCCACATCTCTCCTCCAGGCTGGAAAGCATGAGATCAGTGACATTTTTTTCACAATCTCATACTTACAGCCGCAATGGCGGCTTTGTTTACATTTGAGGACCCGGGCGTGACGTCATCACATCGCGCCCGGGCCTCCGACAATCATAGAGATGACTGGTGACCATCTGGTCACCAGTCATCTCTATGCTCATCACGTGACCCACCACCGGCGCCGACGATTCTCTCCAGGTCCCCGATCGCACGGGAGAGCCCGGAGAAGCACCGGATGGTGGCGGGTGGGGGGGTGTCCCCTCCCGCTGCCTATAAGAACGATCAAGCGGCAGAACCGCCGCTATGATCATTCTTATGGTGCGCAGGATCGCCGGCTGCAAACAAGGATATCTGAATGATGCCTCTAGCTGCAGGCATCATTCAGATATCCCCCCTCAAACCCAGGACGTCATATGACATCCACCCGGAGGGAGAGAGGGTTCCTGGCGGCGTCATTTTGCTATGACCCGGTATGGAAGGGGTTAAAGAGAAAGTTATTAGCTAAGAGTAAGTACGAACCTGGGGTCAGCAAATCCTTTTTAAAATTCATCCAGCTCAACCACTTCCTGAACAGCCGGCCGCATATATACTGCGGCAGGTTGGCTCCCCTGCACGAATCGATGTACCGGTACGTCAGTCTATGCAGTAGCTTTTGCTGTCTCCGGCCACCCGCGGTCGCAGGAAAGAGAACCAGAACGGGTATTTGTCAATGTCAACAAACAGATCCCCGTTTGCCAAGGGAGGAGAGAGAGATCTGCTGTTCCTAGTGATCAGGAACAGCAATCTCTCTCTTCTCCAAGGCAGCCCATCCCCCATACAGTTAGAAACACTTCCCAGGGAACACAGTTAACCCCTTGATCGCCCCCTAGTGTTGACCCAATATCCCCTATTTTGTAGACGTTATAACTTTTGCGCAAACCAATCAATATACGCTTATTGCAATAAAAAATAAATAAAAAATGTAGCAGAATACATATTGGCCTAAACTGATTAATATATATATATTTTTTTTGGATATGTATTATAGCAGAAAATAAAAAATATTTTTATTTTTTTTCAAAATTGTCACTCTTCTTTTTGTTTATAGTGCAAAAAATAAAAACCGCAGAGGTGAACAAATACCACCAAAAGAAAGCTCTATTTGTGGAAAAAAGGAAGTAAATTTTGTTTGGGTGCAGCTTCGCACGACCGTGCAATTGTCAGTTAAAGCGACGCAGTGCCGAATCGCAAAAAGTGGCCAGGTCTTTAAGGGGGTAAATACTTTCAGGGCTGAAGTGGTTAACAATGAATTCCATTAAATTATATGGGGTGCAACTACTGTTATTACATTTTGTACATTTTTAGGCTAATAGCCGTGTCAAAAAAGGCAGACAAATCTCCACACTGCAATGGGGGACAATAAATGAATAAACAAATACCATACATTGAGGAGAGGATGTTTTCATGCAGCTCCGAGGACAACATTGAAAATACACAAATCTTCTAAATAACATGCTATGGGGAAGCCTTAAAGTGGTTGTAAAGTCAGAAGTTTTTTTTATCTTAATGCTTTAAGATAAAAAGCCTTCTGTGTGCAGCAGCTCCCCTCAGCCCTCCTAATACTTACCTGAGTCCCATCTACATCCAGAGATGTTGCATGAGAGAGAGACTCGGCTGCTCAGAACTCCCCTCCTTAATGGCTGAGACAGCAGCGCAGCACCATTGGCTGTCTGAATGGACACAAGGAGCTATGACTCGGCTCGGGTGCCCCCATAGCAAGCCACTTGCCGTGGGGGCACTCAACAGGAGGGAGGGGCCAGAAGCACCGAAGAGGGACCTGAGAAAAGAAGGATCTGGGCTGCTCTGTTCAAAACCACTGCATAGGGCGGGTAAGTATGCCATGTTTTTTATTTTAAACTAAAAAAAAACTTTAGTATCACTTTAAAGCTATATATGATATTATGGAACAGCGTAGGTTGGCAGATTTGACTCTGGATTTTTTTTTTTACAATTATCATGGTGTTCATACAGCAACAGCTTCCCAATTTGATTCATTTCAGTGTGAGAAAGGCTTTTTTCAGGTGGGTTTTAGCAGTGACACATTCTTTTCCCCCAGTGGTAATAGGTCCACTTTGGCTGGCAGATATAAGCTGGCCGGTAATTAATTGTGGTTGTTCCTGTTCTGTTGCTGTTGTAAAACTGTCCTGCCACTTGCCGATTTCGATCAAACTCCTACTACAAATTAAGAGAAAGCAGATGACACAGCAGTGCAAAATTGGCCAGCAACTGGACAATTTTGATGAGCAAGACTAGCCCCAAATGCACTAGAGAGGAAAAGCACATGCTATAGGAGTGTAAAATTGGCCTGCAAATCAAGATACAGTATTTGTTTCAAATATGAATATAGCTGTGAGCCAAAATTGACAATGTTTTGGGGGATGGTTGAAGCAGGGTGCAGTGTGGTGTGGTGGGCAGTAAATACACAGAGACCGAGATAGGCAAGAGTAGTATATTGTAGAAAGTTCCAACAATGTATAGCTTGGCCCAGTGGGTAGGCACAGCCATCCAAAGCCACTTACAAACTGTGGTCTGTAGTCTTAGAGGATGCCAACAGGGTCTGCAACGAGGAGCGGAATGTGGCCTGGCTGGTCAACACCCAATGTAGAGGCTTCCTGAAGCAAGGTACACATAGTCCCTGCACTGTCCCTCCTCCTCCAGAACCTATCCCTACCACTAAACGCTTTCCCTGACAGACGGGGAATCTGTTCCTACTTTGACCACTTGCAAAATGCGTGCCAAACCCAGGAGCCAGTTTCTTAAATATACACTGTCCTATCCCAAAATGGCCGTTGAGGTTACGGGGGGGCACCAGTGTCCTATCGGACAGTTGTTGACTGCAGAAGTCATAGGGGAACTGAGCTCCCCATGACTTCCTTCCCCTCCTGCACTGCCGCTTCGGTAGAGCATCATCTACAATGAGTGGTTCAGACTGTACCTGCCTGCATGATGATGTTAAACTATCTATTTATTAGATCTCTTCTGGGGTTCTATTTATAAAATCAATGTGCTTCATGCCTCTGCACACTTTCTGTGGCTATTATGAGGCGCTTTAACTCTCGTTATTAAACTTTTAGTTTATTTGCAGTATTATTATGGAGAATGCAACAGGGGATGCTGGAACATGCAAAGGTGGATGGGAACAGCCAAATCTCTCAAGTGGACAATAGCAGAGTTAAGAATAAAGGCCGAATTACTTCTTTTTTGGAGTATCTATGACATAAAAAAGAACTAACTAACTCAGCCCATCAGTCTTCACCTATAACTAAAATAACAGCTGTGGGTAGACTAACTCATTAATTGTCTTTTTGAAGAACAGAACTTTGATGCTTTATTGAGGTGAAAACAGAATGTTGTAATGTCTGTGTTTGCTAAGGAAAAAAAAAATGATAGGGGGCTATGGTTAAATATTTAATAAAGTGGATTAGTTAGATGAAATATGTTTGATCAAAACTCACATGGCTTTGTTTTCTAACAAAATCATGAGGCTGATAAACAAAGCCAGTGCTGGTGATTAATGGAAGCAGTGACAGCTGCTACTGTGTTGTTATATATTTTTTAAACGTTTACATATATATATATATATATATATATATATATTTTTTTAAGACTGGGTTCACACTATTGCGGATTGGATGCAGAATCTCTGCATCCAATTTGCAATAGCAGGAGAATGTGAATGGCTCTCTCTGGAGCCGGTTACATATCTCCGATGCGGCTCCGATGCAAATTTGCACAGGAGCCCTGTGCATCCTTTTGGTCCGTTTCAGGTCCGAATTCAGCCCAAAATTCGGGCTGAAATCGGACCTTAAACAGTGAACCAGAACGCACAGGACCCCTGCTGGGAGCTGCATCGGCATCCAGTGTGAACCGAGCCTAAATCATTTAAGGAAAAGTATCTTAGAAAAAATACTTTGCTTAAATATTATGTAGCGCCCTGCCCCCAATGATTGGGGCGCTATTGTAAATTTAGGGGGTGTCTGAGCCCATAGTTGGGCTCAGACTGTCAATTTGCAAAAATTGTCTCTGTTCTGGTTGTGGTTTGCCTGATAGCAGTTTCCCTTATTGCCTGTAGGTGGCGTTACCACTTCAGGCACCTGTTGGAACACGGGAAAACCATGGTGTATTGGGTGTCCCTTCTCAGCAGCGGTACAGTGGGAGTGGTGACCCGCTGTGCATGCTGGGGAGGGATACTTACGGGACAGACGCCATTGTGGTGGGTTCTTTTTCGCCTCCTGGCCCTCCTGGCGCGAGGTATGTGTGTGTGGTTCCGGTCTCGGGGCCACGTTGGCCCGAGGCTGCATCGCTATTGAGTAGGCCCAGTTATGATGACTGAGGCCTACAATCCTAAAGGGGATCCCAAGCTGTCTGCCAAGAGGGAGGAAGACCTGCCCTGGAGGAGACCAGCAGAGTGCTAATGTCTCGGGATAGGCCTGGTGACCTTGTTAAGAGGGGATCCACTACTTTAAAAGCCAAGCAGTTCGCCGAATCGGCTTAAAGGCTCTTCAACTGCAAGGCTGGAAGTTCGGGACTGAAATCCTGTGGCAGGGGATTCCTGGCTATCCACATTTGTTCTCATACGGTCTGTGGCAGAGACTGTCCTGAAACTGGTTCGTGCATCATGCCGGTTGCTAGGCCAGGTGAGAGGGGTCTATCCGGGTGAGCGATACCCACTCAAAAGTGAGAGTGATGAATGATTATAGACGTTTCCGTGTGTTCTACAATGTGTACCTGAACTTTCCCCTACTCTTCTTCTACCTTCTACTTTCTACACAAGTTACTGTAGCAAAAATAAAAACAACAGTTGAAGGTTTTACATCTTGTGTGGACATTGCATTTACTACAGACATTCTTGCCCTGACAACGAAGTTTAAAGAAGTTTAAAGAGGTAACGTGGAAACCCAAAAACAAACCAGTAGCTCCTATGGGGGTAGTGTGACAATTATTAAGAAAAATTATAAGAAAAATAATTACCGTATATACTCGAGTATAAGCCGAGTTTTTCAGCACATTATTTTGTGCTGAAAATGCCCCCCTCGAGTCACCTTTTTGTGCCTGATCTCCCAGAATTTGGGGACCCGCTACCGGACGGCCGTAGGTCCCCTGGACCTCAAACCTGGCACACATATAGTCCCATCACTCCTCTATAAGTGTGCAAAGATTGTTGTCTGGGGAACCTACGGCCGGGGAGCAGTGATTTTTCAATACCGGGCACCCCTTCCATAGACTCCAATGTTAAACGGTCATTTCTCCGGTGACTTTGGGGACCCAGTACTGGCCAGTTGTAGGTCCTCTGGACCCAAAACTTGGCACACATGTAGCCCCAGTTCTCCTCTACAAGTGTACAAAGTTTGTTGTCCGGGGGACTTACGGCCAGGGAGCACCGATTTTTCAAAGCCGGGCACCCCTTCCATAGACTCCTATGTTAAACGTCAGTCTAGTCATGGACACAGTGAGGCATGGACACAGTGAGGCATGCACATGGACACAGTGAGGCATGGACACAGTGAGGCATGCACATGGACACAGTGAGGCAAAGTGAGGCACAGTGAGGCATGCAGATGGACACCCTAGGCTTATACTCGAGTCAATACGTTTTCCCAGTTTTTTGTGGTAAAATTAGGTGCCTCGGCTTATATTCCGGTCGGCTTATACTCGTGTATATACGGTATATATAAGTAATGTAAAAAAATACTAAATAAATAAATAAATAAAAACCCATTGCATCAAACTACTGTAAAAAAAAAATCTTAATTTGCCTTCTCCAGACTCCAATGAATTTGGAAAAAATTATTTTCCAAAATTTCACAATCTTCGGCAATTGTCAGTTTGAAGCAACTGAAGTGATCAAGGAGCAAAGAATGAAATGTCTTGCTGAAGGTGTCTTTGCTGAGTGAACTCAGAATTCAGCAACGACTCGCAAACTCTTTATTGAATTCCCCTAATAATCTCATATAAACATCCGGGGAACAACCAAGCGTTATATCACATATATTCTCAGCAAATTCCTTTCTCTAACATTATACTTATAATAAATATAGCCCTCTGTGTACCCTTTGTACAGAGAGTAACAAATCCCCCTTGTGGGTCAAACATCATCCACTACACAATTCCCACAATGTACAGTTCATCCCGTAGATCAGCCCCTCGCAGCTCTTACAATGTACTGTGCATTAACGTGAACCAAGACCCATGTGAGGAAGACCACCAACACTTCAGCCTCAGGGCAGAGCCTAGACCCAGGTGTCTAGAGGTGAAGCCGTCACATCACAGGACTCCAACAGGAAATCACCGTATTAAGAAACAACCGAGACAGAGTTTATTTTTGAACCTCTCAATACTGTGTTATACTCCACTCACTTCTTTCAGCGGGGTATTGCAGTATTTATTTATTTTTACACCATACATTTTAGTGTTTTGTAATTCTGGAAAAAGTTAAACTCCTAAAGGTTGATTAATTTGTACACCTTTTCTTTCTGTAAAAAAAAACGACATGTGTTAACTTATAATAATGTCTTCAGGCCTTGCTTTATTTTGTGGAAAATCCATGACAGTTCATTTCTTTTTTCCCATAAATTCCTTCCCTTCTTAACCAATAGCTATGGAACTGTTTCTAATGCCGCGTACAGGGCCGGGACAAGAGGTGGGCAGGAGGGGCGGCTGCCCCTGGCGCAATGGTTTATTGCAGGGATGGGGGGGCACCCAGACCGTAACCCTAAAGGAAAGGGGGGCGCAGTTTGGCATCTTTGCCCTGGGCACTTGATGACCTTGTCCTGGCACTGGCCGCGTACACATGATCGGAAATTCCGACAACAAATGTCCGATGTGAGCTTTTGGTCTGAAATTCCGACCGTGTGTAGGCTCCATCGGACATTTGCTGTCGGAATTTCCGCCAACAAAAGATTGAGAGCAGGTTCTCTATTTTTCCGACGGAAAAAGTTGTTGTCGGAATTTCCAATCGTCTGTATGCAATTCCGACGCGCAAAAAAACACACATGCTCAGAATCAAGCAGATCATCGCGTGGACCAGGAAGAGCCGGTAAACAGCTTTCCTCGATTCACGCTGACAGGGAGAGCCGATCGGCGGCTCTCCCTGTCAGAGGGGGGGTCTGTGCTGATAATCAGCACATTGATTATCAGCACAGCCCCCATCAAAGGGTGCCCATCAGCTGCCAATAAATGCCCATCACCTGCCAGCCTGTCCCCCTCTATAAAGCCTGTCAGTGCCCATAAAAGTGCAGATCAGTGGCCACTGCCCACAACAGTGCCCAAAAAAGTGCCAGTCAGTGCCCCATCAAAGTGCCAATCAGTGCCACTCAGTAAAGCCTGTCAGTAGCTCCTCATCAGTGCTGCCTATCCAGTGCCACCTATCAGTGCCCATCAGGGCCGCCTATCAGTGCCCGTCAGTGCCATCAGTGCCATCATTGCTGCCTATCAGTGCCCATCAGTTTCAAAATTGTTGCTCTTTTTTCGTTTAGCACAAAAATTTAAAAACGCACAGGTGATCAAATTCCACCAAAAGAAAGCTATATTTGTATGAAAAAAATGATAAACATTTTGTTTGGGTACAGTGGTGCATGACCGCACAATTGTCATTCAAAGTGTAACAGCGCTGGAAGCTAAAAATTGTCCTGGGCAAGAAGGGGGGAAAGTGCCTGGTATTGAAGTGGTTAATTGGATATGTTTTATAACCGGAGTAGAATTGTTTTTTTTTTTTATGTTTGGTCTTTTTTCGTCTTTTAAAAAAAAAAAAAAAAAAAACTGTGGTGATTAAATAAAACCACAGAAGAAAGCTCTATGTGTGTGGAAAAAAATTATATCAATTAAATTTGAGTACAGTGTTACATGACTGAGCAATTACCAGTTAACCACTTACCAACCGTAGTGGGTACACCTGCAGGCATCATCCATGTACTGTATAGACATTTTTAGCCGGCGATTCCCTGCACTGCAAAACTGATTTGATTTGCTGAACAGCCACTTGATCTCTTCTGTGGGTGGCCTCCTATGACTACCAATGCAGCCGATAAGACATAGATCTGTCGGATCAGCTGCTTTCATAGCTGCTAATGACCAGGTAAACATATAGGCGGAACCAGAAGTGAGAAAATACTCGTTGCTTTCGGTTTCCGGGTCACAGAAAGTAAAAAGCAATGTCAGTTCCTCTCTCTCTCTCAGAGGCGTTGCTAGGGGGTGCGGGGGGTGCGGTCCGCCCCCGGGTGACACCCGCTAGAGGGGTGACACCCTCCCTTTTTTTTTTTTTTTTTTTATTTATTTTTTTTTTTTTTTTTACAGCTGACCCATTCATTGATTAATTTCACCCCGCTGGGCTGGAAGCCTGGAACAACACCTCCAGCGCCGCGGCCGCGCCTGGTGTGTGTCCTCCGGCTCCTTATTCTTCCTATTCCTAAATTCCAATCCTCCTCCCTACCCTACAGAGCCAGCGAGCGACTCAGTCTGTCACATCATCACACTGCACTGTGATGATGTGACGACACGCACTAGCGTTGCTAGCCAGGTGCGGGGGGGGCGGGCCGCACCCGGGTGACACCCACCAGAGGGGTGACACCCGTGGGTAGCGCAGCGGCACCACACTGACATTGCCCGCTGCCCTGTGCCTTAGGCTCACGCTGCGGCTGTGTCCCTCAGCGGAGCGGAAGGAAGCCGCCGCCCCCTCTGCCTCCTCTCTGTTTACATCCACAGAGGAGGAGGAGGAGCCCGCGCTCGAGAGACACACCGCTGTGTGTATCTGCCGCTCTGTTCTGAGGTCTGTAAGGTAAGGGGGGCATCTTTACTGATGGGGGGAGGGGGTGTCTGTACTGCTGGGGTCTGCACTAGGGGGAGTTTGCACCAGGGGGGCTGTAACTGAGGGGGTGTCTGTACTGAGGGGGGTCTGGTACCAAGGGGGTGTCTGTACTGAGGGGGGTGTCTGTACTGAGGGGGGTGTCTGTAACTGAGGGGGTGTCTGTACGAGGGGTGTCTGGTACTGTGGGGGGTGTCTGTAACTGAGGGGGGTGTCTGTAACTGAGGAGGTCTGCACTGAGGTGGGGGTGTCTGTACTGATGGAGCGGTCTGTACTGAGGTGGGGGTGTCTGTACTGAGGGGGTGTCTGTACTGAGGGGGGTGTATGTACTGAGGGGGATGTCTGTAACTGAGGGGGGTGTCTGTAACTGAGGGGGGGTCTTTAACTGAGGGGGGGTCTTTAACTGAGGGTGTGTCTGTAACTGAGGGGGTGTCTGTAACTGAGGGGTGGTCTGTACGAGGGGGAGTCTGTACGAGGGGGAGTCTGTACGAGGGGGTGTCTGTTACTGAGGGGGGTGTCTGTACTGAGGGGGGTGTCTGTACTGAGGGGGGTGTCTGTACGAGGGGTGTCTGTAACTGAGGGGGGTGTCTGCAACTGAGGGGGTCTGCACTGAGGTGGCGGTGTCTGTACTGATGGAGCGGTCTGCACTGAGGTGGGGGTTCATACTGAGGGAGGCGGGTCTATATTGATGGCGGAGAGTCTGTACTTAGTGGAGCGGGTTTGTACTGAGGGAAGGGATCTATACTGTGGGGGTGGGGTCTGTAGTTAGTGGAGGGGGGTCTGTACTGAGGGGGGACTATAGTTGTTGGGGGGTGACGCCATTTTTTTTCGCACCGGGTGACACCAACCCTAGTGACGCCACTGCTCTCTCTCTCTGCGCTGTGCAGCCATTGCCCCCAGTCGCATTGTTCCCGGGGCTCTGAAGCCTGGAAGCGATGCGATGGCTGCACAGCACAGAGAGAGAGAGGAACTGACATTGTGTGAGCATGTCGTCACTTCTGGATCCGCCTCTCTATTTACCTGATCATTAGCAGCCAGGAAAGCAGCCGATCAGACCAATCTGTGTCTGATCAGCTGCACTGGAGGCCAGACGAGAGATTGGGAGTCTAATAGACCCCAGATCTCTCTATAAATAGGACCTGTCACGGCCCATGCTGTCACAAAGCATGTTGTTCATACTTGCCAAGAATTCCGATTTTCCCGGGACAGTCCCGATTTTTGGACCCTCGTCCCAATCGGAGCTCTTCCCCATAAAAATCCTGTGATTTTGATTTTGTCCCAGGAAATCAGGACTTTTTTTTCGGCAAGAACGACAGCAGGCTACAAAAAGATGTCCGCCGCCCCGAGGAGTCTTTCCCCGTGTGTTCAGTGGAGAGGGGGTGGTGAGCCAATCGGCTTCTCTCTTCAGTTATACAAGTAGACATTTCTCTTGTACACTGAAGCCGATTGGTTGAACTCACTGTAAACAAGCCGGGAACTCATGCAGCTGCCGCCAACCCTCTGCCCCATGTCCAACAAGAGGGGACACAGGACTCAGGCTCTGCTGGTGGGGACACAGGACTCAGGCTCTCCTGATGGGGACAACACTGATGTAAGGAGGGGCTCTGCTGCTGGGGACACTGATGTAAGGAGTAAGAAGTGGCTCCGCTACTGGGGACACTGATGTAAGGAGGGGCTCCACTGCTGGGGACACTGATGTAAGGAGGGGCTCCGCTGCTGGGGACACTGATGTAAAGAAGGGGCTCCACTGCTGGGGACACTGATGTAAGGAGGGGCTCCACTGCTGGGGACACTGATGTAAAGAAGGGGCTCTGCTGCTGGGGACACTGATGTAAGGAGGGGCTCTGCTGCTGGGGACACTGATGTAAGGACTCAGGCTCTGCTGGGGACACTGATGTAAGAAGGGGCTCTGCTGCTGGTGACAACGATGTAAGGAGGGGCTCAACTGGGGGCACCTGATATAAGGAGGGACTCTACTGGGAATGCCTGATGTAATGAGGGACTCTGCTGGGGGCACCAGATGTAAGGACGGACTCTGCTGAGAATGCCTGATGTAAGGAGGGACTCCACTGGGGGCACTCTGCTGGGGGCACCTGATGTAAGGACGGACTCTGCTGGGGGCACCTAATGTAAGGACATACTTTTCTGGGGGCACCTGATGTAAGGGCAGACTCTGCTGGGTGCACCTGATGTAAGGGCAGACCCTACTGGGGGCACCTGATGTAAGGGCGGACTCTGCTGGGGGCACTGATGTAAGGACTGACTCTGCTGGGGGCACCTGATGTAAGGATGGACTCTGCTGGGGGCACCTAATGTAAGGACAGACCTTTCTGGGGGCACCTGATGTAAGGGCAGACTCTGCTGGGGGCACCTGATGTAAGGACAGACTCTGCTGGGGGCACGTGATGTAAGGGCAGACTATACTGGGGGCACCTGATGTAAGGGCGGACTCTGCTGAGGGCATTGATGTAAGGACTGACTCTGCTGGGGGCACCTGATGTAAGAACGGACTCTGCAGGGGGCACCTGATGTAAGGACGGACTCTGCTGGGGGCACCTGATGTAAGGAGGGACTCTGCTGGGGGCACCTAATGTAAGGACAGACTTTTCTGGAGGCACCTGATGTAAGGGCAGACTCTACTGGGGGCACCTGATGTAAGGGCGGACTCTGCTGGGGGCACTGATGTAAGGACTGACTCTGCTGGGGGCACCTGATGTAAGAACGGACTCTGCTGGGGGCACCTGATATAAGGAGGGACTCTGCTGAGAATGCCTGATGTAAGGAGGGATACCACTGGGGGCACCTGATGGCAGGCAACGTGGCAGGTGACACACTCAGGGCTCCCACTGATTCAGCATTATGGTGAGTTGAATGATTTTGTTTTATATTACAATGTAATAGAAATAATGTGTTTCAATCATCCTGACACCATAACAACCATGGTGCCGGGATGATTAAAGAGCTAACACCAGATGTTTGGAGTATTTTAACTGCTGATTGTTAAACTTTATGGAATAAACATATTTCTATTGTGGTGTAGGATCTGGGCCTGCTGTCCCTCCATCCCTCTTTGTTTCCTTCCTTCTCTCTCCTTCTCTCTTCTTCCCTCCCTCCCTCCCTATCTCTTTCTTTCTCTCTCTCCTTCCCTTTGTCTCCCTTCATCCCTCGTTCATCTCAGACTCTAACCACACCCCATTTGAGCCACGCCCATTTAAGCCACACCCAATAGTTCACGTAAATCACGCCCATTTTTTTGCATCGACACGCTTCACCGCATTTATCTTTCCCCACTATGCCACGCCTACTAACAAATTCCCCGCCCCCTAACTATAATAAGACTCCGCCCACAGGCAAACAAGTGTCCCTATAATTTTTTTTACAATGTTGGCAACTATGGTTGTTCATCCCTTGTGATAGCAATAAATGTATTACAACAAAACTAATACAGTGTAAAAAAAAAAGTTTTATGTTAAGCGCCCCCATGCTTACGAGCAAATGCGAATGCATACGTTACTCCCGCACGCATATGTAAACAGTGATCGCTCCACACATGTGAGGTATTGTCACGGACGTCAGAGTGAGACCAATAATTTTAGCACCAGACCTTTTGTGTATCTCTAAACTGGTAACCTGTAAAGGCATGTAAAGCGTTGCCTTATGGAGAGGTTTAAGTACAGTAGTTTGTTACCATTCCACGGGCGGTCGCAATTTGAAAGCGTGGCATGTTTGGTATCTATTTACTCAACGTAACATCATCTTTTAGATTTTATGAAAAAAATGTGGTATTATATCGTGTTTGTGTGCAATGAAAATCATTAAAATTGCCTGAAAGAGAATGGCGTGGCTACCCTTGGGAATATACATATATAAAGATATACAGTATACTGAATGGTTGCTATGGGTTACAGGCCCTTGCCTATTGCTCCTTGATTTCTTAATACATTGTTTTTGTCCCCTTCTGCCTTTGAATAGGATACAGAGATGACATGAATCCAGCAGATGAGATTTGGTGTTTGAGCAGATGAATATGGGCTTTATACTGTCTGTCAACAAGAGCAAGCTATTCATAATTTCTCCTCAGACAAGTGAAATTGATCAGACAAGTCAGTCAGTGTCATGGAGGGCCGTTTGTCACTTCATAAGCGGCAGCAATCTGCTGTCGTATAAATTCAGGAGTGATGCCGGCTGAATTCCATCAAGCGGAGGGAGTAGATAGTGTCCCTCCATCTATAATTGGTTCAGCCCTTTCCTGTCACAATCTACATCCCCGTCATCTTTCCTCAGAATGACACCAGGAAAAGAACAAGTGCTGTCAGACATCATTGAATGGCATATGTGTCCCGGTATTGTGATGCTGATGTAGTCTGTGGCAAGTCCCAATGTTTTATAGACAATAATACATCAATGCCTTCTTGATGCTGAGGGACTACAAATCCCATCACATACTCCAGCATCAACATGCAATTTTAGAAGCTCTCTAGGTCCTGACACTGGAAAGTAAAAAAAAAAGCAAGGTGCAAAGGAACTGAGGAGGAATTGAATCAATTTAATCCATAGCTGAAGCCTCGTACACACGACCGGTTTTCTCGGCAAGAAACGACAAGAAAACTGCTGGGAGAGCTTTCTTGCAGAGAAAACCGTTCGTGTGTATGGTTTCTCTTCGAGAAAACTGCCGGGAATCTCGACGAGAGAAAAAAAGAGAACCTGCTCTCTATTTTCTCGTCAGGATTCTCGTTTTTCTCGTTGGTATTCTCGTCGGTAAACAACGAGAAAAGCGGTCGTGTGTATGCTTTTCCGAGTCTTAAAAAAACACGCATGCTCAGAATCAAGTATGAGACGGGAGCTCTCCTGGAAAAACTAGCGTTCGTAATGGAGATAGCACATTCGTCACGCTGTAAATTATTGCATCGTTTAAATGGTGCACGAAGACTGAAAAGCGAGAATCGTCTCTCCCCAAACTTTTACTAACACGCGGTAATCAGCAAAAGCAGCCCAAGGGGTGGCGCCATTGGAATCGAACTTCCCCTTTATACTGCTGTCGTACATGTTGTACATCACCGCAAGATTTTTAATTGACAGTGTGTATGCAAGGAAAGCTTGACAAGAATCCCGTCAAGCTTGACAAGAATCTCGTCGAGAAAACCAACGTTTTTTTTTTACGACGGGATTCTCGGCCTTGTATACGAGGCTTAAGGGAGTATTACTTGAACATGGCCATTTCCCTTTACATAATTATTACATGCCTGATGAGGGGGTCCTGTGTGGCCCCAAAAACTTGCACCTTTACTGCTGTGATATGGTCACTTTAATAAACATTTGGATGCTATCTTAAAGTGGTTGTAAAAATAGTTACACCTTTTACCTACAGGTAAGCCTATAATAAGGCTTACCTGTAGGTACTGGAAATATCTCTTAAACCTGCATGATTAAAGAGATATTTACCATATACGCTTGCGCCAACATCATCGGCGCATGCGCACTGAAGAAAGGGCACTTTCTAAAGGGCCCATGCCATGACCAGCGGCTCCCACGCGCAATGCGCGGGAGTGACGTCATGCGACTCCGGCCAGTCACAGAGACGGAGTCCATGGACCTGGAGGAAAGAGGGGTGAAGATGGATGCGGCCACCAGCGAGGACAGCTGGGACATTGTGGGCTTCTTTTGCAGGTAAGTGCAACATAATGGGCTAGAATGCGTTGCATACTAGCCCATTATGCTTTTACTTTGCAGGGGAAAAAAGAGGAAGTAAAACCCATCAGGGTTTACTTCCTCTTTAAAGATCCATGGTGTGCCTCAGCTTTACTGAATACGCCCCTCTTGTGTGTGCCATCTTAAAGTGTTTGATAACACAAATGTGCAAAGCTGTGCCAGCCCCTCTATGATAGCCAGGCATAGCACACTGCATTAGTCTTTTATAAAAATGAGCCATATAAATATGTTTTTTAGGGCGATCTTCAAGCTGGTCACGTGACTCGCGCCCGCTGTATTCCTCCAATGGATGGCTTCTGCAGGAGGGGCCGAGACCTCCCTTTGACCTCAACCAGGGAGATCACATGGCCGCTCAGCCGCTCCAGCAGTAGCCCTGAGTCACGTGACTGGCCTGAAGATCGCTCTAAAATTGTATTTACATGCCTCATTTTTATAAAATACTAATACATTGTGCTATGCCTGCCTATAATAAAAGGGCTGGCAGTGAACATTTGTAAAAGTTTATTTCCACCAATAGCAGTGGGGATGGGGGGGGGGGGGGAGACAGAGACACAGAACAAGGAGCTGACAGGAAGTGGAGGGGGTGAGGGGGAGAGAGGAGAGCAGAGAGGACAGCTGCGGATGACGAAGGGACGTACTCTGACCACAGTAGTCAGGGCTCAGCAGCCCTGATTATCATGGTCAGCGCAGAGAGGGGGATACAGAAAGTGGCAGGATCAGGCAGGTTTTTTACAGTTTAGAGGGGGGCAGATTACACAGCACTGCTTTAAGGGAACAGGATCTGTATTTTTTTAGGGGGTTAACAAACACTTTAAGCTTACCACACATGTTACAATCTGATTGTACAATCTCCTTTAGATATACCAATAGGTTTGTACAAGAGCTTGCATGATTGGATACACGTTTGTTTGAATAGGTATTACATTGTTTTGGTAGATCTAAAGTTGATCGTACAGAGATTTTTTATTATTATTATTATTATTTTTATTTGTATTTCTTTTTAGTATATAGAAACATAGAATACTAATGGCAGAAAAAAAAAAGTGGTCCATTGATATATATATATACTAATATATAAATATAAATGGGGCAGACTAGATGGGTTACTTGTCTCTTTTCTGCTATCACTCATCTATGTTTCTATGTACAATAAAGAAGAAATACAAGTGATAATAAATTCTAAGAATTAACAATATATATATATATATATATATATATATATATATATATATATATACATATATATATATATATATATATATTATATATAGATGTAGATCTATATATTTTTTATACTTCCTGTCTGAGTATTACAGATTGTATGGTTAGATTGTACTGTACAGTGTATGGTAAGCTTCACAGCCTTTCTGTTATGTTCATTAACAGCATATGAAACAGAATTTATCACTGTGTCTCCACAGACTCTGTTTCAAAGTGGTGTCCCTTGAAGCCAATTCAAAAACCTTACCAGTAATAAATGTATTTAAAATAAAATATATTAACTATTTAACCCCTTATTAACCTGTAGTTAACTCCAATTTACCCTAACAAATCCCCCACTCCCATTAGTTAAATTAAGTGATTTCCATGTTTTCAACCATGATTATTTAAACTGACTGTGTGTGTGGTTGGAGGTGTTGGGAGTCCACTGTCGGTGGAGCCTGTAACGGAGGATGATTCCGTATCTACTGGGAATTACCTGCCCGCAGAAATGTACGACACCTCTGACCTAGAGTTGCTGTCATATGCCGGCGATGATGGCGAGATCGATGAGGTCTTTCACCGCAAGGGTTGGGACAGGATGCCATTACTCACGCTCCATGCGCCAAAGGATCTGCCTATGTCTACAGTGGATAGTACACCCCGGGTGGAGGTCCCAGAGCCCAGAGAGAAATCTGGTCTCCTGCCTACCCTTCCATCCTCCGGATCACCTACTGCTTCATCTGTTCCGGTGACGGGAACCCAACGTTCATCACTGCGGGCTCCTAGGCCCAAGCCAACGGAGGTAGTTAAAGTACCTCGGCATCCTGAGTCTATTGTCCAGCCTGGAGAAGGAGACGGTGCCACAATGCCACCTCTGGCCTGGCTACAGCAGCTCTTCTGTCAGAGAGTTGCCCGTGAGTATGGGTGGGAGTACCCATACCTACCCCGGGACTTGCTTTTTGAAGTGGAGGTCCTGCGGCAGGAATGGTATGATGAGTTTGTCTGGGAAAAGCTCAAAGTGCCCCATGCTCGCCGATATCTTTCGTGCTCATCCCCCATGTCTAAGAAGTTCAAAGACTGTAAGGCGGAGTGGATGTTGGGTCGGCACATCCATGCGGACGGGATGCTTATTTGTCGCAAGGATGGAGAGAACATTGAATATAATGTGGAGACTTTCGATAAGCACTTGAAGCCCCTGTTCCTGCCGCACCCAAAGTTCTACCTTTAGGAGGAAAAGACTCCTGTATGCTCTGTTTATTGTTCTTTGCTGAACTTGCCAGAACACAAGGACTGTGCCCTATTTTTTTTTTTATTTGGGCGTTTTACTCTTTGAAGAAATGGGAGCTGTTACTGTTTGTTCTCCCTCTTTCTCCCTGCACTGCAAAGAAGATAATGACTTTGGGGTGTAGTTAGTGTAGACACAGTGAAAGAAGAAGGAAAGTTGTCTGGATGATTTGGCCAAGTGTCAATACCGTGGCACTGTCACCAGGTGGCAGTGCTGCACAACGACAGTTTTTTTTTTTTTTTTACACTTGCGCCACCATACTCATTGGAGCGAATGGGCCTTTTCAAGGACAGGCCCGTTCATTCCAAGAAAGCACACATTGTGGTAGGATGTTTTTTTTTTTCCCTTCTGCAGGAGATTCATCTGTCAAGGCTGCTGAAAATGGGTGGTCCTTAGATAGCCAGGGGGAGGATTGTGCATGTGTAAATGTCAGAAGTGTCTTATTGAAAGTTTTATAGTTTTACTGTTTTATGTTTCCCTTTCCCATTCTAGGTCTTGGCACAATTCAGGACTAAATTGTATGGTTTCGTTTCTGGGCGGAGCTTATGTCACCACCTTTATGGGATGTGAGTTCGGACCAGACACTGGGGACCAGTGTCAAATCACCGGGGGGAGAGTGTAGCGGGCATTTAAATTTGGGGGGGGAGCATCTGGGTTATTCAACCCAGATGTACTGATTGCTAGGGAGTCTGAGAATCCCTTTTGTGGTTCTTGGAGGACTCTGGTTGTGCAATGTTCCCTGCGGCCTGCAGGTGGCGTTGTCGCCCTGGGACGGAGTTGAATCCGCACCGCAAGACTGTTCCTTTTTGTCCTTTCCTGGCGCTGGTACAGCGGGGCAGGTAACCCGCTGTGACGCATAGGGAGAGGAGATAAAAGGGGCGGACGCCCTGACCTTGGGGTTCAGAGTTGGAGGACGCAGTCGCGCCCAGGCACCTTCAGCCTGGGTGCTGGCGTTCCAGAGTTCCAGGCCCAGGTGCCCTTGACCTGGCCGGAGCGAGGGATGGAGTCCATCCCAGGCACCTTAAGCCTGGGGTGAGGTACTATGACCAAGGCCTGGGGCCCAGTAACTTCAACTGGGTTCCGCGAGGGTGGAGGAGTCCGAGGGGCCCTAAGGTGTTGGGACCCGTATCTGAGGTGAGGAGGCCGGGGAGTGTAACCCTTCCGAATAGCCCGGTACAGCATTAATCTGGTGACGGCGGGGGCTCTGGTAACTCTCTTGGAGGGATGTCTTCCCCCTGACAGGGGCTGCAGCGTAGCGAAGGTAACTCCAGTTCCTGTTCATTAGAGTCGAGGGAAGAGACTTTACAGCCACTGTGCTTAGCAACCGTTGGTGAAACCTCAACGGTTTAGTTTTCTTTGAGGATTGTGCCTTGACCTACTCCCCACCAGTAAAGGACTATTTGTTTGCCGTTATGGAATAAATAAGTGTTGGACCTTTTCAGTGTGTGGTACTCCAATTACTGGGAGCAAAGGGGGTTATCAGCAGAACAGACTTGGCTCTGAGCGTATACACAGCCCAAAGGTAATCTGGTGCTGGCCTTCACCTCTACATGCTGTAATCTAGAGGACATGGGCCGTGGCGCACCTCGCTCTCCCCTTCAAGGTACCCCTAGACCGGAGCCAAAGTAACCGCTAAAGAAGAGAGGGTGAGGCCGCTACAATTAGTTTATTTTTTTTTCTATCTATGCCCTATTCCCTTCATTTCATGTCCTGGAGATGCAACAGGAAGTGAAGAAAACATCTACACAGTAAGGGAAATTTCACTCTTAGACAGTTTTCCTCTTTTAAAGGTTTATCCTAACCTCTTGAATGAATGAGTGACTTGTATAGCGCTACACATGCAAACTGAATCGCCTCTAGGCGCTTTTGCAGCCAGTATCTGCTTGGCTGGTGTGGTCATTTTACCCCGTAGGATCTCGACATGCTTGGGACACACATATATACATATATACTGGGCCAATTTTTTTTTTAAACTCTTTATTTATAATTTTCTATAACACAACATACAGAAAGAAAGAAAAGGCATGAAAGAAAAATAAATATATACATATATATATATATATATATATATATATATATATATATATATATATATATATATATATACATACACACATACACATACATACATACACACATATATATATACATATACACATATACACACACATACACATACACACATACATACATATGAAAAATAAATAAGTAAATACATAAATAAATAAATAAATAAATAAGAGCAGCTGCTCATGTCAATGTTCCACACATCACATATGACCTACTTAATCAACATTATAAGAATATAAATATTTTACTGTAGCTTCCGAAAATATAAAGGTAATCAATTAACCAATATTTTCATTTTCCAAGTTAGTAGGTCTCGCCCACCCCATATTGGGAACAAACTGTAGGCGAAGACCCATCAACCTGTTGCTAAATTCGTTATAACAAATGTATTATCTACTTAGCTAAGCTTGAGATAGGTAACTAAAGAACTACAAAGAACAGTTTTTTAGATATTTAGAAGCTCTAGGGTGGACCATCCAATTTTGCAATTTTTCTTTAAAGTTATCTGTGTTGTAATTTTTGTATGCCAACATCAGTTCATATTGAGCTTGAATATTCAGTCTAATTATGACATTGGTTAGGTTTGGAGTTTCAAAGGATTTCCATAGACTGGATATTGTGAGTCTGGCTGCTATCAGTGTATGGGCTACAATAGTTCTATACATTATAGGGTATATGTCTAGATTTATTCCTAGAAGGGCCATGGCAGGGGTGAGATCCAGCAAATTGCCAGTGAGATCCGCTAAAAACACTGAGACAGAATTCCAGAAACTGTGTATATTTTTACAGCTCCATAGGGTATGATGAAGATTCCCTATTTGCTCATTGCATCTCCAACAGATCGGTGAAGCTGTGGGATATATCTTTGATAGTCTATATGGCGTCATATACCATCTGTTTAAAATTTTTTGGGAGTTATCCCAGTGATCAGTACAAGAGGAAGCCTTCCTGAATATTAAAATTGCTTTCCTCCATTGGGTACCTGTGAACGTCTCAGATAAATCTTTTTCCCACTTGAGCATATGGGGGTTTTTGTAGTCTGTGGGGTATGTGGTGAGAAGGTCATAAAATAAAGAGATACCCCTCACTTTTTGGTCTTTATTGTTTGTTAAATAATGCCAAATTGAGGCCGGAATATTTATATTGTTATGGGGAAGGAAGTTTTTTAGTCTAGAACATTTTGCTATTTTACCCATTACCAACTCTTTATAGCTTACAGGTAGTTCATTATAAATGTTGTATCCCTGTTTGACCCATTCTTTTGATGTAATGCGGATTTTGCAGTAATCTATTATTTTCACTGGTATTTGTACTGTAACATTATTGTCCCAATTTTTTGTTTTGGATAAAACGTGTTTCCATGCTATCAAGGTGGCTCTAATACTAATTAGGTTGGGGATGTTGATTTTTTTAAGTAAGTGGCTAGCCATAGAAAGTGCATACAGGTCGTATCCTAGTGTTGCCTCCCTTTCAATAGTTGCCCATAATTTATCCTCTGAAGGGGAGAACCAGTGTTTCATTTGATCTAGTAGTGAGGCGTAATAGTAACTTTTTACTTCCGGTAATCCCATTCCTCCCACTGTTTTATTGGAAGTCAGTATGGAAAATGCCACTCTAGGTTTTTTCCCATTCCAGATAAAATTTTTGAGTTTCTTATTAATTTGTGTGAAAAATTTATTGGGAATAATAGTAGGGAGGGAGCGGAAATAATATAATATTTTGGGTAGTGTTTGCATTTTAAAGGCTGCTATTCTCCCTACCCATGTGAGTTGAGTTTTTTGTATATTTTGAAGATCTTTTTGTACTATTTCTAGGAGTGTGGGGAAGTTAATTTCATACATTTTGGAGGGCGGGTAAGTAAGTTTAATCCCTAAATATGATAAAGAAGTTGTATCCCAGTTAAAACCATATTTTTCTCGCATACTTTTAATTTGGTCAGGAGATAAGTTCATTGGTAATACATTGCATTTATTTTTGTTAATTTTGTAGTAGGATATTTTGCCATAATGGTCTAGTATATTTTGTGCAGCAGGTAATGATGCGTCTGGGTTAGTTAATGATAATATGATATCGTCCGCAAATAGTCCGATTTTGTGTTCGTATTGTCCTATTTTTATACCTTTAATGTATGGGTTTATTCGTATGGATTCTGCCAAAGGTTCTATCGCTAATGAAAATATCAGGGGGGATAGAGGGCACCCTTGTCTAGTTCCGTTAGTGAGGTTAAATCTTTTAGAGATTGAGCCTGATGTAGATACTCTGGCTGAAGGTTGTGTATAGAGTGACATAATAGCAGTATGTATAAATCCCTTGAATCCAAATTTTGTTAATGCCTTAGATATGTAGTCCCAGTGCATTCTATCAAATGCCTTTTCGGCGTCTATAGCTAATAGAAGGGAAGGTGTTCTTTCGTTATCTATCTGGTTAATCAGGTTTAGAATTCTTCTCGTACCATCTGGTGCTTGTCTGCCCTTAATAAATCCTACTTGGTCAGGTTTAATGAGATAGGGGGTAGTTTCTAGCAGTCTATTTGCCAATATTTTAGCGTAAATTTTCAGGTCTGTATTCAATAACGAAATGGGACGGTAGTTAATGGGGGATGTAGGGTCTTTTTCTGTTTTAGGTATTGTAATTATGATTGCCTCTAACATTTATATACTGGGCCAATTTTGACAAGATCCAATTAACCTACCAGCATGTCTTTGGAGTGTGGGAGAAAACCGGAGTACTCGGAGGAAACCCACGCAGACACAGGGAGAACATGCAAACTCCAGGCAGATGGTGTCGTGGTCGGGATACGAACCAGTGCTGCTAGGTGAAAGTGCTAACCACTACACCACTGTGCTGCCCCCATCACTGTTTATGCAAATGTGAGAAACAATCAGCGCCACCCTAATAATTAATCAAGTGCAAAATTGCAGCCGCTATACATTTTAAGTGAAATTACTACACTTTAAAAAAAAAAACAACATATATATATATATATATGTACCAAAGGACACACACATACACACAATGCAACGCTACTACAGTGGTAAATTCAATGCTATACTTAGTGCTAAATATAAATAAAATTCAAATTCATGAAAAATATATAATAAATGTCCCATAAATCAATATAAATCTTGATAGTAGTGCTCCAGTGTTATTATCATATCACCGTTCTTCTCAATAATTCTTATGCTTGTGCACAGCACCACCAATAGGGATGAGCCGAACACCCCCCGGTTCGGTTCGCATCCAGAACATGCGCACAGGCAAAAAATTAGTTCGAACACGCGAACACCATTAAAGTCTATGGGACACGAACATGAAAAATCAAAAGTGCTAATTTTAAAGGTTAATATGCAAGTTATTATCATAAAAAGTTTTTGGGGACCCGGGTCCTGCCCCAGGGGACATGTATCAATGCAAAAAAAAGTTTTAAAAACTGCAATTTTTTCGGGAGCAGTGTTTTTAACAATGCTTAAAGTGAAACAATAAAAGTGAAATATTCCTTAAATTTTGTACCTGGGGGGGTGTCTATAGTATGCCTGTAAAGTAGCGCATATTTCCCATGTTTAGAACTGGCCCTGCACAAAATGTCATTTCTGAAGGAAAAAAAGTCATTTAAAACTACTCTCGGCTATAATGAATTGTCGGGTCCCGGCAATACAGATAAAAGTCATTGAAAAAAATGGCATGGGTTCCCCCCCAGTCCATTACCAGGCCCCTTGGGTCTGGTATGAATATTAAGGGGAACCCCAAATGAAAAAAAAAAAAAAAAAGTGTGAGGGTCCCCCCAAATTCCATTACCAGGCCCTTCAGGTCTGGTATGGATATTAAGGGGAACCCTGCACCTTTTTTTTAAAAAATGGCGTAGGGGTCCCCCTAAAAATCCATACCAGACCCTTTAGGTCTGGTATGGATTTTAAGGGGAAGCCCGCACCAAAAAAAAAAATGGATCGGGGTTCCCCCAAAAATACATACCAGACCCTTATCCGAGCACGCAACCTGGCAGGCCACAGGAAAAGAGGGAGGACTAGAGAGTGCCCCCCCTCCTGAACCGTACCAGGCCACATGCCCTCAACATGGGGAGGATGTCCCCATGTTGATGGGGACAAGGGCCTCATCCCCACAACCCTTGCCCTGTGGTTGTTGGGGTCTGTGGGTGGGGGGCTTATTGGAATCTGGAAGCCCCCTTTAACAAAGTGGACTCCTAGATTCCGCCCCCCCCCATGTGAATTGATAACAGGGTAAATTGTACCCCTACCATTTCACAAAAGAAAGTGTCAAAAATGTTAAAAACCACACAGACACAGTTGGGACAAGTCCTTTAATAAAAAATAAAAAAAAGAAAGAAAAAATTCCAACGATACGGAACCCCACGCCATTTTTTTTTTAATTATTTTTTTTTTTTTACATTTTTTAATTTTGATTATGTAGCGGGGTGTTCCCCTATATTGGGAAGAAACTACATTACCCATAACCCCATTCTTGTTGTGACGTTCCACCGCAGAGACTCATGGGAGGGGTTATAAAAGGAAGAGGCGGGGCCGGGCTCGGCCTCTTTGGCGACACGAGACTTCACGGACGGATCCTCCTGTGCGGATGTGTCGGAGGGGCAAGGCCTGAAGCCTGAGGCCTTGCTCTGCACCGAAGAGCCTTCCATCCTCCCCTCTGCGAGCCTGGGTGGCATCTGACTTTGTGAGCTACCGCCTTGTCGGATCAGGGACCCGATCGTTGGAGAGATCGAGAGTGTGTGACACGGCCGGTGGAGGTTTTCCCGGACTGGATCCGTAGTCCGGCGGGTGAGAGGGCATAAGCCCAGCTTAGATACTGTTGCTGTGTATAGGCCTATAGACTGCCGTGGCCTACAAGTTATTTTCATACCCCTTGGATTACAAAGTTATACTCTGTTTAAGTGCACCACCATTACAGACCTGCCGGTGAAGAAAGAAGGACTAAGCTAAATATTAGAACCAGGCCTGGTGGGGATTCTAGCGTGTTTGATTGCTGCGCCATAGGGCACTTAGTAACGGTCGCCCGTATGGCGCACTTGTAGCGTGTGTTACTATATAGTGTGTTAGAGTGGCAGGACGCTGCCCTTAGGAGTGATTGTTTAGAACTGTGATTATTGTTACCCCTTTTATTCATATTGAGAATTGATGAGTAAAACACTTTACCTATTACAATTCATTACTGTGTCCTTGCTTAGTTATTCTATTGCATAGGACATATCATTGATTGTTAGTACTAGCTGTGCCAGAAGGGGATAGAGCCTATTGCCGGGGGTTGGCGGAGCTGCACTCAGGGCCCAAAATCTAATTCTGCGGCCTCCTTAGTTGGAGGTATCGCTACACGTGGGGGTTCTCGTCCGGGATCCTGATGCAGCAAGCGAACGCCAGAAGTGCCGGCATGGACCCCATGGATCCAAGAGCGGTAGAAGAGTGGTGCAAAGCCGCTAATACAGAGCCAAAACAGTCGATAGCCATTAGCCTTCCTGGCGAGAAATGGTCAAGTGAGACGGTAGAGGAACTGCTGAGTTCAGTGTCCCCAGATCACACACCGTGGGTGATAGACATGAAGACAGACCCAAACATCTCATATCAATACGCATTAGTGGAATATTGGGACGGGATGCCAGAGGCCTGTAAGCACAAGTGTCTGCGGACGCCAGACAACAGAACATTTAGGCTGGCGCACGCAATAACTGTAGAAAGGGAACCATCCCCTACGGGATCGCCACAGGCTGCGGCCCGAACTACACCTGAAAGAGAAGACAGGGCGCCACCTCCGGTGGCACCTGCATCGGCCACTGCTATATCACCAGAACTGATAAATGCAATAGGGGATTTGCTAGCCAAATGTCAGAAGACAAGTACGGTGCATGTGGAAACTAGCTACCGGAGACTAAAAATATTCTCAGGGAAGCTCCCTGTCCCGGCAGGGGAAGAAGATTTTGATACTTGGGTGGAACAGGCATTACAGGCAGTGGAGGCATGGGAGGTGCCGGAGGCACAGAAGAGGCAGCGAGTGTTAGAAAGCCTTAAAGGTGCAGCAGCAGAAGCAGTGAAAAGTTTCCGGTTTGGGAATGCAGGGTGCACGGCGCAGGATTGTCTAGCTATGCTGCAGGAAGAGTTTGGTCAATTAGACAAGGTGACAGAGACGGTCTACCAGTTTGAACACACTTTCCAAAAACCGGAGGAGAAACTTTCCGAGTATGTCAGAAGGCTAAACAGGCTGCTGTGCAAGATTGTGTTAAAGAAAGGGATGAAGCCCCAAGATGCCGATGCGGCAAGAATGAAGCAAGTCTTAAAGGGAGCGCTACGCTCCGATCCAGTCTGGCTGCACCTGAAAACCTTGGGTGGAGGAATGTTGCTGACTTATGCTGATTTAATAAAAATTATCAGAGATGAGGAGGCGCTGCAACAGGACCAGCAGAAGGATAAGACAAGTGTTGTACCCGCACAGGTGCTGGTCAATCCAGTGATGACCCCTGAAAGAGAGGCGGAGATAGACACCCTAAAAACTCAGATGTCCAAGGTATTAGAGATATTGACCTCTCTGATAGCAAAAGACACAGAGTGTCCCAAGAAGAAGGAAAGTCCAAGGAAGGAATTGTTCCCGATTGCCTCAGCACCCGAACCTTTACAAGAATGGGGAGATATAGTCTGCTTCAACTGTGGGGGAGTTGGCCACATTGCAGCCACATGTTCTAGTCCGAAGAAGAAGAGACCAGACAACCGCAAGCCGGCGGGAAACTTCAGAGGGCCCCGGTGAAGGAGTCAACCGGGTGCCCACCATCTTCAGTAAACTCCAAGCTGAATGCAAAGAAAAACAAAAAGAGAGATAGAACACCAAAGGGGAAACGTAATACCCCTCAACAAAGCTATACTCCAAGAAGAAGGGGGGAGACCCCTCAGGAGAGGCACGGCACCCCCCAAAGGAGGTGCCCACCCAAGAAAAATAATAGTACACCTCAGCGGGTTCCTACACCCATTAAAAGGAGGGAAGTCAGTGCATACCAGGCTCAAGAAAGGTTCAAGTCCAAAGGGAATAGGACAAGAGAGAGTCCAAAGGGAAAAGGTCTGAAGAAGGCAGCTCCTGCCGGACCATATCCAGAGAAGCTGGTAGGCCCATCCCCTATAGTGCCCATTCAAGTGGAGGGAGTCTACACCAGGGGCCTCCTGGACACCGGGGCACAAGTGACCCTACTATACCGGGACTTCTACGACAGGCACCTGAGTCATCTGCCTATCCAGAAGATAGAGGAGCTGGAAATATGGGGAATTGGAACCCAGAGTTTCCCTTACGACGGCTACCTTCCCGTCCAAATAACCTTTGACCCATCCGTGGCTGGGAAGGCCGAAGTGTTTGACACCCTGGCAGTTGTGTGTCCTAGGCCGCCTGGAGCCAACAAGAATTCCCTTATAATAGGGACAAACACGGACCTGGTCCGAAGACTCCTGACCCCTCTAGTGACGGAAGAAAGACAAGCAGCTACCAAGATCCATCCCATGCTGAAGACAGCCTACCAACGGCTGGTCCAAGAGCGGGAGACCCCTGGAGAGGGGATAGGGAAGTTGTGGAGACTTGGAAGAGAAGGGGTAGTGTTGCAGCCCGGTGAAGTAACCTGTCTCAGGGCCACTGTGAAGCTTACTTGGGAACAGCCTGGTCCCTTTGTCATGCTGGAGTCAGACCCAAGGGGTGAATCCTCAGGCCTGGAGGTGATACCGGAAGTGATTCCGCTGAAGGTCCTGAAGAAGGCCCATTATAGAGTTCCAGTGAGTGTTAGGAATACTACCAAAGACCCCATGGACATCCCAGCCAGAATGTTGCTAGGCCAGGTGAGCCCGGCGGCCCCTGTTACCCTGTCAGAAGTGAAGAGGACAGGTGAAGAAGCGGATGTTTGGGAGAAGCTGACCATGGAAAACCCGAATCTGTCCAGGGCTTGGAAAGAGAGAGCCAAGGCCCAGTTGAATAGATGGGAGAAGATCTTCTCTAGGGATGAATTTGATGTGGGGTGTGCAAGAAGTGCCACCCATCGGATCCGCCTCCAAGAAGATAAGCCCTTCCGAGAGAGAGTCAGGCGGGTCCCGCTAGCAGATCTGGAGGATCTGAGGGAACAACTTGCAGAACTCAAGAGGACTGGTGTGATACGGGAGTCCAGAAGCCCATATGCCTCTCCCATAGTAGTGGTCCGAAAGAAGAATGGATCATTGAGGCTCTGTATAGACTACAGGACTCTCAACAGGAGAACCATACCTGACCAATACACCACTCCGAGGATAGAGGATGCCCTACAGAGCTTGTCTGGGGCCAAATGGTTCAGCGTTATGGATCTCAAGAGTGGGTACTATCAGATTCCGATGCACCCAGCAGACAAGGAGAAGACAGCTTTCATAACCCCAGTGGGGTTCTTCGAATTCGACCGGATGCCCCAAGGTCTGTCTGGAGCCCCAGCTACTTTCCAACGTCTCATGGAGAAGACAGTAGGGGACATGAACTTGATCGAAGTCCTTGTATACCTAGACGATGTCATTGTCTTTGGGAGAACCTTGGAGGAACATGAAGAGAGGCTGGAGAAAGTGTTGAGAAGACTCAGTGAGGAAGGGCTTAAGCTTTCGCCTGAGAAGTGTCGGTTCTACCAGTCTTCTGTGAACTATCTGGGGCACATAGTATCTGAAGAAGGGGTGGCCACAGACCCTGAGAAATTGGAGGCAGTTACCTCCTGGCCACAGCCCACCACAGTAACAGAACTCAGATCCTTCTTGGGCTTCTGCTCCTACTATAGAAGGTTTGTGGAGGGATTTGCTCGAATTGCTAGACCATTGAATGAGTTGCTCAAGACTGAAGGAGAGGAGGATGGATCGGGGCCCAGGAGGCCAGGAGAGTCCATCAGAGATCAGTGGAATCAGAGGTGTGAAGAGGCTTTCCAGGAATTGAAGAGGAGCCTGACCACTGCACCAGTCTTGGCCTATGCAGACCCAACCAAGCCCTATGAACTGCACGTGGATGCTAGTCACGACGGTCTGGGAGGAGTACTTTACCAAGAACATGAGGGGCAATTGCGGCCTGTTGCCTATGTGAGTAGAAGCCTGACCCCCTCTGAGAAGAACTACCCCACTCACAAGCTGGAGTTCTTGGCCCTCAAGTGGGCGGTAGTAGACAAGCTCAAAGACTACCTGTACGGAGCAGAGTTCACTGTGAAGACCGACAACAACCCCCTTACCTACCTGTTCACCACGGCCAAGCTGGATGCCACTGGACACAGGTGGCTAGCCGCACTGTCTGGATTCAACTTCAGCCTTAAGTATAGACCAGGAGTGGGGAATCGAGACGCAGACGCCTTGTCCAGAAGATCTCATTCCCCGACCATTGAAATAGAAGATTGGACCCAAGTGGCACCGGACGGGGTGCAGGCCCTTTGTCAAGGAGCTGCATTCCAAGCCCGAGGATGCTCCAGAGCAGAGGAAATAGGAGTTACCACGGTGGGAGTCCCCAAACACTACTGTGGAGTAGCTCAATTGGAAGAGGGCAACCTACCAAGATTGTCCAAAAAGGAATTAAGGTGTGACCAATTGGAAGACCCCATGGGGAGATTGGTCCTGGAGGCCTTGGAAAATCAGGATCCAAACATACTCATGCGTCAACCCTCCAAAGAAGCTCGCCTACTGAGGAAGGAGTGGGATAGGTTGCAGTTGCATCAGGGAGTGGTCTACCGAAGGGGCCCCTCTGATGATTCAGAAGATAAGTGGCAGATGTTCCTCCCAGAGAAACATCGGGAGACTGTTTTGATGGCCTTGCATGACAATCATGGCCACCTAGGGGCTGAAAGGACTTTTCAACTTGTCAGAAGTCGGTTCTATTGGCCCTGCATGAGGGCAGAGGTAGAGGAGTACTGCCACTCATGTGCGCGATGCATCCAGAGGAAGACTTTGCCCCATCAAGCTGCCCCAATGGGCCATCTACAGAGCCAAGGGCCTATGGACCTGGTGTGCATTGACTTTCTCTGCCTCGAACCCGACCTGAGTGGACTAGGAAATGTTCTGGTGATAACCGACCATTTCACCCGGTATGCCCAGGCCTTCCCCACCAAAGATCAGAAGGCCTCCACCGTGGCCAAGGTACTTATGGAGAAGTATTTTGTCCATTATGGGCTGCCACAGAGACTCCATTCAGATCAAGGGAGGGACTTCGAGAGTAAGCTGATCCGGAAGCTCTTGGATTCGTTGGGAATCAGGAAGACTCGAACTACACCTTACCATCCTCAGGGAGATGCTCAGCCGGAAAGGTTCAACCGAACCCTGCTCAACATGTTGGGGACTCTGGAAAGCGAGAAAAAGCAACATTGGAGCAAACACATAGCAGCCATGGTACATGCTTACAACTGCACCATCAGTGATGCTACAGGCTATTCCCCATATCGACTCATGTTTGGGAGAGAAGCGAGACTACCGGTGGACCTGGCTTTTGGCACCTCACTGGACCATTCCTCCGTCACCTCTCACAGAGGATATGTGGATAGGCTCAGACACAGCCTGAAAGTAGCCTATGAACAAGCTCAAGCGGCCTCAGATCAAAGGGGAGCTCGGAATAAAAAAAATTACGACCTGAAGGTCCGGGTACAAGACCTACAGCCCGGGGATCGAGTACTGTTGCGCAATCTGGGAGTCCCCGGAAAGCACAAGCTTGCAGACAGATGGAGATCTGAACCTTATGTCATCTGCAGGAAGTTGCCGGGCCTACCTGTCTACAAGGTGAAGCCAGAGGGAAAGGTAGGCCCACTGAAGACATGGCATCGAAACCACCTGCTCCCACTGACGGAGGCAGTTAGAATACCTTCCGTGGGAGACTCCCCTGCACCGGCCTCTATCTTGGATACTCCTAGACCGCACACTCGGTCACAGACCTCCCGAGCTGGAAATGGAGAAGCCTCCCAACTTAGTGGGGATGAAGAAGGAGAGCTTGATTGGCTGTGGTCTTCCCCAACTCCAGGAACTTCTATCATAGATCTTCCAGTCACCCAAGATACCACAGATGAAACGCTGAACCCAGAGGCTACAGAATTCATCCCTTTCAGTCCTTCAACAGATTACTGGGAAGATGCCCATGATAGTTACTCCGAGGAAGAGGAGCCTGAGGCGCCAGAGCCAGAGATTCCAAGAGAGCAAAGAGCTCGAAGAGTCATTCAACCTCCTAAGAAGCTGACCTACCCCCAGATGGGGAACAGTTCGGAAGACTCTGTGGTCACTGCTAGGAGAAATGCTGAGATTCCGGATCCCTCCACTGTCCATTTGGTGGAGGGCAACCCCAGCTCACTCTCTGGCACAGTTAGTCAGGCCACCCAAGATAATGTGACCTGTGGGCAAGGGAATTCAACCCCTCAGTTATGGTGGGAATCCCCTATCCCAACATCGTTTTCAGAATTGTCCAATGTTGTATATAGTTGTTGCTAAAATTTATCTTTGGGGACCAAAGAGTTTAAGTGGGGGGAGTGTGTAGCGGGGTGTTCCCCTATATTGGGAAGAAACTACATTACCCATAACCCCATTCTTGTTGTGACGTTCCACCGCAGAGACTCATGGGAGGGGTTATAAAAGGAAGAGGCGGGGCCGGGCTCGGCCTCTTTGGCGACACGAGACTTCACGGACAGATCCTCCTGTGCGGATGTGTCGGAGGGGCAAGGCCTGAAGCCTGAGGCCTTGCTCTGCACCGAAGAGCCTTCCATCCTCCCCTCTGCGAGCCTGGGTGGCATCTGACTTTGTGAGCTACCGCCTTGTCGGATCAGGGACCCGATCGTTGGAGAGATCGAGAGTGTGTGACACGGCCGGTGGAGGTTTTCCCGGACTGGATCCGTAGTCCGGCGGGTGAGAGGGCATAAGCCCAGCTTAGATACTGTTGCTGTGTATAGGCCTATAGACTGCCGTGGCCTACAAGTTATTTTCATACCCCTTGGATTACAAAGTTATACTCTGTTTAAGTGCACCACCATTACAGACCTGCCGGTGAAGAAAGAAGGACTAAGCTAAATATTAGAACCAGGCCTGGTGGGGATTCTAGCGTGTTTGATTGCTGCGCCATAGGGCACTTAGTAACGGTCGCCCGTATGGCGCACTTGTAGCGTGTGTTACTATATAGTGTGTTAGAGTGGCAGGACGCTGCCCTTAGGAGTGATTGTTTAGAACTGTGATTATTGTTACCCCTTTTATTCATATTGAGAATTGATGAGTAAAACACTTTACCTATTACAATTCATTACTGTGTCCTTGCTTAGTTATTCTATTGCATAGGACATATCATTGATTGTTAGTACTAGCTGTGCCAGAAGGGGATAGAGCCTATTGCCGGGGGTTGGCGGAGCTGCACTCAGGGCCCAAAATCTAATTCTGCGGCCTCCTTAGTTGGAGGTATCGCTACAATTACATGATACATGAGTCCCTTGAAGTGAAGGAACAGCTGAGTAATCTCGGAGATCAACCCCCTATCTGTGAGGGACACTTTGAGTAGAGTGGAGATCATAAAAGGGAGAAATTGAACAGCTGAATCCTGAGAGAAAAGAAAAGACATTGCGGGAGTGAAAATAAAGAGTTAATTTGAGTCTTCCTGACTCATCCTTGAGGTGAGCAGATAAAATAGTTGGTGGTGGTGTGCACAAGCATAAGAATTATTGAGAAGCACGTGATATGATAATAACACTGGAGCACTACTATCAAGATTTATATTGATTTATAGGACATTTATAATATATTAATTTGTATGAATTTGAATTTTATTGCATGTATAAATAGCACTAAGTATAGCATTGAATTTACCACTGTAGTAGCGTTGCACTGTGTGTATGTGTGTGTGTCCTTTGGTATTTTGCAGGTTTTCCTACTTACAAAGCATGTAGAGGTCTGTAATTTTTATCATAGGTACTCTTCAATAGTGAGAGATGGATACTAAAACAAAAATCCAGAAAATCACATAGTATGATTTTTAAATAATTACTTTGCATTTTATTGCATTACATAAGTATTTGATCACCTACCAACCAGTAAGAATTCCGGCTCTCACAGACCTTCTTTGAGAAGCCCTCCTGTTCTCCACTCATTACCTGTATTACCTGCACCTGTTTGAATTCGTTACCTGTATAAAAGACACCTGTCCACACGCTCAGTCGAACAGACTCCAACCTCTTCACAATGGCCAAGACCAGAAAGCTGTGTAAGGACATCAGGGATAAAATTGCAGACCTGCACAAGGCTGGAATGGGCTACAGGACAATAGGCAAGCAGCTTGGTGAGAAGACAACAACTGTTGGCGCAACTATTAGAAAATGGAAGAAGTTTAGGATGACGGTCACTCTCCCTCGGTCTGGGGCCCGATGCAAGATCTCACCTCGTGGGGCATCAATGATCATGAGGAAGGTGAGGGATCAGCCCAGAACTACACGGCAGGACCTGGTAAATGACATGAAGAGAGCTGGGACCACAGTCTCAAAGAAAAACATTAGTAACACACTACGCCGTCATGGATTAAAATCCTGCAGCACACGCAAGGTCTCCCTGCTCAAGCCAGCGCATGTCCAGGCCCTTCTGAAGTTTGCCAATGACCATCTGGATGATCCAGAGGAGGAATGGGAGAAGGTCATGTGGTCAGATGAGACAAAAATTTAGCTTTTTGGTCTAAACTCCACTCGCCGTGTTTGGAGGAAGAAGAAGGATGAGTACAACCCCAAGAACACCATCCCAACCGTGAAGCATGGAGGTGGAAACATAATTCTTTGGGGATGCTTTTCTGCAAGGGGGACAGGATGACTGCACCGTATTGAGGGGAGGATGGATGGGGCCATGTATCGCAAGATCTTGGCCAACAACCTCCTTCCCTCGGTAAGAGCATTGAAGATGGGTCGTGGCTGGGTCTTCCAGCATGACAACGATCCGAAACACACAGCCAGGGCAAATAAGGAGTGGCTCCGTAAGAAGCATCTCAAGATCCTGGAGTGGCCTAGCCAGTCTCCAGACCTGAACCCAATAGAACATCTTTGGAGGGAGCTGAAAGTCCGTATTGCCCAGCGACAGCCCCGAAACCTGAAGGATCTGAAGAAGCTCTGTATGGAAGAGTGGGCCAAAATCCCTGCTGCAGTGTCTGCAAACCTGGTCAAGAACTATAGGAAACGTATGATCTCTGTAATTGCAAACAAAGGTTTCTGTACCAAATATTAAGTTCTCCTTTTCTGATGTATCAAATACTTTTGTCATGCAATATAATGCTAATTAATTACTTAAAAATCATACAATGTGATTTTCTGGATTTTTGTTTTAGATTCCGCCTCTCACAGTTGAAGACTCAGAGTACCTATGATAAAAATTACAGACCTCTACATGCTTTGTAAGTAGGAAAACTTGGGGACATGGGGAGTAATAAATGTGGGGTCTACTAAACACAGACAGGGGTTCTAATCTTTTCCCACTTTATCCAAAACTGAAAAAAATAGGTTGGGCTCTACATACACTTTAATGATTTAAAGCCCTGGCCTCCTGCTTGCTTTAACTGTCCAGATAAATTAACTGCAAGGTCCGTCTCTCACACTCTGCATCCCATAACATTTCTGCACCCTGTCTGATGGCTAAACCTCCAAAACACACCACAAGCGACTAAGCGATATTGAAGGCGCAGAGCAAAATGTACATGGTCAACACACAGTACTGGGAAAGGTCAATCGTTAATTAAATAATCCATCACCTAGGGGAAGAAAGTGGTTAGTGACTCTGACAACGAGCGGCAGAAATATTAAAAGGTCACCAAATGAGTTACTGTGCTCTCCTGTTTGTTTAAAGCTCATATGAGTACGGCTCTGTTGCTTCGCGCAAGTACAAACTAAGGGGTATATAAAACAGCCGTCTGTCTGGTAAAGGCCCTCAGGTATAGACAAATGATATTGAGAACAACACAGCTATATAAATTCAAGAGGAACTCCAGTGAGCCCTATTTGTATCTAAAATGGCCCATAACCTCATTACAGTTTTTAGAAAAAAATGTAACCTTTTCTCAGATAATAAAAACAGAACTTTTTTATGGCGTCCATATGCCTGTATCTGCCAAGATGTTGTGGAATGATTTTAATTCCAGTATTTTGGCCTGAAACAGTATTCTTGCTTCTTCTAAAAACTGTGAGATGTGATTAGAGGATACCTCTTTTACTGCATTTTTAAGGACGATATCCCATCCCCAAACACTGCATTTGTAATTGGTATATAATTGCATACTTCGGATCCAAAACACATAATTTCTATCTGCTGGGTCTGCCCAGGACATTGCTCTATTAGTGCTAAAGCATCTGTCATATGTTTCAGGCTCTGGACAGGACTGTCTTTCCTTCAAAATGTCCTCTTCTTATTGTACATGCACAGCATGGCCCCATTCAATTCTATGACGATCACATCAAATGTGCTTAAAGGGGTTGTAAAGGCAGAAGATTTTTTTTATCTTAATGCATTAAGGTAAAAAGCCTTCTGTGTGTAGCAGCCCCCCTAACACTTACCTGATGTCCCTCTCTGTCCAGCGATGTCCACGAGTGTCTCAGCCGTCCGAGATTCTCCCTCCTGATTGGCTGAGACACAGAAGCGGCGCCATTGGCTCCTGCTGCTGTCGATCTATGTCAGCTAGCCAATAAGGGGAGAGAGGGGGCGGGGCCAGGTCGGGGCTCCGTGTCTGAATGGACACAAGGAGCTGTGATTTAGCTTGGGTGCCCCCATAGCAAGCTGCTTGTTGTGGGGGTACTCGACAGGAGGGAGGGGCCAGGAGAGCAGAACACGAGAAGTCGAAAAATAGGAAAAATTCAACCAAGCTTTTACAATGACTTTAATTGAACAAGCTGAAGTTAGAATCTGATTGAATACCATGCACAGCTGCACCAAAGAACTTTTTTTTAAACAATTGCACATAAACAAAACATGTCCCAGAATGTTCAGAGACATATACTAGACTGTTACAATGGGGTTTCAAAAATACAGTAACCAATGGCATACCATGGAAATAATAATGAGAATTACCCCACCAGCCTGTTGCGTACTACGCCTGCAGATGGTAGGATACAGTAGATATAGATACAAAGATGTCAATATTATTATCTCTGCATGACTAGGTCTGTTTTTCCCATTTTTAACCCTTTGTTAGGATAGACAGTGCTCAAACCTAGTTTGGAGCTGATAATGAAGAATTGTGGACACAGCACAGACTGGGTTAATTTCCGGTATATTAAACATTACTCTACAGCCACCTCTTAAACATCACACAGCAGGGAGAGCATGCAAGGATTTTTAAGCAACTTAAAAAGGTAGTCAGTATTTAAAATATTTTATTAACTTATGCTATGTTTATGGGAACGTGTAACAAATATAAATAGTTCAGATACTGCAAAGCATGGTTTCCGAAAAACATACACAAATGTGAATTATAAATGTTGCTCTAGTTCCCTGTTGATGCTCTGTGTCAGCGAAACGCGTTGGGCGGGAGTTAATCTGTGACATCATCACACCTGACTGTTGGAAGCATGGCGTTGTATGCCTAACTCAATTTTCCACATTGTCAGTACCTCTCTTATGTAATAAAAACAATAATTTTGTGGTTTTATACTATGTGGGCTCTTGCCTTTTTTTTATATCTTTGGAGGATTATTATTTCCATATATGCCACTGTGGTTGCCTCCTTCTTGAATTGGTCTTTTAACTTGGAAGTTGAATGTGCTGTGCCGGACTGCCTTTCCTGTTGGCTGTGACACAAGCGTTCCTTGATCTCTATATATTTGGAGATCATGGTGATCCGGTAAGAGGCTTTGTGAATGGTGGTGGAGAGGAGACCCCCTGATTCAGGGAGTATCTCATTGCCTTAGGATCAGAAAGGATTTTACCCCCTGTTATAGCAAATTGGTTTTATAAGGGAATTTAGCCTTCCTTTGTATCAGCTGCAGATTTAGTTTTCTGAGGATGCAGATTTTTTCTTTATTTTTGTCTTTTGGTTGAATTTTATTTCGACCTAACTATGTAAATAAAGATTCATCAATGGGTTATAGTAAAGCACTAAGTGATTGCTTTCTCTATTAGCATGCCTGCATGTTACTAATAAAAAGATATTATTGTATACTGTGTGAAGAGTCTACAGGTTCCCAGCAACACACTTATCACATATTATTGTATCCTACGCCAGGGTGAAATGAGTGCCTAATGGAACCATAGATTGGGAACTCGGATCACATGATCCCACTGAGCCCCCATGGCAAGACACTCGTGAAATTCCCAGATTTATTTCAAGGGCTTGGACGCTTTCCTGGTGAGCATAATGTTCAGATAAATAGGAAAGATCAGACAGATGTAAAAGCAATGATGGCATCTGGCACTAGGGATTAATGTGCTGTTTGGTTGCAGGAATAAGGAACGGACCACCTGCGATGAAGTAAGGTTGGCAGCCTCTCTGGAGTCACAGAAAAATGCATTAGTGGGTGCGAGGTATAAATGTTTATCATGATGCTGTTTCCAATCTAAAACCTGTTTTTATTTCTGTTTAAACATAGCTCTCACTCTCCCTCATGTGCTGTCCACATGGGCAGAAGTATTGCTTGGGCACAGCAATATGGATGCTGTATGCCTACACTTGGGAGCTGTCAGGGTCTGACTTTTGATGGTAATTTTTCAGTTAGGCCTCATAGGCAGATATCGATAAAAGCAGGCAAAGCAAAGAATGATAATTGCTCATTGCATGTTATTCTTTCAAGTATATTGCAGGCAAACATTTTCCAAAAAATTATAAATACAGTACAGTGGCAGCTTTTAGGGGGGCAGCAAACCCCCCTTTTCCCCTGGCAGCGTGGCATTGCGCTGAAATCCCCCCCCCTCGGGCGGTCCAGTACTTACCCGCGGACCTGCTTCCTTATTGGCGAGGAGGAACGTTAATGTGAAAATAGCAAAAATTTATTCACAATAGTCACACAACTGGATGGCTTCGGAGCGCAATGCCTTTTTTGAAGCCTATTAGAGCCTCTGGCTCTAATCAGGTCCTTCAAAAAACACCCACCCCGCATTGGAATTCATGGTCCAGCGCCACTGATATGTAGATCAGGGGGTCGGATGTATGGATAGGGGAGGCAGCGCCTGTGCCCCCTCTATGGACGGGCCGCCACTGATACAGTATATAAATATAAAAGAGTGACGGCAGAAAAAAGTCTAAGTGGTCCATTGAATATGCTCCATTTTTTATATATATATATATATATATATATATATATATATATATTTGTATTAGGCCCCTCTCACATGGGGCAGGTCCATTTTGATGGACTTTGCTTGCTCAACGAGGATCACTCAGTTGATCTCCGCTGAGCAGGCAGGTGACAGGTCTGTCTCCGCTCACTGTGCAGAGATGGACCTGTCAGAGCCCCGCTCTTCTCTTTGGGAAGATCAGCTGAAAACGGACCGTCAGACGGATGCAAAATAGGACCACTATCCGTCTGGATTTGGCAGACCGCATCAGATAGCAGTAGATGTCAGCGGAAATGTCACAGCTGACATCCGCCACACCATAGGGGTGAATGGATGGTCCGATTAGGTCTTCCTAAAAAACGGACAGGCAAACCTGATCGGACAGCCCATGTGAAAGGGGCCTTAGTATAGATCTATGTTTGTCTCAAGCATGTCCAAATCCACATACTGGGGTTGATTTATTAAAACTGCAGAGTGCAAAATCTGGTGCAAGCTGTGCATGGTAGCCAATTAGCTTCTAACTTCAGCTTGTTCAATTGGGCCCCATTCACACTTGTGCAACTTGTTACCCCAAACTCACATGACAAGTCGCACCCCGTGGACTATAAGCTTTGAAATAAATCCTGGAAGCTGGTTTGGTATTGGTTTCTATGCAGAGCTGCACCGGATTTTGCACTCTCCAGTTTTAGTAAATAAACCTCACTGTTGACTGACTTACTACCTCTGATGGAAGTCTATTCTATTCCAGGCATCAACTACCCGTCCATTTGTCTTTTGCTAAACTCAGTGGCGGCTGGTGCTCAAAATTTTTGGGGGGGCGCAAACAAACTGAAAAAAAAAAAACAATTGCCTTCACTGTGCCCATTAAACGCAGCCACTGTGCCCAAACGCCACCAGTTTGCCCCCTCAAATACAGCCAGTTTGTTTCCATATACAGCCAGTTTGTCCCTATATACAGCCAGTGTGCCCCCATATACAGCCAGTGTGCCCCCATATATTCAGCCAGTGTGCCCCCATATATACAGCCAGTGTGCCCCCCATATATATATAGCCAGTGTGCCCCCATATATATAGCCAGTGTGCCCCCATATATATATAGCCAGTGTGCCCCCATATATATATAGCCAGTGTGCCCCCATATACAGCCAGTGTGCCCCCATATACAGCCAGTTTGCCCCCATATACAGCCAGTGTGCCCCCATATACAGCCAGTTTGTCCTCATATATATAGCCAGTGTGCCCCCATATACAGCCAGTGTGCCCCCATATACAACCAGTGTGCCCCCATATACAGCCAGTTCCCCCCAAATGCAGCCAGTTTGTCCCCCATATACAGCCAGTCCCCCCCAAATTCAGCCAGTTTGTCCCCCATATACAGCCAGTCCCCCCCAAATGCAGCCAGTTTGTCCCTCATATACAGCCAGTTCCCCCCAAATGCAGCCAGTTTGTCCCCCATATACAGCCAGTTCCCCCCAAATGCAGCCAGTTTGTCCCCCATATGCAGCCAGTTCCCCCAAAATTCAGCCTGTTCCCCCCCCCAGCCCTGCACTTACCTTCCTCGGTCCGCGCCGTCCTCGATGTGTTCTCCCGCCCTCGATGTCGCTTCAGCCAATCAGGTTACCGGTAACCAGATCCGGTGAACCTGATTGGCTGAAACCTCCACAGTCTTCTCCAAGGAACGCACCCCCGTGCGTACCTGGGAGGAGTTTTTGAAAGCCGATTACAGCCTGAGAGCTGTATTCGGAAAGCCTATCAGAGCCGCTGGCTCTGATAGACACTTCCAGAACACACCCACCGCCGGCCACCGCTCTAATTCATATGGCCGGCGCTCACCAGGAGGCCGGCCATATGAATAGTGGGCAGCGCGGCAGCGGTGACAATACACAGATTCATGCAATGCATGAATCTGTGTATTGTCTTTCAGTGGCGGTGCGAGAGCGAGAGGGGGCGGCGCTCCGGCGCCCTCTATGGACGCACCACCACTTGCTAAACTACTGAATCCTTCCCCTCTTCTCATCTCCACAGCATAGGGACTCGTTCTTTAATCTAAGATAAGAGCTGGGAGGGCTAATTAGAGTATTTGAGATAACATATAAAGAATGCAGAGGACACAGTACAGCTTTTAACCTCTCTGGCGGTATGATTATTTCAGATTTTAGGTGCTGAAAGCGGTACAATTATTTTGCATGGAAATTTGGCTTTTTTATATTGTAAGCCTGTAATTATTAGGAATAACTCACTTAAATCTGTCCAAACAAGAGTCTAATAGATATCCCGGGTATGATAAAGTTTGAAACACAAAATCATAAATTATAATATAATAAATAACTATAAATAATTATAACAAATAATAATGTAATTAAAATAATAAAAATTATTCAATAATGTAATCAAATCAAAAACACTGAAATTTGCTCAGTTGCAGAATTGTCGCTGTCTGTCATTACTTTCAGTATTTTATGACGAATTTCCCCACAAATCTCTATCGCTCAATTCTGCAAGTGATTCTAATTTATTATCGCTGTTTTCTAGCTGGTTTAAAACCACTTTTGACATAAAGGGACACTTTTTGGTTGCTATGGACAATCTCCAGTTTCCAGGCAGAAAGAACAGTTTTTATAATATAAAACTGCATGCAGGACACTGGACAGACCACTAGGGATAAAGGGGGTGTGTTATTATTTGATACAGTACTGTAATCTGAAAGATTACAATATACTGTATGTATTGTGTGTTTTAACTTGATCTTCGCCCCCCGTGCGTCGCAATGCTCACAGGGAACGGAGCTCGGCACTGTGTGTGAATCGAGCGAGACACGGCTCGCAGACACAGCGGGGACACATCGCAGGATCCAGGGGACAAGGTAAGTAACTTTCCCTGTATCCTGCGATGCAGCCCCAAATCTGGCTCGGGGTTACCGCTTTTGGTATGAAAAACTCACCCCGAGCCCGACTCGGGAATACCGCCAGGGAGGTTAACAGGGGAGGGCTGGGCCAGGGGGCAGGGTGGCAATTGCCCCCCAGGCCGACCTAACTTATGTTCAAAATGGCCGGCAGCCGCTGCCCGCTATCATTTTTTTTTATTCTGGTCTAGGAAGTTGGGCCGGGGGCATGGCCATGACGGCCGACCACTAGCTGTTGCATTCCGGGAGTTGTAGTCCGCACTCAAGCTTCTGGTAGGTGGAAAACACAGCAGCGCAGAGGAAACTACAACTCCCTGGGACCGGATTCTTGGAAGCAGGCAGAGGCAGGGCGTGCCAGGGAGTCGGGACGCAGGGCTGCAGGGCTGGGCGCTGGCTGTAACTTGACCCCAGGATCAGGAGCGTTATCCCCCCAGGAGGCCGTGGCGGGCAAGCACCTGCTGAGCTGAGATCACTGAGGTGAGAGACCCTGACACCCCTAGCTGACCCCCCATCTCCCCCCCATACACCCCCTGTAACCTGCCCCAGTTATCAGGCTGCATGGAGTTGGCTGCACTGATGGGCACTGGTGGTGAGGCTGCATTGAAAAACCAGGTGGGCCATGGATGGTGAGCTGATTCGGCGGTTCAATGGGCCACTTGACTGGACTTGCCCCCCAGGCCTAAGGCCGCCAGCCCTCCCCTGGAGGTTAATAATATATTTAACCAACAAAATGAAGCAAACAGTTCATTGTTAGGGTTTACATAAACTTTAAATAAAATATTAGGAAAATGGTTTATCCCACTTACAAGGGGGTATTATTAACTGATATACAAAGGTGAAAAGAGAAGTATGGGGTATACAAAAAAAAACCTTATACTCACCTGGGTGGATGCAATATCGATCTGACATTGACAACTGAGCGATCAAACACAGCTGATCGCTCAGTTCTCCCCCTCTGCTCTATGCAGAGAACGGTGACTGACAGTCATCGGCTCTCTGCTCTGCCCCTCCCGCGCTCACTGGAGCACCGGGCTGGGGAAGGAACGGCTGGCTTAGTCTCCCAGCGGCAGAGCTGAGAGGCTGAGCCAGCTGCAGGTCCAGGCATCTGGGTGGATCCTGACCTTACAGTCACGTCAGCCAGACAACGGTCTCTAGCCTGCTGTCGGCTGAAAATGGCTCACAGGAGTGCATAACAAAGTGCACTCCTGTGATGCATAGGAGAAGTAAAGCCAGAAGTATACTTCTCCTTTAATCTCAAAACCTTCCAAAAAGAGAGCCACGGGTTGTTTGCGGTCCAAGCCCTTATCTAAAATCTGAGACTGATTGAGTAAATGCTTTCACAGATACTCAAAGGTGCAAATAACAATTTCTAAAGGAAGTTTAATTCTTTATTTCTACTGGAGAAGCTCTTTAACCACTTCAATACCAGGCACTTATACACCTTCCTGCCCAAGCCAATTTTGAGCTTTAAGCGCTGTCGCAATTTGAATGACAATTGCACGGTCATGCTACACTGTACCCAAACAAATTTTTTATCATTTTGTTCCCACAAATAGAGCTTTCTTTCGGTGGTATTTGATCGCCTCTGCGATATTTATTTTTTGCACAACAAATAAAAAGAGAGCGATTTAAAAAAAAAAAAAAGTTTTTCTTTGTTTCTGTAAAATTTTTTTGTAAATAAGTACCTTTTCTACTTCAATGACAGGCACTGATAAGGCGGCACTGACGGGCACTGATAAGGCGACACTGATGGGCACCGATGAGGTGGCACCAATGAGGTGGCACTGATGGGCACTGATGATGGGCACTGATAGGCGGCACTGATGGGCACTGATAAGCGGCACTGATGGGCACTGATATGTGGCACTGGTATGCGGCACTGATGGGCACTCATAGGCGGCACTGATGGGCACTCATAGGCGGCACTGATGGGCACTTATAGGCGGCACTGATGGGCACTTATGGGTGACACTGATAGGTGGCACGGACGGGCACTGATAGGTGGGCACTTATGGGCACAGATGGGCATGGATGGGCACTGATAGGTGGCACTGTTGGACACTAGTAGGTGGCACTGATGACACTAATGCCCAGCAATGCCAGCCACCACACGTTGTGGTCGTGCCATGATGGTGCCAGTCAGTGCCCATTTGTGGGCACTGATTGGCATATGTTGTGTATGTTTTTGTACAGGTGGATGGCCATGGGGGACTTACCTGGCCATCCACATGCTTGGGGCTTCCCTGGTGGTCCTGGGCGGCATCCTGGTGGTCTAGTGTGGGTATCCGAGGGGGGGCTGCGCTGCTAAACAATCAGCGCGAACCCCCCCGTCAGGAGAGCCGCCGATCGGCTCTCCTCTACTCGCGTCTGTCAGACGCGAGTGAGGAAGAGCCGATCAATGGCTCTTCCTGTTTACATTGTGATCAGCCGTGATTGGACACGGCTGATCACGTAGTAAAAAGCCTCCGCCGGAGGCTCTTTACCGAGATCAGTGTAGCGGTGGGTCAGACTGACACACCGCTCCACCGATCGCGGCGGCTGTTATCCTGCAGAACGTCAATAGACGTCCAGTGTGGATAACAGAACCACTTATTGGACGTCAATCTCCTATTGACTGGGCGGGAAGTGGTTAAAGTGGTTGTAATGGCAGAAGGTTTTTTATCTTAATGCATTCTATACATTAAAGTGATACTAAAGTCTTGATTTTTTTTGTTAAAAATAACAAACATGTTATACTTACCTGCTCTGTGTAATGATTTTGCACAGAGGAGCCTGGATCCTCCTCTTCTCGGGTCCCTCTTCGGTGCATATGGCCCCTTCCTCCTTTTGGCTGCCCCTACAGCAAGCAGCTTGCTATGGAGACACCCAAGCCAAGCCGCTACTCTGTGTGTCCATTCAGACACGAAGCCGCAGCCCGGCCCCGCCCCATTTATCTCCTCATTGGCTCACTGACTTTGATTGATGGCAGTGGGAGCTAATGAGGAGAGGAGTCCTGGACAGCCGAGTCTCTCGTACATCATCGCTGGTTCGAGATGGGCTCAGGTAAGTATTAGGGGGGGGGGGCTGAGGGGGGTTGCTGCACACAATTTTTTTTTATCTTAATGCATAGAATGCATTAAGATAAAAAAACCTTCTTTCTGCCTTTACAACTACTTTAACCACTTCCGCCCCGGAAGGATTTGCCCCCTTAATGACCAGGCCATTTTCTGCGATACGGCACTGCGTCGCTTTAACTGTCAAATTGCGCGGTCGTGCAACGCTATACCCAAACAAAATTGATTTTTTTTCCCATAAATAGAGCTTTCTTTTGTTGGTATTTGATCACGGCTGCAGGTTTTATTTTTTGTGCTATAAACAAACAAAGAGCGACAATTTAGAAAAAATAAATAAAAATTCTTTCTGCTGTAATACATATCCCCAAAAAATATATAAAAAAAACTAATTTATTCATTAGATTAGGCCGATATATATTCTTCTACATATTTTTGGTAAAAAAAAATCACAATAGGCATATATTGATTGGTTTGCACAAAACTTATCACGTCTACAAACTATGGGATAGATTTAGGGACTTTTCTTTTTTTTGTTATTGTTTTTACTAGTAATGGCGGCAACCTGCAAATTTTAGCGGGACTGCGACATTGCGGTGGACAAATTTGACCCCAAATTACACATTTTTTTACATTCAGCTGTTGATGACTCATCGGTTGTTAAAAATGCGGCAGCCGGCGGTCCCGCCCCCCCCCCTTGCTTAGCTACATGAAGTTTGTTTAATGAGAAAAAAAAGGGTTTAAAAACAGATATCAGCAGATCAGATGTGGGATCTGTAGTCTCTTCACTGGAAGTGTCAGTTCTCATGCATTAACCTTTGCAGTGCTATGTGGCATGCTTCATTTATGACACAAATAGAAACTGCTGGTAAAGTATTGTAAAGATTTACTGTAATATAGAATGAGCGTAAACTATATGACCAGTGCACATCATATGCAGGTCAAAAACGCAAGGTGCAGGTAGGAAGGTTCATAATACCTTTAAATATTACCCCTACAAAGTTAGCAATCATTTGCAAAAGAATTAAAACAGGTAGTGAGAATAAAAATGCTGTGTTTCAGGGACACTCTTAAGGAAAACCACCAACTGATGTTCTCTACAGAATATGTGGATAATCTAGGCTTGTCTAATTTATCAAAATTGCTATCAGGTATAAACTAGAAGGACTTAAAGCGGAGTTCCACTCAAAAATTGAACTTCCGCTTATCTGTCTCCTCTTCCCTCTGGTGCCACATTTGGCACCGTTCAGGGGGGGAGCGGGTACCTATTTTTGACAGGTACCGTTCCCCACTTCTGGAGACGGTGCCTCGGAGCAGTCTATTGGAAGTTTGGCCCCCTCCTCCTTTCTCTGCCGCCGGGCCAATTAGAAAGCGCAGCGCGCTTTGCGCATGAGCAGTAGGGAACCGGCTGTGAAGCCGGAAGGCTTCACAGCTGGACTCCCTTACCAGGAATGGCGGCGGCTGCACCCGACAGCCAATCCGAAGATCGGCTGAGGTGCCAACATCGCGGGTGTCCTGGACAGGTAAGTGTCCATATATTAAAAGTCAGCAGCTTCAGTATTTGTAGCTGCTGACTTTCAATTTTTCGTGGGGTGGGGGGCGTTGGGCTTGACCTCCTCTTTAACCTGCTTATCCCCGATGGCCCATTAAATGTCTTTGGATGTTTCTAGTGGACGGCTACCATGATATTTGGACAACAGAAGTTATTGGAAATCAACTGGCACTTCAGGACCCACCCGACGTCTCCCATTTACCCCAGTTTGAAACAGAAGCCACTGTAATTTTCCCATTTTAAAGATATTGCTATAGCTGTCATTAAAGCAACAAATATGAAGAGATTATTGTCAAATGGAAATGAAAGTAGTTTGTTTTATGATGTCATACAATTAGGCGAAAGATTTACTGTACTCCTCTGCTGACTGTTAAACCGTGGCTGTACATGGAAATGAGAACCGAAGGTATTAGCATATATAGATTTGTATTGTTATAGATGCTTAAGTCTGATTGCCAATTTTAGTTGCTTGCAAGAGAAAAGATATATTATGGCGAATGATATGCTGTGGGGGAAATAATCACGCCATTTCTTCATTAGATAATGTTTATTTATAGCGAAATATATATCAAACTCTGCTATTCCATTAAACTTTTCAATGTTTTTTCACCTATAAAATTTGATATTGTTGTGGCAGCTGTAGTGCGCAAATTATGGCTACAGTACAGCTGCTCGCGGCAAGATTTATACATGCACTTCTTGCCTTAAAATTATGTGCATATTTATTTTCTTTTTTACAACTCATGTCCTTTATTTTAATGATAAAAGGTGAGCAAAAGAGCAAAATAATAAAATGCTTTTCGCGATCATAAAGTTTTGCTGTTGCAAAAAAAAAAAGTTCACAGTGCAGCGACTCATTTTTTTTCTGTAACCAATGTTTGTACATGCTGTTATAAGTATTTCTACACTTTTAAAATTTGGGATCTTTTCAAGTTAGCTTTTATTTTTTTTTATTATAATAATTATAATCCTAAAAAGTAATACTAAAATTAACAATGATAATAATTACAATAATTATTATTATTATTAATATTATTATTATTACTATTATTTTTATTATTATTATTATCATCGGAAATACTACAGCGAATTCTGGGGCCCAAAGATGCTCAAGAATTTACAAAGCAGTCTCAGGATATGAACTGCTTATGTTTCACGTAAAGTGGATGTAAACTAGATTCATGAAATTTGAGCTGGGCACATATATCTACAATGTTTTCTTTACTGTAAGAGCAGCAAGGATGTGGAATTCCCTTCCACAGGCGGTGGTATCAGCGGGGAGCATTGATGGTTTCAAGAAACTATTAGATAAGCACCTGAATGACCACAACATACAGGGATATACAATGTAATACTGACATATAATCACACACATAGGTTGGACTTGATGGACTTGTGTCTTTTTTTGACCTCACCTACTATGTAAATATGTAAAGGACATATACATCTGAAGACAGCAGATATACAAGTAAAACTTATGTAGGGAGATTTGTTTCATCTCTGCGTATCATCTGAGGCTGTTCACTTCACTGGGTATATTATATGTGAGGGTTTACATCCACTTTAACTTTCCCAGTAAGCTTTGCTAACAGCTTTCCAAAATTCTGACTCCCAAAATGGTAACCAACATGCTCACGGTATCCTTTCTCCAGGTTTAGGAGCCTAGCGTTGCATTTTACAGCAAAGAACACAAAGTAGTATAAGAAAGCTTCACAAAGTGTCACTTAACACATCTGAATACATATATTGGGGCTGTTTTACCTGCCATGTATATTATATTTACTTGTTTTGAACTTTTGTTTTACATTTCTTCAGTTGTTTCCTGGTTTCTGGCCTTGGCCAAAATGATGTCATACATCCCAGGGAGTCTTCATGGGCATTTTTTTTCTTTCATCTGGAGGAAGAGAGGAGGGGCTTTGTATTCTAAGCGCACCCTCCTGTCTGCATACATTGAGCTAAGGGCAGATTGATTCCAGGAAGTAAATGCTACATTACTCATCTGCCCTTACTCAAGATGGCCACAGGTAGAAATGCTAGGGGGTGTTTTTCAAAGTGATTTCCAAAACAAAACAAAGAATGAGAACATAAGTGGATGGGTGAGTTTGCTTTGAATAATACAAATAAATAAAATAGCGATTTCAGTTTGTGGTGCTCAGTGGAGTTGGGCCAAACACCCCCTGTTTCGGTTTGCATCAGAATTTTCTCAAAAAGGGGAAAAGTTCTGCCCTGAAAAGCGAACTCCTTTGAATTCTATGGCAGCCGAACATGAGAAATCAGAAGTGCCTATTTTAAAGGTTTATACAGTGCATTCGGAAAGTATTCACAGTGCTTAATTTTTTCCACATTTTGTTGTTTTACAGCCTTGTTCCAAAATGGATTAAATTCATTATATTTCTCAAGATTCTACAAGCAATACCCCATAATTACAATGTGAAAGAAGTTTGTTTGAAATCTTTGCAAACCTATTAAAAAAAAAAAATCACATGTACAGAAGTATTCACAGCCTTTGCTCAATACTTTGTTGAAACACCTTTGGCACCAATTACAGCCTCAAGTCTTTTTGGGTATGATGCTATAAGCTTGGCACACCTATTTCTGGTCAGTTTCTCCCATTCTTCTTTGCAGGACCTCTCAAGATCCAACAGGTTGAATGGAGAGCATCGGTGCACAGCCATTTTCAGATCTCTCCAGAGATGTTCAATCGGGATTGAAGAATATTCACAGAGTTGTCCCATAGCCACTCTTTTGTTATCTTGGCTGTGTGCTTAGGGTCATTGTCCTGTTGGAAGATGACCCTTCAGATGACCTGGCAGCTGATTGTTTTCTATACAGATCTGCATCAGATTTTGCACTCTCTAGCTTTAGTAAATCTCTCCCCATGTGAAAAAAACAGTGCTAGCTATTCAAATCTTCAAAAGTGAACAAGTGCATATCAGTGAAATTATATAATACCTAATATATTATGGATAAATGTGAAAAAATGTATCTAGTATTGAGTGCATTTCATATAAACTAAGAAGCAAAGGCAAAAAAAATGTCCAAACAATAAAATATTCCTCCGTGAACAAATTTTTTTTGACATGCTATGTGAAAAAGTTCTTTCAGGTACTATTTTATTGTTTTTACCTGAAAGAACCTTTTCACATTGGATGTCAAAAAATTTTTGTTCACGGAGGAATATTTTATTGTTTGGATTTTGTTTGCATTTGCCTGCTAGTTTATATGAAATGCACTCAATCCTAGATTTTTTTTTTCACATTTATCCATAATATATTATGTATTATATAATTTTACTGATATGCACTTGTTCACTTTATGATTAATTCAGTGGATAGATTTGAATAGCTAGCGCTGTTTTTTTTCACATGGAGTCACCCCAGTGGATCACTTAACACTTTATTAACTCATTTGTTTGCAACAGCAGCTGCACCTTATGTCTTTATTATCTATCCTAGTTTGGCACGAGTGTATATATATATATATATATATATATATATATATATATATATATATATATATATATATATACACTTTGGTATATATAGTATTTATGCTCTCTTTTTGTGGATTTCTATATACAGTATGTCCCCTAGTTGGGAACTCAGTTTATAATTAGGAAGCACACTTTACAGAGCTGCCTTGACATGAACGAATGAATGCAACAAAAACCTCAGTTTTTTAACCTTGAAACACTTTTTATTTTTTTGGGGTGGTTAGTTTAACCAGTTAAGCCCTGGACCAATATGCAGCATAAAGACCAGGCCCCTTTTTGCAATTCGGCACTGCGTCGCTTTAACTGACAATTGTGCGGTCGTGCGACGTGGCTCCCAAACAAAATTGACGTCCTTTTTTTCCCACAAATAGAGCTTTCTTTTGGTGGTATTTGATCACCTCTTCGGTTTTTATTTTTTGCGCTATAAACAAAAATAGAGCGACAATTTTGAAAAAAATGCAATATTTTTTACTTTTTGCTATAATAAATATCCCCCAAAAATATATAAAAAAAAAACATTTTTTTTCCTCAGTTTAGGCCGATACATATTCTTCTACATATTTTTGGTAAAAAAAAATCACAATCGCCGTTTATTGATTGGTTTGCGCAAAAGTTATAGCGTTTACAAAATAGGGGGTAGTTTTATGGCATTTTTATAAAAAAAATTTTTTTTACTAGTAATGGCGGCGATCAGCGATTTTTTTCATGATTGCGACATTATGGCGGACACATCGGACACTTTTGACACATTTTTGGGACCATTGTCATTTTTACAGCGATCAGTGCAATAAAAATGCACTGGTTACTGTAAAAATGACACTGGCAGTGAAGGGGTTAACCACTAGGGGCGCTGAAGGGGTTAAGTGTGCCTAAGGGAGTGATTCTCACAGTTAGGGGGGCGTGGCTACGAGTGACACGTCACCGATCTCCGCTCTGATTACACAGAGCGGAGATCGGTGACAGTGTCAGTAGGCGAGTGGGGAGATGTTGTGTTTACACTAACATCTCTCCGCTCCATCCCTCCATGAGACGATCGCAGGGATCCCCGCGGCGATCGAGTCCGCGGGACCCGCAGTCCGACTCATGGGGATGACTGCAGGGTCGCGAGTGCACCGCCGGCGGCATGCGCGACCACACAGCAGACAGTTAAAGGGGACGCGCAGGTATGTGATTGTGCCTGTATGAGCCATTCTGCCGACGTATATATGGCGTGAGCGGTCATTAAGGGGTTAAAAGCATGCTGGGGACTTCCTTTGTACTACTGTTTTGTATTTTGCCCTGCCCATGTGCACATATCTAAATGGCTGACATTGTTTCCTTTTTGAGACACACTCTAGTCTTTGGCTGTCTTGCAAAGGAGATATTTGGAGTTCTGGTGTGTTGCTGTACCTGAAGGGCCGGTTCACACCAGAATGCAGTGCAGAAAAAGGTGCGTTCCGTGCACGTTTCCCAAACAGCTTTGAACGCACTGCCCTTGTGGTCTGCATGCAGGTGCCAATGTAATGCTACCTGCAACCCAAATTCAGATCGCAAACACAGTGCATTTGCAGGCACCAAATTGCAAGGTACCGCAGTAACATGCAATTTGGTGCTGAGCGTTTTTAAAAGTAGTGCATGCTCTACTTTTTTCATGTTCCAGTGTGGTTTGCAGCCCAGGCAAGTGAATGGGCTGCAAATGAACACTGAACGGGAATCACATGGGAACATGGGTTCGAACCTGCATGTTCCAGTGCGATCAAGCACTTAGGCCTTGTTCACACCTATGCAGGTTGCAGTTTGCATATTCCGGGTGCATTTTGCATTTTTTAATACACGTTTTTGATCCATTGAAGTCTATGGAACCAAAAACCTGAAAAAAAGTCCCTGGCCCTTTCCATAAAATGCACAGATGTAAACATGACCCATAAGAAACCATGTTATATGGACTGTAGTGTGTTTCTGCAAAACTGAAAATGCGCTAAAAAATGCATAGGTGTGAACCAGGCCTAAGAGAGGAAAGGGCTGCCTCTAGGTAAGCCTGCTTTCTGTTTGTGCTCTATATGTCCCATAGTTGGGAACTCAGATTGTTTAGAGGTATTGACCACACTTATCAGAGATCTCAGGGAACTCCTGCTAATAAATGTACAGTTTGCAATACATTAATTTGTTAAGAAAATTGTAGATATATTAATACATTAAAAATCAAGACTACTTTCTCTAATGTAAGCGTGTTTTTGTGTTTTTTTTTGCACAAAATAAAATTAAAAAGAATAATATTGCCCAAAAGAATGTTGACAGTAAAAATTTTGGGTCCTCGCACCAGAACTCCAGTATATGGGCACAGTCTGGCAGAAGAACAGTACACCATTGCTTAAGGAAACCCTTAATGACCTCTGGAGAAACCTTGTGGAACTCTGGTTGAGAATGGCTGTTCTAAAACCTAACTCTAACCTTAAGGTGGAACTCCAGTTTGAGATTTATTTATTTTTGAATAGATTGCTTAGTTGTCTGAACAATAAAAAATTCAAAACTCACCTTGTCTCCAGAACTGTCCATTGCAGAAACTACACACTACTGCTGGCCCTTTTCCGGGTTTAATGGCAAGCTAATTCATTCAACCCACATTCTGTAAGTCCAAGGGTTGGTCATGTGCATGCCCCCTGGGGGGGACATTTCTACATCATCATAACATCAGCACTGCTTCCAAGAGCAGCCTTTTTCAAACAGGGTTCCATGGAACCTTAGGGTTGCTACAGAGGTTGCTTGGGCTTCTTTGAGCAAGGAGCATCTGGATCAGGATCTGTAAATGGAAAATTCTTCCCACTGACCATCTATGAAAGGAACATGCTTCTCAATGACCATCAATGTAAGGAGGATCATCGTTCCCACTGATTATCACAATAATGTACAGTAAACTGTAGAATTAGTAATTATTAGCAGGGGTTCCCTGAGTCCACAAAATGAAAAAGGTAGATCTAGAATATTGAAGATGGCCCCTTGCAGTTGCAGAGAAAAGAGGAATAAAAGGCGAGGGTGTTATGTGACTCCATAAAAAGTATATGTATAAGAAATGTTTGGCGTGGGGGAAGTACTGTATTTATTGGCGTATAACACTCACTTTTTTACCCTGAAAATAGAAGGTAAACTGTGCCAGCGTGTTATACGCAGCGGGCTGTGGAAAGTTTTTTTTTCTGAAACTTCCCTCTTAAAGTTAGGGTGCATGTTATACGCCTGTGCGTGTTATACACCGATAAATACGGTAGATTTAAAATGAACTGTATTTCTGCTTTATGCCTAAATGCTTACCAAAATTTCACCTAATCTATATACAAATGGCTATACTCAATAATCAAAATTTTCTGCATGTTCATCTTTTTTTTCTTTCTTTGTGGCTTTTATGTATCTCACCGAACATTGGAAAGTGAATATCTCCCCTAATTACATAAGGGGAAGTAGCTACATAATGACATTTGTAAAGTGATTTGTGCTGTGTGTGTGTTTACATTTGATAAATGTTCTCTCTCCGCATTATTTCATAGAACAAGAGGAACAGCGTAGCATCTCATGGATTTGCAATAGGTGACTAGTCTCCATATTCTTTCTTTATGTAAATGAAAGCATAGCGCCATAATGGGGCAGATAGTAATAGTTTTCTTTTCCTGGGAAAAGCATCATTTTTCAATTGTATCATTGTTACCGCAGCCTGCACACAAATGAAACCTAATGTATACAAAATGACAGGCAATTCCTCCATAATTGTTGTTGTATTATTAAAACTGAGATCTCCCGAGAACATAAAGCCACAGATACATCCCTAATAAATTATTATAATTTATATCTTGACTAATTATGAAGGAAAACACATTCCATGGGTTGCACTTACAACCATCCAAGTTCCAATTATTCTGGCTTAATACTAGATTTGCTTACAGCTGATTTATTACAGATGTGACATATTTATCAGAATACCAAAGTGGCCCAAAACATGCGCCAAGTGAAAATCACCATTCTTGATTTATGGCATAGGCATTCCTCACTTAAAAATGGTAGTATGAGTAAAATAAAAAATGACATATATGATGAAGGATTAAAACAGCAGTCTTTGAGTTCTCCTTGGTAAATAGTTTTATTACCTTTTTTTTCAACTTCCTTTAAACCACTTATATATACATTGTGGTTTGCAGGTGGTTTACCAGGATTATGACTATACTGTAGATATCAGCCCTAACCCCGGTACCATTTTTTTCTGCAGGCGGCCGGCTGATGAGGTCACTGACTCCACATGGGTGCCTGATAGAAGAGAGGAGGAGGAGGAGGCACATCTCCAATGAGGCAGGATGCCCTCCAGGGGCCAGCTTAAGGGCAGCACACCGACTGCATCACACCGCAGAGCTCCGCATGTGCAGGGCGCTGCTGTCTCTGCACGTTATTCCAAAAGTTCTTTGGTGTGGGCCTTTTTTCAGACGTGTGCAGCAGAACGCACCATTGCCATTTGCAACATATGTCTGAAGCGTATCTCACGTGACCAAAACATCAGCCTTTTGGGCTCCACGTGCTTGACCAGACATATGTCGACCTGCCATGCAGTCCGTTGGCAGGCGTACCTAAAAGACCCACACCAAAGAACAAAGCGGACCTCTCCTTGCTCCTCATCAGCTGGGATCTCCAACCCCACTATACCTTCAGTCCTCTCTGAAACCTGCACTGAGAGGAATGAAGGTATAGAATTAGGTGTGTCACAGTCACAGCCAAGTACTTGCGGGCAATCTCCTTTCAGTATACCGGCGTCCGATTGTACCAGGCAAATTTCCCTGCCCCAGCTGCTACACCGCCGAAAGAAGTTCGCTCCCAGCCATCCACATGCCCAGCGGTTGAATGCTAGCTTGGCTAAATTACTAGCACTTCAACTGCTGCCTTTTTAGTTGGTAGACTCTGCCCCCTTCCGTGAGTTTGTTGAATGTGCGGTTCCTCAGTGGCAGGTTCCCAAACGCCACTTTTTCTAACGGAAGGCGATTCCGGCTCTCTACCAGCATGTGGAAGGCAATGTCTTGGCCTCGCTGGACATGGCGGTCAGCTGTAAGGTGAATATTACCGCTGACTCATGGTCCAGCAGGCATGGACAGGGACGTTACCTATCTTTCACGGTGCATTGGGTGACTCTGCTGGCAGCTGGGAAGGATGCAGGACAAGGTGCAGTAGTGTTGGAGGTTGTTCCGCCACCACACCTCCAAAATGTTACTACTGGTGATTCTGACACACCTCTCTCCTCCACCCCCTCCTCTTCTTCTTCCTCCATGGCCTCTACCTGTGCTTTGTCCTCGGAACCAGCGGTGCTCCGTAGGCGTTCAAGGGGCTACGCAAGTACGCAGGCAAAAAGATGCCATGCGGTGCTTGAGCTGGTGTGCTTGGGGGACAGGAGCCACACTGGGGCAGTGATTCTGTCAGCTCTGCAGGTGCAGGCTCTGAGGTGGTTGACGCCACGCCAGCTTAAGCCAGGAAAGGTGGTTTCCGACAATGGCACCAACCTCCTCTCCGCCCTCCGACAGGGTCAACTGACCCATGTGCCCTGTTTGGCTCACGTCCTTAACTTGGTGGTGCAGAGGTTCTTGGGCAGGTACCCGAGCTTACAGGAGGTCCTGAAGCAGACCAGGAAACTCTGTGGGCATTTCCGCTGGTCATATAATGCCAGTGCTTGGCTGGCTGACCTGCAAAAGGATTACAACCTGCCCAAGAACCGCCTAATCTGTGACATGCCCACCAGGTGGAACTCTACGTTGGCCATGCTGCAGCAGCTGCACATGCAGCAGAGGGCCATCAATGAGTATCTGTTGCAATATGGCACCAGGACAGGGTCAGGGGAGCTTGGATTTTTTTCCCCACGCCAGTGGGCCATGATCAGGCATGCATGCACTTTCCTGGCACCATTTGAGGAGGCCACAAGGATAGTGAGCAGTGACAGTGCATGCATCAGTGACACTGTCCCTCTTGTCCAACTGTTGGAGCACACGCTGCGTGGAATAATGGACAGGGCACTTAAGGCAGATTAGAGGCAGGAAGAGGAGGACTTCCTTACCTCTCAAGGCCCCCTTTATCACACAGGAAGAGGACGAGGAGGAGGAGGAGGATTATTGTGTCAGCATGGAGGTGGAGCCTAGCACTCAGCATCAGCAGCAGTCTTCAAGGGATCAATTACAGTCCCAAGACACCCATGGACTTGTACGTGGCTGGGAGGAGGTGGCTGTGGATCATGTCATCCTCAGTGACCCAGAGGACTCTGCACCGAATGCCTCAGCAAACCTACGCTGCATGGCCTCCCTGATCCTGCAAAGCCTGCGCAAGGATCCTCGTATACGTGTGATCAAGGAGAGGGATCATTACTGGCTGGCAACCCTCCTTGATCCACTTTACAAGGGTAAGGTTGCGGACCTTATCTTGCCGTCGCAGAGGGAGCAGAGTATGAAGCATCTTTGGGAGTGTAGCTGGCCAGCTAAGACCTGTCCTAGGTTGCTAATGTGGCTTACATGCATATATATAGCTAGACCTGCTAATAATGTTAAAACAGTGCATATGCTCATTTGTGAGAGATAACAGCAGAGTTATTTACTGTGACTTTATATGTGGATGTCATATAACAGTTATATATTGTGTTCACAGAAGAAAATAAAAAATATACCTTTAAGAGTCATTTCTATATATAGAAAAGTAAGCAATAATACAGCAGAATTGCAACCAGAAAGCATAGAGTGAGGCCTCGTACACACGACCGATTTTCTCGTCGTAAAAAACACGTCGTTTTTTTCGACGAGATTCTTGTTAAGCTTGTCGATTTTCTCGTCAAGCTTTCTATGCGTACACACTGTCATTTCCCAATTTCCTCGTGGTTCTCTGCGCTCACGTCCAGCACGTACGACGGCACTATAAAGGGGAAGATCTTTTTTCTTGGCGCCACCCCTTGGGCTGCTTTTGCTGATCTCGTGTTACCGTGTGTGAAGTAAAAGTTTGGGAAGAGACGATTCGCACTTTTCAGTCTTCGTGCTTTCAGTTCGTTTTAGCGTGACGAATGTGCTATCTCCTTTACGAAGGCTTGTTTTACCAGAAGATGCGCTCCCGTCTCATAGTTGCTTGTGAGCATGCGCGCTTTTGGAAGAGTCGTAAAAGCATACACACGAACCATTTTCTCGTCACAAAACAGGCCGACGAGAAACACGACGAGGAAATCTGGACTCCTGACGAGAAAATAGAGAGCAGGTTCTCTATTTTCTCGTCGAGATTCTCGTCAAGTTTCTCGTCGTAAAACCATACACACGAACGTTTTTCTAGACAAAAAAACTCTCGCGGCACTTTTCTTGACTGTTTACGACGAGAAAATCGGTCGTGTGTACGAGGCCTTAAGCTTTTGTGACTTATCAGGAGTTTTAGCCAGTCACAACCAATCTCACTGAGCAAATGTCTCTGGCCAATCATAGCCAGCATTTCACTCATGTTCTGTCTAGGAAATCTCATATCACATGTCTAGAATTTCATTTTACATCAGAGTGTGGAGCTGAAAAGTTCAGATCCATCCAGAGTCCAGTTTTATGGAAGCAAGTGGCCAAAATAGGTATTTAATACAGTTATTTAAGTTTCTATTGTTAATAATGTAATTAGAACTGTATACTGAAACTAGTTATGTGTTCACTTGTAGTTCCACCAAACCAGGTTTGCAAACAATCAAACCAGCAATCAAACCAGGAATCAAACCAGATTCAAACCAAGTTTCAGAGCAAACATCAGAGCAAACAGCATTATAGAGCAAGTCCCAGATAGAGCATAAAGTGTCTAAAGTATTTTAAAGTGAAAGTACAGATACTGAAGAGAGAAATATATCTACCATTTTATGTAGAATTACAAGATTGAACAGTTGAACCGACATTTGTTATACTTTATTCAACACGTGTTTGTACATGGACTTCCTGCTGCTAAATTGTCAGTGTTATATAAGAAGAAAAGCTGAAGTGAATAAAGAAGTTATCTTAAAGGTTTGGTGTGCTCTTTAAACCTACTGCTTCCATAGAACGGCGGTAGAGGAATTATAGAGTAACAGATAGTCTTGTGTGGACTAAAAGATCAGAGAAATCAAATTCTTCTAATGCCACAGCGCATAAAGGCACTTCATAGTGCTGCGCCTGCCACAGTGGAACTATTTTGGCCAGTTATTCAATTTCTCCCTAAAGGCTCTTTGTACTAAGAAAGGATGACCATATCTTGCGTTTAACTTTTCCCAAGCTTGCTTGTAGGCTTCTTCATCTGTTCTATAGAAGTTACCTTCAAGAACTTTCTTTGCTTCTCCACCAACATATTTCTGAAGGTAGAATAACTTGTCAACTGGCCTGGAGCAATGATGCTCAATGATCATTTCAAAACTTGCCTTCCACTCTATGAACTTCAGTATGTCTCCTGAAAATTCAGTAGGTTCTGGAACGGGAAGTCTTGCTGGGACAATAGTCGCAATATTCTCCTGATTATTGCAGTGACATCTAGGAACAGAATTATCCTGTTTTATTTTTTCACCTAGTTCTGAATTGGGTGAGTCTCTCTTTTCGTCTTTCTGAGCAGGGATGGAAGGGCAATGACTTTTTACTTCATTACATACTGGAGATTTCCTTCCATTCTCCTGGGCGTATGAAAGGAAGTAGGAGTCTGCATTAGTGATGAGCCGAACACCCCCGGGTTCGGTTCGCACCAGAACCCGCGAACGGACCGAAAGTTCGTACGAACATTAGAACCTTATTAAATACAATGGATGCGAACGTTCGAATTCTAAAGTGCTAATTATAACAACTATTATGCATGTTATTGTCCTAAAAAGGGTTTGGGAACCCGGGTTCTGCACCAGGGGACATGTATCAATGCAAAAAGAAGTTTTAAAAACGGTCGTTTTTCGGGAGCAGTCATTTTAATGATGCATAAAGTGAAAAAAAAAAGTCAAATATTCCTTTAAATATTGTACCTGGGGGGTGTCTAAAATATGCCTGTGAAGTGCCACGTGTTTCCCGTGTTTAGAACTGTCCCTGCACAAAATGACACTTCTAAAGGAAAAAAAAGCCATTTAAAACTGCTTGCGGCTTTAATGTAATGTCTGGTCCCGGTAATATGGATGAAAATCTTTAAGAAAAATGGCATAGCTACCCCATGACCCCCCCCCCCCTACCCCAGCCCATTACCAGCCCCTTTGGGTCTTGTATGGATATTAAGGGGAACCCCGCACATAAAATAAAAAAGGCCCTATATACTCTGAACAGCCGTATACAGGCGGTGCATACAAGACAGGGACTGTAGGTTTGTTCTTATGTAGAATGTGTTTGTAATTTTGAACAGGTACATTGTTGAAGTGTAGCTCCAGCCCAAAAATCTATTTTTAAACTTTTTGGAAAACATAGGTAAGGGTTATCACCCCTGTAACATTTGTTTTGCTGTCTGTGCCCCTGTTCAGAACATTTCACCTCACTTTCCGTCCCAATGACAACTGTTTTTGAAATGTGGTGTTTTTCTTGAAACAAGGATTGCTGATAAAGCATCAGTACAGAGGAGACACCTTTCTCCCATATTTATTCTTACAGGAGAGAATTTTCCTTCCTAGTGGTAGATTTCCTCTCACTTCCTGTTGTCTTCTTGCGTTTGCAAGTAGGAGTCGTTTGTAAGTTGGATGTTTGAAAGTAGGGACCTGCCGTATATACTCTGCAGAAATAGGCCCCTTAGTTGTTGGTGTTGGCACAACACTGTAAGCACTCACAGTTACTCTTGGTTGGTGCTGGAACGCCCTGCTGTCAACTATTATATCAGGAATTTTAATTACATATAATTGTTGAACAGTGGTAGTAAAAATTGGGCCTTTAATGGTGGTGCTGGTGCCACAACACTGTAAGCCCTGACAGTTACTCTTGGTGGGTGCAGCAATGGGCCCTGCTGTGAATTATTAGATCAAGAATTGTAATTGCATGCCCCTGTTGAACAGGGGCTGAAAAATTGGGCCTTAGGCACTGGTGGCACAACACTACAACCCCTCACAGATACTGTACTTGGAGCACAGCAATGAGCCCTGTTGCAAAGTATTGCTTCAAAAATTGTAATGACACGCCCCTGTTAAACAGGGGCTGAAAAATTGGGCCTTAGGCACTGGTGGCACAACACTACAACCCCTCACAGATACTGTACTTGGAGCACAGCAATGAGCCCTGTTGCAAAGTATTGCTTCAAAAATTGTAATGACACGCCCCTTTTAAACAGGGGCTGAAAAATTGGGCCTTAGGCACTGGTGCCACAACACTCCAACCCCTCACAGATACTGTACTTGGAGCACAGCAATGAGCCCTATGGCAAATTATTGCTAAAAAAATTGTAATTACACGCCCCTGTAAAACAGGGGCTGAAAAATTGGGCCTTAGCCACTGGTGGCGGCACCCATAAACAAAAATGATCTTCCAAGCTATCATCATCAATCGTATCATTGAGGACTCGGAGGAGGAGGATAGCCAGTCAACATAACAGCACAGGCACTCAGCATCAGCATCAGTCTTGAAGGGATGTGACATGTTAAAATCAATTAGTCTGTTATATCAGCATCAGGTGTGTGGTAGCTGGTGGTGATCCAAGACTGGTTCATCTTGATGAAAGTCAGTCGATCAACCGAGTCGGTGGACAGGCGCACCCTGTGATCCGTGACAAATCCTCCAGCAGCACTGAATGTGCGTTCCGAAAGAACGCTGGATGCAGGACAGGCCAGTAGCTCAATTGCATACTGTGCAAGCTCTGGCCAGTGATCCATCCTCAAGACCCAGTAAGCCAGAGGATTTTCGGTGGGGAAGGTGTCCAAGTCTGACCTTGCCCCTAGATATTCCTGCACCATGTTTATCAGACGCTGGCGATGGTTGCTGGAACCGATCATACTTTGGGGCTGCGGACTAAAGAATTGTCTGAACGCATCGGTCAGACGGCCACCTTCCCCACCGCTCCTTCTTTGACTGGCCGAAGCCTCAGCAACTCGTTGTCCAGGACCAGGAGTTTGTAACCTCCCAGTCTCTGGGAACGCGTTGCACAGACCTTTCTGCAAGGCCTCCCGGAGTTGTCTCATCCTCTGCTCCCTCTGCGACGGTAACATAAGGTCCGCAACCTTACCCTTGTACCGTGGATCAAGGAGAGTGGCCAGCCAGTAATGGTCCCTCTCCTTGATCCGAAGAATACGAGGATCCTTCCGCAGACTTTGCAGGATCAGGGAGGCCATGCAGCGTAGGTTTGCTGAGGCATTCGCTCCGGAGTCCTCTGGGTCACTAAGGACGACATGATCCGCAGCCACCTCCTCCCAGCCACGTACAAGTCCACTGGTTTCTTGGGACTGTAAATCATCCCTAAAAGACTGCTGCTGATGATGCTGAGTGCCAGCCTCCACCTCCATGCTGACACAATCCTCCTCCTCCTCCTCCTCCTCCTCCTCTTCCTGTGCGATGGGTGGGACAGAAGGAACACTGTCTGGGTAAAGGGGGCCTTGAGAGGCAAGGAAGTCCTCCTCTTCCTGCCTCTGTTCTGCCTCAAGTGCCCTGTCCATTATTCCACGCAGCGTGTGCTCCAACAGGTGGACAAGAGGTACAGTGTCACTGATGCATGCACTGTCACTGCTCACCATCCTCGTGGCCTCCTCAAATGGTGCCAGGACAGTGCATGCATCCCTGATCATGCCCCACTGGCGTGGAGAAAAAAAACCAAGCTCCCCTGACCCTGTCCTGGTGCCGTAGTCGCACAGGTACTCATTGATGGCCCTCTGCTGCATGTGCAGCCGCTGCAGCATGGCCAACGTTGAGTTCCACCTGGTGGGCATGTCACATATAAGGCGGTTCTTGGGCAGGTTCAACTCCTTTTGCAGCTCAGCCAGGCGAGCACTGGCATTATAAGATCTGCGGAAATGCACACAGACTTTCCTGGCCTGCCTCAGGACATCCTGTAAGCCCGGGTACCTGCCCAAGAACCGCTGCACCACCAGGTTAAGGACGTGAGCCACACAGGGCACATGGGTCAGTTGTCCCTGTCGGAGGGCGGAGAGGAGGTTGGTGCCATTGTCGCAAACCACCATTCCTGGCTTAAGCTGGCGTGGCGTCAACCACCTCTCGGCCTGGCCCTGCAGAGCAGACAGGACCTCTGCCCCAGTGTGGCTTCTGTCCCCCAAACACACCAGCGCAAGCACGGCATGGCATCTTTTTGCCTGCGTACTTGCGTAGCCCCGTGAACGGCTACGGAGCACCGCTGGTTCATAGGACAAACCACAGGAAGAGGCCATGGAGGAAGAAGAAGAGGAGGGGGTGGAGGAGAGAGGTGTGTCACAACCAGTAGTAGCATTTTGGAGGCGTGGCGGTGGAACAACCTCCAACACTACTGCACCTTGTCCTGCATCCTTCCCAGCTGCCAAAAGAGTGACCCAATGGGCCGTGAAAGAAAGGTAACGTCCCTGTCCATGCCTGCTGGACCATGAGTCAGCGGTAATATGCACCTTACCGCTGACCGCCCTGTCCAGCGAGGCCAAGACATTGCCTTCCACATGCCGGTAGAGAGCCGGAATAGCCTTCCGTGAGAAAAAGTGGCGTTTGGGAACCTGCCACTGAGGAACCGCACATTGCACAAACTCACGGAAGGGGGCCGAGTCTACCAACTGAAAAGGCAGCAGTTGAAGCGCTAGCAATTTAGCCAAGCTAGCATTCAACCGCTGGGCATGTGGATGGCTGGGAGTGAACTTCTTTCGACGGTCCAGCAGCTGGGGCAGGGAAATTTGCCTGCTAGAATCGGACGTCGGTGTACTGCTAGCAGAGTGGCCGCAAGTACTTGGCTGTGACACACCTAATTCTACACCTTCATTCCTCTCAGTGCATGTTTCAGAGAGGACTGAAGTTATAGTGGGGTTGGAGATCCCAGCTGATGCGGTGCAAGGAGAGGTCCGCTTTGTTCTTTGGTGTGGGTCTTTGAGGTAGGCTTGCCAACGAGCTGCATGGCAGGTCAACATATGTCTGGTCAGGCATGTGGTACCCAAGCGGCTGATGTTTTGGCCACGCGATATACGCTTGAGACATATGTTGCAAACAGCAGCTGTGCGATCTGATGCACTAGCCTCAAAAAAGGCCCACACCAAAGAACTTTTTGAATGACGGGCAGAGGCAGCGCCCTGCACAGGCGGAGCTCTGCGGTGTGATTCCGTCGGTGTACTGCCCTTACGCTGGCCACCAAAGGGCATCCTGCCTCGTTGGAGATGTGCCTCCTCCTCATTCTCCTCCTCCTCCTCTCTCCTATTAGGCACCCACGTGGAGTCAGTGACCTCATCATCCCCTCCCTCCTCATCACTGGAGCCAATCTGGCAGTATGCTGCAGCTGCTGGAACATGACTGCCAGATTGGTGTCCTTCTTGAGCATCCCCTCTGTCTGCTCTCACGCTACTGCCTTCCTGTAGCTGGGTTTCATCATCAGACCCTTCGAAACCCTTGGCATCCTCCTGGAGCATGTACCCAACACTGTGCTCAAACAGTTCGGGGGACTCCTCAGGAGGAGGACATGGTGGGTCTAGGGAAGGAGTGACTGATGATGAGTCTGACATTGATACCAGGGAAGAGGACGCTTTGGCAGCTGCTTTTCCAGTACCCTGAGCCTGGGTGAGAGAGGATGAGGAGGAGGAGGAGGGCTTGGTCATCCACTCTACCAAGTCTTCGGCATGATGTGGCTCAACATGTCCAGCTGCCGAAAAGAAGGACAAGCGTGTCCCATGGCCATGTGCTGATGACAATGCACCGCGTCCACGACCAGCACTGTTGCCCCCAGACACAGAGCCTGCTTGCCCTCTTTTATTGCCTCCTGACTGTCTGCCTCTCCTTGTTTGCCTTCCAGAGATTCTAATAGATGGCCTGCAGGGAGATGGGAAAAAAGCAATAAGGGCTACCTTCAGGTGTCCTTCTCTGTCCCTTTACTTAAGGATTTCTAAATATGGTTGAGGATGATTGCTTTTGCACAGAATAGCACAACGACAATTTCCCTGACTGTCCAAAAAAACAAGGATTTCAAAGATGGTTGATGAGGAATGCTTTAGCACACTATAGCACAAGGAGAATTTCCCTCACTGTCCTTCCCTGTCCCTAGAAACAAGGATTATCACAGTGAAAGAAACTGACACTCTTCCTACCTATAGTTTTCTGTCCCTAGAAAAATTTTTTTTTAAAGCACACTATAGCACAAGGAGAATTCCCTCACTGTCCTTCCCTGTCCCTAGAAACAAGGATTCGCACAGTAAAACACACTGACACTCTCCCTACTAGTGATGAGCCGAACACCCCCCTGTTCGGTTCGCACCAGAACCCGCGAACGGACCGAAAGTTCGAACGAACATTAGAACCCTATTAAATAGAATGGATGCGAACGTTCGAATTCTAAAGTGCTAATTATAACAACTATTATGCATGTTATTGTCCTAAAAAGGGTTTGGGAACCCGGGTTCTGCACCAGGGGACATGTATCAATGCAAAAAGAAGTTTTAAAAACGGTCGTTTTTCGGGAGCAGTCATTTTAATGATGCATAAAGTGAAAAAAAAAAGTCAAATATTCCTTTAAATATCGTACCTGGGGGGTGTCTAAAGTATGCCTGTGAAGTGCCACGTGTTTCCCGTGTTTAGAACTGTCCCTGCACAAAATGACACTTCTAAAGGAAAAAAAAGCCATTTAAAACTGCTTGCGGCTTTAATGTAATGTCTGGTCCCGGTAATATGGATGAAATTCTTTAAGAAAAATGGCATAGCTACCCCATGACCCCCCCCCCCTACCCCAGCCCATTACCAGCCCCTTTGGGTCTTGTATGGATATTAAGGGGAACCCCGCACATAAAATAAAAAAGGCCCTATATACTCTGAACAGCCCTATACAGGCGGTGCATACAAGACAGGGACTGTAGGTTTGTTCTTATGTAGAATCTGTTTGTAATTTTGAACAGGTACATTGTTGAAGTGTAGCTCCAGACCAAAAATCTATTTTTAAACTTTTTGGAAAACATAGGTAAGGGTTATCACCCCTGTAACATTTGTTTTGCTGTCTGTGCCCCTGTTCAGAACATTTCACCTCACTTTCCGTCCCAATGACAACTGTTTTTGAAATGTGGTGTTTTTCTTGAAACAAGGATTGCTGATAAAGCATCAGTACAGAGGAGACACCTTTCTCCCATATTTATTCTTAGAGGAGAGAATTTTCCTTCCTAGTGGTAGATTTCCTCTCACTTCCTGTTGTCTTCTTGCGTTTGCAAGTAGGAGTCGTTTGTAAGTTGGATGTTTGAAAGTAGGGACCTGCCGTATATACTCTGCAGAAATAGGCCCCTTAGTTGTTGGTGTTGGCACAACACTGTAAGCACTCACAGTTACTCTTGGTTGGTGCTGGAACGCCCTGCTGTCAACTATTATATCAGGAATTTTAATTACATATAATTGTTGAACAGTGGTAGTAAAAATTGGGCCTTTGATGGTGGTGCTGGTGCCACAACACTGTAAGCCCTGACAGTTACTCTTGGTGGGTGCAGCAATGGGCCCTGCTGTGAATTATTAGATCAAGAATTGTAATTACATGCCCCTGTTGAACAGGGGCTGAAAAATTGGGCCTTAGGCACTGGTGGCACAACACTGCAACCCCTCACAGATACTGTACTTGGAGCACAGCAATGAGCCCTGTTGCAAAGTATTGCTTCAAAAATTGTAATGACACGCCCCTGTTAAACAGGGGCTGAAAAATTGGGCCTTAGGCACTGGTGGCACAACACTGCAACTCCTCACAGATACTGTACTTGGAGTACAGCAATGAGCCCTGTTGCAAAGTATTGCTTCAAAAATTGTAATTACACGCCCCTGTTAAACAGGGGCTGAAAAATTGGGCGTTAGGCACTGGTGGCGGCACCCATAAACAAAAATGATCTTCCAAGCTATCATCATCAATCGTATCATTGAGGACTCGGAGGAGGAGGATAGCCAGTCAACATAACAGCACAGGCACTCAGCATCAGCATCAGTCTTGAAGGGATGTGACATGTTAAAATCAATTAGTCTGTTATATCAGCATCAGGTGTGTGGTAGCTGGTGGTGATCCAAGACTGGTTCATCTTGATGAAAGTCAGTCGATCAACCGAGTCGGTGGACAGGCGCACCCTGTGATCCGTGACAAATCCTCCAGCAGCACTGAATGTGCGTTCCGAAAGAACGCTGGATGCAGGACAGGCCAGTAGCTCAATTGCATACTGTGCAAGCTCTGGCCAGTGATCCATCCTCAAGACCCAGTAAGCCAGAGGATTTTCGGTGGGGAAGGTGTCCAAGTCTGACCTTGCCCCTAGATATTCCTGCACCATGTTTATCAGACGCTGGCGATGGTTGCTGGAACCGATCATACTTTGGGGCTGCGGACTAAAGAATTGTCTGAACGCATCGGTCAGACGGCCACCTTCCCCACCGCTCCTTCTTTGACTGGCCGAAGCCTCAGCAACTCGTTGTCCAGGACCAGGAGTTTGCAACCTCCCAGTCTCTGGGAACGCGTTGCACAGACCTTTCTGCAAGGCCTCCCGGAGTTGTCTCATCCTCTGCTCCCTCTGCGACGGTAACATAAGGTCCGCAACCTTACCCTTGTACCGTGGATCAAGGAGAGTGGCCAGCCAGTAATGGTCCCTCTCCTTGATCCGAAGAATACGAGGATCCTTCCGCAGACTTTGCAGGATCAGGGAGGCCATGCAGCGTAGGTTTGCTGAGGCGTTCGCTCCGTAGTCCTCTGGGTCACTAAGGACGACATGATCCGCAGCCACCTCCTCCCAGCCACGTACAAGTCCACTGGTTTCTTGGGACTGTAAATCATCCCTAAAAGACTGCTGCTGATGATGCTGAGTGCCAGCCTCCACCTCCATGCTGACACAATCCTCCTCCTCCTCCTCCTCCTCCTCCTCCTCCTCTTCCTGTGCGATGGGTGGGACAGAAGGAACACTGTCTGGGTAAAGGGGGCCTTGAGAGGCAAGGAAGTCCTCCTCTTCCTGCCTCTGTTCTGCCTCAAGTGCCCTGTCCATTATTCCACGCAGCGTGTGCTCCAACAGGTGGACAAGAGGTACAGTGTCACTGATGCATGCACTGTCACTGCTCACCATCCTCGTGGCCTCCTCAAATGGTGCCAGGACAGTGCATGCATCCCTGATCATGCCCCACTGGCGTGGAGAAAAAAAACCAAGCTCCCCTGACCCTGTCCTGGTGCCGTAGTCGCACAGGTACTCATTGATGGCCCTCTGCTGCGTGTGCAGCCGCTGCAGCATGGCCAACGTTGAGTTCCACCTGGTGGGCATGTCACATATAAGGCGGTTCTTGGGCAGGTTCAACTCCTTTTGCAGCTCAGCCAGGCGAGCACTGGCATTATAAGATCTGCGGAAATGCACACAGACTTTCCTGGCCTGCCTCAGGACATCCTGTAAGCCCGGGTACCTGCCCAAGAACCGCTGCACCACCAGGTTAAGGAAGTGAGCCACACAGGGCACATGGGTCAGTTGTCCCTGTCGGAGGGCGGAGAGGAGGTTGGTGCCATTGTCGCAAACCACCATTCCTGGCTTAAGCTGGCGTGGCGTCAACCACCTCTCGGCCTGGCCCTGCAGAGCAGACAGGACCTCTGCCCCAGTGTGGCTTCTGTCCCCCAAACACACCAGCGCAAGCACGGCATGGCATCTTTTTGCCTGCGTACTTGCGTAGCCCCGTGAACGGCTACGGAGCACCGCTGGTTCATAGGACAAACCACAGGAAGAGGCCATGGAGGAAGAAGAAGAGGAGGGGGTGGAGGAGAGAGGTGTGTCACAACCAGTAGTAGCATTTTGGAGGCGTGGCGGTGGGACAACCTCCAACACTACTGCACCTTGTCCTGAATCCTTCCCAGCTGCCAAAAGAGTGACCCAATGGGCCGTGAAAGAAAGGTAACGTCCCTGTCCATGCCTGCTGGACCATGAGTCAGCGGTAATATGCACCTTACCGCTGACCGCCCTGTCCAGCGAGGCCAAGACATTGCCTTCCACATGCCGGTAGAGAGCCGGAATAGCCTTCCGTGCGAAAAAGTGGCGTTTGGGAACCTGCCACTGAGGAACCGCACATTGCACAAACTCACGGAAGGGGGCCGAGTCTACCAACTGAAAAGGCAGCAGTTGAAGCGCTAGCAATTTAGCCAAGCTAGCATTCAACCGCTGGGCATGTGGATGGCTGGGAGTGAACTTCTTTCGACGGTCCAGCAGCTGGGGCAGGGAAATTTGCCTGCTAGAATCGGACGTCGGTGTACTGCTAGCAGAGTGGGCGCAAGTACTTGGCTGTGACACACCTAATTCTACACCTTCATTCCTCTCAGTGCATGTTTCAGAGAGGACTGAAGTTATAGTGGGGTTGGAGATCCCAGCTGATGCGGTGCAAGGAGAGGTCCGCTTTGTTCTTTGGTGTGGGTCTTTGAGGTAGGCTTGCCAACGAGCTGCATGGCAGGTCAACATATGTCTGGTCAGGCATGTGGTACCCAAGCGGCTGATGTTTTGGCCACGCGATATACGCTTGAGACATATGTTGCAAACAGCAGCTGTGCGATCTGATGCACTAGCCTCAAAAAAGGCCCACACCAAAGAACTTTTTGAATGACGGGCAGAGGCAGCGCCCTGCACAGGCGGAGCTCTGCGGTGTGATTCCGTCGGTGTACTGCCCTTACGCTGGCCACCAAAGGGCATCCTGCCTCGTTGGAGATGTGCCTCCTCCTCATCCTCCTCCTCCTCCTCTCTCCTATTAGGCACCCACGTGGAGTCAGTGACCTCATCATCCCCTCCCTCCTCATCACTGGAGCCAATCTGGCAGTATGCTGCAGCTGCTGGAACATGACTGCCAGATTGGTGTCCTTCTTGAGCATCCCCTCTGTCTGCTCTCACGCTACTGCCTTCCTCTAGCTGGGTTTCATCATCAGACCCTTCGAAACGCTGGGCATCCTCCTGGAGCATGTACCCAACACTGTGCTGAAACAGTTCGGGGGACTCCTCAGGAGGAGGACATGGTGGGTCTAGGGAAGGAGTGACTGATGATTTGTCTGACATTGATACCAGGGAAGACGACGCTTTGGCAGCTGCTTTTCCAGTACCCTGAGCCTGGGTGAGAGAGGATGAGGAGGAGGAGGAGGGCTTGGTCATCCACTCTACCAAGTCTTCGGCATGATGTGGCTCAACATGTCCAGCTGCCGAAAAGAAGGACAAGCGTGTCCCATGGCCATGTGCTGATGACAATGCACCGCGTCCACGACCAGCACTGTTGCCCCCAGACACAGAGCCTGCTTGCCCTCTTTTATTGCCTCCTGACTGTCTGCCTCTCCTTGTTTGCCTTCCAGACATTCTAATAGATGGCCTGCACGGAGATGGGAAAAAAGCAATAAGGGCTACCTTCAGGTGTCCTTCTCTGTCCCTTGAAACAAGGACTTTCACAGTGAAAGAAACTGACACTCTCCCTACCTACAGTTTTCTGTCCCTAGAAAAAATGTTTTTTTTAATCACAATATAGCACAAGAAAAATTCACTCACTGTCCTTACAGGTCCCTGGAAACAAGGACTTGCAGAGTGAAAGAAAAAAAACACTCTCCCTACCTACAGTTTTCTGTCCCTAGAAAAAATGTTTTTTTTAATCACAATATAGCACAAGAAAAATTCACTCACTGTCCTTACAGGTCCCTGGAAACAAGGACTTGCAGAGTGAAAGAAAAAAAACACTCTCCCTACCTACAGTTTTCTGTCCCTAGAAAAAATGTTTTTTTTAATCACAATATAGCACAAGAAAAATTCACTCACTGTCCTTACAGGTCCCTGGAAACAAGGACTTGCAGAGTGAAAGAAAAAAAACACTCTCCCTACCTACAGTTTTCTGTCCCTAGAAAAAATGTTTTTTTTAATCACAATATAGCACAAGAACAATTCACTCACTGTCCTTACAGGTCCCTGGAAACAAGGACTTGCAGAGTGAAAGGAAAAAAACACTCTCCCTACCTACAGTTTTCTGTCCCTAGAAAAAATGTTTTTTTTAATCACAATATAGCACAAGAAAAATTCACTCACTGTCCTTACAGGTCCCTGGAAACAAGGACTTGCAGAGTGAAAGAAAAAAAACACTCTCCCTACCTACAGTTTTCTGTCCCTAGAAAAAATGTTTTTTTTAATCACAATATAGCACAAGAAAAATTCACTCACTGTCCTTACAGGTCCCTGGAAACAAGGACTTGCAGAGTGAAAGAAAAAAAACACTCTCCCTACCTACAGTTTTCTGTCCCTAGAAAAAATGTTTTTTTTAATCACAATATAGCACAAGAACAATTCACTCACTGTCCTTACAGGTCCCTGGAAACAAGGACTTGCAGAGTGAAAGAAAAAAAACACTCTCCCTACCTACAGTTTTCTGTCCCTAGAAAAAATGTTTTTTTTAATCACAATATAGCACAAGAACAATTCACTCACTGTCCTTACAGGTCCCTGGAAACAAGGACTTGCAGAGTGAAAGGAAAAAAACACTCTCCCTACCTACAGTTTTCTGTCCCTAGAAAAAATGTTTTTTTTAATCACAATATAGCACAAGAAAAATTCACTCACTGTCCTTACAGGTCCCTGGAAACAAGGACTTGCAGAGTGAAAGAAAAAAAACACTCTCCCTACCTACAGTTTTCTGTCCCTAGAAAAAATGTTTTTTTTAATCACAATATAGCACAAGAAAAATTCACTCACTGTCCTTACAGGTCCCTGGAAACAAGGACTTGCAGAGTGAAAGGAAAAAAACACTCTCCCTACCTACAGTTTTCTGTCCCTAGAAAAAATGTTTTTTTTTAATCACAATATAGCACAAGAAAAATTCACTCACTGTCCTTACAGGTCCCTGGAAACAAGGACTTGCAGAGTGAAAGAAAAAAAACACTCTCCCTACCTACAGTTTTCTGTCCCTAGAAAAAATGTTTTTTTTAATCACAATATAGCACAAGAAAAATTCACTCACTGTCCTTACAGGTCCCTGGAAACAAGGACTTGCAGAGTGAAAGAAAAAAAACACTCTCCCTACCTACAGTTTTCTGTCCCTAGAAAAAATGTTTTTTTTAATCACAATATAGCACAAGAAAAATTCACTCACTGTCCTTACAGGTCCCTGGAAACAAGGACTTGCAGAGTGAAAGAAAAAAAACACTCTCCCTACCTACAGTTTTCTGTCCCTAGAAAAAATGTTTTTTTTAATCACAATATAGCACAAGAAAAATTCACTCACTGTCCTTACAGGTCCCTGGAAACAAGGACTTGCAGAGTGAAAGAAAAAAAACACTCTCCCTACCTACAGTTTTCTGTCCCTAGAAAAAATGTTTTTTTTAATCACAATATAGCACAAGAAAAATTCACTCACTGTCCTTACAGGTCCCTGGAAACAAGGACTTGCAGAGTGAAAGAAAAAAAACACTCTCCCTACCTACAGTTTTCTGTCCCTAGAAAAAATGTTTTTTTTAATCACAATATAGCACAAGAAAAATTCACTCACTGTCCTTACAGGTCCCTGGAAACAAGGACTTGCAGAGTGAAAGAAAAAAAACACTCTCCCTACCTACAGTTTTCTGTCCCTAGAAAAAATGTTTTTTTTAATCACAATATAGCACAAGAAAAATTCACTCACTGTCCTTACAGGTCCCTGGAAACAAGGACTTGCAGAGTGAAAGAAAAAAAACACTCTCCCTACCTACAGTTTTCTGTCCCTAGAAAAAATGTTTTTTTTAATCACAATATAGCACAAGAAAAATTCACTCACTGTCCTTACAGGTCCCTGGAAACAAGGACTTGCAGAGTGAAAGAAAAAAAACACTCTCCCTACCTACAGTTTTCTGTCCCTAGAAAAAATGTTTTTTTTAATCACAATATAGCACAAGGACAATTCACTCACTGTCCTTACAGGTCCCTGGAAACAAGGACTTGCAGAGTGAAATAAACTGACACTCTCCCTACCTACAGTTTTCTGTCCCTAGAATAAATGTTTTTTTAAGCACAATATAGCACAAGGACAATTCACTCACTGTCCTTCCAGGTCCCTGGAAACAAGGACTTGCAGAGTGAAAGAAAAAAAACACTCTCCCTACCTACAGTTTTCTGTCCCTAGAAAAAATGTTTTTTTTAATCACAATATAGCACAAGAAAAATTCACTCACTGTCCTTACAGGTCCCTGGAAACAAGGACTTGCAGAGTGAAAGAAAAAAAACACTCTCCCTACCTACAGTTTTCTGTCCCTAGAAAAAATGTTTTTTTTAATCACAATATAGCACAAGGAAAATTCACTCACTGTCCTTACAGGTCCCTGGAAACAAGGACTTGCAGAGTGAAATAAACTGACACTCTCCCTACCTACAGTTTTCTGTCCCTAGAATAAATGTTTTTTTAAGCACAATATAGCACAAGGACAATTCACTCACTGTCCTTCCAGGTCCCTGGAAACAAGGACTTGCAGAGTGAAAGAAAAAAAACACTCTCCCTACCTACAGTTTTCTGTCCCTAGAAAAAATGTTTTTTTTAATCACAATATAGCACAAGAACAATTCACTCACTGTCCTTACAGGTCCCTGGAAACAAGGACTTGCAGAGTGAAAGAAAAAAAACACTCTCCCTACCTACAGTTTTCTGTCCCTAGAAAAAATGTTTTTTTTAATCACAATATAGCACAAGGACAATTCACTCACTGTCCTTCCAGGTCCCTGGAAACAAGGACTTGCAGAGTGAAAGAAACTGACACTCTCCCTACCTACAGTTTTCTGTCCCTAGAATAAATGTTTTTTTAAGCACAATATAGCACAAGGACAATTCACTCACTGTCCTTCCAGGTCCCTGGAAACAAGGACTTGCAGAGTGAAAGAAACTGACACTGTCCCTACCTACAGTTTTCTGTCCCTAGAATAAATGTTTTTTTTAAGCACACTATAGCACAAGCACAAAACACACTGACACTCTCCCTACCTATCCTTCTCTTTCCCTAAACTAAAGGAATCCAGGTTAAGCAAGAAAGAAATAACAGTCACTGTCCCTGCCTATGCTGCTCTATCCCTGCTCCGGAACACACTACACTAGGCCGCCGTGCTGGCGGCCTTTTATAGTGTGGGGCGTGTACTAAACACCCTCAGCAATAATTGGCCACAGGCATCCTGCCTGTGGCCAATCATTGCTCTCCTCGCTGCCGGCGCTGTGATTGGCCAAGCATGCGGGGTCACAGTGCATGCTTGGCCAATCACAGCGCCTGGATGACACTGCGATGGCGTAGTGCATTGTGGGCCGTTCGCGTCACTCGAATTTGGCGCGAACGGCCCAAATCGTTCGATCTTCGTCGAACGATCGAACAGCCGATGTTCGAGTCGAACGTATGTTCGACTCGAACACGAAGCTCATCCCTACTCCCTACCTATAGTTTTCTGTCCCTAGAAAAAATGTTTTTTTAAAGCACACTATAGCACTAGGAGAATTTCCCTCACTTTCCTTCTTTGTCCCTAGAAACAAGGATTATCACAGTGAAAGAAACTGACACTCTTCCTACCTATAGTTTTCTGTCCCTTGAAAAAATGTTTTTTTAAAGCACACTATAGCACAAGGAGAATTCCCTCACTGTCCTTCCCTGTCCCTAGAAACAAGGATTTGCACAGTAAAACACACTGACACTCTCCCTACCTATAGTTTTCTGTCCCTAGAAAAAATGTTTTTTTAAAGCACACTATAGCACAAGGAGAATTTCCCTCACTTTCCTTCCCTGTCCCTAGAAACAAGGATTATCACAGTGAAAGAAACTGACACTCTTCCTACCTATAGTTTTCTGTCCCTAGAAAAAATGTTTTTTTAAAGCACACTATAGCACAAGGAGAATTCCCCTCACTTTCCTTCTTTTTTCCTAGAAACAAGGACTCGCACAGTGAAAGAAACTGACACTCTCCCTACCTAGAGTTTTCTGTCCCTAGAAAAAATGTTTTTTTAAAGCACACTATAGCACAAGGAGAATTCCCCTCACTTTCCTTCTTTTTTCCCAGAAACAAGGACTCGCACAGTGAAAGAAACTGACACTCTCCCTACCTAGAGTTTTCTGTCCCTAGAAATTTTTTTTTTTTAAAGCACACTATAGCACAAGGAGAATTCCCCTCACTTTCCTTCTTTTTTCCTAGAAACAAGGACTCGCACAGTGAAAGAAACTGACACTCTCCCTACCTAGAGTTTTCTGTCCCTAGAAAAAATGTTTTTTTAAAGCACACTATAGCACAAGGAGAATTCCCCTCACTTTCCTTCTTTTTTCCTAGAAACAAGGACTCGCACAGTGAAAGAAACTGACACTCTCCCTACCTAGAGTTTTCTGTCCCTAGAAAAAATGTTTTTTTTTAAAGCACACTATAGCACAAGGAGAATTCCCCTCACTTTCCTTCTTTGTCCCTAGAAACAAGGACTCGCACAGTGAAAGAAACTGACACTCTCCCTACCTAGAGTTTTCTGTCCCTAGAAATTTTTTTTTTTTAAAGCACACTATAGCACAAGGAGAATTCCCCTCACTTTCCTTCTTTTTTCCTAGAAACAAGGACTCGCACAGTGAAAGAAACTGACACTCTCCCTACCTAGAGTTTTCTGTCCCTAGAAATTTTTTTTTTTTAAAGCACACTATAGCACAAGGAGAATTCCCCTCACTTTCCTTCTTTTTTCCTAGAAACAAGGACTCGCACAGTGAAAGAAACTGACACTCTCCCTACCTAGAGTTTTCTGTCCCTAGAAAAAATGTTTTTTTAAAGCACACTATAGCACAAGGAGAATTCCCCTCACTTTCCTTCTTTTTTCCTAGAAACAAGGACTCGCACAGTGAAAGAAACTGACACTCTCCCTACCTAGAGTTTTCTGTCCCTAGAAAAAATGTTTTTTTAAAGCACACTATAGCACAAGGAGAATTCCCCTCACTTTCCTTCTTTTTTCCCAGAAACAAGGACTCGCACAGTGAAAGAAACTGACACTCTCCCTACCTAGAGTTTTCTGTCCCTAGAAAAAATGTTTTTTTAAAGCACACTATAGCACAAGGAGAATTCCCCTCACTTTCCTTCTTTGTCCCTAGAAACAAGGACTCGCACAGTGAAAGAAACTGACACTCTCCCTACCTAGAGTTTTCTGTCCCTAGAAATTTTTTTTTTTTAAAGCACACTATAGCACAAGGAGAATTCCCCTCACTTTCCTTCTTTTTTCCTAGAAACAAGGACTCGCACAGTGAAAGAAACTGACACTCTCCCTACCTAGAGTTTTCTGTCCCTAGAAATTTTTTTTTTTTAAAGCACACTATAGCACAAGGAGAATTCCCCTCACTTTCCTTCTTTTTTCCTAGAAACAAGGACTCGCACAGTGAAAGAAACTGACACTCTCCCTACCTAGAGTTTTCTGTCCCTAGAAAAAATGTTTTTTTAAAGCACACTATAGCACAAGGAGAATTCCCCTCACTTTCCTTCTTTTTTCCTAGAAACAAGGACTCGCACAGTGAAAGAAACTGACACTCTCCCTACCTAGAGTTTTCTGTCCCTAGAAAAAATGTTTTTTTAAAGCACACTATAGCACAAGGAGAATTCCCCTCACTTTCCTTCTTTTTTCCTAGAAACAAGGACTCGCACAGTGAAAGAAACTGACACTCTCCCTACCTAGAGTTTTCTGTCCCTAGAAAAAATGTTTTTTTTTAAAGCACACTATAGCACAAGGAGAATTCCCCTCACTTTCCTTCTTTGTCCCTAGAAACAAGGACTCGCACAGTGAAAGAAACTGACACTCTCCCTACCTAGAGTTTTCTGTCCCTAGAAATTTTTTTTTTTTAAAGCACACTATAGCACAAGGAGAATTCCCCTCACTTTCCTTCTTTTTTCCTAGAAACAAGGACTCGCACAGTGAAAGAAACTGACACTCTCCCTACCTAGAGTTTTCTGTCCCTAGAAATTTTTTTTTTTTAAAGCACACTATAGCACAAGGAGAATTCCCCTCACTTTCCTTCTTTTTTCCTAGAAACAAGGACTCGCACAGTGAAAGAAACTGACACTCTCCCTACCTAGAGTTTTCTGTCCCTAGAAAAAATGTTTTTTTAAAGCACACTATAGCACAAGGAGAATTCCCCTCACTTTCCTTCTTTTTTCCTAGAAACAAGGACTCGCACAGTGAAAGAAACTGACACTCTCCCTACCTAGAGTTTTCTGTCCCTAGAAAAAATGTTTTTTTAAAGCACACTATAGCACAAGGAGAATTCCCCTCACTTTCCTTCTTTTTTCCCAGAAACAAGGACTCGCACAGTGAAAGAAACTGACACTCTCCCTACCTAGAGTTTTCTGTCCCTAGAAAAAATGTTTTTTTAAAGCACACTATAGCACAAGGAGAATTCCCCTCACTTTCCTTCTTTTTTCCTAGAAACAAGGACTCGCACAGTGAAAGAAACTGACACTCTCCCTACCTAGAGTTTTCTGTCCCTAGAAAAAATGTTTTTTTAAAGCACACTATAGCACAAGGAGAATTCCCCTCACTTTCCTTCTTTTTTCCTAGAAACAAGGACTCGCACAGTGAAAGAAACTGACACTCTCCCTACCTAGAGTTTTCTGTCCCTAGAAAAAATGTTTTTTTAAAGCACACTATAGCACAAGGAGAATTCCCCTCACTTTCCTTCTTTTTTCCTAGAAACAAGGACTCGCACAGTGAAAGAAACTGACACTCTCCCTACCTAGAGTTTTCTGTCCCTAGAAATTTTTTTTTTTTAAAGCACACTATAGCACAAGGAGAATTCCCCTCACTTTCCTTCTTTTTTCCTAGAAACAAGGACTCGCACAGTGAAAGAAACTGACACTCTCCCTACCTAGAGTTTTCTGTCCCTAGAAAAAATGTTTTTTTAAAGCACACTATAGCACAAGGAGAATTCCCCTCACTTTCCTTCTTTTTTCCTAGAAACAAGGACTCGCACAGTGAAAGAAACTGACACTCTCCCTACCTAGAGTTTTCTGTCCCTAGAAAAAATGTTTTTTTAAAGCACACTATAGCACAAGGAGAATTCCCCTCACTTTCCTTCTTTGTCCCTAGAAACAAGGACTCGCACAGTGAAAGAAACTGACACTCTCCCTACCTAGAGTTTTCTGTCCCTAGAAAAAATGTTTTTTTAAAGCACACTATAGCACAAGGAGAATTCCCCTCACTTTCCTTCTTTGTCCCTAGAAACAAGGACTCGCACAGTAAAACACACTGACACTCTCCCTACCTATCCTTCTCTTTCCCTAAACTAAAGGAATCCAGGTTAAGCAAGAAAGAAATAAATGTCACTGTCCCTGCCTATGCTTGTCTTTCCCTGCTCCGGAACACACTACACTAGGCCGCCGTGCTGGCGGCCTTTTATAGTGTGGGGCGTGTACTAAACACCCTCAGCAATAATTGGCCACAGGCATCCTGCCTGTGGCCAATCATTGCTCTCCTCGCTGCCGGCGCTGTGATTGGCCAAGCATGCGGGGTCACAGTGCATGCTTGGCCAATCACAGCGCCTGGATGACACTGCGATGGCGTAGTGCATTGTGGGCCGTTCGCGTCACTCGAATTTGGCGCGAACGGCCCAAATCGTTCGATCTTCGTCGAACGATCGAACAGCCGATGTTCGAGTCGAACGTATGTTCGACTCGAACACGAAGCTCATCCCTAGTCTGCATCTTCACTTAGTACAGATTTGGACTTATGATTACTATTCATGTCCTCTTCGTGTACTCTTAGTCTGGCTTCTATAATCTTGACTTCCTTCAGCCTTTCCATTTCTGCTACTCGTAGACGCTGCGCCTCGATTGCAGATTCCATCTCAATTTCTGCTCTCTTGACAGCAAGTTGTTCGACAAGTTCCTTTGTTTTGGCTATTAAAGTACTTGAGGACTCTGATATGTTACTGGCACTTCTGCTAGTGGATGAAGTCCTACTTGTGATTGTGGTTCCTCCTAAGGACCTAGCATAGTCTCTCATAAAAAGCTCATTCATTCTCTTTCTTGCCTTAACTTCATCATAGTTAGCTTCAGATGCTAGTTCTCTCATGAGCTTTACTAAACCTTTAGTGACTTCAGTACATGTGTCCATGTTCCTTACAATATCCTGGGGAGGTGTTGTAGAAGACCGCAGGTTGACATATGCTGCCATAAGCTCTGATTCAGATTCTTCTACCGTCTCTATCATATCACTCAAGTTTCCTTTTATACTTTCTTGCTTTAGCTTTCTACGAACATCTTTAATGTAAGATTTCCACTTATCATACATTCTGGTGAACTTTTTTCCTTTCAATACTGCTTCTTGCTCCAAATTTTCCAGCATCTTTAGGGTCGGTTTTCTGATACGTTCTGAACGTCTTAGTTCATCTGTTTGGGGCAAGACTAATGCTGCATCAGACTCTTCTACCTCAAACAGGTTCACTTGCTCTTCACCTTCTATCTTATCTATCTTTGTATCCTCAAACAGTGGCATAGAAATACTAGGCTTAGACATTTTACTTTAAGTGCTATAACAATCAATACGAATATTAAGAAGACTTTCACTTTAAATGCAATAGCAATAGGTGCAGGCAGTAAAAATGACTTTCTCTTTAAAATACTTTAGAGTCTGTGTACTACAACTGACCCTTGTTCTTTACTTACAGTCCTTTTACTCCTGAACACGAAAATGTCTCTTTCTTGTCAAGCCTATGTGCAATGATAGTAATAAAGGAAAGTTCTGACCTTATTCTGAAGAGCAGGATACTGTGATCTGTAGGTTGCTGGAACAAATAGTCTTAAAGGAGACTTGTCTTTGTTGATCTGATGCTCTACTCTGACGTGCGATGCTTTGCGATACTCTGTGCTGTCTTGCGATGCTCTGCGCTGACTTGCGATGCTTTTCGCTGACGTGCGATGCTTTGCGCTGACGTGCGATGCTCTGTGCTGACTTGCGATGCTCTGCGCTGACTTGCGATGCTTTGCGCTGACGTGCGATGCTTTGCGCTGACGTGCGATGCTCTGTGCTGTCTTGCGATGCTCTGCGCTGACTTGCGATGCTTTTCGCTGACGTGCGATGCTTTGTGCTGCAGGCTTTGGGCCTAGTGGCGGGGAAATAGCTGGCTGCAGTACGTGGCCTCTTTGTGGGTAGCGGTGCAGGCACTCTAACTCTGGACTTTGGCCTCCCACCATGTGTCTTTTTCTCTCTCTAGGGATCGCAGGAGGGTTGGCGCTCTCTCTGTGACTATCTTGCCTTTGCCGTTCTGCCACTTTAAGAGTCGGCTGCAGTTTGACTAAAACACACGTTCTATGGCCTCTATGGTAGCTCCGCTGCTCAAATGCGCTCTTTACTGTGCAAGCTGAGGAGCACTATCGCTTCACCCTCAATGGGCTAATAGTTCCACTATGGGCAAATAGTTCCACTTTGGGCTAATAGTTCTACTTTGGGCTAATGGTTCCACTTTGGGCTAATAGTTCCACTTTGGGCTTAATAGTTCCACTGTGGCAGGCGCAGCTGCATGCTTGCAGGAAGTCACCATACTCTTGGAGTTTGAAATGTTCTTTAGGACCTATTTTAGGCCAAGGTGGGAGGCTTGGATAAAAGACTTGCAAAATTTGAGAGAAGTTCGGATACCTAGATGTTTTGTAACTCATGATTTCGGAGAGTACAAGAAAATAGAACTTCATCACTTTTCAGACGCCAGTAGTTATGGTTATGGACAGTGCTCCTACATCAGAGTGATAGGAGAAGGAAAAATACACTGTGCCCTGGTTATGGGAAAGACCAGAGTTGCACCTACCAGTATTCAGACAATACCAAGACTTGAACTGACAGCAGCTGTTGTTTCAGCATCAGTAAGCAAGTTTCTGAGAGAAGAATTAGAGTTAAAAATAGATGAAGAAAGCTCTAAAAGAGATCGATAAAGAAAAGGTAACTCAGTATTTGTCAAAGAATCAATGTGATTTTCATATGAATGCTCCACATGCAAGCCACACAGGAGGAGTTTGGGAAAGACAAATCAGAACTGTAAGAAATGTGTTAAGTTCAGTGTTGAGAAAGAGCCCCGGAAGAATAGATGATGCTTCACTTAGGACCCTATTCTATGAAGTAATGTCTATTGTTAACAGTCGTCCACTTACAGTTGACAACATCAATGATCCAACAAGTTTGGAACCTTTAACTCCCAACCATCTACTTCACCTTAAGTCTGATTACATACAACCACCACCTGGCAAGTTTACCAAAGAGGATTTATATGCCAAAAAGAGATGGCGAAGAGTCCAATATCTATCAGAACAGTTTTGGAATAGATGGAAGAAAGAGTACTTAGCCAATCTTACGTTAAGAAGTAAATGGCAAACACCCAGAAGAAATGTACAAGTTGGTGACATAGTATTAGTGAAAGAAGAAGATTTACCTAGAAGTCAATGGAAATTGGCCAAAGTTCTAGAAGTTCAAAAGGACAAAGACAGACTAGTAAGAAGAGCGTTGTTACAAATAGGAGACTCAAAACTTGACAAAAAGGGAAAACGTCTCACTATTCCACTCAAGTTGGAACGTCCTATACAGAAGTTAGTTGTTCTACTTGAGAGTGATAAAAGACACTTGGAAGTTGAGAACCTGATGGAAAATTCCCCAAATGCATGTTCAAATCCTACTATAGAGAACATAGAATTATAGGTAATTTGGTGGGAGTGTAGCTGGCCAGCTAAGACCTGTCCTAGGTTGCTAATGTGGCTTACATGCATATATATATAGCTAGACCTGCTAATAATGTTAAAACAGTGCATATGCTCATTTGTGAGAGATAACAGCAGAGTTATTTACTGTGACTTTATATGTGGATGTCATATAACAGTTATATATTGTGTTCACAGAAGAAAAGAAAAAATATACCTTTAAGAGTCATTTCTATATACAGAAAAGTAAGCAATAATACAGCAGAATTGCAACCAGAAAGCATAGAGTTAAGCTTTTGTGACTCATCAGGAGTTTTAGCCAATCACAACCAATCTCACTGAGCAAATGTCTCTGGCCAATCATAGCCAGCATTTCACTCATGTTCTGTCTAGGAAATCTCATATCACATGTCTAGAATTTCATTTTACATCAGAGTGTGGAGCTGAACAGTTCAGATCCATCCAGATTCCAGTTTTATGGAAGCAAGTGGCCAAAATAGGTATTTAATACAGTTATATAAGTTTCTATTGTTAATAATGTAATTAGAACTGTATACTGAAACTAGTTATGTGTTCACTTGTAGTTCCACCAAACCAGGTTTGCAAACAATCAAACCAGCAATCAAACCAGGAATCAAACCAGATTCAAACCAAGTTTCAGAGCAAACATCAAAGCAAACAGCATTATAGAGCAAGTCCCAGATAGAGCATAAAGTGTCTAAAGTATTTTAAAGTGAAAGTACAGATACTGAAGAGAGAAATATATCTACCATTTTATGTAGAATTACAAGATTGAACAGTTGAACCGACATTTGTTATACTTTATTCAACACGTGTTTGTACATGGACTTCCAGCTGCTAAATTGTCAGTGTTATATAAGAAGAAAAGCTGAAGTGAATAAAGAAGTTATCTTAAAGGTTTGGTGTGCTCTTTAAACCTACTGCTTCCATAGAACGGCGCTAGAGGAATTATAGAGTAACAGATAGTCTTGTGTGGACTAAAAGATCAGAGAAATCAAATTCTTCTAATGCCACAGCGCATAAAGGCACTTCATAGTGCTGCGCCTGCCACAGGGAGGCCTTGCAGAAAGGTCTGTGCAAAGCGTTCCCAGAGGCTGGGAGGTTACAAATTCCTGGTCCTGGACAACGTGTTGCTAAAGGCTCCGGTCAGTCAAAGAAGGAGCGGTGGAAAAGGTGGCCGTCTGACAATTTTTTAGTACGCAGCCCCAAGGTATGATCGCTTCCAGCAACCATCGCCAGCGTCTGGTTTACATGGTGCAGGAATACCTAGGGGCAAGATCAGACTTGGACACCTTTCCCACCGAAAATCCTCTGGGTTACTGGGCCTTGAGGATGGATCACTGGCCAGAGCTTGCACAGTATGCAATTGAGGTACTGGCTTGTCCTGCATCCAGTGTTCTTTCGGAACGCACATTCAGTGCTGCTGGAGGCTTTGTAACCAATCACAGGGTGCGCCTGTCCACCGACTCGGTCGATCGTCTGACCTTCATAAAAATGAATCAGTCTTGGATCACCACCAGCTACCAAGCACCTGATGCTGATGTAACCAAATAAATTAAATGTCAGATCCCCTCAAGACTGCCTATGCTGATGCTGAGTGACTATCCTGTTATGCTGAGTGACTATCCTCTTCCTCCTCAATAATCATGCTGATAGCTTGAAAGAACATTTTTGTTTCTGGGCACTGTCACCAGTGGCTAAGGCCCAATTTTTCAGCCCCTGTTTAACAGGGGCGTGTATTTACAATTTTTGATGCAATGCTTTGCAGCAGGGCTCATTGCTGTGCTCCAATTACAGTATCTGTGAGGGGTTGCAGTGTTGTGGCATCAGCATCAGTGCCTAAGGCCCAATTTTTCTGCCCCTGTTTAACAGGGGCGTGTAATTACAATTATTGATGCAATACTTTGCAACAGGGCTCATTGCTGCGCTCCAACTACAGTATCTATGAGGGGTTGCAGTGTTGTGGCACCAGTGCCTAAGGCACATTTTTTATGCCCCTGTTCAACAGGGGCATGTAATTACAATTCTTGATCTAATAATTCGCAGCAGGGCCCATTCCTGCAGCCACCAAGAGTAACTGTGAGGGCTTACAGTGTTGTGGCACCAGCACCACCACCACCACCACCAAAGGTCCAATTTTTCCTACCACTGTTCAACAATGTCATGTAATTACAATTCTTCATCAAATATTTTACAGCTGGGCCCATTCCTGCGCCCACCAAGAGTAACTGTGAGGGCTTACAGTGTTGTGGCAAGACCACCACCACCACCAAAGGCCCAATTTTTCTGCCCCTGTTTAACAGGGGCGTGTAATTACAATTTTTGATACAATACTTTGCAACAGGGCTCATTGCTGCGCTCCAAGTACAGTATCTATGAGGGGTTGCAGTGTTGTGGCACCAGTGCCTAAGGCACATTTTTTATGCCCCTGTTCAACAGGGGCATGTGATTACAATTCTTGATCTAATAATTCCCAGCAGGGCCCATTCCTGCGGCCACCAAGAGTAACTGTGAGGGCTTACAGTGTTGTGGCACCAGCACCACCACCACCACCAAAGGCCCAATTTTCCTACCACTGTTCAACAATGTCATGTAATTACAATTCTTGATCTAATATTTAACAGCTGGGCCCATTCCTGCGCCCACCAAGAGAAACTGTGAGGGCTTACAGTGTTGTGGCAAGACCACCACCACCACCAAAGGCCCAATTTTTCTGCCCCTGTTCAACAGGGGCATGTGATTACAATTCTTCATGTAATATTTCACAGCTGGGCCCATTCCTGCGCCCACCAAGAGTAACTATGAGGACTTACAGTGTTGTGGCACCAGCACCACCACCACCAAAGGCCCAATTTTTCCTACCTCTGTTCAACAGGGGCATGTAATTACAATTCTTGATCTAATATTTCACAGCTAGGCCCATTCCTGCGCCCACCAAGAGAAACTGTAAGGACTTACAATGTTGTGGCACCAGCACCACCACCAAAGGCCCAATTTTTCCTACCACTGTTCAACAATGGCATGTAATTACAATTCTTGATCTAATATTTCACAGCTGGGCCCATTCCTGCGCCCACCAAGAGAAACTGTAAGGACTTACAATGTTGTGGCACCAGCACCACCACCAAAGGCCCAATTTTTCCTGCCACTGCTCAACAATGGCATGTAATTACAATTCTTGATATAATAGTTCACAGCAGGGCGTTCCAGCGCCCACCAAGAGTAACTGTGAGGGCTTACAGTGTTGTGGCAACACCAACACCTAAGGGCCAAATTTCTGCAGAGTATATACGGCAGGCCCCTACTTTCAAACATCCAACTTAAAAATGACTCCTACTTGCAAACGGAAGGAGACTGTCAGGGAAGGCTTTACCCACTGGTGGCGCTGTCGGTCCTATGGATCGCAGTAATAGTGTCCACCAGCAGGTGTCCTCTAGCAGCCTGTACCTTTTACAGCGGGGGTATTCTGGCAGTGTGGAACAGACAGCACTTCCTGTGGTCAGCTGTGACCTGAAGCCTGATTACAAGACTTCTTTATATACCCGGCAAGTGCAACACTCCTTGCCCTGGTATCTCTCTTCCTGACCCCCTGGACCTGTGACCCGGACTTAGCCTGTATCTTATCCCAACCTGCACCCTGCCTGATCCGATCCGACCCGACCCAATCCCTACCTTGAACCTGCACCCTGTTTAACCCGATCCCTACCTTGAGCTTATCCTGTGTTTTGTCTCCCTGGTCACCCAGATCCCTGCTCTGCAGCCTACCCATCCGTCCCCTCCTTGTTCCTGCTTCTTCCCATCCTTACTGCTGGATCCCCTTGTGTATGACCTTGGCTTGGCTCTGTACTACGATTCCGGTATCTCCCATATTTGTATATATTGTTTATAGTCACTGCTTGTTGATTTATTCATTGCACTGTGTTCTGTTTGAGGTGGTTGTTTGTTGGTCACTTACCGTAATAAACTGTTATATTTTTACTACACTCGTTTGGGTCTCCTCTGTGCAGTCACACAGTCTGGTCTATTATCAATCCCTGACAGAGACAATAGGAAGTGAGAGGAAATCTACTCCTAAGAAGGGAAATTCTCTCCTGTTAGAGTTAATATGGAAAAAGGTGTCTCCTCTCCACTGATGCTTTATCACCAATCCTTGTTTCAATAAAAAACCCAAATTTTCTAAAAACATTTGTCATTGGGACGGAAAGTGAGGTGAAATGTTCTGAACAGGTGCACAGACAGCAAAACAAATGTTACAGGGGTGATAACCCTTCCCTATGTTTTCCAAAAAGCTTAAAAATAGATTTTTGGGCTGGAGCTACACTTAAAAAATCTACCTGTTCCAATTTACAAACAGATTCTTCATAAGAACAAACCTACAGTCTCTGTCTTGTTTGCACCGCCTGTATACTGCTGTTCAGAGTATATAGAGCCTTTTTTTTTACTTTGGGTGCAGGGTTCCCCTTAATATCCATACAAGACCCAAAGGGGCTGGTAATGGGCTGGGGGGGGGGGGGGGTACCCATGCCATTTTTATCAATGATTTTCATCCATATTGCCGGGACCAGACATTACATTAAAGCCGCAAGCAGTTTTAAATGGCTTTTTTCCCTTTAGAAATGTAATTTTGTGCAGGGACAGTTCTAAACACGGGAAACACGTGCCACTTCACAGGCATACTTTAGACACCCCCCAGGTACGATATTTAAAGGAATATTTCACTTTTTTTTTTCACTTTATGCATCATTAAAATCACTGCTCCCGAAAAAACGCCCGTTTTTAAAACGTATTTTTGCATTGATACATGTACCCTGGGGCAGGACCCGGGTCCCCAAACCCTTTTTAGGACAATAACTTGCATATTAGCCTTGATAATTAGCACTTTTGATTTTGAACGTTCACGTCCATTGTATTTAATAGGGTTCTAAAGTTCGTGCAAACTTTCGGTCCGTTCGCAGGTTCTGGTGCGAACCGAACCGGGGGTGTCACACTATGTGCGGTTTCTTGTCTTTTATACCCATCACTATGGATCATCCATTTTATCTTTGATGTGGATCATATAAATGGGTGCAACATGTAACATGTTCCCAAAGGTGAACTTACCCTTTAACCTGCGCACATTTACTGCGGCAGGGCGGCCCTGGTGCACAAATTCACGTACCTGTATGTGATTTTGTGCATGCCGCTCCCACTGTGATTGGACACAGCGAGAGCCAATCAGTGGATCCGCCGGCCGTGATGGCCGACGCGACCCACCGATCGTTTGTAGGAAAAACGGAGCAGCGGTGAGCCGATGTAATCAAAGCACATCGCTGCTCTGTCAGGAAGGAAAAGAGAGAGATCAAGTTTCAGCTAAGCTGAATCATGATCTCTATTTTTCCTCCAGTGAATCCACTTCCCCCACAATTAGAAACGCCTCCCAGGAAACACATTTAAACCCCTTGATCACCCCTGTAGTTAACCCCTTCCCTAACAGTGTCATATATACAGGGATTAGGACATTTTTTTTTAGCACTAATCACTGTTTTGGTGACACTGGTCCCAAAAAAGTGTCACTTAGTATAAGATTTGTCCGCCGCAATGTCGCTAAAAATCTCAGATCGCCGCCATTACCAGTAATAACAATAAAAAAAAATTAAAGGTCCCTAAATCAGTCCCCTATTTTGTAGACGCTATAACTTTTGTGCAAACCAATCAATATATGCTTATTGGGATTGTTTACCAAAAATATGTAGCAGAATACATATTGGCCTAAATTGATGAAGAAATTATTTTTTTACATTTTTTGGGGGGATATGTATTATAGCAAAAAGTTAAAAATATTGTGGTTTTTTTTTTTCAAAATTTTCAGTCTTTTTTTGTTTATAGCACAAGAAATAAAAACCGCAGAGGTGATCAAATATCACCAAAAGGAAGCTCTATTTGTGGGAAAAAAAGGACATCAATTTTATTTGGGTACAGCGACGTACGACCGCACAATTGTCAGTTAAATTGATGAAGTGCCATATCGCAAAAAATGGCCTGGTCAGGAAGGGGGTAAAACCTTCTGGGGCTGAAGTGGTTAAAGTATAACTTCACTCTCCCAATCAACATGTATTATTTTTAATCCTTATGCTGCTAGCATTAGTAAATAGATAGGATAGTATATCATTATTTTTTAAATTTCTTCAGATACTTTCTGGTTTCTTCCCTTGGCAAGTGATGTCATACATCCCAGGAGTCTTCAGGAGGGGAGGAGGGTTTTTTTTCAGCTAAGCACGCCCTCCTGCATGCATGCTTTAGCTAAAGGCAGATGGATTCCAGGAAGTAAATCCTACATGAATCATTTACCCTTACTCAAGATGGCCATGACCATTTCTCAACAAAATCAAGCATGGAGACATGGGTGGATGGGGGAGTTTGAATATTAAAAATGAATTAATTAGTGTTTTTGGTTTGTGGTGCTCAGATGCACTGAAGATCCACTTTAAAGTGGTTGTAAACCCACAACCCCCCCCCCCCAAAAAAAAGAAACAACCTGCAAGACAAAGGCATAATGAGCTAGTATGCATAGCATACTAGTTCAATATGAAATACTCACCTTAGATTGAAGCCCCCGCAGTGGTCCCGGCATGCTGCTCTGCCCGGCGACATGTCTCCCGGAGTTATTTCCCAGTATCGGGGGGCTCCGGTGCTGTGATTGGCTGGATCCGGGATGACGTCACTCCCGTGCATGCTCGTGGGAGTCGCTGGTCATGGCACATCAGCTGAAGGAACGGCACGAACGAGCCAATGCTTCAGTGCGCATGTGCCGATGACCTTTATAGGCTTACCTGTAGTGAAAAGTGGTCTGTAAGGGTTTACAACCACTTTAAGTAGGAACGTTCAAATCTCAGACAAATCGAGTGGGAGCACTTTGGGTGAAATTAACAGTACAAACACGGAGGTACCCCAGTCCCCATAGAAGTAGGGTTGCCACCTGTCCAGGATTCACCTGGACAGTTCGGGTATGTAATCATGCCTCCGGGTTTCTGACCACCTGAAACCCGGACACATTATTCAGACTGGATTATGGCTTACCATCAGTATTGCTGGCTGCGGTTGTCTAAGCCAACAGTGTCTGTTTCACTTTCTTTCACACTGCTCAAAGCCAGCACTAACAATTGCCCCCCCCCCCCCCACACACACACTCACACACTCAGACTGGAGAGGAGAGAGGGTTCAATCTGCTCCTCTTCCTACCGCCTCTACCCCTCTGTGTCGGCCCACACTCCAATGCCTGGCGCTGTGCCTCAGAAAAGGAAAGAGGGGACCAGAGATTTGAAGTCCAGCAGCCTCAGATACATCTGGATAAGAGGTGCTGACTGCCAATGGGTGAGTGGGCTCACCATCCATCCCTGTCTGTGACTGAAGTCTCCCCCCTTCTCTCTCCTGCCTCTGACTGAGTACACTAAGGTAAATCAGGGTTCTCAGAGCACCCCTTACATCAGAGTTCCGCTTTACACCAGAGGTCACAGTGTTTCCCCATAAATCCGGGTTCCCAGAACATCCCTTATGTTCGAGTCCCCAGAGTCCCCCCTTACAGTGTAAGGGAACTTTGCAAGTTCAGATGTAAAAGGGGAACACTGCAGATTCAGATGTAAAAGGGGAATTCTGTTAACTCTGATGTAAAGGGGGACTTTTGTGATTAACTTCATATGATTAGAAATGTTATTTAATTGCAAAATATATGTATAGTTTTTTTTATTAAAAAAAATTGCTGTGCGCCGGAGCCTCTTCGAAATATTGCAGCAACTGTTGTTTGACCTGATTGAACTATGCATTGTGGAACTTATGGTACAGGGAGAAAGGGACTCCATTGCCATGGGTATCTAATAGACTACGGTACCCACGGTGCAGCTGTACTCCCAAAGTGCATTGCATTCTCGCACAGCGTTCTGGGGGAGGTTACTTAAAGGGAGGGAGGGGCTACGCTCGCGCTCTCTCTGGACTTCGCCCTCAATCAAGCAGGAAGTCTATGTGAGGCCTGCTGCCGGAGCATCTAGGCCCAAAAGCCTGGGCCTACAGATTTTGCGGAGGATCACTCAGCTAAAGGAGGGATCTTCTTCCATGTGACCAGCTCTCGCTTCCCAGAGACCGGAGCCATCCATCAACCGACATCCACTGTGTCTGTGAGAGGAACCGGAGACTGCAAGTTGCGGAGAGGCAGTGGATCAAGGTACCGACAGCGGGACGTGCCTGAGGGACGAGGCCTACTTTGGTGAGAGGGCACCTGCCCGGACTTCATTAACTGTTTGTGTAGGCCTGTGACTTTGTTAAGGCCCACCATTATTAGTAGTGCGCCACACGCCAGGACGTAGCGCATCTCACGGAGGCCGCATGGTTCAAAGTTGCCGTTTGTACCGCCATAGAGTTTTCACTCACAAACATTGTGGAAGTTTAGCTTGCTTTCCTTTAATACCCCTGTGGATTACAAATATTATGTGCACCAACGTTTGCTAGCGAAGACTCCTACCACTGAAGGAACTGGACACTGAACCTAGTCACGCCTGACTAGAATTGATAGTGACGGGACACAGGCACAGTATTGCCCATTAGGGGGAGCTCGTGAGCATAGGCCTTTTACTTATTTAGAAAGTGCGCATTTAGATTTGTGTTATAATATTGTCATATATCATTGACTCTGCAGGGCCCTGCACAAGTCAACTGTACAGCTGTTTAACTCTGATATTTTTACCACTAAGTAAACGTGATTCTTGGTTAAGTAGAATACTGTGTGGAGTTCTCTATATTACCCTGCCTGACCAGTGACAAGTATTATTGTGTATCCCATTGCCAGTGGGTTCCACAATCTCTTGCAGACCAGTTGTGTCAAAGGAAAGTTTGAGACAGATTCTTGGGGTTGATAGCTAGGGTACAGACCCAAAACAAACCAGCAGCTCTCTTAACTGGGGGTAGTGCTACACATACCTTTTATTCTGCACTCCTTTTTCCAGTTTACTGACATAATCAGTCCTATCTTTTCTGCTCTGGTGATGATGGGTGTTTCTTCTAGACAGCGTGACGATCATGTATTGGCATATGATCTCTGCGATGTTCAGGAATACTAAAAGACTAGGCTGGCACATGCTCTTAGGGGGTGTGTCTATGACAACCTGAGCTCACAGGAAGTGGTTGGAAGTGGTGAGTCTTAAGCAAGCCACGGGCTGAAGGAAAGAAAATTGCTTGATTCCCCCATTAATAGGGATGAGCCGAACACCCCCCCCCCCCCCCCGTTCAGTTCGCACCAGAGCCTGCGAACAGACCTAAAGTCTGCGCAAACTTTAGAACCCTGTTAAATACAATGGACTCGAACGTTCGAAAGTGCTAATTATCAAGGCTAATATGCAAGTTATTGTCCTAAAAAGGGTTTGGGGACCGGGGTCCTGCCCCAGAGGACATGTATCAATGCAAAAAAAAGTTTTAAAAACTGACGTTTTTTTGGGAGCAGTGATTTTAATAATACTTAAAGTGAAACAATAAAAGTGAAATATTCATTAAAATTTCATACCGGGGGGGTGTATAGTATGCCTGTAAAGCAGCGCTTGTTTCCCGTGCTTAGAACTGTCTCCGCACAAAGTGTAATTTCTGAAGGAAAAAAAGTCATTTAAAAACACTCGCAGCTATAATGAATTGTCAGCTCCCGGCAATACAGAGAAAAGTAATTGATGAAAAAATAAATAAAATGCGTGGCGGTCCCCCCACATTCCATTACCAGGCCCTTCAGGTCTGGTATGGATATTAAGAGGAACCCTGCGTCAAATAAAAAAAAAATGATGTGGGGTTCCCCCCAAATATCCATACCAGACCCTTCAGGTCTGGTATGGATTTTAAGGGGAACTCCACGCCAAATAAAAAAAAAATGGCGTGGAGTTCCCCCCAAAAATCCATACCAGACCCTTTATCTGAGCATGCAACCTGGCAGGCCGCAGGAAAAGAGGGGGGAACGAGAGAGCACCCCCCCTCCTGAACCGTACCAGGCCACATGCCCTCAACATGGGGAGGATGCTTTGGGGGTCTGTGACCCCTCAAAGCACCATGTCCCCATGTTGATGGGGACAAGGGCCTCATCCCCACAACCCTTGCCCGGTGGTTGTGGGGGTCTGCGGCTGGGGGGCTTATTGGAATCTGGAAGACCCCTTTAACAATAGGGAACCCCCAGATCCCGGCCCCCCCTATGTGAATTGGTAAGGGGTACATTGTACCCCTACCATTTCACAAAGAAAGAGTAAAAAATTGTAAAAAAACACACAGACACAGTTTGGAAAAAAAAAACATTCCAACGATGTAATCCAGTGTCCCGCGGTGATCTGATGTCCAGCGCTGCAGTCTCCACTCCACACGAAATGTCATTGGCTGAGCGGACCTGATGGGGAACTTCCTCCGCAGTGTAATAAATTAATAGACCCTGCCCCATCTCACGTTCCCCATCAGGTCCGCTCAGCCAATGACGTAGGGGGCGGGGTCACCTTCACTGGGTGTAAGGCTGAGCGGACCTGATGGGGAACGTGAGAAGGGGTGGGTCTATTCATTTATTACACCGCGGAGGAAGTTCCCCATCAAGTCCGCTCAACCAATGAAGTAGGCGGGGTCTGAGGTACGAGGGCGCTGGGTCACCCGTCAGATCATAGGGGTAAGCCCTGTCTTTCCCCGCTTGCGTGGAATAGCCAATGACGTACCCCCAAAGCATTCTCCCCATGTTGAGGGCATGTGGCCTGGTACGGTTGAGGAGGGGGGGGCGCTCTCTCATCCCCCCTCTTTTCCTGCGGCCTGCTAGGTTGCGTGCTCGGATAAAGGGTCTGGTATGGATTTTTGGGGGGGACTCCACGCCATTTTTTTTTTATTTGGCGTGGAGTTCCCCTTAAAATCCATACCAGACCTGAAGGGTCTGATATTTGGGGGGAACCCCACGTCATTTTTTTTTTTTATTTGACGCAGGGTTCCCCTTATTATCCATACCAGACCTGAAGGGCCTGGTAATTGAATTTGGGGGGACCCCTAATGCAATTTTTTTTTTTTATCAATGTCTTTTCTCTGTATTGCCGGGAGCCGACAATTTATTATAGCCGCGAGTGCTTTTAAATTACTTTAACCCCCCCCCCCCCCAGGTACGAAATTTAAAGGAATATTTCACTTTTATTGTTTCACTTTAAGCATTATTAAAATCACTGCTCCCGAAAAAACTGAAGTTTTTAAAACTTTTTTTTGCATTGATACATGTCCCCTGTATGACAATAACTTGCATATAAGCCTTTAAAATTAGCACTTTAGATTTCTCCCATAGACTTTTACAGGGTGTTCCGCGGCTTTTCGAATTTGCCGCGAACACCCCAAATTGTTTGCTGTTCGGCGAACATGTGAACAGACAATGTTCGAGTCGAACATGAGTTTGACTCGAACTCGAACCTCATCCCTACCCATCAACACAGTCAGTGTTGATGTAGAATCTCTCCCATGGAGCTATTGTGTTCTGACAGTGGAAGGTTTCCTAGCCCTCAGAGTAAAAGGTCACTGCCAACATCTATAGCACCTGGCAATGATGGAACGAGAAAAACCCAACAGTCTAGTTGTACAGAAGTCACTTGATGGATCAATTTCAGAACACCCACCCAGCCTTCCGACTAAACTTGCCAAATTTCGATCTGACTATGGCTGGTCTTAGGGGGGCAGCACTGGAGTGGAACTGAGTATTTCAGCATGAGCCTTTCTTTAACATGTTGAGTCACAATTTTTTTCTGATTCAATAAATTTGTATTGAAAGTTTACAAAATTTACAAGAACTTAGTACAGAACATAACAAATTTGTGCAAAGTACAGCAGGAGGGGTCACAATGCCCCTGTATCTGTACCAAATATACAAAAAAACACACAAGACTACAATAGTCCATGAGTCACTATTTTTTATTTATTTAATATTTTATTATTATTATTTAACTTTTTTTTTTTTTTTTTAGAAATGTGTAGTTGAGCTTTAAACACACAAGACTACAATAGTCAACGAGTCCATGGTTCACTATTGTTTTATTTTTTTATTTAATAATATTATTATTATTATTTTTTTTTTAATGTGTAGTTGAGCTTTAAACAATATACAAAAAAACACACAAGACTACAATAGTCGATTAGTCCATGGGTCACTATTTTATTTATTTATTTATTATTATTATTAATATTATTATTATTATTTTTTTTTTGAGAAATGTGCAGTTGAGGTTTAAACACTATTTCTTAAAGCTGTGCAAGTTTCAGCTCTAAAAAGCCCTTTGCTACAGAGTGCTGTATTTTACTGAAATGCTGAGAATGCCATTTTGTAACTTTGTAAAAACAAGGGATGAAATTATTACTAGTCCCTTCCTGTTAAAGGACCGCAACTTTATGAAACATCTATTGTTCCCCCAAACAGTACATAAAAAAAACAAAAAAAAACAGACACATATGAATTCCCCAAGGAATCTTTATTAGTGAGTATGGTGTTTTGCCTGGAGTATTTCTTTAATGTAATGCACAATGATCATCCAATTACTTCTATGACATCCCGTTAAGGAGTACATTTTCTGATAAATTCAAATTTTACAGCCAGAGGCAATCATGCCATATGAGTAAAACTGATGGAATTTAATTCTACCTTTTACTTTTGCCCTTTTTTTTTTTGGTACGAAATGGTGATTTTCTTTAAATTTTCCCAAGCTGTGCCCTCGCGTTATAATTTATTTAAGCCACTTTTCGTTTTCTACAGAGCTATAAGTGATTCTGCTATAGAACATTTCTGTATGATCATTCAATCTTGTCAGAACAAAGTCCATGAATTATAGATCGTGTCATGTATTTTACAATGAATGTGGACATTACTTTGTGAGATCGGTGTATGAATATTAAAACAAGCTTTTTGTTCTTCTTTTAATTGAAAAGGAGATATCATATCTGTATGTATTATGGAAGGTTAGATTCTATAGAGAAAGTAAAATGTAGGTTAAATGGATTAGGGCTGATGACAGCCCTAAGTCAAGAAAAATATCCATGGCCGATATCTGGAAGACGTAAGAAAAAACAAGCTTTTTGTGGAGTAATATATTTTAAGTTTTGACTTCAAGAAAAAAAAAACAAAAGCAACCGAAATGACTCCTACCTGCTTCAAATGTTGTTTCCTCTACCATCTTTGGATTATTTTAGTGTCCTCGATACTACAATGCCGATGTTAAGTATATATAAAGTTAAAACTTTTAATTTTTTTGGGCATAGAATAGGGAATGGTTAAAACCCCTGTGATGGAATGCTTGGGTGCTTCCACCAAACAGTGCCTGCTGCCCCCCAAACCCTTCCAGCAGACCGAGAGCTAATACCAGCCCTTTTACCCCAAGCATCTTACTCATCCAAAGAAATTACTGTTTATTAAACAGAAATACAGGTTTTTAGACACTTCAAAAGTAGGACAGTCACCACAATAAAACCAAATATTTACCCAGAACATCACACAAAGGTTAGATAACAAGTTGTCACAAGGCAAATTCCATCATGTGGGAATCTCCAAGAGTTATTCAAAATAGCCAACAGACAGAAACAATAGGTGACTCAATTAACTCAATTAACAATGGGGATTCCCACCTAGGAGGCACACAATGGGAGAGACATACATAGGATAAACAGTGATCCCACCCCACCTTGGACTGGATGACAACAACCTAAAACAGTCTATGAGACAAACTCATACAATGTTCCAGTAGTCTGTAAGACCCCTTTCACACTGGGGCGCTTTGCAGGCACTATAACGCTAAAAATAGCGCCTGTAAAGCGCCCTGAAACAGCCGCTGCTGTCTCTCCAGTGTGAAAGCCTCGAGGGCTTTCACACTGGAGCGGTGCGCTAGCAGGACAGTAAAATAAGTCCAGCTAGCAGCATCTTTGGAGCGGTGAAGGAGCGGTGTGTATACCGCTCCTCCACCGCTCCTGCCCATTGAAATTAATGGGCACCGTGGCTATTCCTTCCGGCAAAGCACCTCTGCAGAGGCGCTTTGCGGTGGTTTTAACCATTTCTTGGGGGGGTAAAAGCGCCCCGCTAGCGGCCGAATAGCGCCACGAAATTGATGGTAAGTTGACGGTACGACGCACCCACCACCCCAGTAAAAAATTGGAAGAAAGTATTTGGACAGCTGCACTCCAAAAAAAATGACTAAGCACTAAACATTAGTGCGACATGCGTCGGCTGTGTGTCCTACTCTTGCTGTGGTTTGTAGTGATTTTATCCTATTTTTTATTAAATAAAGGCAACCAAAAGGTTTTTTTTTGAGTGCGGCTGTCCAAATACTTTCTTCCAATTTTTGCTTTATGCATTGCCAGCACCCGTGGTTCCTGAGAGGAGACTAATTACCAAGCATATTCACCTGGAGCCATAATCAGTGGGTAGGAGGCTTTCCCCTAGTCCTCTCCAAAAGCCCCTGTCCTGGTTTAGTCTGTCATTTTTTTTTTATGGTGACCTCACTCGAGAGATTTTTCTTCACTTCCTGTCCTTTGGAAGCAATATTAGGTGATGGGATTTGTCTCCTTTTAAACAGTTGTCACCAGAACAAGTGCCTCCATTGGAAAAGTTCTCCTTTGCTTCTATTTAAATCACAACTCAAAACTTTCAGTTTACCCCAGGAACTTGAGTTCATGGACAGAGAAGTTAATCAAATATAAGGAGTCATTCACCTAAAGTTGAACTAAACTGTATCTGAGCACCACAATTGGAAAATGTATTTGAATTCATTATTAGTATTTAAAGCAAACTCCCCCATCCATCCATGTCTTCAAGCTTTATTTTGTTGAGAATTCACTTTGAACCCCCCCCCCCCCTTCACATTTCTAACTGTGGCCATTTTGAGTAAGGACAGAAAATTTATGAGACATTTACCTCCTTTTATACACCTGCCTTTAGCTCAGGCATGCAGTAGGAGGAGGGTGGTTTCCAGAAACCAGGAGGGAACTGAAGAAATGTAAAAAAAAATATTTTTAAAACAAGTAAATATAACATACCTTCTTATATGTACTAATGCTTGCAGCATAAGGAAGAAAAATAGTTAATGATGGCTGAGAGAGATTAGTTGTGCTTTAACCACTTGCCGGCCGCTCACGGTATATATACGTCGGCAGAATGGCTCGTACAGGCACAATCACGTACCTGTACGTGGCCCTTTAACTGCCGACGTCTGGGTCGCGCGCCGCCGGCGGCGTGCTCGCGACCCCCCTGCCTTCCCCGTGAGTGGGACCGCGGGTCCCGCGGTCTCGATCGCCGCGGGGATCCCCGCGATCATCTCACGGAGGCTCGGAGCGGGGAGATGTGTGTGTAAACACAACATCTCCCCGCTCTTCTACTACTGACAATGTCAGCGATCTCCGCTCTGTGTAATCAGAGCGGAGATCGGTGACGTGTCAGTCGTAGCCACGCCCCCACACAGTAGTAATCACTCCTCTAGGCACACTTAACCCCTCCAGCGCCCCTAGTGGATAACCCCTTCACTGCCAGTGTCATTTTCACAGTAACCAGTGCATTTTTATTGCACTGATCGCTGTGAAAATGACAATGGTCCCAAAAATGTGTCAAAAGTGTCCGATGTGTCCGCCATAATGTCGCAGTCATGAAAAAAATCGCTGATCGCCGCCATTACTAGTAAAAAAAATAAAAATAATAAAAATGCCTTAAACTATACCCTATTTTGTAAACGCTTTAATTTTTGCGGAAACCGATCAATAAACGCCGATTGCGAGTTTTTTTACCAAAAATATGTAGAATAATACGTATCGGCCTAAACTGAGGAAAAAAAACGTTTTTTTATATATTTTTGGGGGATATTTATTTTAGAAAAAGTAAAAAATATGTCATTTTTTTAAAAATTTTCGCTCTATTTTTGTTTATAGCGCAAAAAATAAAAACCGCAGAGGTGATCAAATACCACCAAAAGAAAGCTCTATTTGTGGGAAAAAAAAGACGCCAATTTTGTTTGGGAGCCACGTCGCAATTGTCAGTTAAAGCGATGCAGTGCCGAATAGCAAAAAGGGGCCCGGTCTTTAAACAGGAAAATGGTCCGGAGCTTAAGTGGTTAATGATATAAAAATATATACATCATCACAATAGTAAACAATGAATGGCTATGAATCAAAGATATTTATTGTGCACAACTGTCATGTGATTATTGTGATTGGTGCAATTGTCAGTTAAAGCGACGCAGTGCAGAATCGCAAAAAGGGGCCTGGTCATAATGGCCCGTATTGGTCCGAGGCTTAAGTGGTTAACCACTTCATTACTGGAAGGCAAATTTTTACATTTTAGCTCTGTCACACTTTGAATGCCAAATACTTAGTCATTTAACACTGTACCCAAATGAAAAGTTTTAGAGACAGATAGAGCTTATTATTTGGTGTTCTTAATTCAACACTGGGTTTCAGATTTTTTTCAAAAAAAAACTCAAATTTTTAGGGATTTTTTTTTCTTTGTTTCTGTTATAAAATGTTGCAAGTAATGAATCTTTCTTGATAAATTTAGGCTATTAATAAAATAGCCTAGTTAAAATTTCCATTCCATTCTATAGAGCCACTACACAAAGCCACAAAGCTCATATATAAATATAAATATATATATATATATATATATATATATATATATATATATATATATATGAACTTTGTGTAGTGGCTATATAGAATGGAATTAAAATTTTAACTATATGAGGTACAGTCGTTTTGGGGGAATATGGGGGAGGAGGTAATAGATGTGTGGGGGTGGGCGCTCTGAGTGTCCCCATATGGACCCATGCACATGGTACCTCCAGGTGGTGTGCTTGGTGAATTCATGATTGTAATGCAATGGGATAATATATTATGTTATCATTTATGACTATTGTATTTTTCTATTAGTACATACAATAGACAATACTGATGGCTCCTGAAGAAGTGGATTATGTCCAAAAAAAACGCGTTGAACAAAGAAGACTCAATATATGTCAAGATAATATACATCATTGTCTATGATGTGATTTTTTTCTATTTCAATTAGAAATGTTTGCAGTAGTTTGCAAATATTTTGTATTTTGTCTATTATGGATTAATAAACGTAAAGTTTTATTGTAAATCTCGTGCCTCCATCTTAGGCTATTTTACCTTCAATATATTGATACATTTAGGGACATGACATAATTTTCACAGTAATTAGGCCAAAATGTATTATGCTACATTTCTTTGGTAAAAAATAACCCAAATTAGTGTACCGTATATTATTTAGTCTGTGCGAAAGTTATAGAGTCTACAAACTATGGGATATACAGTATATTTGAAAATGTATTTGAGGCCCTAAAATGACTCCCTTTTGGAAAGTAGTTTTTTGAAAATTAAATCTTTTGTCAAATTTCTTGGGAAAATTAAGAAATTAAATAAAAAAAATGTTTTTCCCAATTGTTCTTTTTTTTTATATACTGTCACCAGAGCAGTACAGCGTCATCATATAACTGGTGTGGCAGCGATCAGGGGTACTGACTGGTGGCTTAACCACATGCCGACCGCCGCACACAGATATACGTCGGCAGAATGGCACGGGCAGGCAAAAGGACGTATATATACGTCCCCATTAAGAAGCGGCATTGTGGACGCGCGTGCCGCCGCGTGCGCCCCCCGCGAGTTCTGTGACTCTGACCGCGGGTCACGCGGACTCGATGTCTGCGGGCATACCCACGATCATGTCACGGTGAGGAAGAAGGGGAAAATGCTTATGTAAACAAGCATTTCCCCAGTCTTACTAGTGACAGGACAGTGATCTCAGCTAACTGTAATCGGAAGCTGTGATCATTGCCGTGTCACACTCAGCCCATCCCCCCTACAGTAAGAATCACTCCCTAGGGCACACTTAACCCCTACAGCGCCACCTAGTGGTTAACCCCTTCACTGCCAGTGTCATTTTCACAGTAATCAGTGCAATTTTATAGCACTGATCGCTGTAAAAATGACAATGGTCCCAAAAATGTGTCAAAAGTGTCCGATGTGTCCGTCATAATGTCGCAGTCACGATAAAAATTGCTGATTGCCGCCATTACTAGTAAAAATAAAAATATTAATAAAAATGCCATAAAACTATCCCCTATGTTGTAGAAACTATACATTTTGCGCAAACAGATCAATAAACGCTTATTGCGATTTTTTTTACCAAAAATATGTAGAAGAATACATATCTGCCTAAACTGAGGAAGAAAATAAAAATGTATATATTTTTTGGGGATATTTATTATAGCAAAAAGTAAAAAATATTGAATTTTTTTCAAAATTGTCGCTCTATTTTTGTTTATAAAAATAAAAACCACAGAGGTGATCAAATACCATCAAAAGAACGCTCTATTTGTGGGAAAAAAAGGACATCAATTTTGTTTGGGAGCCACGTCACACGACCGCGCAATTGTCAGTTAAAGCGATGCAGTGCCGAATAGCAAAAAGGGGCCCGGTCTTTAAACAGGAAAATGGTCCGGAGCTTAAGTGGTTAATGATATAAAAATATATACATCATCACAATAGTAAACAATGAATGGCTATGAATCAAAGATATTTATTGTGCACAACTGTCATGTGATTATTGTGATTGGTCATGGTGATCAGATGGTACCAGGACCGGTCTGGTACAATGATCTGTCATTTGCTGTGTCCCATGGAAGCAGTGGGTAACAGATTGCACAGCAGCATGGCCGCTAGGGCAGGAGAGATGCACAAGGATGGAAAGACGTCATATGACATTCATCCAGAGCCAGAAAGTTGCTGCTTAGCCACCCGGGTAGGAAGCGTTTAAAGTGGAAGTAAACATCCATGACTAAATTTTACCTACAGGTAAGCATTTAATAAGGCTTATCTATAGGTAGTGTAAATATCTCCTAAACAGGCACCATTTAGGAGATAGTTACATTACATGCAGCCAGTGACATCAATGGTGCATACGCTCTGAAGGAACGGCCACCCGTGCCGTTCCTTCAGAGCCCTATGTCATGAATGGCGGCTCCTGCGCGCATGTGCAGGAGTGACGTCATCGCGGCTCCGGGCGGTCACAGAGCTGGAATCTGCGAACCCGGAAGCAAAACGAGTGAAGATGGAAGCGACCTTCAGCGATTCCTCACACTGCTGGAGTCTGTGAACCCGGAAGCAAAACGAGTGGAGATGGAAGCGACCTTCAGCGATTCCTCGCATTGCTGGAGTCTGCGAACCCGGAAGCAAAACGAGTGAAGATGGAAGCGACCTTCAGCGATTCCTCGCATTGCTGGAAGGCTTCGTTTTCAGGTAACATTCACATAATGTGCTAGTATGTGATGCATCCCTAGCACATTATGACATTACCTTGCAGGTAAGAAGAAAAAAAATCCAGCGGTTTACAACCACTAGAATATGGAAACCCAAAAATAAAATGTCATATATTGCAACTTACCAGTCCTGGCTGCATTTATTTTCTTTTTATGGATTTTTCTTTTTGGTTTATTTCCCATACTAGGGTGACAACGCTCATTTACTGTACTGTATCTATGGAGGAGCAGTGTTGTCACCTTGGGACAGGAAGTGTGTTAGTACTCCAGAACACCTTTCCCTGTCCTCATAGTAGAGAGTAGGCTTGTGCAATTCGTTTCGTAACGAAACGAAATTCGTCCGAATTTAGCAACTTTCGGACATTCGGAAGCATTCGAATTTCCGAACAAAGCAATTACGAATAAAACCAAATCCGAAATAAATTATACCGCAAAATAGCGAATGCCCGAATGTCTTCGGCATAATTCGTTATGAAAAAAGTTACGAATGTACAAATCCATACGAAGCACAATAACACTCACTCTGCTCTGCTCTCTGCTTCTCCCTCACCGTGCTGAACTCCCTCTCAAAATGGTGTACAGGGGCGGAGGCTATAGCCGCATGAAAAAAACGAAAGTAAAATACGAGATTTCGAATCCATTCGAAGCACAATAACACTCTGCTCTGCTCTCTGCTTCTCCCTCACCGTGCTGAACCCTCTCAAAATGGTGTACAGGGGCGGAGGCTATAGCCGCATGTAAAAAATGAAAGTAAAATACGAGATTTCGAATCGTTACAAATAACCGCTATGTATTTAGAAAAGTACAAATCCATTCGAAGCACATTAGGCATAATAGGCAGCGTCGTTGTGAGAGAGACACGGAAAATTACGAATCAACGAACCCAAAAAAGTTACGAAAGTAGGAGTGTTGTTCAGAATCAAAGAAAAACAACGTACTCTACCGAAAGTACGAATTATAAATCAACTAAAAATTCAACGAAAAATGACGCTTGCGAAAATACGAATTAGTCCGAACACGAAAAATCCCGTCTAGCAAAATTACGAATGATTACGAATCAACAGGACCGAAAAGAAACGAACCGAAACGAAACAAATTTTTCCGTTGTGCACAAAAAACTAACCAAAACTAAACAAATTTTTCCGTTGTGCACAAGTCTAGTAGAGAGGGGTTCTGTAGTCTACAACAACAAAAAAAAACAGTGAAAGATGCTAATTGATAACAGTAACAATAGAGGTAGAGAGCACAAGAAATTAATTATTAGAAACTCACAAGATCTTTGGTAGAATCAACAGGTACTTTTTTAATCACTTATCAAACAGATAATTCAAAATGCTTTCAATGATAAATTTACCCGACCAAAGGGGAGTAAATAACACAAGTACATACTCATTAAGCATTCTGCATTTTGTCCAATCTTAGCAGACAATTTGTCAGATTTACAGTTCCCAGCTGTTGCAGGTGGTGATGGCAATTTATTGTAAAGTAGTATATAAAGTATTGTAATACACATAATTATTGTCTGATTTACTAAGACAATAAAGCTTTCTGCACAATCAAAGCTGACAGATATATTTTTAGGTGAATTTGGAAGAGGAAAATGAAGGAGGCTGCTTAATCTATGTGGAACCATTGACCATCGTACATAGTCAGTATTTGCAGCTCATGTACAGCTACACAAATAAATATTTAACAAAAATAAGTGTGCTGAGCTTTTCCTTACATAGGACTACTAATACAATTATTATTTTTATTATTACTGTTTTTTACCCAATTTATGAAATGGTATGTTTTTTTATTCATATCCCCACAATTGTCTAAGTTTCTGGTATATTGACTATCTATTCAATGTTACCTGACATGCATTTTTATATATCCAGTACTATTGGCTATTGGGTATCTGGCTTTAACTATGGCCCTGAGGAGGGAATATTTTATTGATATTGTACTGATATAGAGATGCCTTTAGGTTTTTTTTTTCTAGCACTGATGAAGGGGGCATCTTTGGACCCCTGAAATACATTGGCCCCTTGTTGAACTGTCCCCCTGGCTTTTATTGGAATGAAGTTGTATCTGGACCACTTAGCAGTGCTTACTGGGCACTTAAACCCCCTTCCTGCCCAGGCCAATTTTCAGCTTTCAGCACTGTCACGCTTTGAATGACAATTGCGCGGTCGTGCGAGGTGGCTCCCAAACAAAATTGACGTCCTTTTTTTCCCACAAATAGAGCTTTCTTTTGGTGCTATTTGATCATCTCTGCGGTTTTTATTTTTTGCGCTATAAACGAAAAAAGAGCAACAATTTTGAAAAAAACACAATATTTTTTACTTTTTGCTATAATAAATATCCCAATTTAAAAAATAAATAAATACATTTTTCTCAGTTTAGGCCGATACGTATTCTTCTACATATTTTTTGTAAAAAAAAAACGCAATAAGCGTTTATTGATTGGTTTGCGCAAAAGTTATAGCGTCTACAAAATAGGGCATAGTTTTATAGCATTTTTATTAATTTTACTAGTAATGGCGGCGATCAGCGATTTTTATTGTGACTGCGACATTATGGCGGACACATCCGACACTTTTGACACCATTTTGGGACCATTGTCATTTTTACAGCGATCAGTGCTATAAAAATGCACTGGTTACTGTAAAAACCACTAGGGGCGTTGAAGGGGTTAAGTGTGCCTAAGGGAGTGATTCTTACTGTGGAGGGAGGGGACTGACTGGAGGAGGTGACCGACGGTTGTCCCTATGTACAAGGGACACACCATCGGTCTCCTCTCCTTGACAGGACGTGGATCTCTGTGTTTTCACACAGAGATCCACGTCCCTGGCTCTGTAAATGCCGATCGCGGGTACCCGGAGGACATTGCGGCTGCCAGGCACATGCATCGGCACCCGCGTGACGCGGCGGGCACAGAAGTTCCCCGATGCGCGCTCGGGAGCGCGCGCAGGGAACGAGGAAAGGGGAGGATGTCAATTGATGGCCTCCCGGCATTCTAGGTCCGCGCTGTAGCCGTCATTCGGCTATAGCGCGGGCCTCTAGTGGTTAATGCTTCAATTTCCAGTTGAGTTACCCTACATAAAGCAAGCATTTAAATGGCCCTAAAGCTGGCCATACATTGGCAGATTTTCAATGGAATGTTCATACGAACACTTGTATGAAAATTTTATATGAAGGGTCTCAGGATATTTGCTGACTTGACAAATGTCATTCAAACATACTTCAAAACTTTATTTGCTTAAAACATTTGATTTTGGAACCAATTGACTTTACTGAACAAAAAACACATACACTGGTTAAAATGTTTTCATTAGAGAAATCTTTTCTATCCCGAATAACAATTGGAAAATCAAATGAATGTTCTTAAAATTAAACATTTTTAACAAAATTCTACTTATAGTGACACAAAACTCTGGTTTAACCACATCAATACTGGGCACTTTCACCCCCTTCCTTCCCAGGCCAATTTTCAGCTTTCAGCGCTCTTGCATTTTCAATGACAATTGCGCGGTCATGCTACGCTGTACCCAAATTACATTTTTATCATTTTGTTCACACAAATAGAGCTTTTGGTGGTATTTATTCACGACACCGTTTTTTTATTTTTTGCGATATAAGCGAAAAAAGAGCTGAAATTTGGAAAAAAAAAAACAATATTCTCTTTATTCTATTTTAAAAGAAATCCAATAAAATCAAATGTTGTCATAAATTTAAGCCAAAATGTGTTCTGCTACATGTCTTTGGTAAAAAAAAATCCTGTTAAGTGTATAATAATTGGTTCGTGTGATCACGGACATATGTACGCAAATGATCATGTACAGATGTGCACAGGTGACCACGGACATATGTGTGCAGAAAATTATTGGGACATAAGATTTTACTGTTACATATGTGGGTGACAGGTGTTTTTACTATGTGGGGACATGTGTGTGGGGACATGTGTTTTGGGGAAATTGTGTGGGAACATGTGTGTTTTTCATTGTGTGTTACTAGGCTGGTGATCAGAGTGTAAAAAGCTGTAAAAAAACAGCTCATACTCACTGATCACCTGCCGGCTGCAGCGATCCGCTCTCCTCTCCTCATGACAAATAATGTGTGAGGAGAGGAGAGCCGATCGCCTAGCAACCGGTTCTCTGTTTACATCACATGACAGCTGTGATCGGACACGGCCGTCATATGATCAGGAGGGCCAATCACAGAGCCCTCCTGCCGATCTGAGATGCGCCGTGTCTGGGTCACACGAGCACATCGGGATCGCGGGCACGCGCGTGATCCCCCTCCTTCTGAGGGATGTTCCTGAACGTCCACTCAAAAAGAGAGAGCGCCCACCCAGCCGTACATATGCAGTGGCCGGGTGGGAAGTGGTTAAAAAAATTTAAAAATGTATTCCATTTAAGTATATATTTTTAACTCATAAAAGTAACCTCTATTGTTCTGAACCACCCCCAAATCTCCAAATACCCTTTTGTACTGCTGTGACGTTCCTGTTAGAAGATGATTACATTGGTTCTCTATGGTCCCATTGTAAGTAGGAATGTAGCCACTAGGGATGAGCCGAACACCCCCCCGGTTCGGTTCGCACCAGAACCTGCGAACGGACCGAAAGTTCGCGCAAACTTTAGAACCCTATTAAATACAATGGACGCAAACGTTCGAAATCAAAAGTGCTAATTATAACGGCTAATATGCTAGTTATTGTCCTAAAAAGGGTTTGGGAACCCGGGTTCTGCACCAGGGGACATGTATCAATGCAAAAAGAAGTTTTAAAAACGGCCGTTTTTTCGGGAGCAGTGATTTTAATGATGCATAAAGTGAAAAAAAAAAGTGAAATATTCCTTTAAATATCGTACCTGGGGGGTGTCTAAAGTATGCCTGTGAAGTGCCACGTGTTTCCCGTGTTTAGAACTGTCTCTGCACAAAATTACATTTCTAAAGGATTAACCCCTTCCATACCGGGCCATTGTAAAATGACGCCGGCAGGAACCCTCTCTCCCTCCGGGTGGACATCATATGACATCCTGGGTTTGAGGGGGGATATCTGAATGATGCCTGCAGCTAGAGGCATCATTCAGATATTCTTTTTTTCAGCCGGCGATCCTGCGCACCATAAGAATGATCATAGCAGCGGTTCCGCCGCTTGATCGTTTTTATAGGCGGCGGGAAGGGACATTCCCCCCTCCCGCCGCCATCCATTGCTTCTCCGGGCTCTTCCGTGCCATTGGGGACCCGGAGAGAATCGTCCGGCGCCGGTGGTGGGTCACGTGATGAGCATAGAGATGACTGGTGACCAGATGGTCACCAGTCATCTCTATGACCATCGGAGGCCCGGGCGTGATGTGATGGCGTCACGCCCGGGTCCTCAAATGTAAACAAAGCCGCCATTGCGGCTGTAAGTATGAGATCAGTGAATTTTTTTTCACAATCTCATGCTTTCCAGCCTGGAGGAGAGATGTGGGGTCTTATTGACCCCGCATCTCTCCATAAAGAGGACCTGTCACACACATTCCTATTACAAGTGATGTTTACATTCCTTGTAATAGGAATAAAAGTGATTAAAAAAAAAAAAAAGTGTAAAAAAATAGTAAAAAATAAATAAATAATTCAAATAAAAAAATAAATAATAATTTTTTTTTTAAAACGCCCGTCCCCAATAGCTAGCGCTTAGAAGCGAACACACACGTAAGTCCCGCCCGCATATGTAAACGCCGTTCAAACCACATATGTGAGGTATCGCCGTGTGCGTTAGAGCACGTGCAACAATTCTAGCACTAGACCTCCTCTGTAACGCTAACATGGTAACCTATAAAATTTTTCAAAGCGTCGCCTATGGAGATTTTTAAGTACCGAAGTTTGGCACCATCCATGAGTGTGCGCAATTTTAAAGCGTGACATGTTAGGTATCTTTTTACTCGGCATAACATAAGCTTTCATATTTTACCAAAAAATTGGGCTAACTTTACTGTTTTGTTCTTTTTGAAAAATTATTGCGCAAATACCGTGCAAGATAAAAAGATGCAACGACTGTCATTTTATTCCCTAGGGTGTCTGCTAAAAAAAAATATATAATGTTTGGGGGTTCTGAGTAATTTTCTAGCAAAAGAATGATGATTTGTACATGTAGGAGAGAAGTGCCAGAATAGGCCTGGTATGGAAGTGGTATAAAAAGCCCTGTATGGAAGTGGTTAAAAATCATTTAAAACTGCTTGCGGCTTTAATGTAATGTCTGGTCTAGGCAATATGGATGAAAATCATTGAGAAAAATGGCATGGGTACCCCCCCCCCCAGCCCACTACCAGCCCCTTTGGGTCTTGTATGGATATTAAGGGGAACCCTGCACCCAAATTAAAAAAAGGCCCTATATACTCTGAACAGCAGTATACAGGCGGTGCAAACAAGACAGGGACTGTAGGTTTTTTCTTAAGTCGAACTTGTATGTAATTTGGAACAGGTAAATTTTTTAAGTGTAGCTCCAGCCAAAAAATCAATTTTTAAGCTTTTTGGAAAACATAGGGAAGGGTTATCACCCCTGTAACATTTGTTTTGCTGTCTGTGCACCTGTACAGAACATTTCATCTTACTTTCTGTCCCAATGACAAATGTTTTTTTGAAAATTTGGGTTTTTTATTGAATCAAGCATTGGTGATAAAGCATCAGTGGAGAGGAGACACCTTTTTCCCATATTAACTCTTACAGGAGAAAATTTCCCTTCCTAGGGGTAGATTTCCTCTCACTTCCTGTTGTCTCCTTCCGTTTGCAAGTAGGAGTCGTTTGTAAGTTGGATGTTTGAAAGTAGGGGCCTGCCGTATGTACTCAGCAGAAATTTGGCCCTTAGGTGTTGGTGTTTCCACAACACTGTAAGCCCTCACAGTTACTCTTGGTGGGCGCTGGAACGCCCTGCTGTGAACTATTATATCAAGAATTTTAATTATTTGCCTATGTTGAACAGTGGTAGGAAAAATTGGGCCTTTGGTGGTGGTGGTGGTGCTGGTGCCACAACACTGTAAGTCCTCACAGTTACTCTTGGTGGGCGCAGGAATGGGCCCAGCTGTGAAATATTAGATCAAGAATTGTAATCACATGCCCCTGTTGGACAGGGGCAGAAAAATTGGGCCTTTGGTCGTGTTGGTGGTGGTGGTGTTGCCACAACACTGTAAGCCCTCACAGTTACTCTTGGTGGGCGCAGGAATGGGCCCTGCTGTTAATTATTAGATCAAGAATTGTAATTACATGCCCCTGTTGAACAGGGGCATAAAAATTGTGCCTTAGGCACTGGTGCCACAACACTGCAACCCCTCACAGATACTGTACTTGGAGCGCACTAATGAGCCCTGTTGCCAAGTATTGCATCAAAATTTGTAATTACACGCCCCTGTTAAACAGGGGCAGAAAAATTGGGCCTTAGGCACTGGTGCTGGTGCCACAACACTGCAACCCCTCACAGATAATGTACTTGGAACGCAGCAATGAGCCCTGCTGCAAAGTATTGCATCAAAATTTTTATTTACACGCCCCTGTTAAACAGGGGCTGAAAAATTGGGCCTTAGGCACTGGTGCTGGTGCCACAACACTGCAACCTCTCACAGATACTGTAGTTGGAGCGCAGCAATGAGCCCTGCTGCAAAGCATTGCATCAAAAATTGTAAATACACGCCCATGAAAAATTGGGCCTTAGCCACTGGTGGCGGTGCCCAGAACCAAAAATGTTCTTTCAAGCTATCAGCATGATCATTGAGAACGAAGAGGATAGTCACTCAGAATAACAGGATAGTCACTCAGCATCAGCATAGGCAGTCTTGAAGGAATCTGACATTTCAAAAATAAATATTTTGTTACATCAGCATCAGGTACTTGGTAGCTGGTGGTGATCTAAGACTGATTCATTTTTATGAAGGTCAGTCACTCGATCGAGTCGGTGGACAGGCGCACCCTTTGATCGGCTTCAAATCCTCCGGCAGCACTGAATATGCGTTCCCGAAAGAACGCTGGATGCAGGACAGGCCAGTACCTCAATTGCATACTGTGCAAGCTCTGGCCAGTGATCCATCCTCAAGACACAGTAACCCAGAGGATTTTCGGTGGGGAAGGTGTCCAAGTCTGATCTTGCCCCTAGGTATTCCTGCACCATGTAAACCAGACGCTGGCGATGGTTGCTGGAAGTGATCATACCTTGGGGCTGCGTACTAAATAATTGTCAGAACGCATCGGTCAGATGGCCACCTTCTCCACCGCTCCTTTTGTGACTTACTGAAGCCTCTGCAAGGCCTCCCGAAGATGTTTCATCCTCTGCTCCCTCTGCGAAGGCTGGATAAGTTCCGCAACCTTACCCTTGTAACGTGGATCAAGAAGGGTTGCCAGCCAGTACTGATCCCTCTCCTTGATACCACGAATCCGAGGGTCCTTTCGCAGGCTTTGCAGGATCAGGGAGGCCATGCAGCGTAGGTTTGCTGAGGCATTCGGTCCGGAGTTCTCTGGGTCACTAAGGACGACATGATCTGCAGCCACCTCCTCCCAGCCACGTACAAGTCCCTGGGTTTCTGGGGACTGAAAAAGATCCCTTGAAGACTGCTACTGATGCTGAGTGCTAGGCTCCACCTTCATGCTGACACAATCCTGATCCTCCTCCTCCTCTTCCTGTGTGATAGGCGAGCCTGCAGGAATACTGTCTGGATAAAGGGGGCCTTGAGAGGTAAGGAAGTCCTCCACTTCCTCCCTCTGTTCTGCCTCAAATGCCCTGTCCATTATTCCATGCAGCGTGTGCTCCAACAGGAAGACAAGTGGGACAGTATCACTGATGCATGCACTGTCACTGCTCACCATCCTCGTGGCCTCCTCAAATGGTGCCAGGACAGTGCATGCATCCCTGATCATGAAAAAAATCCAAGCTCCTCTGACACTATCCTGGTGCCATATTGCAACAGATACACATTGATGGCCCTCTGCTGCGTGTGCAGCCGCTGCAGCATGGCCAACGTAGAGTTCCACCTGGTAGGCGTGTCACAGATTAAGCGGTTCTTGGGCAGGTTGTAATCCTTTTGCAGTTCAGCCAGCCGAGCACTGGCATTATATGACCAGCAGACATGCCAACAGAGTTTCCTGGCCTGCTCCAGGACCTCCTGTAAGCCCAGGTACCTGCCCAAGAATCGCTGCACCACCAAGTTAAGGACGTGAGCCAAACAGGGCACATGGGTCAGTTGTTCCTGTCGGAGGGCTGAGAGGAGGTTGGTGCCATTGTCGGAAACCACCTTTCCTGGCTTAAGCTGGCGTGGCGTCAACCACATCTGAGCCTGCAGAGCTGACAGAATCTCTGCCCCAGTGTGGCTCCTGTCCCCCAAGCACACCAGCTCAAGCACCGCATGGCATCTTTTTGCCTGCGTACTTGCGTAGCCCCTTGAACGCCTACGGAGCACCGCTGGTTCAGAGGACAAAGCATAGGTAGAGGCCATGGAGGAAGAAGAGGAGGGGGTGGAGGAGAGAGGTGTGTCAGAATCACCAGTAGTAATATTTTGGAGGCGTGGTGGCAGAACAACCCCCAACACTACTGCACCTTGTCCTGCATCCTTCCCAGCTGCCAGCAGAGTCACCCAATGCGCCGTGAAAGATAGGTAACGTCCCTGTCCATGCCTGCTGGACCATAAGTCAGCGGTAATATGACCACCCTGTCCAGCGAGGCCAAGACATTGCCTTCCACATGCCGGTAGAGAGCCGGAATCGCCTTCCGTGAGAAAAAGTGGCGTTTGGGAACCTGAGGAACCGCACATTCCACAAACTCACGGAAGGGGGCACAGTCTACCAACTGAAAAGGCAGCAGTTGAAGTGCTAGGAATTTAGCCAAGCTAGTATTCAACCGCTGGGCATGTGGATGGCTGGGAGCAAACTTCTTTCGGTGGTGCAGCAGCTGGGGCAGGGAAATTTGCCTGGTACAATCGGACGTTGGTGTACCAATAGCAGATTGTCCGCAAGTACTTGGCTGTGACACACCTAATTCTACCCCTTCATTCCTCTCAGTGCAGGTTTCAGAGAGGACTGAAGGTATAGTGGGGTTGGAGATCCCAGCTGATGAGGAGCAAGGAGAGGTGCGCTTTGTTCTTTGGTGTGGGTCTTTTAGGTAAGCTTGCCAACGGACAGCATGGCAGGTCGACATATGTCTGGTCAAGCACGTGGTGCCCATGCGGCTGATGTTATGGCCATGCGAGATACGCTTTAGACATATGTTGCAAATGGCAACGGTGCGATCTGCTGCACATGTCTGAAAAAAGGCCCACACCAAAGAACTTTTGGAATAACGCATAGAGAGAGAAGCGCCCTGCACATGCGGAGCTCTGCAGTGTGATTCAGTCGGTGTGCTGCCCTTAAGCTGGCCCCTGGAGGGCATCCTGTCTCATTGGAGATGTGCCTCCTCCTCCTCCTCCTCTTTCCTATCAAGCACCCACATGGAGTCAGTGACCTCATCATCCCCTCCCTCCTCATCACTGGAGCAAATCTGGCAGTATGCTGCAGCTGGGGGAACATGACTGCCAGATAGCTGTCCTTGTTGGGCACCCCCTCTCACTGGGCTCACGTTACTACCTCCTCTCTCTGGGTTCACATTACTGCCTTCCTCCAGCTGGGTTCCATCATTGGAGCCTTCAAAACGCTGGGCATCCTCCAGGAGCATGTACCCAACACTGTGCTCAAACAGTTCGGGGGACTCCTCAAGAGGACATGGTGGGGCTAGGGAAGGAGTGACTGATGCCATTGAGCCGAGGGTAGAGGCCGATTTGGCAGCTGCTTTGCCAGAAAAAGTATACTGAGCCTGGGTGACAGAGGACGAGGAGGATGAGGACAGCTTGGTCATCCACTCTACCAAGTCTTGGGCATGTTGCGGCTCAACATGGCCAGCTGCCGAAAAGAAGGACAAGCGTGTCCCACGGCCACGTGCTGATGAGGATGCACCATGTCCATGACACAGAGCCTGCTTGCCCTCTTGCCCTCTTTTATTGCCTCGTGACTGTCTGCCACTCCTTGTTTGCCTTCCAGACATACTAATGGCCTGCAGTAAAATGTAGCTGCACAAAGGTGGGATGGGATGTATATATATATATATATATATATATATATATATATATATATATATATACTGATAATGCAGCTATCAGAATCAACTGCCTGCTGTGGTATTAGTATGGGGAAAGCAGCAATTGTCTTAGGTTAGTTTTAGGTGAAAACTGTGCAGAGAGGGACACAGTACACTAACTGAAAATACTTGCAGCTCTCTGCCTGTGGTTTAATTCTGGAAAAGCTGTAATAAAGTCCATTCTTGCAACAAACAATAGACTTAGCTTGAGGTAGTAGTAGTTAAATGCACACTCCTTTCTTTAGAGCCACAAGAGCAGAGTCCCTTTATAAAGAATTAGATGGACTAAGCTCTTCAGGACACCAGCTGGTGTCCCCTTAACAGACCCACAGATGACTCTCTCTAGCACCAGAGGGGTGGAAGAAGCCCAAAAGTCTCTAAGATCTCTCAGAACCGTCTGTACTCACATAAGGCCCAAGGACAGCTGGTTGCCTTCTTCCAACTTCCTAGCGACACCTTTCTTCGTGATACCAGACCAGATATTCAGAAGACAGCCCCTCAGTCAGCTCTCTCTAGTTCCAGGGTCTCAGAATCCAGGCCCCCAGGTCACCCACCTGAGGCCTCACATTAGCAGACATGTCACAGCAATGCCCCGGAGGGCAGCAAGCCCCTTCAGGATGGACTGATCCTCTCCAGGAAAATACTCAGAGCCCAGTTTGTTCACAGAATATATACAGTGTCCGAGCATTCCTTCAGGGCCAGCTGCCTGGGATTGGCTGGGGCTACATCAATATTCATGCTGCCATCTGCATAACTCCACACCTATGACCCAGAAAGTGCTCAAGCTCTCTGGAAACAGAGGGAGCTATCAGAGTGGCAGCAGTTAAGCACACTGAGCAGACCTAACTAATCAAACGCAACTAAATTTACTTAAACAGAACAATTACAGCCACACTGGCTACAGTAAGACAAATAAATGTACCTATCAAAAACATACAGTAGTTCAACAAACCACAGTGAGCCAATGCTAAATCTATCTAAACCTAGCACCTACCTAGGAGGGTGCTACAATACCATACATACAATTCAAAGAATTACTGAAAGGTGGCATTTATCACTGACAATTAGTAAATGATTTTTTGTGACTGTGATAAATGATTACAAACATGGCAAATGGAACAAGTAAGAACATTGCATGCTCCCATGCACTACGTATAACTGACATTGGCCCACTACTAAGAGGACTAATTTGGAATGTAAAGATTGATTTTTCGGGGGCCAGACCACAAACATAGGTAAAAAATACATAATTTTATTACAATTGTCAAGTTTAGTAGCGCCTCCCTTGATAAATTAACCAAAAATACAACACTTTCCAAGATTAAAAACCGTATACCGTAATTGTATTGTGGTATTAAGCTTCCAATATCTGCCTGGGGTGTCCTCAATGTGGATAAGGCACCTCAATGCAATTTTGCAGGGAACCCCGCTTCTTCAGGACGTATAGGGGAGTGCTAATAAAAAAAAAAACGTCTGGAGGTCCACAAACCCGGTGGGAGAATGCAGCAGCCAGACCATACAAAATCTCCCCCTGGGCCAGGGGTGGGAGCGAGAAATGTAGCACCAAGATCATGGAGAACCATGATTAAGCCTCGAGGGCAGGGCGAGACATGTTGGCGTTGTGGTCTGGATGAATCAAACTAAGGCTGCTTTTACCAGCTAACCACTTGGCCGAAGTGAGGTGTGCGGCGGCCATGCTATCCCTTCCTATTTTTTCAGTATGCTTTGGGTCTGGACGGACCTTTATTCAGCCTGTACCCTCACTAGCCAGCAGCATCCGACTCATTGGACCTTGACAGCCTGAGTATGGACCCTTAAGCATTTATCATGGACCAAAAGCATTTACTGAACCCTTGAAACCAGTAGGGACTTGTCTACATGGACACACATCCGTGGGGCAAGAGGGTATATCAGAAATAGCATGGGTTTAAATGTGTCTCAAAAATGTACTCTCCTTATGACACTGAGACAGAGATAATCCAACTTGGATTATCTCTGTCTCAGTGCCATAAGGAGAGTAACCCATGCTATTTCCAATATACCTTCCCGCCCCACAGATGTGTGGGGATGGGGATAATTTCAACTAAAATTGCCTCTGCTGGCTTCAAGGTTAAGTAAGTGCTCTTGGTGCCACATTTCTTGGTATCACACCTGCCCCAGAGGGAGATTTTGTATGGTTCGGCCGTTACATTCTCCTACCAGGTTATTGGACCTCCAGACGGTCTGTTTTTTCTAGCACTCCCTGATACCTCCTGAAGAAGCAGGGTTTTCTATGAAATGCGTTGAGGCACTCTAACCACTTTGAAGACACCCCAGGCAGATATTGGAAGCTTTATGCCACAATATCATTTTACACTTGTTAATTTGGGGGAGTGTTGTATTTGTGGGTAATTTATCAAGAGAGGCGCTACTAAACAGTGTATTTTGTATCTAAGTTTTACCTTGTTTTTAATTTCTTGAGAATTGTGTAGCGGCCTCACCCCATCTCCTTTTGCTAGGGGTATGTCACATGACAGGGTGAGATGCGCTACGGCCCATGTCCTCCCCATAGCTGTGGGTGAGGTGAAGGCCAGTATCAGTACATTCCTCGGGCCAATGTGTGTTAGTTATGAAGCTCAGTCCTGCTATGCTGAAACCTCCCTTGCTCCCATTAACCAGAGTCCATACACCGATGCAGGGTCCAACACTTGTTTATTATACTTCCACAACAAACAGTTCTTTCACAGCCGATTAGTTGCGACCCATAACATAATGCAAACGGTGGGATGAACAGGCCGAGGCACTATCCTGATTTCAATCTAAACCCCTGTGGTTTCACCAGGGGTTATAGCAGCTTTGCTTAGCACAGAACATAGAACTTGTGAGTCTCTACCAGCAACTCCATAGAACATAGATGGGAGTACCTTCGCTGCGTTGCGGCCCCTATCAGGGGAAGATGTCCCTCTAAGGGAGTTACCAGAGGCCCATCCATCACCGGGTTGATGCTGCTCCGGAATCTCCGGACGGGTGACCTCCCCGGCCTCCTTACCTCAGATGCGGGTCCCCTCGCAAGGCGGCACCCTCGGATCACTTCGCCCTCGCGGGACCCAGTCGAAGTTACTGGGTCCCAGGCCTACGATATAGTACCTTACCCCAGGCTGAAGGTGCCTGGGATGGACCCCAACTTCATTCCGGTCAGGCCTAGGGCGCCTGGGCCGGAACCTTGAACCGCCCGCACCCAGGCCTAAGGTGCCTGGGTGCGTGAAGAGAAAATCCTCGAAGACCTCGTGGCGAGGGCATCTCCCCCTTTTATCTCCTCCCTTTAACACCACGGCGGGTTCCCCGCCCCAGCCGTACCATCTCCGGAAAGGGACAAAAAGGGTAGCACTGCGGCAGTGATTCTACCTTGAGCCTGTAGGTACCCCGCCACCCACAGGCCAAGGAGAATAATACACCACCCAATCCTCCACGAATTACAAAAAGGGGTCCAGAATCTTCACAATTACACACCTGGGTCACACTACCCCCAGGTGTACCCCAACTAAATTTAAAGACCCCGCTACATACTCCCCCTTGTGATTTGACGCTGGTCCCCAGCGTCTGGTGCAACCCCATATCTCCCAAGGAGTGGTGACATGAAGCGAGCCTCAGAGGCTATCCCTAAAAATTTTGAATCCCGTGTGTGCCAAGACCTGCTCAAGGGGAAAGGGAACTATAAAACAATAAAACTTTTATATAAAACATCTATCATGTACACATATACAATCCCTCCCGTCACTGTCTAAGAACCACCCCATACTCAGTAGTCTTGACCGACGAATCTCCTGCAGAAGGGAAACAAAAAAAAAACAGACAACATCCTAACATCATGTGAAAATTTGGAATGAATGGGTCCATCAGCCGAGGGACCCATTTGCTCCAACGAGTGTGGTGTAAAAGTGTGCAGAAAAACAAGCGTTGCACAACACTGCCACCTGGTGACAGCGCCGCGGTAATGACACTTGGTGCTCCTTCATTCTTCATGCGTCCCTACACTAATTCTACCCCAAAGTCTGTCCTTGAATTTCTTGGAAAAAGAGAGTGGGAAAAAAAAAACAAATAAAAAAACAGGGTATTGTTCAGACGTTCTAGCAAAGGCTCTTCCAGGAAAACTTGTAGCTGAAAACATACTCATGAGTAGGGATGAGCTTCGTGTTCGAGTCGAACATACGTTCGACTCGAACATTGGCTGTTCGATCGTTCGACGAAGATCGAACGATTTGGGCCGTTCGCGCCAAATTCGAGTGACGCGAACGGCCCACAATGCACTACGCCATCGCAGTGTCATCCAGGCGCTGTGATTGGCCAAGCATGCACTGTGACCCCGCATGCTTGGCCAATCACAGCGCCGGCAGCGAGGAGAGCAATGATTGGCCACAGGCAGGATGCCTGTGGCCAATTATTGCTGAGGGTGTTTAGTACACGCCCCACACTATAAAAGGCCGCCAGCACGGCGGCCTAGTGTAGTGTGTTCCGGAGCAGGGATAGAGTAGCATAGGCAGGGACAGTGACTGTTATTTCTTTCTTGCTTAACCTGGATTCCTTTAGTTTAGGGAAAGAGAAGGATAGGTAGGGAGAGTGTCAGTGTGTTTTGTGCTTCTGCTATAGTGTGCTTAAAAAAAACATTTATTCTAGGGACAGAAAACTCTAGGTAGGGACAGTGTCAGTTTCTTTCACTCTGCAAGTCCTTGTTTCCAGGGACCTGTAAGGACAGTGAGTTAATTGTCCTTGTGCTATATTGTGCTTAAAAAAAACATTTATTCTAGGGACAGAAAACTCTAGGTAGGGACAGTGTCAGTTTCTTTCACTCTGCAAGTCCTTGTTTCCAGGGACCTGTAAGGACAGTGAGTTAATTGTCCTTGTGCTATATTGTGATTAAAAAAAACATTTATTCTAGGGACAGAAAACTCTAGGTAGGGACAGTGTCAGTTTCTTTCACTCTGCAAGTCCTTGTTTCCAGGGACCTGTAAGGACAGTGAGTTAATTGTCCTTGTGCTATATTGTGATTAAAAAAAACATTTATTCTAGGGACAGAAAACTCTAGGTAGGGACAGTGTCAGTTTCTTTCACTCTGCAAGTCCTTGTTTCCAGGGACCTGTAAGGACAGTGAGTTAATTGTCCTTGTGCTATATTGTGCTTAAAAAAAACATTTATTCTAGGGACAGAAAACTCTAGGTAGGGACAGTGTCAGTTTCTTTCACTCTGCAAGTCCTTGTTTCCAGGGACCTGTAAGGACAGTGAGTTAATTGTCCTTGTGCTATATTGTGATTAAAAAAAACATTTATTCTAGGGACAGAAAACTCTAGGTAGGGACAGTGTCAGTTTCTTTCACTCTGCAAGTCCTTGTTTCCAGGGACCTGTAAGGACAGTGAGTTAATTTTCCTTGTGCTATATTGTGATTAAAAAAAACATTTATTCTAGGGACAGAAAACTCTAGGTAGGGACAGTGTCAGTTTCTTTCACTCTGCAAGTCCTTGTTTCCAGGGACCTGTAAGGACAGTGAGTTAATTGTCCTTGTGCTATATTGTGCTTAAAAAAAACATTTATTCTAGGGACAGAAAACTCTAGGTAGGGACAGTGTCAGTTTCTTTCACTCTGCAAGTCCTTGTTTCCAGGGACCTGTAAGGACAGTGAGTTAATTTTCCTTGTGCTATATTGTGATTAAAAAAAACATTTTTTCTAGGGACAGAAAACTGTAGGTAGGGAGAGTGTTTTTTTTCTTTCACTCTGCAAGTCCTTGTTTCCAGGGACCTGTAAGGACAGTGAGTTAATTGTCCTTGTGCTATATTGTGCTTAAAAAAAACATTTATTCTAGGGACAGAAAACTCTAGGTAGGGACAGTGTCAGTTTCTTTCACTCTGCAAGTCCTTGTTTCCAGGGACCTGTAAGGACAGTGAGTTAATTTTCCTTGTGCTATATTGTGATTAAAAAAAACATTTATTCTAGGGACAGAAAACTCTAGGTAGGGACAGTGTCAGTTTCTTTCACTCTGCAAGTCCTTGTTTCCAGGGACCTGTAAGGACAGTGAGTTAATTTTCCTTGTGCTATATTGTGATTAAAAAAAACATTTTTTCTAGGGACAGAAAACTGTAGGTAGGGAGAGTGTTTTTTTTCTTTCACTCTGCAAGTCCTTGTTTCCAGGGACCTGTAAGGACAGTGAGTTAATTTTCCTTGTGCTATATTGTGATTAAAAAAAACATTTATTCTAGGGACAGAAAACTCTAGGTAGGGACAGTGTCAGTTTCTTTCACTCTGCAAGTCCTTGTTTCCAGGGACCTGTAAGGACAGTGAGTTAATTTTCCTTGTGCTATATTGTGATTAAAAAAAACATTTTTTCTAGGGACAGAAAACTGTAGGTAGGGAGAGTGTTTTTTTTCTTTCACTCTGCAAGTCCTTGTTTCCAGGGACCTGTAAGGACAGTGAGTTAATTGTCCTTGTGCTATATTGTGATTAAAAAAAACATTTTTTCTAGGGACAGAAAACTCTAGGTAGGGAGAGTTTTTTTTTTTTTTCACTCTGCAAGTCCTTGTTTCCAGGGACCTGTAAGGACAGTGAGTTAATTGTCCTTGTGCTATATTGTGCTTAAAAAAAACATTTATTCTAGGGACAGAAAACTCTAGGTAGGGACAGTGTCAGTTTCTTTCACTCTGCAAGTCCTTGTTTCCAGGGACCTGGAGAGACATTGAGTGAATTGTCCTTGTGCTATATTGTGATTAAAAAAAACATTTATTCTAGGGACAGAAAACTCTAGGTAGGGACAGTGTCAGTTTCTTTCACTCTGCAAGTCCTTGTTTCCAGGGACCTGTAAGGACAGTGAGTTAATTTTCCTTGTGCTATATTGTGATTAAAAAAAACATTTTTTCTAGGGACAGAAAACTGTAGGTAGGGAGAGTGTTTTTTTTCTTTCACTCTGCAAGTCCTTGTTTCCAGGGACCTGTAAGGACAGTGAGTTAATTTTCCTTGTGCTATATTGTGATTAAAAAAAACATTTTTTCTAGGGACAGAAAACTGTAGGTAGGGAGAGTGTTTTTTTTCTTTCACTCTGCAAGTCCTTGTTTCCAGGGACCTGTAAGGACAGTGAGTTAATTGTCCTTGTGCTATATTGTGCTTAAAAAAAACATTTTTTCTAGGGACAGAAAACTCTAGGTAGGGAGAGTGTTTTTTTTTTTTCACTCTGCAAGTCCTTGTTTCCAGGGACCTGTAAGGACAGTGAGTTAATTGTCCTTGTGCTATATTGTGCTTAAAAAAAACATTTATTCTAGGGACAGAAAACTCTAGGTAGGGACAGTGTCAGTTTCTTTCACTCTGCAAGTCCTTGTTTCCAGGGACCTGTAAGGACAGTGAGTTAATTTTCCTTGTGCTATATTGTGCTTAAAAAAAACATTTATTCTAGGGACAGAAAACTCTAGGTAGGGACAGTGTCAGTTTCTTTCACTCTGCAAGTCCTTGTTTCCAGGGACCTGGAGAGACATTGAGTGAATTGTCCTTGTGCTATATTGTGATTAAAAAAAACATTTATTCTAGGGATAGAAAACTCTAGGTAGGGACAGTGTCAGTTTCTTTCACTGTGAAAGTCCTTGTTTCAAGGGACAGAGAAGGACACCTGAAGGTAGCCCTTATTGCTTTTTTCCCATCTCCCTGCAGGCCATCTATTAGAATGTCTGGAAGGCAAACAAGGAGAGGCAGACAGTCAGGAGGCAATAAAAGAGGGCAAGCAGGCTCTGTGTCTGGGGGCAACAGTGCTGGTCGTGGACGCGGTGCATTGTCATCAGCACATGGCCATGGGACACGCTTGTCCTTCTTTTCGGCAGCTGGACATGTTGAGCCACATCATGCCGAAGACTTGGTAGAGTGGATGACCAAGCCCTCCTCCTCCTCCTCATCCTCTCTCACCCAGGCTCAGGGTACTGGAAAAGCAGCTGCCAAAGCGTCGTCTTCCCTGGTATCAATGTCAGACAAATCATCAGTCACTCCTTCCCTAGACCCACCATGTCCTCCTCCTGAGGAGTCCCCCGAACTGTTTCAGCACAGTGTTGGGTACATGCTCCAGGAGGATGCCCAGCGTTTCGAAGGGTCTGATGATGAAACCCAGCTAGAGGAAGGCAGTAGCGTGAGAGCAGACAGAGGGGATGCTCAAGAAGGACACCAATCTGGCAGTCATGTTCCAGCAGCTGCAGCATACTGCCAGATTGGCTCCAGTGATGAGGAGGGAGGGGATGATGAGGTCAATGACTCCACGTGGGTGCCTAATAGGAGAGAGGAGGAGGAGGAGGATGAGGAGGAGGCACATCTCCAATGAGGCAGGATGCCCTTTGGTGGCCAGCGTAAGGGCAGTACACCGACGGAATCACACCGCAGAGCTCCGCCTGTGCAGGGCGCTGCCTCTGCCCGTCATTCAAAAAGTTCTTTGGTGTGGGCCTTTTTTGAGGCTAGTGCATCAGATCGCACAGCTGCTGTTTGCAACATATGTCTCAAGCGTATATCGCGTGGCCAAAACATCAGCCGCTTGGGTACCACATGCCTGACCAGACATATGTTGACCTGCCATGCAGCTCGTTGGCAAGCCTACCTCAAAGACCCACACCAAAGAACAAAGCGGACCTCTCCTTGCACCGCATCAGCTGGGATCTCCAACCCCACTATAACTTCAGTCCTCTCTGAAACATGCACTGAGAGGAATGAAGGTGTAGAATTAGGTGTGTCACAGCCAAGTACTTGCGCCCACTCTGCTAGCAGTACACCGACGTCCGATTCTAGCAGGCAAATTTCCCTGCCCCAGCTGCTGGACCGTCGAAAGAAGTTCACTCCCAGCCATCCACATGCCCAGCGGTTGAATGCTAGCTTGGCTAAATTGCTAGCGCTTCAACTGCTGCCTTTTCAGTTGGTAGACTCGGCCCCCTTCCGTGAGTTTGTGCAATGTGCGGTTCCTCAGTGGCAGGTTCCCAAACGCCACTTTTTCTCACGGAAGGCTATTCCGGCTCTCTACCGGCATGTGGAAGGCAATGTCTTGGCCTCGCTGGACAGGGCGGTCAGCGGTAAGGTGCATATTACCGCTGACTCATGGTCCAGCAGGCATGGACAGGGACGTTACCTTTCTTTCACGGCCCATTGGGTCACTCTTTTGGCAGCTGGGAAGGATTCAGGACAAGGTGCAGTAGTGTTGGAGGTTGTCCCACCGCCACGCCTCCAAAATGCTACTACTGGTTGTGACACACCTCTCTCCTCCACCCCCTCCTCTTCTTCTTCCTCCATGGCCTCTTCCTGTGGTTTGTCCTATGAACCAGCGGTGCTCCGTAGCCGTTCACGGGGCTACGCAAGTACGCAGGCAAAAAGATGCCATGCCGTGCTTGCGCTGGTGTGTTTGGGGGACAGAAGCCACACTGGGGCAGAGGTCCTGTCTGCTCTGCAGGGCCAGGCCGAGAGGTGGTTGACGCCACGCCAGCTTAAGCCAGGAATGGTGGTTTGCGACAATGGCACCAACCTCCTCTCCGCCCTCCGACAGGGACAACTGACCCATGTGCCCTGTGTGGCTCACGTCCTTAACCTGGTGGTGCAGCGGTTCTTGGGCAGGTACCCGGGCTTACAGGATGTCCTGAGGCAGGCCAGGAAAGTCTGTGTGCATTTCCGCAGATCTTATAATGCCAGTGCTCGCCTGGCTGAGCTGCAAAAGGAGTTGAACCTGCCCAAGAACCGCCTTATATGTGACATGCCCACCAGGTGGAACTCAACGTTGGCCATGCTGCAGCGGCTGCACACGCAGCAGAGGGCCATCAATGAGTACCTGTGCGACTACGGCACCAGGACAGGGTCAGGGGAGCTTGGTTTTTTTTCTCCACGCCAGTGGGGCATGATCAGGGATGCATGCACTGTCCTGGCACCATTTGAGGAGGCCACGAGGATGGTGAGCAGTGACAGTGCATGCATCAGTGACACTGTACCTCTTGTCCACCTGTTGGAGCACACGCTGCGTGGAATAATGGACAGGGCACTTGAGGCAGAACAGAGGCAGGAAGAGGAGGACTTCCTTGCCTCTCAAGGCCCCCTTTACCCAGACAGTGTTCCTTCTGTCCCACCCATCGCACAGGAAGAGGAGGAGGAGGAGGAGGAGGAGGAGGATTGTGTCAGCATGGAGGTGGAGGCTGGCACTCAGCATCATCAGCAGCAGTCTTTTAGGGATGATTTACAGTCCCAAGAAACCAGTGGACTTGTACGTGGCTGGGAGGAGGTGGCTGCGGATCATGTCGTCCTTAGTGACCCAGAGGACTCCGGAGCGAATGCCTCAGCAAACCTACGCTGCATGGCCTCCCTGATCCTGCAAAGTCTGCGGAAGGATCCTCGTATTCTTCGGATCAAGGAGAGGGACCATTACTGGCTGGCCACTCTCCTTGATCCACGGTACAAGGGTAAGGTTGCGGACCTTATGTTACCGTCGCAGAGGGAGCAGAGGATGAGACAACTCCGGGAGGCCTTGCAGAAAGGTCTGTGCAACGCGTTCCCAGAGACTGGGAGGTTGCAAACTCCTGGTCCTGGACAACGAGTTGCTGAGGCTTCGGCCAGTCAAAGAAGGAGCGGTGGGGAAGGTGGCCGTCTGACCGATGCGTTCAGACAATTCTTTAGTCCGCAGCCCCAAAGTATGATCGGTTCCAGCAACCATCGCCAGCGTCTGATAAACATGGTGCAGGAATATCTAGGGGCAAGGTCAGACTTGGACACCTTCCCCACCGAAAATCCTCTGGCTTACTGGGTCTTGAGGATGGATCACTGGCCAGAGCTTGCACAGTATGCAATTGAGCTACTGGCCTGTCCTGCATCCAGCGTTCTTTCGGAACGCACATTCAGTGCTGCTGGAGGATTTGTCACGGATCACAGGGTGCGCCTGTCCACCGACTCGGTTGATCGACTGACTTTCATCAAGATGAACCAGTCTTGGATCACCACCAGCTACCACACACCTGATGCTGATATAACAGACTAATTGATTTTAAAATGTCACATCCCTTCAAGACTGATGCTGATGCTGAGTGCCTGTGCTGTTATGTTGACTGCCTATCCTCCTCCTCCGAGTCCTCAATGATACGATTGATGATGATAGCTTGGAAGATCATTTTTGTTTATGGGTGCCGCCACCAGTGCCTAACGCCCAATTTTTCAGCCCCTGTTTAACAGTGGCGTGTAATTACAATTTTTGAAGCAATACTTTGCAACAGGGCTCATTGCTGTGCTCCAAGTACAGTATCTGTGAGGAGTTGCAGTGTTGTGCCACCAGTGCCTAAGGCCCAATTTTTCAGCCCCTGTTTAACAGGGGCGTGTCATTACAATTTTTGAAGCAATACTTTGCAACAGGGCTCATTGCTGTGCTCCAAGTACAGTATCTGTGAAGGGTTGCAGTGTTGTGCCACCAGTGCCTAAGGCCCAATTTTTCAGCCCCTGTTCAACAGGGGCATGTAATTACAATTCTTGATCTAATAATTCACAGCAGGGCCCATTGCTGCACCCACCAAGAGTAACTGTCAGGGCTTACAGTGTTGTGGCACCAGCACCACCATCAAAGGCCCAATTTTTACTACCACTGTTCAACAATTATATGTAATTAAAATTCCTGATATAATAGTTGACAGCAGGGCGTTCCAGCACCAACCAAGAGTAACTGTGAGTGCTTACAGTGTTGTGCCAACACCAACAACTAAGGGGCCTATTTCTGCAGAGTATATACGGCAGGTCCCTACTTTCAAACATCCAACTTACAAACGACTCCTACTTGCAAACGCAAGAAGACAACAGGAAGTGAGAGGAAATCTACCACTAGGAAGGAAAATTCTCTCCTGTAAGAATAAATATGGGAGAAAGGTGTCTCCTCTGTACTGATGCTTTATCAGCAATCCTTGTTTCAAGAAAAACACCACATTTCAAAAACAGTTGTCATTAGGACGGAAAGTGAGGTGAAATGTTCTGAACAGGGGCACAGACAGCAAAACAAATGTTACAGGGGTGATAACCCTTACCTATGTTTTCCAAAAAGTTTAAAAATAGATTTTTGGTCTGGAGCTACACTTCAACAATGTACCTGTTCAAAATTACAAACAGATTCTACATAAGAACAAACCTACAGTCCCTGTCTTGTATGCACCGCCTGTATACGGCTGTTCAGAGTATATAGGGCCTTTTTTATTTTATGTGCGGGGTTCCCCTTAATATCCATACAAGACCCAAAGGGGCTGGTAATGGGCTGGGGTAGGGGGGGGGGTCATGGGGTAGCTATGCCATTTTTCTTAAAGATTTTCATCCATATTACCGGGACCAGACATTACATTAAAGCCGCAAGCAGTTTTAAATGGCTTTTTTTTCCTTTAGAAGTGTCATTTTGTGCAGGGACAGTTCTAAACACGGGAAACACGTGGCACTTCACAGGCATACTTTAGACACCCCCCAGGTACGATATTTAAAGGAATATTTGACTTTTTTTTTTTCACTTTATGCATCATTAAAATGACTGCTCCCGGAAAACGACCGTTTTTAAAACTTATTTTTGCATTGATACATGTCCCCTGGTGCAGAACCCGGGTTCCCAAACCCTTTTTAGGACAATAACATGCATAATAGTTGTTATAATTAGCACTTTAGAATTCGAACGTTCGCATCCATTGTATTTAATAGGGTTCTAATGTTCGTTCGAACTTTCGGTCCGTTCGCGGGTTCTGGTGCGAACCGAACCCGGGGGTGTTCGGCTCATCACTACTCATGAGTCTCTCCTAACAAGTAAAACCTCGGATCAGGTAAGAACAATGGCTTCAGATGCTTATCAAACACATCGACTGAATATTCAACATCCTCTCCCTCCTTTCTGCAGATAAGCACTTTATCAGCATGAATATGGCGCCCCAACTTCCAGTCCGCTCTGCAGTCCTTGAATTTCTTGGACACAGGCGGCGAACAGGACAAGTATCGCCGGGCCTGAGGCACTTTGAGCTTCTCCCAGACAAATTTGTCGTACCATCTCTGTCGCAGGACCTCAACTTCATAAAGTAAGTCCCGAGGCAAGTAGGGATACTCCCATCCGTACTCACGGGCGACTCTCTGGGAGAAAAGTCGTTGCAATCTGGCCAAAGGAGGCATGACATCCCGCTCACCTTCTCCCGGCTGCACGATGGCCTCCGGGTGCCGAGGTACCTTCACTACCTCGGGTGGCTTTGCCTTTGGCGCACGCAATGACGTGCGCTGCATCCCCACAACCAAAGCAGGTGATGTTGTGGAATGTGGAAAGTCAGTCGGAGGACTAAACTCCCTCCTGAGCTCCGGGGCCTGCGCCCGGGGCGTGCTGTCTTCTATAGACATAGGGGAATCCTGCGGTTTGCATAGCACAGGTAGCGGGCGTTTGTCCCAGCCCTTCCGGTGAAACAGTTCATCTAATTCCCCGTCATCCCCACAGTCTGACAGCGATTCCAGGTCGGAGGTGTCATACATCTCGGCGGGAAGATAGTCTTTAGTAGACGGAGAACTACCCTCCCTTGCGGGCTCCACCTCCAGCGGACCCCCGACACCTCCAACCACCACCACAGTCCCAGCCCCTGGCTCACCTGGACCTTTTTCAGCACTGGGATGTCCAGGACTCTTCCAACCGGATCCATCCAGGTCCGGCAAGCGGCGGGGTGAAGCTCGACCACAGGAGGCCTGCACCAGGCCTATCTTCCTCTTCGGAGGTGGCAGCAGGGAATCTGTGGTGACCGAAGCAGCATCCTCAGATTTTTCTCTCTCAGTCTTTGGTTGGGCAGTCCCGTCGCCCTGGTCAGCGTGTACGGGGACCTCTGCAAAGGCCTGGATCTCCACTTCCGGAGTGGCGGTACCTGTGATGCAATTGAGGCGAAGGGCCCGGGGCCTTACTGTGGATGATTCGACCTCAAACAGAAATTCTTTACACGCTTCACAACGCCCAAATGGCTTTAGTTGGACCACCAGTCCCGAGCATCCGGGACAGATCACACCGAGGGCCTCCGTGTCTCTGCATGAGTACAAAGCCAACTGTCCTCGGGGCCTGAGTCTTATCCCCGTGTCTGTAAGGGGAGCAGCAAAAGCAGTCATCTTCGTGGGGTATGATACCGGCATCCACGGGGAGCTTGAGGCCATCCCGACCACCTGCTGCTCCATCACGCGCTGACCACGCGCCGGAGTCTCCACGTGTATCTCCACATATGGCCAGACTCCTCCCACGACTTGCATGTTTTCGCGGGCTTCCCACAGTCCCCGCCCACGAATTGCGCAGTCATGGGGTGCCTCATGGCGCAGTGCAGCAAACACCCCCACATGTAGTACGTCACACGGCTGGGCTTTTCCCTCTTCCCCCTCTTTCTGCATGGGCCTTTCCCATCTTGGGGTCATTTCCACGACTTCGAGCACAGGGACGCACTTTGGCCAATCACATGGCCGACCTGCTCGGACCTCCTCCGGGCAGCAAAGTCCAGACACAGCCATTTCAAATTTCAAAGTCAACACACATTTTATCCCGGACGAACCCCCACGTGTAGCGGCCTCACCCCATCTCCTTTTGCTAGGGGTATGTCACATGACAGGGTGAGATGCGCTACGGCCCATGTTCTCCCCATTGCTGTGGGTGAGGTGAAGGCCAGTATCAGTACATTCCTCGGGCCAATGTGTGTTAGTTATGAAGCTCAGTCCTGCTATGCTGAAACCTCCCTTGCTCCCATTAACCAGAGTCCATACACCGATGCAGGGTCCAACACTTGTTTATTATACTTCCACAGCAAACAGTTCTTTCACAGCCAATTAGTTGCAACCCATAACATAATGCAAACGGTGGGATGAGCAGGCCGAGGCACTATCCTGATTTCAATCTAAACCCCTGTGGTTTCACCAGGGGTTATAGCAGCTTTGCTTAGCACAGAACATAGAACTTGTGAGTCTCTACCAGCAACTCCATAGAACATAGATGGGAGTACCTTCGCTGCGTTGCGGCCCCTATCAGGGGAAGATGTCCCTCTAAGGGAGTTACCAGAGGCCCATCCGTCACCGGGTTGATGCTGCTCCGGAATCTCCGGATGGGTGACCTCCCCGGCCTCCTCACCTCAGATGCGGGTCCCCTCGCAAGGCGGCACCCTCGGATCACTTCGCCCTTGCGGGACCCAGTCGAAGTTACTGGGCCCCAGGCCTACGATATAGTACCTCACCCCAGGCTGAAGGTGCCTGGGATGGACCCCAACTTCATTCCGGTCAGGCCTAGGGCGCCTGGGCCGGAACCTTGAACCGCCCGCACCCAGGCCTAAGGTGCCTGGGTGCGTGAAGAGAAAATCCTCGAAGACCTCATGGCGAGGGCGTCTCCCCTGTTTATCTCCTCCCTTCAACACCACGGCGGGTTCCCCGCCCCAGCCGTACCATCTCCGGAAAGGGACAAAAAGGGTAGCACTGCGGCAGTGATTCTACCTTGAGCCTGTAGGTACCCCGCCACCCACAGGCCAAGGAGAATAATACACCACCCAATCCTGCACAAATTACAAAAAGGGGTCCAGAACCTTCACAATTACACACCTGGGTCACACTACCCCCAGGTGTACCCCAACTAAATTTAAAGACCCCGCTACAATTGTAATAAAATTATGTATTTTTTTACTTATGTTTGTGGTCTGGCACCAAATTAATACCTAGGTTATTAGGATGTGGTGCCGTTAGCAACTATTTTGATTACATGTTACAGGCGCCTTACAAGGCTGTTGTCTACTACATGTTACACTACTAAGAGCAGTCATGAGCACAATTACTTTCAGAAAATAGAGAAGTCTGTGTTACTGTGACACTTCTAAAAATGGATTGGGTCTGATAATATGAAACTACCCTGTCTGATTGGCTGCAGGAAATTTTGGGCAGGAAAAAGGGGGCTGTGGGCACACGACTCACTGGATAGTCTGCCAAAGATCATCAAAAATGGCACAAAGCCATTAGCTGCCAACAGTATGCAAATATACGCAAAGAGTAAACTGGGGCAATCTGAGTTAAAATCCAAATTCACACAAATTGGTTTGCTCATCTCTAGTAATAAGTGAGAAAAACTGCTACTAATGGGAGCTTAAAAAAAAAATAACAAAAAAAACAAAACATTTTTCTCTTTGTTGAATTGAAAAAGCTGTTAAAACTATTGGCACGTAGCAAATGAAAAGCAGATTTGCAGAGTAGGGAAAAAAGCAGCTTAATAAAACCAGAGCCAAAAAGCAAGGTGTCCGTGAAAAAATTAACCCGTGTTTAGGGTCGGGCACCACATTGCTGATTTCAGGAGTTTGTGTTCCAGATTTACTGTGCATTTTGCATTTCCTTTTGTCTTTACCGGAGGATATGGAGTTTTAAAACATCAATTTGCACCTCTGCAGTTGATTGACACACAGCTACGTGCTTGGGATGTGCGCCAATCACCCGCGTATAAAGCTTCCATCAGCATATTCAACCCCATTAGACTGATTCATGCACAAATAAAACCTCCATAAATGCATGTACATGCACAAATAAAATAGTGGGGAATTAGAGCATGTCTGCAGAGTGTTTAAGATCATTTCATTACTCGCCACCAAATGTTGTACAAGACTCAAGGTTGTAAGTCAGTCAAAGGAGATTCTGCCACTGTAAGTATTTTGTGTGCGATTACATACGGCGCTGCCAAAGTAATAGGTGTGCATCATAGCTTGTATCGCTGCCTCTTCTGCATCCAAATCCCTCTTTTCTTCTTTTGCTCGTAGTTGTGCCTGTTTTGGGGGTGATGTGGATTTTGCTGCAAATGCAAATTTAAGAATCAAAAATCCTTCTATTGTTCGGTAGGAGTTTACCCTTTAATTGTGTAACTTGTTTTAAATTCTAGTTTATAAGGAATGTAATAATTAGGGATGAGCAGAAGATTTAGTTGAAATAGATTTTGCTGTAAAACTACCATTTTCAATGCCGGTAAAGTGGAAACTTTCAATTTCGCTCTTTGAGCTACTTTAGTAAAATTTGCTTTAATTATAAAATCAGTTTTTTTCCTTTTAATTAGCGAGTGATTTTTTTTCTGTGTATTTAAGGTAGTTTAGTGTATATCATGAGTGTTGTCTGTAGTTGTACCAATTCACAGACAAAACAACAGGGCCCCTTGTGTGGTGTGGATCCTCAACGTACCAGGTGGGCCTGTTTCTGGTCAGCCCGCTTCTTTGCTCCTGCCTTTGTCCCATGGATGTATATTTGTGGGATGGAACTTACGAGGTATAAAAATTACTACCTTGATATGGATTATTATAATATTTTTAGTTTCTCCCCCTCCTATCCCCTGTACCAATACTATATGGTATAATGTTAATATTTCAAATATATTTTGTATATATATGTTTCAATGTACTTTATTTTGTATTGTATATTACGAATTGTCCCTTTTGAGTTTGGCCTAAGCTGTAACAATACATTTGTGAGACCAGAAAATGTCCTGAAGAAGCGAATGTCTAACCATGAAACATGTATAGTTTGGTTCTCATTTTTGCTCTCTAAGGTCTTGTTGATGAACCCCATTTTTTGCTCTTTGAGCTACTTAGGTAAAATTTGCTTTAATTATAAAATCTGCATTTTTCATTTTAATTAGCGAGTGATTTTTTTGGGTGTATTTAGGGTAGTTAGTGTATATCATGAGTGTTGTCCGTATTTGTACCAATTCACAGACAAAACAACAGGGACCCTTGTGTGGTGTGTGTCCCCAATGTACGAGATGGTCCTGTTTCTGGTCGGCCCGCTTCTTTGCTCCTGCTATTGTCCCCTGGATGTATATTTGTGGGATGGACCTTACAAGGTATAAATTACTACCTTGATATGGATTATTTTTATATTTTTTGTTTCTCCCCCTCTTCTCCCCCTCTTATGCCCTGTACCAATGCTATATGGTATAATGTTAATATTTCAAATATATTTTGTACATACATATATATATATATGTTTCAATGTACTTTATTTTGTATTGTATATTAAGATTTGTCCCTTTTGAGTTTGCCCTAAGCTGTAACAATACATTTGTGAGACCAGAAAAAGTCCTGAAGAAGCGAATGTTGAATTGTGAAACGCATAGTTTGGTTCTAAGGCAGGGGTCTCAAACTGGCGGCCCTCCAGATGTTGCAGAACTACAAGTCCCATGAGGCAGTGTGAGGCTGACAGTTACAAACATGACTTTCCCAGGCAGAGGCATGATGGGAAATGTAGTTCCGCAACAGCTGGAGGGCCGCCAGTTTAAGACCCCTGTTCTAAGGTCTTGTTGATGAACCCCATTTTTCAATGGATGATTTTATACTGACTTTGGTCCAACTTTCATAAAGGATTTTTTAAATAAAAATTAATATATTATTATATGGTGTCTGTGAACTACCTCCAGAGATATAGTTAAAGTCCTTGTTATTTTGTCTATGAATTGGTATATTTTTGAGTTGGGGATGATATCGCTGTTGGTTCTTAAAGCTAGGTCTATATCAACTTCCCGCCTCTATTATTTGTAGTGGTATATTTGGCATTTGTGTTTTTTTATATTCCTGTTATTCTTTTTTTTTTTATGTGTGTGTGTGTGTGTGTATAGTCTAATTTTAGTGTATTTCATTTTTATTTTTTACTTTTTTGCTGTATGGATTTTCATTTTGTGAAAAAAGTGAAATAACGAGGCAAATGATGGTCTCATTTAACCAAGAATAAGGAAAGGAAGGTGCGCCAAACTAAGTGCAGTATAACAGTTTTAATGGCAAATTTAATAAAAGACTCACAAGATGCAGGAAAATATAAGGCATATATGCAGTGATGGTGGTCCGGTGTCATCTGAAGCGGTCCTCGGGGGAGATGTATGTCCCAGATGAAAAGATGGCTGAAGGCAGGTCTGTAGTGTCAGCAGAGGGCGTCTGGACATCCCAGATGTGCCTTCAGCCATCTTTTCATCTGGGACATACATCTCCCCCGATAATCGCTGTTATACTGCACTTAGTTTGGCGCACCTTCCTTTCCTTATTATGTTTTACAGAGCCTGCTTCTGCTTAAGGTAGCTGCCGCTGGTGCTTGCATCACTTATTGAAACTTACTGACATTTGGATTTTATGCTCTGCCAGAACTCTTTTTGCGCCATTTTTTCATTTAACCAAGAAGACTGAGGACATTCTGACAGTGCAGAGCCCCATGAACCTGACCATAGGTGTGCGCAGTCTATTGCATTAGGGTGTGCACCCCAAAGCTCAAACACACCATGTGTGTGTATATATATATATATATATATATATATAGCAGTAGGGCAATGAACAGTGTCGGTAGAGAAGTGGACGGTGACAGGGGGCTTTGGTGAAATATCAGGGGTCTTACTTTTGAGACAGAAAAAGGGACTGTGAACAGAGATTCCCCATTCCCTTTCTCTGCAGCCAACCAGCAGGGAGAATCTACCCAGCACAGGGTGATTAGGGTGTGCCCAGGCACACCTGGCACACCCTGTGTGCACGCCTATGGACCTGACCCTGAGGGTGAATGGCCATAGTGGGCCTACACTCAAACTGTAAAGATGTCATCTAATTAGGACAGTCATCTGCTTCACTGGGTACCACCCACCTACCAATTGAATACTACTCTATAGATAAAAGGAAAAGATAAGTATAGAAAAGCATCCAATACAGTCTGGAGCAGCAGTGAGGGGGGGAGGGGAGCTGAAGGAGGAGAATGATGTCATCAACCCTGTGTATGTTCCAATACTATCCAAAAACATAGTTTTCACAGGATTTGACTGCCAGAGCAACAGAGCAGAAGGAGAGTGCAGGTAAGGCAAGAATAAGTGGGTCAGTGGAAGGGCTAGTAATAGACTTTGACACATTGCCCAAAGTGACGGCATCATTTTTCTTCAAGGTACTATAAATGTCAGCAAGGCCTGATATTGTTAAGACAAATAAGAGCTCTAAAGCCCTGTACACACGATCGGATTTCCTATGGATTCTAATCCGATGGATTTTTCCATCGGAAATCCGATGAAGCTGACTTCCATCAGTCTTGCCTACACACCATCAGTCAAAAATCCGACTGTCCCAAACGCCGTGACGTAAAACACTCCGACAAGCCGAGAAAAATTAAGTTCAATGCTTCTGAGCATGCGCCTCCCTGATGGAAAAAAGACCGATGGGGCCCATACACGAACGGTTTGTCCGATGAGAAAAGTCCATCGGACTGTTTTCATCTGTGAAACCGATCGTGTGTACACGGCATATTAGTTTTTCTGCACCAATTTCCCAGTAAGGTCACATAGATGGTAATCATTGTTCCACCCATTTGTTACTTGGTGACAGCTGCATACCTAGTAAACAGCAGCCCACATGTTTAGTGTCCTTTGTGTCGGCTCCAAACTGGTTCATGCTATGACTACATTTCAATATTGCTTCTCCAGTTCAGCTTACCAGGCCTCACCCAAAGTGCCCACAAGAGTGCTGTCCAAGGATTCAACCTTCAATCCATCTTAACTGCACTTAAAGCTGAATTTAAGAAATAAAACAAAATATACACACAATCAGACGTTCCGATTTTTTTCCGACGGATTGTTCGCTCAAACTTGTCTTGCATACACACTGTCACACAAATGTTGTCGGAAATTCCGAACGTCAATAACGCGGTCACGTACAACACTACGACGAGCCGAGAAAAATGAAGTTCAATGATTCCGAGCATGTGTTGAATTGATTCCGAGCATGCGTAGGATTTTTGTGGGTCGGAATTGGCTACAGACGATCGTAATTTCCGACAAGAACTTTTGTTGTCGGAAAATTTGAGAACCAGCTCTCAAACATTTGTTGTCGGAAAATCCGACAGCAAATGTCCGATGGAGCCTACACACGGTCGGATTTTCCGACAACAAGCTCACATGGAACATTTGTCGTCAGAAATTCCGACCGCGTGTACGCGGCATTACAGTAACCTCCATTCCCCGCACTCTTCAAAGGTTAAATGCTTATTAAATCTAGGAAATTAAAGTAAAAGGCTGTAATATTTAGCCTATTACCCACTCCACTGGCCTCCAACACACTTCTAACGGTTCATGTTGTGGACAGGCCCTCATTGTCCTCACGTCAATGCAGGAATATTGGTCCTGCATGGTTTTTGATGACATCAGCGTGCAACCAATTGCCGGAGTACTTTAGAGAACAGGCTTTGAAGGGACCGGTTACACAGCATGGTGGAAGGCTGCTGGAAAAAAATAGTTTTTCCTGTTGCAAAGATTTTGACTTTAAAGTGATTGTAAAGGCTTGTTTTTTTTTTCCTATAAAAAAAAAAAAAAAAACATGTTATACTTACCTGCTCTGTTGCAGTGGTTTTGCAGCCCTGATCCTCCTCTTCTCGGGTCCCTCTTCTGTGATCCTGGTCCCTCCCTCCTGTTCAGTGCCTTCACAGCAAGCAGCTTGCTATGGGGGCACCAAACTGAGTCACAGCTCCCTTTGTGTCCATTCAGACACCGGGCCCCGCCCCCTCTCTCCCTTTATTGGCTAGCTGACTTTGATTGACAGCAGCGGGAGACAAAAGTGCCGCTGCTATGTCTCAGCCAATCAGAAAGAAGAATCTGGGATGGCTGAGACACTCGTGGGCATTGCTGGACAGAGAGGGGGCTCAGGTAAGTATTAGGGGGCTGAGGGGAACTGCTGCACACATAAGGCTTTTTATCTTAATGCATAGAATGCATTAAGATAAAAAGCCTTCTGCCTTTACAATCACATTAGGTTTGTTAAAGTGGTGTTCCAGCTGAATTTTTTTTTTTTTAAAGTCAGCAGCTACTAACACTGTAGCTGCTGACTTTTAAAAAGGACACTTACCTGTCCTAAGCGCCCACGATGTCGGCCGCCCGAGGCCGATCAGTTCATCGGATCGGGTCCTGGCGCTGCCATCCAAACGAAGGAAAACAGGCATTGGAGCCTTGCGGCTTCACTGCCTGTTTCCTACTGTGCATGCGCTTTGTGATTGGCCGGCTGTCTTCTGGGACTCACACAGGTCCCAAAAGACAGCGCTCCCCATTCCCCAGAAGACAACGCGAGGAGGACAAGAAGGAAGGTCACCGCGGTATAGGAACTGGCAGATTAGGACGATCTGCCTAGCAACAGGCATTTCTGGTAAGTACATTTTTTATTTTTTTTCAATTTTTTTTTTATGTATTTTAAGGAGCCCGTTTATGTGATTTCATTTTTTTAGCGTGGACCTCCACTTTAACACACTTTAGTCTCTCCTGTTCGGGAGTAATTCCAATTTAACCAATAGCCATCAGGTGGAGGCTGTATGCAAAGCAAAAAATAAAATGAGCTTGATAATGTAACATCTGTCCCACTTAATACGATGATTGATACGTCTTTCCAATGCAAATAATTGATCCTTTCACTGGAAACATTATAACACATTGACTCAGTACAACTCTTGTAATTTTCATCATCTACAATCTGAACTATCTACTTTTTTTAGATGGATAGAGTCAGACACGTCCATTGTACAAACACATGTCCTACATATGAAGAACAGCTTGAAGATGTCTTCAGCAAATCTGGCTATTGTCGGCATATGATAAATAGATGATTGTGAAATGAGACAGCTTGACTGTATGGGACAGTTTGACTTTAAAGTGGAGTTCCACCCTGAAAAAAAAATTACACATGAATGCTGCAAAAAAAATGAAAAAAATAAATACATTTTAATCACCCGAAATAGCGGAAGTCCCTAATCTGCCTCTTCCTTATCCACGGTGGGTCTCCTTCCACATCCTCTTCTAGTAAATGGGGCGCGCTGCCTTCTGGGAACTGTGTGTAATCCCAGAGAGCAGCCGCCCATTCACAAATCGGTGCGAGACTCGCGCATGTGCTGTAGGAAACGGGCAGTGAAACCGTAAGGCTTCACTGCCTGTTTCCCTTAGTGAGGATGGTGGCGCGGGACCTGCAGTGATCGAGGGATCGGCATCGGGGGGCCATCATCGCGGGCGAGTAGGACAGGTAAGTGTCCTTATTAAAATTCAGCAGCTACAGTGTTTGTAGCTGCTGACTGTTAAAAAAAAAAAAACTGCGAGTGGAATCCCGCTTTAACATGAATAAAACTATAGTTAAAAACACAAGAATTTCAGTTGTGTATTGTACAATTAAATTGGTGGGAGGCCACATATAGCATACCTGTTGAAGCAGCTTGACGTTACTCTACACTATATTACCAAAAGTATTGGGACGTCTGCCTTTACACACACATGAACTTTAATAGCATTCCAGTCTTAGTCCATTGAGTTGCCCCATCATTTGCAGCTATAAAAGCTTCAACTTTTCCGGGAAGGCTGTCCACAAGGTTTAGGAGTGTGTCTATGGGAATGTTTGAAGAGCATTTGTGAGGTCAGGCACTGATGTTGGACGAGAAGGCCTGGCTCGCAGTCTCCGCTCTAATTCATCCCAAAGGTGTTCTATCGGGTTGAGGTCAGGACTCTGTGCAGGCCATTCAAGTTACTCCACCTCAAACTGGCTCTCAGAGATAGCCAGTGTATCCATACACTGAGACAGAATTTCCGACAACTAATGTTTGAGAGCAGGTTCTCAATTTTTCCGACAACAAAAGTTCATGTCAGAAATTCCGATCGTGTGTAGCCATTTCCAACGCACAAAAGTGTTGCGCATGCTCGGAACCAATTTGACGCATGCTCGGAATCATTGTACTTCATTTTTCTCGGCTCGTCGTAGTGTTGTACGTCTCCGCGTTCTTGAACATCGGAATTTCCAAACAAAATTTGTGCGACCGTGTGTATCCAAGACAAGTTAGAGCCAACATCCGTCGAAAAAAAAAACACGGTTTTGTTGTCGGAAATTCCGATCGCGTGTACGCGGCATTATGATCCTGATTTTATATGACTTTAAGGAAAATATAGGAATAGAATGCATGATAATATATAAATATTTACTCACATGTTCTTCCAATGACTTTGTGTAGCTGGGGCAAAATGCGTCAGTAGAATCTGCAAGCGAAATGGCTTTTCTACTTGCTTTTAACAATGAAAAATCGAAGGAACTGCAAAAGGTTATGGAGTGCTGCCTCATTTCTTGATGGTACGTGTGCCTGGAGGTAGAGAGCTTGGAATCCATAGATTGAGCAGAGTGCTTGAAGAAGGATGGAGAAGCCATTGTATGGGATGTTCTGAACACAAACGGTATAGGGGAGATTTACTAAAACTGGAGAGTGCAAAACCTTGTGAAGCTCTACATAGTAACCAATCAGCTGCCAGGTTTTATTGTCAAAGCTTGATTGAACAAGCTGAGGTTAGAAGCTGATTGGCTACCATACACAGCTGTACCAGATTTGGAGTGCTCCAGTTTTGGTAAATCTCCCCCATTGTGTCGCTGTTTTTGGTAGCATTTAGGACCTGTTGACCACAAGAGCAAGAGGACTTGTAAAGCCACTAAGACCTCTTGGAAAAAGTTACGCATGCAAATATTTAAAAAATATAAATGTTGGAGGGTGAAAGGTAGAAACAGGTATGTGGAAGGGGTCTTCACATGGAATTGGATTTTAAGGAGAACTTAATTCTTTGCCCTACATGAGGAAAGCAGAGCTGGACTGATTTAAAAATTTTCCCTAGAATTTGTAAAAATAAAAGAAAACATTTTCTTCCTTTAAAGCAGAACTCTGTATGTTCTTAGGAATTGTGTTGGAAGACTTTCACTAGCCATAGATGGGATGTTCTGAACATAAACAGTATGTGTCGTTGTTTTTGGTAGCATTTTGGACCTGTTGACCACAAGAGCACGAGGACTTGTAAAGCCATGAAGACCTCTTGGAAAAAGTTACACATGCAAATATTAAAAAAATATAAATGTTGGAGGGTGAAAGGTAGAAGCGGGTATGTGGGAGGGGTGTTCACATGGAATTGGATTTTAAGGAGAACTTCATTCTTTGCTCTACATGAGCAAAGCAGAGTTGGACTGATTTAAACATTTTCCCTAGAATTGATAAAAAAAAAAAAAAAAAAAATAATATATTTTTTCCCTTTAAAGCAGAACTCTGTCTGTTCCAAGGAATTGTGTTGGAAGACTTTCCCGAGCCATACAGTGAACTAAGATCTTCGCTAGAACCGTGACGTATGAGTTATTCTGGTGTGTCCATTCCTATGAATCCCTTATTATGAAGGTGCCAAGAGCATGTGTTTTTAGAGCAGTGTCTTGTCTGCTGAGACTTGGCAAATGTAGAGCAGACCTACCTAATTACATAACTATCAGCTTCTGGCCTCCATCCAGTTCTTACCCAAATAATTGATGATCCATGATGGTGTGTGTAATAGATAACAAACTGTTTGATTTTATTTCCTATTCAAGCGTACGTTGGACAAACACCAACAAGCTTCATGAAACAAGACTTTCCTGCTGAAAGATGGATTAGAGAAACCAGTATCCTGTCAATTCTTGCCACGTGCACCCATCACTCATGTTCTGTTGTATCAGTTTATCATGCTGCTACATCCAATCCCTGCCATCAGGCTGGAAATAGGAAACTCTGTGTGCTGAATGTTTCTATGGGGCTCACAGTTTTGTTACTGCTGGGAGACAGTCTGCTATGTGACACATTGAAGGAGATTCATGTGCGTATCAGCTAGGACTCAATTAATTAAAGAGGATTTTGTAGAAAAATGAAAAACCTTTATCCTACTGAGACCACTCCATGCAAAGTGACACAGCGGTAGAAAGGAAGGAAGGAAGCATGCTGCAAACTGCCTTAACCCAAACTGAGCCAATTACCCCCCCCCCCCTCCGAACCCATTCAATTAAATGTAAGTACAGAAATATCTAGATAAATTAGCTTTAAATTTTACTCATCTATCAGCAACCAAGTGATGAAAAAAAAATTCTTCAAGACTTACCTAGCAATATGACTGTGCTGGCCATAGACCACCCCGAATCGCCCAACCTTAGAGACTTCAAATCCTAAGTTGATAAGAAGTAATCTCAATTTGGACTAGAACTCCTAAATGTGACAGAACTCCACATGTTCTACAAAATGTTGCCACTCTATAAGGTTTATTTGGAAATATTTTCAAATCCGTGCCAATATCACTCCCTCTGATAATCCTTTCCAATTATCTTGTCTTTGGCTCCATGTCTTATTTAGGTATTAGACTCACCCCTTACAGTTGTTATATAGCAAAAAAATACTCTCCCATATTTATCTAAATTTGGAACACCCTCAAGGTTTGGACCTCGTACCCCATTTAATTTTTAGGTGAAGTCACAGCTATGAAAATTAATATGCATCCTAAACTTCGGTATTTATGTCGAGCCCTTCCTATCAGCCTCGCTAAAACATCACTTGATTCCTTTCAATCAGTGCTTAATCACTTTTTTTTGGGTCATATTCTCTCCCCTGTTTTCCACGCAAAATATTGTATAGATCCAAGCATAGGGGTGGTCTCGGCCTTCCATACATTTGGTCGTACTATCTGGCCTCCTGCCTTTGACTACTAGCCTAAGGGAACATTATAGATTCAAAAGTGCCCTGGGTGAGATTCTAATATGACTCCATGCATCCTTACCACTTACCTGGATTACTTTGGTCAAAATCAATCTTATATTACAATTGTCGCTGAATCCTTTAAACTTTTGTCCCAGTGAGTGAGTGAGTGAGTGAGTAACTTGTATAGCGGTAACAAATGCGAACTAAATCACCTCATAACACTTGTTGCATCCAGTGTCGTCCTGATCCTTCAGAAGAGATGGGTCTTTAGTTTTTTCCTGAAAGCCCAATAGTTTTCTTCCATGCGTATGTTCGTGGGTAGAGCGTTCCAGAGCCGTGGTCCCTGGACTGCAAATCTTCGTTCTCCCTTAGATTTGTAGCGGGATTTGGGGATTTGGAGGAGGTTTTGGTTAGTTGAGCGGAGGGCACGGTTGGTGGTGTAGTGTTTTATTTTATCGCATAAGTATCGAGGGGCGTTTCCTTGTGAGCATTTGTGAGTGAGGCAGAGGGTCTTGAATGTGACCAGATCCTTTACGGCTAGCCAATGGAGGGTCCTCAGCGACAGGGTGATTGATTTCCAGTTACCAGTCTGGCTGCCGTGTTCTGGATGACCTGTAGCCGCAAAATCTGGTATTTAGGTAGTCCTAAGTAGAGGGAATTTGCATAGTCGAGTCGGGAATTGATGATGGTTCCAACCCCCACTGCTGTCTGCGCAGTAGGCGGAGAAGATAGTGAGATCCGCTGACTACTGATCCTATTTGTGCGTCCATAGTCATGTCTGAGTCAAAGATGACTCTTAGGCTTTTGACTTTGTTGCTTGGGGTGATGGTTTGTCCAAAAATGGTGGGTGGTGTCCATGTAGTCCTAGAGTTAGACTTTCGATTTGCGTGAAGGAGGAGTTCTGTTTTGGATCCATTGAGTTTGAGGGAGCTTTTCGTCATCCAGTTATCGATCAGAGTGAGCATTTTTCTAGTTCCTGATATTGGTCTTTTTTGTTGGTGATATGAAAGTAAAGTTGAGTGTCATCAGCGTAGGAGTGGTAGCGCAGGTCTTGTTTGCTGGTGATTTTGAAGAGTGGGTGGAGGTAGATGTTGAAGAGCACGGGCGAAAGGGGTGATCCTTGAGGGACTCCGCATGTAATGGTTCGTGTTTCTGAAACAAAGGAAACTAAGTTTCACTGTCTGGGATCGATTTTCTTGAAAGGATGTGAACCAGGTTAGAGCAGAGTCTGTGACTCCGGCTGCTTCTTTGAGTCGAGTGAGCAGGGTGTTGTGGTATACTGTGTCGAATGCTGCACTGAGGTCCAGCAGCACCAGGAGACACGATTCTCCATCATCTGTTGCTTAGAGGGCATCATCCCATATTTTGAGCAGAGCGGTTTCTGTCCCGTGACCTGGGCGGAAGCCTGATTGTAGCGGGTCCAGGAGTTTGTGGGCATCCAAATGGGGTTGTAGCTGTTGGACTACTGCTTTTTCCATGATCTTGGAGATGGTGTTAAGCAGGGCTTTTTTTCTCAAACAATAGGTGCCGGACCTTAACCACGACCCCACAAAACCCCTCCCCATACACACACCCTCCAAATCACATCAAATAGTGGGTGTGGTCAGTCAAAATTCAGGAACAGTAGGAGGGTCTTAAAGGGGCATTAAATGCCAGGATTGCATTACATACAGAGTGCAGAGCTGTCACCTGTAAAGACAGAAACCGGACTTCTGTGTTTACAAGTGATTGTGGTGACTGAGTTCCACCAAGTTCCCCCTGAAAAAAAAGCCCTGGTGTTAAGGCTTGTTACCGGTCTGCGATGGTTTGGGTCTTTGGGGTCGAGGTTGGGTTTCTTTATGAGGGGTTTGATTATGCCTTGCTTGAGGGAATTCGGGACAATACCTTCTTTGAATGATTGGTTTATGAGGTGCGTTATGGTGGGTGCCAAGATGTTCCGTACATTCTTTCAGGAGTTTTGTAAAAATAATATCATTTGGTGATGTGTTGTTTCGGAGGCTTCTGATGATGTTTTTGGTGGTGTCAATGGTGATTGGAACCAGCGAACATTTTGTCGATTGTAGAATGTTTGTGATGATTTGTTCTTGCTTTGTCTGAATGGGGTTGGTTGTTTTTTTCTGTTGAATTATTTCCCGAATGTTTTCGATTTTGTCAATAAAAAAATCAGATAGTTAATTGCAGATAGTTCACTACAAATCAAAATATGCATTAGTCTCAGTCAGGCCTCCCCAAGCCTCATATTTAGGGGACGCCAAATTTGATGCTGCTTTTCCCAGGAGAAAACTATTTGGGTGGTGAGTAAATAATATAATAATAATAATAAAAAAAATTATAACAATAAAAATTACTTTTTGAGCTCAACACAATTCTTCATTTGTGATCTTCACCCACCTAACCCAGGATAAACTTGTTCCAGTTGAAATTGAACAGTTTTGCTATTCCCAAATGTTTTTACTTCACTCACTACTCCGTTATTTGTAATATATATGATCCTACTGGGAAAGATCATTCAATACCATAGTCCTAGCTACCATTGCTTGCAGATGGCACACAACTATTACTGACATACAAGAGTGGACAGGTTGTTACTGGCTAAAACTGAACCAAGACAGCACAGAAGTGCTTGTGATTGGAAGGCAGAGGCTACCATCAAAGTGGCAGTATACATGCCCACCTGGTTTAAATCTTGGGAAAACAACTCCTGTATTTTAAGATCATGTGTGCAGGCTGGGCATGATCATAGACCCTGGCCTATCAATTAAACAGCAGATATCAGCTATAAATAAAAAACAACCTCTGCGCTACCTCTGTGTAAAAAAAGCTCTGTAGTATGTGAACCAAATAATCTATATACTAATAAGTGCACAAAAAATATTCCCGGTGTGGTTGCTACAAACACCACACTGTGTTCCCATCAGTAACAGAATAATAAATATGAATAAGTGTTGCACAAACCAAAATAAATTGATACTTAAAACCAATAACCTCAAATGATCCGAGATATAAATAAATAATCAAGTCATCAAAATGATAAATTCACACAACAGTGCAAAAAAGTAATACAATTAAAGCGTAACTCCACTTTTGTTGAGGAAAAAAACATTCCCCTCTGGGTGATCTATGTACAGTGCAAGAATTATAACAACCTTTGTTGCAGATTCCTAGCTTTTGTTATTCTGAAGAAATCCATGTGTTTGTCTGTGCCTCTGTACTTAGTGGGTCTAATGGGGGTGGTTTCGAAATTAACTGTCAGGTGTGCAGCTGCAAGGCACTAATGAGGAAATCTGCTGGGCCTGCATCCCTTTAGATGTGCTCCTATTGAATGTATCTCTCCAAAAATGAAATTTTTGTTGCAGGGGATGCCTGAAATCTGACTTGTATCTTAGGCAGACTTCTGGGAAAATTGGTGAGCCAATCACACAAGCAGGAAATTATGTTTCTGGGGAGTAGTCAGTACACACTCTGTGTACAGAACAACTCCAGGTAGCCATATTGCATTGCATTCTCTGAAAATTACAGTGGCTGTAGATTGAAAAGGAAAAGTAATTTGTATTAACATTCAATTACAATATGATTAGTGTCCCAAGTATATGTGCTATATTATTTTTTCTTTATTTGCTATTTTTTTCCCCTACGAAAGTGGAGTTACCCTATAAACTAAAGTGCACATGTGTTAAAAAGTGCATAATAGTCTGTATCAGATTATAAAGAAGGTGCCCAGTTTTCTTCCTTCAGTGTAGGCAGCTTCAGTGTAACCACATAAAGACAAATGGCGTACTTCCACCCCGATAGTGACACCTCAGTGCTCCCAGTATTCTCACTTTAATGGGTAATCAAATAGACTTTTGATTACATGTAGAAATCATAACCTATCAATGCTACCCCACTTGTAGCCCTTCTCAGTTGATTTGGATATCCTATGGTGGTGGTCCCTTTAAGACTCCCTCACATGTGCTTATCCATATGTAAGGGTAGAAACAAAGGATGTGTTATATTGCTAATAACATTGTTTTTTATTAAAGGAATAGCTCTTACATAAAATAAAACCCGTAAAAACACATCACATACGGTCCGGGATGCCCTACGTGTTAAGTCACGCCCACGTGACTTCATCATACCCTGATGAAGTTACATGGGCGTGACGTAATGCGTAGGGCACACAATGGTACAACATATGTCTTTATGTTGTCAAACTGAAGCTGCACACACTGAAGGAAGAAAACTGGGAACCTTATTTATCATCTGATACGGCCTATTATGCACTTTTTAATACTTGGCACTTTACTTTAATTGCAATACTTTTATGCACTGTTGTGTGAATTTATCTGTCTGATGATTTGATTATTTAATTATATCTCGGATCATTTGAGGTTACTGGTTTTAAGTATTACATTATTTTGGTTTCCACAACACTTATTCATATTTATTAACAGATAGCAGCTGCCATCAGGTCTTCCTTCTACCATCCCAGAAATATTAGAAGAATCAGACATCGGATTCCAGCAGAGAATAGTAAACTATTCGATTTGAGAGGGTAAATTTGTACAAAAAGGGAAACGTGCTGGGGAAGGATGATGATCTTTTTCTGGAAGAGGGATTTGGGAGGGAAACTTTGACTTGAGGGATAAATATTTGAGCTAGGAAAAGGGGGGGGGGGGGGGTTGGTTTGTACTGGGAGGAAGAGTTTATGCTTATGAAGAATATTGGCTTAGAGAATACATTTGTGCTTGGGGGATTAGTTGCAGACCCCTGAACTCTGTGTATTACTTACCCCGGATCCCTGTACTCTGTGTGCTGTGTACCCCTGAGTCTGGCACTCTGTGCCGGCCGGCAAGTTTTTATGCGGTTTATCTTTGTTTATTTGTAAGTACATTACCTTTTATTATTAAACCATTCAAGACGGTATTACACTATGGTCCTTCTCCTTCCTTTTCACGATACTTAAACGTTATGCTGGACCGTATAATATATTAGAGGACCTTATGATATGCTGTGGAACGTCCTGGGTGTGAGTCTGCTTCCTGGTCCAATCCACCCTGCTTGCAAGCCAAAGGCCGTGGCTGAGTTATAGCCGACTGCACTTTTGTGCTTGCCTTCTGGTAAGCGACCATTTGATTACGGTGATGGGCACTTCATTGTGATATTCACTGAGGTGTTACTACACAGAATCTATTTACGGACCACTTACAACTTATGAACTTTCTTGAGTTGGTGATCTTATTAGCTGCTTAATATTGGTGTATGTTTTGGGACAGTGCTCATCTGTTCATACACTAATTTCTTATGTCATACTGAGGACTGATGTGGACTTTTTACTATTGGCGCAGCTTACCTTTTTCTGTTTGCTTAATGTTGTATGTATCCCATTTTAAGCTGCTTCCTTTATTTAGATTTTTTGTCTAGCACATTTTTTTTCTTTTTTACTCTGTGTTTTACGTACCCTTGACCTCTGGACTCTGTGTTAGTTACCCCTTACTTTGTGTATTAGGCATAGGATCCTGTTAAGAAGAAAGGTTTGGACTTAGGGGTTACAAATATGCTGACCCCTGCACTCTGTGCATTATATTCCCTTGTCCCCTGCACTATTGTGCTATACACTCCTATTACCTGAACTTGTGCCTTACACATCCTTGACACTTGCACTCTTACGTCACGCGATCCTGAATCCTGCACTCTGTATATAACACACTCCTGATCCCTGCAATCTGTGCATTACAAACTCCCTCCCTATATACACTATATTGTACATTTCATACTCCTGACAGAAGTGTTCATTGTCTCATAAGTAGCCGGTTGCCATGCAGTCCTTGACTATTTTGATGAACTTCTTCTTTAACCTCCTTAGCGGTAATCCCGAGTCTGGCTCGGGGTGAGTTTTCAATGCTAAGAGCGGTAACCCCGAGCCAGACTCGGGCTGCATCGCAGTATCCAGGGGAAGTAACTTACCTTGTTCCCTGGATCCTGCGATGTCCTCCCGCAGTGTCAGCGAGCCGTGTCTCGCTCGATCCTCACTGCCGAGTGCCGAGCTCCGTTCCCTGCGACGTTGCGACGCACGGGGACGGAGTTCGGCGCCAAATTCAAAAAAGTAAACACATAGTATACATACAGTATACTGTAATCTTACAGATTACAGTACTGTATGTAATAATTACACACACCCTTTGTCCCTAGTGGTCTGTCCAGTGTCCTGCATGCACTTTTATATAATAAAAACTTTTCTTTATGCCTGGAAACTGAAGATTGTCCATAGCAACCAAAAAGTGTCCCTTTATGTCAAAAGTGGTTTTAGACCAGCTAGAAAACAGCGATAATAAATTACAATCACTCGCAGAATTGAGCGATAGCGATTTGTGGGGAAATTCATCATCAAACAAAAAATCTAATGACAGCGACAATTCTGCAACTGAGCAAATTTCAGTGTTTTTGATTTGATTACATTATTGAATAATTTTTATTATAATTACATTACTATTTGTTATAATTATTTATAGTTATTTATTATATTATAATTTATTATTTTGTGTTTCAAACTTTATCATACCCGGGATGTCTACTAGACTCTTGTTTGGTCAGGTTTAAGTAAGTAATTACTAAGAATTGCAGCCCTACAACACATAACACCAAATTTCCATGCAAAATAATTGTACCGCTTTTGGTACATAATTCCAGACAGAATCATACCGCCAGGGAGGTTAAGTTAGACTCAGACAAAGTGTTATGCAGTGAAAGAGATTTTTTTTTTAAATAAATGTGCTGAGGTTTATACATGTCTGGACTGTGGCGTATGACTGGTACAAGGACTGTGGCGTATTTTTATTTGTGCATACAGGCTCAGGTTTTATTTACCCATTCCCCTTTAAACCCCTCCCACCACATTTTGGCCACAGCCACCATTTGCACACCACATCATCATTCTCAACAGGGTGACCAAGGGTGCCCTAAGTCTTTTACAATCCTAGAAACACCTCTGTCTCTTTCTCATACAAATTTTCTCCATCCTTACATGTCCGCTAGATCTGGAGCTCCAGCCAGGAAAGGAAAATACAATGGCGATGTGTCAATAAGGATAAAAGATGAACAAAGGCAACAATAACATGTCTTTTCTGCTGTGCACATTGCATTATTTTTTCCCTGCCAAAAGGAAGAGAATTTTTTTGATCTGAAGACACAAGGCTGGCCAGCTCAGGAAATCTCCAGTAAAGGATCGGAGCTGCGACAGGAAGTTACTCACAGATCCAAGCGTGAGATGGAGGGGAACAAGGCACGCAGGTGTCGCCTGGGGAGATGTTTTGTGACTGAAGTAGTTTCACACATATTTTTTCAATACAGAATCAGTTTGGATGAATACAAAGCACTGGAGCATTATTCGATGACATCAGAATGACAGTTCTAGGAAAGAAACAGATAATTATCTTAAGTATCGAAATGCTAACACTTTCTATGGGATTCAATAAAAGGCCATAAAACGTTAATGCAGTCTTAACAATCTGCTGACACTTTGTAAATACTGACCCCCTGGGTGGGTTTTGTCATCATTTTTGCCTAATTTTTGCCTAATTGTTGCTTAGTGGGTTTTGCTCTGCTATGGTAAGATCTAATATTCTTACCGCCACGGCTATAGACACGTTAATCTCTCAGTTTGCACTTTTCAAATAGTTTTGGCTAATTGTTTGACATACATGCTGAATTAGGCCATGCTTTTGGAACATTACTCTGTTTGCTCTCTGTTAGATGTATTACCCACATTATGCTTTTTGGTTTACCCTGGTCAAGCCCCAGATGAAGGCTTTCTTCATGTAACCATGGTCTGGCTGCTGAAAGACTATACAGTACATAAAACAAATAAAGGCATTCTGTCATTTAGGTAGAGCTGTCTCTCTATGCTGATTTAATTTCCTCTATTTTTTAGTACTCTTCAAACTGCCTTTTTTTTGGTTATCCTTGTTACTAGACATTTAATTTATGTTTTACTATAGAGTATTATTTAATTGATATTTTTAATGTTTTTAACCACTTGCCGACCGCCGCACGCGGATGTACGTCGGCAGAATGTCACGGGCAGGCATATGGGCATACAGGTACGTCAATTTAAACTTAACGCCCTGCGGGCGCGCGCGTGGCCGCCTCGTGCCTCACGAGTGCAGCCACGGGTCCCGGGAACTTGATGTTCCCGGGAGTCCCGCGATTGCGGTCGGCAAGAGCAGAACAGGGGAATGCCTTTTTGTTTATAGCGCAAAAAATAAAAACCACAGAGGTGATCAAATACCACCAAAAGAAAGCTCTATTTGTGGGAAAAAAAGGACGCCAATTTTGTTTAGGAGCTATGTCGCACGGCCGCGCAATTGTCAGTTAAAGCGACGCTGTGCCGAATCACAAAAAGGGGCCTGGTCCGTTAGCTACAAAATGGTCCGGGGCTTAAGTGGTTACTGTCGCAATGTTTTGGGCATTTTTCTTTTTGTCTCACAGCCAGCGTTTCCAGCTGGTCTAATATAAATTGTAGGCTTATAGCTTGAAAAAGGAGTGTGCATGCTCCCGTAGCACAGCGCATGCTCCAAAACGCGTCAAACTGAACTCTGGGATCTGTGACGTCAGCACCGCAAAGCCGTCTCAGCCACGCTGCAAATCACGCTGTGTTCCATCTGGACACTGGACTTTCGAAGTGGTCTTCCCCCTCCGGCTTCTGGAACCAGCAGGCTTTCCTCCAGCCACTGCAGCACTTTACAGGGCTACCCTACAGAGCTGTGCTCTACCAGGTACCAGTGGCGGCCCATCCATTAGGGGCGCCCGGGCGCCGCCCCCTCTCTCCATGCTACCCCCTATATCCAAAGGATAGATTCATGCATAGAATGAATCTATCCATGGCCCCCGCGGCCATCCCCTATTCATGCATCCGTCTCCTTTCAGGGCACCAGGCGCATGAATTACAGCAGCCAGGATTTTTTTAACCACCTGATTAGAGCCAGAGGCTCTAATAGGGTTAAAAAAAGGGTGGGCTCGGGTCGCAGAGAGTGCGCTACGATCCCACCCAGGTGTGTTACAACAGCGAATGAATATTCGCTGTTGAAACACTGATCCTCAATCTGGCCAATCAGAAGCGGGTGTGAGACCCGTCTTTGCGATTGGCCGAAAAGAGAAGACTCCTGATTGGCCGCTGAGGAAGAGGGAGGAAACGAAAGCCGCCACCGCCATGATGACCCGTGGAGAGCAGGAGAACGTCGCAGAGCAGAGGAAGCCGCTGGTGATGGGGTGCTACTGACCGACCGGGGGGTTGGCATACTGTTTGCCACTAGGGATGAACTTTCTGTTCGGATCGAACATGAGTTCGACTCGAACATTGGCTGTTCGCCCGATCTTCGAAATTCTAACATTATGGGCCGTTCGCGCCATATTCGAGCGGCGCGTCACGACCCATAATGCACTGCGACATTGCAGTGCATTGCTGTCTGATGTTGACTCAGAGTTTGCGTTCCAGCCCTCCTTCTGGTTCCTTGAGAGACTACCCGGATATATTTCTATGGACATCATGCCGGCTTTTCCCTCAGCACACAGGGATGTCTCTTCTCATTGAGAACAACAGCACTTGGAGTACGATCGTGGACCGGACCGCTCATATGCCTGCTACAGTTTACCTAAGAGTGAGTGCTTTAGTGCTATTGTAACATTAAAGTCTAACAGTTTTAACAAGTGGCGCCTGTATTGTCTTTTCTTTTGTTTCATATGTTTGGAGTCTGGCTTCGGCTCCCCCAGCAAGGCTGCCCGCTTGTATCCCAGGACTGTAAATACTCACATTCGAGCTCTTCATATAGCTCAAAGGACTTCCTTAGTAAAATATATATATGCATTGTCTTTTTAACCTGTAAGCGCCAGCGTTGTAAATAATTTTGTCTGACCAGGAAAGTCTGTGGGCATTTCCGCCGGTCATATAATGCCAGTGCTCGGCTGGCTGACCTTTAAAAGGAATGCAACCTGCCCAAGAACCGCCTCATCTGTGACATGCCCACCAGATGGAACTCAACGTTGGCAATGCTGCAGCGGCTGCAAATGCAGCAGTGGGCCATCAATGAGTACCTGTGCGAGTATGGCACCAGGACAGGGTCAGGGGAGCTTGGCTTTTTTTCGCCATGCCAGGACAGTGGCAGGGTGGGAGTTTGACTGAGGTGGTACACCTGTCAAACGGTAACGCAGGTGTCCTAAGGCGAGCTCAGGGAGGACAGAAACCTCCCATTGAGCAGAAGTGAGTGATCAAGGATGCATGCACTGTCCTGTCTCCATTTGAGGAGGCCACGAGGATGGTGAGCAGTGACAGTGCATGCATCAGTGATACTGTCCCTCTTGTCTTCCTGTTGGAGCACACGCTGCATGGAATAATGGACAGGGCACTTGAGGCAGAACAGAGGGAGGAAGTGGAGGACTTTCTTACCTCTCAGGGCCCTCTTTATCCAGATAGTATTCCTGCAGGCTCGCCTATCACACAGGAAGAGGAGGAGGAGGATGAGGATTGTGTCAGCATGAAGGTGGAGCCTAGCACTCAGCATCAGCAGCAGTCTTCAAGGGATCTTTTTCAGTCCCCAGAAACCCATGGACTTGTACGTGGCTGGGAGGAGGTGGCTGCAGATAATGTCGTCCTTAGTGACCCAGAGGACTCCGGACCGAATGCCTCAGCAAACCTACGCTGCATGGCCTCCCTGATCCTGCAAAGCCTGCGAAAGGACCCTCGGATTCGTGGTATCAAGGAGAGGGATCAGTACTGGCTGGCAACCCTTCTTGATCCACGTTATAAGGGTAAGGTTGCGGAACTTATCCAGCCTTCGCAGAGGGAGCAGAGGATGCAACATCTTCGGGAGGCATTGCAGAAAGGTTTGTGCAATGCATTTCCAGAGCCTGGGAGGTTACAATTTCCTGGTCCTCCTGGACAACGTGTTGCTGAGGCTTCGGTCAGTCACAAAAGGAGTGGTGGAGAAGGTGGCCGTCTGACCGATGCGTTCAGACAATTTTTTAGTTCGCAGCCCCAAGGTCTGATAGGTACCAGCAACCATCGCCAGCGTCTGATTTACATGGTGCAGGAATACCTAGGGGCAAGATCAGACTTGGAGACCTTTCCAACTGAAAATCCACTGGGTTACTGGGTCTTGAGGATGGATCACTGGCCAGAGCTTGCACAGTATGCAATTGAGCTACTGGCCTGTCCTGCATCCAGCGTTCTATCTGAACGCACATTCAGTGCTGCTGGAGGCTTTGTAACCGATCCCAGAGTGCACCTGTCCACTGACTCAGTTGATCGGCTCACCTTCATAAAAATGAATCAGTCTTGGATCACCAGCTACCAAGCACCTGATGCTGATGTAACCGATTAATTTTACTATGAATGTGAGATCCCTTTAAGACTGCCTATGCTGATGCTGAGTGACTATCCTGTTATGCTGAGTGACTATCCTATTCCTCCTCATTGTTCATGTTGATAGCTTCTAAGAACATTTTTGTTTCTGGGCACCACCACCAGTGGCTAAGGGCCAATTTTTTTGCCCATGTTTAACAGGGGCGCGTAATTAAAATTTTTGCTGTAATATTTCGAAGCAGGGATCGTTCCTGCACTCAACTAGAGTATCTGTGAGGGGTTGCAGTGTTGTGGCACCACCACCAGTGCCTAAGGCCCAATTTTTCTGCCCCTGTTTAACAGGGGCGTGTAATTACAATTTTTGCTGTAATACTTCGCAGCAGGGCTTGTTCCTGCGCTCAACTAGAGTATCTGTGAGGCTTTACAGTGTTGTGCCACCACCACCACCATCACCACCACCATATAGGCCCAATTTTTCTGCCCCTGTTTAACAGGGGCGCATAATTACAATTTTTGATCTAATATTTCTCAGCAGGGCCCGTTCCTGCGCTCAAAAAGAGTATCTGTGAGGCTTTACAGTGTTGTGCCACCACCACCACTGCCTAATCCCCAATTTTTCTACCCCTGTTCAACAGGGCGATGTGATTACAATTCTTGATATAATATTTCACAGCAGGGCCCGTTCCAGCGCCCGCCAACAGTAACTCTGAGGGCTTACAGTGTTCTGGTACCACCAACACCTAAGGCCCAATTTTCTGCAGAGTATATAGGGCAGGTCATATAGTATATACAGTAGGGGTGCGGAATTTAATCGCTGCATCGCGATTTGGGGCGTCCCTGATGCGGCACCGATGCAGGGAAACCTAATAATCGATTAGCCCGATGTCTAGCCCCACCCCTCCCTTCCCGGGAGAGCTGTTACCTCATTTGTTCATTTTTTTCTATGACGCGCTCATGTGACTGCCCGGCCCGCCTCTCTCCTCTCTGCTTTCACGTCTCACGTCTCTCCTGGCGTCAGGAGAGACGTGAAAGCAGAGAGGGCAGTCACATGAGCGCGGCACACACACTGTTCCCCCTGGCTCTCGGCTACTATTGGAACTCCGCCCCTCCAGCCCTGTAAATTGCCGCTCCCTCCTACTGTTCCTCACGAATAAAAATGCTTCTAATACCGCCCCGCCTCTCCAGCCCTCTGCTTTGCCGCTCACGCCTACTGTTTTTTCACGAATGCTAATGAGCAGAGGGCTGGAGAGGCGGGGCGGTATTAAGAGCATTTGCATTCGTGAGGAACAGTAGGAGGGAGCGGCAATGTACAGGGCTGGGGGGGCGGAGTTCCGATAGTAGCTGAGAGCCAGGGGGAACAGAATTTGGCGGGGGAACCATTCTCGGCACAACATCTGCACCACTGGTTTGGGCACAGCATAAAGATAGTATGCTGCAGAAAAGGTTAGTTTGGAATCAGGTTAGGGATTAGAATAGGGTAAAGAAGAGTTACAGTACAATTAAAGGCAGCTTACATATTTTTAGTGTACTGTGAATAAAGTTCATTAAAGTGCCACATTTTAATAAGTATCATAAATAAGTATTATTTTTTTCTTTAAAGTAAAACAGATATTATACTTACCTGCTGATCTCCTGTAGCATGTCCGCAGTTACTGACCATCTCCTGTAGCATGTCCGCAGTCACTGACCATCTCCTGTACCATGCCCGCAGTCACTGACCATCTCCTGTACCATGCCCGCAGTCACTGACCATCTCCTGTACCATGCCCGCAGTCACTGACCATCTCCTGTAGCATGTCCGCAGTCACTGACCATCTCCTGTACCATGCCTGCAGTCACTGACCATCTCCTGTACCATGCCCGCAGTCACTGACCATCTCCTGTAGCATGTCCGCAGTCACTGACCATCTCCTGTAGCATGTCCGCAGTCACTGACCATCTCCTGTAGCATGTCCGCAGTCACTGACCATCTCCTGTACCATGCCCGCAGTCACTGACCATCTCCTGTAGCATGTCCGCAGTCACTGACCATCTCCTGTACCATGCCCGCAGTCACTGACCATCTCCTGTAGCATGTCCGCAGTCACTGACCATCTCCTGTAGCATGTCCGCAGTCACTGACCATCTCCTGTAGCATGTCCGCAGTCTCTCTGACCATCTCCTGTAGCATGTCCTTAGTCTCTGACCATCTCCTGTAGCATGTCCTTAGTCTCTGACCATCTCCTGTAGCATGTCCGCAGTCTCTCTGACCATCTCCCGTAGCATGTCCGCAGTCACTGACCATCTCCTGTAGCATGTCCACAGTCTCTGACCATCTCCTGTAGCATGTCCGCAGTCTCTCTGACCATCTCCTGTAGCATGTCCGCAGTCTCTCTGACCATCTCCTGTAGCATGTCCGCAGTCTCTCTGACCATCTCCTGTAGCATGTCCACAGTCTCTCTGACCATCTCCTGTAGCATGTCCACAGTCTCTCTGACCATCTCCTGTAGCATGTCCACAGTCTCTCTGACCATCTCCTGTAGCATGTCCGCAGTCTCTCTGACCATCTCCTGTAGCATGTCCGCAGTCTCTGGCCCTCTCCCGTAGCATTTCCGCAGTCTCTGACCATCTCCTGTACTAGGTCTGCAGCCTCTGACCATCTCCTGTACTATGTACAAATTGTTGTCTGCTTTGTTTAGACTTTGCTACATGCAGGGAGTGTTGTCTTTTTTTTAAAAGAGCAGATATAATAAAAAAAATGGAGTTCTCCTGACTGCTTGAATTTTTTTGATGAAAACCATGCGCACTTGCACTGTAATCATGATGCATCGCGGAATCGAATCGAATCGTTGACATGATAATCGTAATCTAATCGAATCGTGAGGCCAGTGAAGATGCACACCTCTAATATACAGGCGGTCCCCTACTTTCAAACATCCAAATTACAAACTACTCCTACTTACAAACGGATGGAGACAACAGGAAGTGAGAGGAAATCTACCCCTAGGAAGGGAAAATCTCTCCTGTAAGAGTTAATATGGGAAAAAGGTGTCTCCGCTGATGCTTTATCACCAATCCTTGTTTCCATAAAAATCCCAAATTTTCAAAATCAAATTGTCATTGGGACAAAAATTGAGGTGAAATGTTCTGAACAGGGGCACAGACAGCAAAACAAATGTTACAGGGGTTGTGATAACCCTTCCCTATGTTATCCAAAAAGCTTAAAAATAGATGTTTTGGCTGGAGATACACTTAAACAATGTACCTGTTCCAAATTACAAACAGATTCAACTTAAGAACAGACCTACAGTCCCTGTCTTGTTTGGACTGCCTGTATAGTGCTGTTCAGAGTATATAGGGCCTGAGAACCCCATGCCTTTTCTTTTTTTAATTTGGGTGCGGGGTTCCCCTTAATATCCATACAAGACCCAAAGGCCCTGGTAATGGGCTGGGGTGGAGGGGGGGGGGGGGGTACCAATGCCGTTTTTCTCAATAATTTTCATCTATATTGCCGGGACCCAACATTACATTAAAGCCGCAAGCAGTTTTAAATGACTTTTATTCCTTTAGAAATGTCATTTTGTGCAGGGACTGTTCTAAACAGGGGAAACACGCACCACTTTACAAGCATACTATAGACACCCCCCAGGTACGATATTTAAAGGAATATTTCACTTTTATTTTTTCACTTTAAGCATCATTAAAATCACTGCTCTCGAAAAAACATCAGTTTTTAAAACTTTCTTTTGCATTGATACATGTCCCCTGGGGCAGGACCCGGGTCCCCAAACCATTTTTAGGACAATAACATGCATATTAGCCTTTAAAATTTGCACTTTTGATTTCTCACGTTCGAGTCCCATAGACTTTAACGGTGTTCGAATGTTCACGCAAACTTCTGGTCCATTCGCATGTTCTGTATGCGAACCGAACCGTTCAGCTCATCCCTATTTGCCACCCCCAAAATTTTTTTCCACCAGCCGCCACTGCCGGGTACTAGTTTCCCCAGCGGACCTCCTCCTCCGGCTCCTGACACCAGCAGACATCCACCTACCACTGCAGGTCATCCCTCGGATGACGGACACAGCACTCAGCACTACTGAATTACAGATGAGCTTGTTTACATCATTTATCCTGTGAGTAGTCCATTATGGGAGCGATTAACCACTTAACGACCGCTCACTGTGTATATACGTCGGCAGAATGGCACCGACAGGCACAATCACGTAGAGCATACGTGATTGCCTTTGTATAGTTGGGGGGTCCAATCGGACCCCCCTTCTGTACAGTGAGCAGTGGCTAAGTGTCCGGGAGCGTTCTGGGATGAGGGGGCAGCCATTCGTTTCTGGCCACCCCCTCGCGATCGCTCCCGGCGAATGGAAATGCCCCCTCTGTCTGTGTCAGACAGAGGGAGCAGGAGGAAGTGATGTCATCTCTGGTGCGGCGCTCACATATACCGAGCGCCGTACAAGAGAAGATATCAGGTCAGTGCACACAACACTACACTGACACCAGGACACATAGGGACATAAATGGCCCCCCCCAGGCCCCCCCAGACACCCCAGATCACCCCCCAGATCACCCCCCCAGCCCCCAGTCACAGTGTCACTGATTGCAGTGACCATTTATTTAGTGATCACTGCAATCAGTGACATTTGTGACTGTAAAAGTGTCACCAAAGTTTAGTCTTAGGTCCAGTGTAGCCCCCTAACCCCCCTAATAAAGGTTTAACCCCCTGATCACCCCCCAGATAACCCTTTCACCGCCTATCACCACTGTCGCTTAGCGATCATTTTTCTGATCGCTGTCTTAGCGTCAGTGATGCCGATCGGCTACCAGTAATTTTTTTGCAGGTTTTTATAGCGTCAGGTACCCCAATATATTATCTAATAAAGGTTTAACCCCCTTGATCGCCCCCCAGGTAACCCTTTCACCCCCTATCACCACTGTCGCTAAGCAATTGTTTTTCTAAACGCTGTCTTAGTGTCGGTGATGCAGATCGTAGCCAGTAATTTTTTTTAGGTTCGCCGCAGGTTTTTATAGCGTCAGGTACCCCAATATATTATCTAATAAAGGTTTAACCCCCTTGATCGCCCCCCAGGTAACCCTTTCACCCCCTATCACCACTGTCACTAAGCGATCGTTTTTCTAAACGCTGTCTTAGTGTCTGTGATGCAGATCGGTAGCCGGTAATTTTTTTTAGGTTTGCCGCAGGTTTTTATAGCGTCAGGTACCCCAATATATTATCTAATAAAGGTTTAACCCCCTTGATCACCCCCCAGGTAACCCTTTCACCCCCTATCACCACTGTCGCTAAGCAATTGTTTTTCTAAACGCTGTCTTAGTGTCTGTGATGCAGATCGTAGCCAGTAATTTTGTTTAGGTTCGCCGCATGTTTTTATAGCGTCAGGTACCCCAATATATTATCTAATAAAGGTTTAACCCCCTTGATCGCCCCCCCAGGTAACCCTTTCACCCCCATCACCACTGTCGCTAAGCAATCGTTTTTCTAAACGCTGTCTTAGTGTCGGTGATGCAGATCGGTAGCTGGTAATTTTTTTTAGGTTCGCCGCAGGTTTTTATAGCGTCAGGTACCCCCATATATTATCTAATAAAGGTTTTAACCCCCTGATTGCCCCTAGTTAACCCTTTCACCAGTGATCATCATATAAGTGTTACGGGTGACGCTGGTTAGTTAGTTTGCTTTTTATAGTGTCAGGGCACCCGCCGTGTATATAACCCAATAAAGGTTTAACCCCCTGATCGCCCGGCGGGTGATATCAATTAGGTTTTAGCGTCAGAGAGGGTCTGAGTCACACCCCAGGCAGCGTCAGGTTAGTGCCAGTAACGCTAACACCCACACGTGAAGCATACACCTCCCTTAGTGGTATAGTATCTGAACAGATCAATATCTGATCTGATCTATACTAGCGTCCCCAGCATTTTAGGGTTCCCAAAAACGCAGTGTTAGCGGGATCAGCCCAGATACCTGCTGGCACCTGCGTTTTGCCCCTCCGTCCAGCCCAGGCCACCCAAGTGCAGTATCGATCGATCACTGTCACTTACAAAACAAAAACACACATAACTGCAGCGTTCGCAGAGACAGGCCTGATCCCTGCGACTCCAGTGCTGTAGGAGGTGATTTCACCACCACAGTTAAAAAAAAAAAGCAAATATGCCAAAGCATTGGGGCAGCAGGGGCGGAGGAGCGATTTTGCTCCTAATGCCGCGTACATACGGTCGAAATTCCGACGGAGGCTTGCCCGTGGAAAAGTCCGACCATGTGTGTGCGGCATAACTTTTTTGCGGGAGGATGCCCCCATGCTTCGGCATATATAAATGGTGCGTGTATGCCCATCATTGGAAGTGGGTGGATGAAGGGCGGTATTCTAATGGTGGGCATACCCACCGATCAATCTCTTTTTTCGTTCAGCCAACTGGCTGCATGAAATAAAAAGATTACAATACATGTCCAACAAGGACCAGCAACGTACTGGTATGTTGCTGGACTTTGAATGTTTATACCAGAATGATGCCTGCGGGTTTAGGTATCATCTTGGTATCATTCTTTTCAGCCTGCGGCCGGCTTTCATGTAAAAGCAATCCTAGCAGCTAATTAGCCTCTGGACTGCTTTTACAAGCAGTGGGAGGGAATGCCCCCCCCGGATATAAAAAGCGCCATTGGGAAATTGGGAAAGCATTTTATCACACCGATCTTGGTGTGGTCAGATGCTTTGAGGGCAGAGGAAAAATCTAGGGTCTAGAAGACCCCAGTTTTTTCAAAAAAAGAGTACCTGTCACTACCTATTGCTATCATAGAGGATATTTACATTCCCTGAGATAACAATAAAAATGATAAAAAAAAAAAATACTTGGAAGGAACAATTTAAAAATAAAATAAAAAAGCAAAATTAATAAGAAAAAAAAAAGAAAAAAAAAAAACACCCCTGTCCTGCCCTGCTCTTGCCCAATGGCGAACGCAAGCGTCGGTCTGGCGTCATATGTAAACAGCAATTGCACCATGCATGTGAGGTATCACCGCGAAGGTCAGATCGAGGGCTATCATTTTAGCAGTAGACCTCCTCTCTAAATATACGGGGGTAACCTGTAAAGGCATTTAAAGGCTTTTAAAAATGTATGTAGTTTGTCGCCAATGCGCGTTTGTGCGAAATTTTAAAGCATGTCGTGTTTGGTATCTATGTACTCGGCCTAAGATCATCTTTTTTATTTCATCAAACATTTGGGCAATATAGTGTGTTTTAGTGCATTAAAATTAAAAAAAAGTGTATTTTTTAACCCAAAAAATGCGTTTGAAAAATCGCTGCGCAAATACTGTGTAGAAAAAAACATGCAACACCCACCATTTTATTCTGTAGGGTCTTTGCTTTAAAAATATATATAATGTTTGGGGGTTCAACATAATTTTCTTGCAAAAAAAAAAAATGTTTTCATGTAAACAAAAAGTGTCAAAAAGGGCTTTGTCTTCAAGTGGTTAGAAGAGTGGATGTAAGCTTCCTAATGTTGTGTATAAAATGCCAGAACAGTTCAAACCCCCCCAAATGACCCCATTTTGGAAAGTAGACACCCCAAGCTATATACTGAGAGGCATGTGGAGTTCATGGAATATTTTATATGTTGACACAAGTTGCGGAAAAAACGACAATTTTTTTTTTTTTTTGCACAAAGTTGTCACTAAATGATATATTGCTCAAACATGCCATGGGCATATGTGGAATTACACCCCAAAATACATTCTGTTGCTTCTCCTGAGTACGGGGATACCACATGTGTGAGACTTTTTGGGAGCCTAGCCACGTACGGGACCCCAAAAACCAAGCACCGCCTTCAGGCTTTCTAAGGGTGTAAATTTTTGATTTCACTTCTCACTGCCTATCACAGTTTCGGAGGCCATGGAATGCCCATATAGCACAAAACCCCCCCAAATGACCCCATTTTGGAAAGTAGACACCCCAAGCTATTTGCTGAGAGGTATTGTGAGTATTTTGCAGATCTCGCTTTTTGTCACAAAGTTTTGAAAATTGAAAAAATATATATATATATATATATATATATTTTCTTTCTTCATTTTCAAAAACAAATGAGAGCTGTAAAATACTCACCATTCCTCTCAGCAAATAGCTTGGGGTGTCTATATTCCAAAATGGGGTCATTTGGGGGGGTTTTGTGCAATTTTGGCATTTTATGGCCTTCGAAACTGTGATAGGTAGTGAGGAGTGAAATCAAAAATTTGTGCCTAGAAATCCTGAAGGTGGTGCTTGGTTTTCGGGGTCCCGTACGCGGCTAGGCTCCTAAAAAGTCCCACACATGTGGTATCCCCGTACTCAGGAGAAGCAGAAAAATGTATTTTGGGGTGTAATTCCACATATAACCATGGCATGTGTGAGCAATATATCATTTAGTGACAACTTTTTGTAATTTTTTTTTTTGTCTTTATTCAATCACTTGGGACAAAAAAAAATATATTCAATGGGCTCAACAGGCCTCTCAGCAATTTCCTTGGGGTGTCTACTTTCTAAAATGGGGTCATTTGGGGGGGTTTTGTGCTATTTTGGCATTTTATGGCCTTCGAAACTGTGATAGGTAGTGAGGAGTGAAATCAAAAATTTGCGCCCTTAGAAATCCTGAAGGCGGTGCTTGGTTTCCGGGGTCCCGTACGCGGCTAGGCTCCCAAAAAGTCCCACACATGTGGTATCCCCGTACTCAGGAGAAGCAGCAAAATGTATTTTGGGGTGAAATTCCACATATAACCATGGCATGTGTGAGCAATATATCATTTAGTGACAACTTTTTGTAAATTTTTTTTTTTTTTTTAGTCATTATTCAATCACTTGGGACAAAAAAATAAAAAATTCAATGGGCTCAACAGGCCTCTCAGCAATTTCCTTGGGGTGTCTACTTTCCAAAATGGGGTCATTTGGGGGGGTTTTGTACTGCCCTGTCATTTTAGCACCTCAAGAAATGAGATAGGCAGTCATAAATTTAAAGCTGTGTAAATTTCAGAAAATGTACCCTAGTTTGTAAACTCTATAACTTTTGCGCAAACCAAAAAATATACGCTTATTGACATTTTTTTTACTAAAAACATGTGGCTGAATACATTTTGGCCTAAATGTATGACTACAATTGAGTTTATTCGATTTTTCTTATAACAAAAAGTAGAAAATATCATTTTTTTCAAAATTTTCGGTCTTTTTCCGTTTATATCGCAAAAAATAAAAATCGCAGAGGCAATCAAATACCATTAAAAGAAAGCTCTATTTGTGGGAAGAAAAGGACGCAAATTTCGTTTGGGTACAACATTGCATGTCCGCACAATTTACAGTTAAAGCAGCGCAGTGCAAAATTCTGAATTCACCTCTGGTCCTTTAGCTACCAAATGGTCCGGGGCTTAAGTGGTTAAAGATGTTACATAATATTACACTTTGTTGCGCTTTCCAGTTTTCCCCTTCTTTTTTTACTACAGAGTGAGCTACGCTGTTGGATAAGCTGACCTTAGTTGTGGACTAATCAGTGACTTTTCTTGTTTACTATATTTATCGCCCCTGGGCCTACCATCCACCTTGTTTGTAAATTTCCTCTATTGAACATACCAGAGAACAGTCTGGACAGCAACCGATCAGGGCAAGAAAATATACAGATGTAGCATTTAATCTACCTGCTAAAGTGACGAGAGTGTAGACCTCATTCAAAGTGACTATAAAAATGCTTTTGTATCTCAGGACCAATGGGTTTGTTTGGATCTCTTTCAAAGGATGTGATTTATACAGAGGATTCTGGAGCTGTGGGTACTGTAAGTTTGACTGACTGTAATATATTTCCATCTTGGTTTAAATCTCTTTCTGTTATCTCCACTCTCCAGTCAAAGCTGAGACACAACCTCTGGTAACTGCCTGGAGTGATCTTATCTCGACTCGGGCAGAATGTATCCATACACTCATAATGCAAATGCTATTTTGTATTGATAATATGTTCTGTGAAGTTACCATTTCATTGTTTATTTCGCATACCACTAAATAAAAAAAGAAAACAAAAAAAGACACAACTGCTGTGCTTGATGAGCCTAATGGATAAGTATACTTTTAATAGTCACCTATAACAATCAATAATGCAAAAACAACTTTTTGGATGAATAAAGCTTTTCACAAGTTTTTTTTTAACTACCTCCCGCATGGATAAACAAGAATCCTTAAAGGTACTATACCCCCCCCCCCTAAAACCGGAGCCTGCAGGAAGTACATGTGGAGACTTAGAGGTCTGGAGGTGTAGGAAGAGGTGGATACTATCCCAACCAGGGAGGATTATCATATACATGCTATATGACACCAATCTGGAGGTGAGAGTTCTGTAAGCACAGAGGTGACACACAGGGGTTGATTTACTAAAGGCATCTAGACTGTGCATTTTGTAAGAGCTGTTGCTCCAGAGCTTAGTAAATGAGCAGAATCTCTGCTGACTTCCATCATACAATCATGTGCAAGCAAAAATGCTGTTTTTTTTTCCTTGTATGTGATTGGGTATTCTTTGCAAATTGAAGCTTTACCTCATTTACTAAGCTATGGAGCCACTGCACTTGCAGTGGCGGCTGTTTTTTTTTTTTTTTTTTGGGGGGTGCAAACAACCCCCACGGGCCACCAGTGGGGCGGCACTAGCACAACTGCCCCTAACCCCCCGTGCCGCAGCACTAACACCCCCAGCAAACTACCTCCCTGCCACGCAGCACTAACACCCACAGCAAACCCCCGACTGTCTGGTCAGTCCTTACCCTGGATGCGGCCATCTTCCTGTCCCTTTCCTTAAGCATGGCGGGCTCGGGGAAAGCTGCTCTGGTGTCACTCCTTGAGCAGCTTCTGGGTGCGTCTCCTCTCTGCTCCTCCCGGCGCTAGGCATCCAAAAGGATCGCCTGACATTTTGGCCAATCGGGTGACAGATTTCATACCTGCTTCCTGATTGGCCAGGAGGAGGATCAGTGTTGCAACAGCGAATATTCATTTGCTGATGCAACACACCTGGGTGGGATCGGAGAGCATCCTCTGTGACCCGAGCCCACCCTCTTTTGAAGCCTTTGGCTTTGGCTCGAAACAGGTGCTTTAAAAAAAAAAACGCCATTGTAATTCATGCGCCCGGTGCCCTGAAAGGGGCCGGACACATGAATAAGGGGTGGCCACGGCAGCCATGAATGCCATGGCCATGCTATGCTATGCATAAATCCATCCATTGCATATAGGGGTTTGGCCTGGAGAGAGGGGGCCGCCACTGTTGCAAGGTTTATTTGCCTTTAGTGAATCAACCCCATAGTGTGTGAAGTTTTAGAGGCACAGCATTTATGATATTGGCTGCTGGATTTTCACATAACAAGATTCTTATCACCAGCGATGTTTTGATACCTCAATTTGAACTGTATAAGCTGAACAATTCATTATCCGTTATAGGATTGGATTTTTGATTATAGATGCACTTTACTGCATAAGTTGTGTTTTCATGTGATTTTTTTTTATTCTTTATTACATTTATTTTCTTTTGAATATGTAGCACTACCCCCGCAGGAGCTGCTGGTTTTGTTTTGGGCCTTTGCACGTTACCTTACTGTTCCACCGTGTCCGTCATAGGGGTCCCGTTGAAGAGTTGCGACCCGAAAAATGTAAAAAAAAACAAAAAACGAATGAAACGAAAACAAACAAACTTTTCCGCAGTGCACATGTCTAGTGTGCAAACTCACTCACAGCCATAACACACAACTATACATCGATTATTGAGTTCATATAGATTCTTTTTTTGTTTAATTTTTTTAAATCCTGATGAACGGGGCAGTTTCAGTCCACAAAATGGGTTGGTTTTGTAAACATTTTGCAAATGGAGTAAATCTGTGCCACGAATAGAATATTGCAATGCAGCGCTCCAATTCTAGATTCACTCATCTAAACTATGACCTTACCCATTCAATCTAAAAAGAAAAAAAAACATTTGCTTAAAAAATTATTTTTGCGCAGGCAGAAAATGGGAAAATTATTAGGAAAAAATGTTAACAGTTTTTTTAGGTGAAAGTGATATTTTAATTATGCTGCATTTCTTCCTAAACAAACTGTTAAAGACGGAAAGGCAATATTATATTTCAATACTTTTATATTTATAATCTTTGTTCAGTTTCATTTCACAAAATTTCTAGCAGCGTGCCGAATGTAATAACTTAACTGTTTTAAGACCAGATCCCAGATGAAGCCTTTGAAATCTGCAGCTCAGTTCCGAATTAATAACACGACCAGTTTGTATTATTGTTGGCTATGAGTTTAAATATTATTTTTATTAAACTATAATTGCAGTGGAATTAGACACTTGTAAAAAATAACATTACAGTACCATTAGTATCTGCCAGTACAAAATTATTTTTGTAAAAAGGGGATTATGGGGTCTAATCAAAACATCTCATGGATCCTTTTATTTCATTTTGAGGTCGTGACCCAGAGTCCGAGACTCCATTGTCTGTATCGGCATTTTGTTGCTTCTGATTTGTAGAAAATGTTCAGACTTGCAGTTCTGCAACAAATGTTCGACAGATGTTCACAGGGTGCAAGAGATTGGTCTGTAAGGTACTTTGGGAACATGAAATTAAATACCTGCAAAATATAGTTACGTTATATTCATGCAAACAATATACATTTTGACCTAAATGTACATTATATGACCAACAGCAAGTGGACATCCCTAGAAATGATTGTGTTCTGGTGTACAATGCCAGGTCCACAAAGACATGGCTTTGGTGAGTTTGGTGTGGAGGAACTCAAACGGTCAGCAAAGAGCTTTGATATCATCCTTATTGCGTATCTTTGAAATTAATTGAAATGCAGATCGCTAGCCATGTCTTCTTATTCAACATCATACCTGACCTCAAAAATGCTCTTTTGGCTGGAAGTTGGTGACAATTCCAACTGATACATTGCAGAATATTGAGGAACGTCTTTGCAGAAGAATAGACGCTGTTAGATTCCCAAAGTGGGGGGAACCAAATGTATTACCCATGTGATAGTCTTGTAAGGCAAGCACACATACCAAAAAGCAGCTTCAAATATCATATATTTTTTTAAGAAAAGGTTCTAGATGTAGCATAGATACAGCATACATTGGGGTTTCCCAGGGTTTTACATGCGACATTAAAGCGCTACAAATGCAAGCTAACATGTAGGCTTATGCCGCGTACACACAACCGTTTTTCATGACGAGAAAAATTCAATTTTTTAATTTGGTTATTAAAAACGATCGTGTGTGGGCACCAGAGCATTTTTCACGACGTGAAAAATGGGCATTAAAAATTTGGAACATGCTCTAATTTTTCTCGTCGTTTTTCACGTCGTCGTTTTTCTCGTCATGAAAAACGGCCGTGTGTAGGCTTTAACGACGTGAAAAAAACGTGCATGCTCAGAAGCAAGTGATGAGACAGGAGCGCTCGTTCTGGTAAAACTAGTATTCGTAATGGAGATAGCACATTCGTCACGCTGTAATGGACTGAAGAGCACGAGGCTGAAAAGCGCAAATCGTCTCTCACCAAACCTTACTAACACGAGGATCAGCAAAAGCAGCCCAAAGGATGGCGCCATCCAAATGGAACTTCCCCTTTATAGTGCCGTCGTACATTTCGTACGTCACCACGCTTTACTCAAGCATTTTTTTCATGATCGTGTGTAGGCAAGGCAGGCTTGAGAAGAATCACGTCGAGAAAAACGTCGTTTTTTTCAATGACATTAAAAACGGTTGTGTGTACGCGGCATTACAATGCAAAACCCCATAGCAGAAATGTAGTACCTTGATACCCAGCAGTCTAATGCAAAAAGAAAATTGTACCCAGTACTCTAGTGATAGAGACAAGGACCCCCTTTGCCAAGAAGTTGTAATATAAATGTTGAGGAGAATTAAAAAATTTTTTAGTGTCTCATTAAAGAAAACCTATAATGAGAAAGTGTGGACGCTGCTTACTTCTCCTTTGGAGAGTTTTTGAAAAGCAACCCCACACCATAATCCCCCCTCCACCAAATTATTTCGACCAGTGCACAAAGCAAGGTCCATAAAGACATGGATGAGCGAGTTTCGGGTGGAGGAACTTGACTTGCCTGCACAGAGTCCTGACCTCAACCCGAAAGAACACCTTTGGGATGAATTTGAGTGGCGACTGCGAGCCAGGACTTCTCATCCAACATCAGTGCCTGACCTCACAAATGTGCTTCTGGAAGAATGGTCAAACATTCCCATAGACACACTCCTAAACCTTGTGGACAGCCTTCCCAGAAGAGTTGAACCTGTTATAGCTGCAAAGGGTAGGCCAACTCAATGTTGAACCCTACGGACTTAGACTGGGAAATGCGTGTAAAGGCAGGTGTCGCAAAATGTTGGCAATATAGTGTAACTAGATATTTCAGCACAAATTACAGAGGCACCATTGCCACCATCAGGAAACCAGTTCTGAGAAATTCTATGGAGCCATCCCCGGAGTGCATGAGGACAGCAAAATAAAAGTTATTTTGGAAAAAGGCAATTGTTTATGTACAGTGCTTTAGCAAACTAAATGTAATTTGGTTAGGGTTTCCTTTTACATGATATAAAGATGTAGTAAGATATAAATTGCACAACAAAGTCCAATGAGTTGCTATTTGTAGCCTTAGAACCTAACTTTTGCAGAATTTTTATCTTCCTATGTGATAAGGCTGATATAAATGGTAAGCGTGTACTCGTTAAAATGCCGCAATATGTGTCAGTTCTATGTTTTGTGTGAATAAAATATAAAATCAAATCTGTACATATGAATTAAATTAATTAGTGCAATGAATATGCATATTCTACTCATTTCATGGTTCACAGAGTTATTCTTGGAGACCTAAGAAAAATCCTGCATGACAGAAGTGTACAGACTTGTAAAAGAATAAAACAATAGAAGGAATAGGAGAGTGATGATTGGATCAAACAATTGCAGATGTTCAGTGCTTCTTTTTTTTCCGCCAGTGGTGCCTGTCATGTTAAGTTGTCCCAGATTTTCCACTTGTTTGATCTTGTGCACGTGGCCTGTGCTACAGACTGTCACCATAAGGGTAGATCCACTCTAGTAGCTCCCAATGCCAAATCCTAAATAACCTTCTTTAAAGGAGTTTAGCAATTTACTTATAGATGTATCAATTCTTTTTTTTTTTTATATTTGATTCTTTAGGGATGAGCCTTCATATCGAAAGCCTGAACACCACGCTGATGAAGCCAGAAGTCACCATCACCTCTAAATGACAGATTCCTGCCGGCTCGTTTAAAATTGTAAATAAGCCAGTGGGAATCCTGGGTGATGTCATTGGGCAAATATGGTCCTGACTAGGGATGAGCTAAATATACTTGGGTTTGGTTCAAGGCAGGTTTGGCAAACATTACAGAAGTTTGGGCGTCGGATCTGAGCCCCATTGAAATCAATGGGAGACGAATGTTAAAACAAGTGGCATGGGGGGGCTGGGCACTTCCCGGGGAACCATCAGACCAGGTAACCTTCTTCCATTGCTCTGTGGTCCAGTTCTGATGCTTATGTGCCCATTGTAGGTGCTTTTGGCTGTGGACACAGGTCAGCATGGGCACCTTGACCGGTGTGCTGCAACCCGACTCCATACAAAACAAGCTGCTTATTTACTCAAATTCATGGCTTGGGGGTCGGGCACTGCCCCGGGGAACCGTCAGACCAGGTCACCTTCTTCCATTGCTCTGTGGTCCAGTTCTGATGCTCATGTGCCCATTGTAGGTACTTTTGGCTGTGGACACGGGTCAGCATGGGCACCTTGAATAGTGTGCTGCTACGCGGCCCCATACAAAACAAGCTGCTTATTTAGTCAACTTCATGGGCAACATGTTTACTTGCTGCCTAATATATCCCGGATATCATTGTAATGAGATAATCCATGTTATTCACTTTACCTGTCAATGATCCTAATGTTATGGTTGATCGGTGTATATATACATATATATGTATGTAGCACACAGACCTTTTCTTCCTGCTTACTTTCACTCGCAGGTTTAAGGCACACCATGCCACATGTCCGTATCCTCCTGGTATAAGAGGTTGAGCGGTGTTCTTGCAATTTTTGGATCCTCCGGCGAGTCACCACCTTCCACTGGTTCTCGTTCCTAGAGTGTAGGGAAGAGTCTATTCTTTCCTGCTTAAGAAGGCCAATGTCCAGACAGGGTCAACAAAGAGTTAATTTTTTCCTTTTGCTTGATAACAACAGAGGGAGGTTGAAGAGTGAAAGAAGTTGAATAGGGAGGTAGATTCAGGCACACAACACCTATCATTACACTTTGCCACTGAAGCCTGAGTGGGCTTTGTTCACCCGGATAGTCCCCTCTCTCGGTTCTAGCAGCCGGAATGAAGTACAACGGTTACTTTGATTTCGTCCTCTTCACGGACAAGTTCAGGAGATCCTCTGCCACAGAATCCTTTAATTCCTGAAGTAGAACGTTGAAACACCTGTAGATTATTAAAGACCATAGGTGCCAATGGGGCACATTACATCCCTCTGATAGGCAACCAGGCCTTCCTGAGACAGTGACTTCCTTCACCAGTCCTCCGGACAGGTCCTCCCCTGGTTTCCTCTATTTCAGAGCGGGCCACCCTCCCTTGGGTTCCCTGGGACTCCAGTGGTTGGTTGTAGACCCAGTTGAAAGCACTGGGCCTACCTGGAACTCTATAGCCTTGGGCTAAAGGTGCCTGAGACTCCTCGACCAGTTCACGCATCCCCCGGCCAGCAAGGTCAAAGGGCGTGACTTCGCCACCCGGGGTCCTCCTTGGAATCCCCCCGACACACCACCCAGATCATGGCGTCTGCCCCTTATGTACCCTCTCCCGGCATGCACAGCAGGCAGAACCCGCCAACCGCACAGCAGCCGAGAGAGGACACCCAATCCTGCAATGCCACTTGTGATTCAACCCGAGACCTAGGCAACAGCGCCACCCACAGGTCAAGGGGAACTACACTCCAGGCAACACCACAGCAGAGCAGAGTCCAAACTAACAGAATTAGAGAACCTGAGCCAAACTATTGCTCAGGCTACCCTTAAATTTAAAGCATAGCGACCCCAAATTTGGGGGTTCCACTACATGTATATATATATATATATATATATATATGTATATACATATATACAGTATACAGTAAAACCTTGGATTGCGAGCTTAATTCGTTCCAGAATCATAATCCAAAGCACTTGTATATCAAAGCGATTTTCCCCAATAACAAATAATGGAAACTTAAACGATTTGTTCCACAACCATTTATTCATAAGTCCTTCAATTTATAGTCCATTTAAAAAAGATTATAGCAATGTGATAGGTTGCGTAACCATAAAATGTCCATCCACAAATGGATAAAAGAGAAGAGAGGCGCCTCTAAGTGTAGCAATATGGTTACATTTAATGAAGGTACAAGATTTAGCACATCTAAGTATGCAGGCATCCGGGGTAAAGCTGTCCACATAGACCGTCCTCCGCACCGCCGACTCTCACGGCTGTCAGTCTGCAATCGAAGACTACCCCGCAGTAGAGCGATCTGAAAGCGAGGCTTGAAGCGCTCGTGGAGTACAGCGTGGAAGGGACGATGTGGAGGATGGTCTACGTGGACAGCTTTACCCCGGATCCCTGCATACTTAGATGTGCCTGTTTATATCATCAACCATGCGAGTTGCTAAATGTTGTACCTTCATTAAATGTAACCATATTGCTACACTTAGAGGCGCCTCTCTTCTCTTTTATACAGGCATACCCCACTTTTAAGTACACAATGGGATTGATTTACTAAAGTACTTAAAAGTGGGGTATGCCTGTACCCAGTTGTGACTTGACGCTATTTGTATATCAAGACATCGCTTGTATATCAAATCAAAATTTATTAAAAAATGTTGCTTGTCTTGCAAAACGCTCTCAAACCAAGTTACTCTCATACCAAGGTTTTACTGCATATCAAAGCGAGTTTCCCCATTGAAGTCAATGGAAACGAAAATAATTTATTCCGCATTTTCTTCAATGGCATGCAATACTGCATGTGGCCAGAGGTGGGGGGCGCCGGAGAGCCTCGAAAACACACGGAAAGGTCCGAGGACAGCTTGGCTGACCTCGGAAAGGCTCAAGAACTGAGTATTTCCGAGTCTTCCCAAGTATTTCCGAACCTCTCCGTTCGTCTCTGCTCGGCTCCGGCACCCCCCCCACCTCAGGCCAAACACAGTACTGCACACCACTGTGGCTTGAATCCTGCTCATTTTGTGAGACAACACTCGCAAACCGAGTCAGGATTTTTTAAAATACAGTGCTAGTATTGCGAAACGCTCGTTAACCGCGTTACTCGCAATCCGAGGTTCCACTGTATATCTAAACAACAATTAATATCTAAAATATTCTTGTGGATTGGAGCACTTTGTTGTCCAAAAGCTGGAAATGTACTTTAACAATGCACTCCTTTTTCCTGTCCTTTTGTACTTGTAAGGTTTTGCTGTGCCACTAAATACAGACAAAAAAAAAAAAAGTGAAAATTAAGTTTTAAAGCCACTTGCTTCAAATGGTTTCAATGTGTGAATTTTTGTGGCTTGCGATCATGACATGCTCAACAATGAAGCATATTTTTGTGCTTTTTGTTATAAAAACAAAACACATTGCTACAAAGCCATGAATGTAACTCCAAGCGCATTAATGACCATTTAAGGGTTATGTTTTCCTTCCTACAACTCTTAAAGCATGTACATACAGATCCAATTAACAGCAAGGAGGCATTGTGCTGAGGCTCATTCATTTGCAAGCTCTGAGCCACACACGCCGATTCTGCTGCAATTAGGACATGGGACGTATTTATTGCCCTATCTCCTGCATCTAGATCCTGACACATGCATTTGTAATAGAGACTTAAAGTGTTACTAAACCCAGGACCCTGCATTTACTATATCTGGACTCCCACAGTGCACAGAACATGGAAATACAATTATTTTAGTAAATATAAACTGCTAGATACCTTTAATTATCAGCAGTATATAGCAGTCTTGTAACTTCTATCAGTTTCCAACTGAGCACTGGTTATAACTTGTAGGAGGAGTTTTCATTCTCCTCTGATTGTCCTATGAGGCTGCAGGACCACTGACCCTCTGTCTGGACAGTGCTGATTGGCCCTGTGCTGATCACTTGCACCCTCCTAAAAAAAAAAAAAATCCTCTATCAATACACACCAAACTGAGCATGTGCAGAGTGCCCCCAAGGCTATGTGCTGTCAGGAGATGGATTGGAGACAGCTGAAGAAGGGGAGGGACAGAGAAGACAGGATCAAACAGCCTTTTTACACAATGCACAGGATCCATAGTGAGTATAACAAGCATGCTTTACTGCAAATACAGACTGATTTTACTGTTGTGGGTTTAGTGACACTTTAAAGTTGAACTCCGCTAAAAAAAAAAAAATACATTTGGATGGTGTGGAGAAAGTGGAAGCCTCCATCATTGTTTTTCTGTCTGCCTACACAGATTTTAACTCCTGTACGGGGACCTTAAGACTCCTTTCACACTGAAGGCGTTTTACAGGCATTTTAACGCTAAAAATAGCACCTGTAAAGCGCCTGTAAACTGTCTCCCATGCCTCCCCAGTGTGAAAGCCAGAGTGCTTTCACACTGGGGCGGTGCGCTTGCAGGATGGAAAAAAAAGTCCTGCAAGCCGCATCTTTGGGGCGGTGCGGGAGCGGTGTATAAACTGCTCCTAAACTGCCCCTGCCATTGAAATCAATGGGCAGCGCTGCTGAAGCGCCTGCAAATTGCTTCGGCAGCGACGCTTTTTGGGCGCTTTTAACCCCTTCTTTGAGGTTAAGGTGGTTGTAAACCCATAAATAAAAAAAAATAAAAAAATACATACCTGCAAGACAAAGGCATAATGAGCTAGTATGACTAGCATACTAGCTCATTATGAATTACTTACCTTAGATCGAAGCCCCGACATCAGTGCTCGTACACCTCCGCCGCCATCTTGCCTCAATGTCCCTTCCGTGTATCGCCGCTCCGGCGCTGTGATTGCCCCCGGAGCGGCAATGACGTCACATGCATGGGTGCTCGGGCCGGCTAAATCCATTCAGAAATCCAGCTACTATGCCGGCCCGCTAGTGCGCATGCACGTGACGTCAGCGGCGCCGGTTTTAAAAGCAAATATCTCCTTAACCGTGTAGGTTAAGGAGATATTTCATGCACCTACAGGTAAGCCTTAATCTAGGCTTACCTGTAGGTGCATGTTGTGTAAGTGGGTTTACAACCACTTTAAAAGCACCCCACTCCTGCCCGCAGCGCCGGTAAAGCCCTGCTAAAACGAGCAGCGCTTTACTGCTAGCGCGGGGCAAACTTCAGTGTGAAAGGGGTCTAAAAAGCATGGGCAGTCTTCCTAGTTGAGACATGCATGCATAAAAACGTTTCTCCCTGTCAATGTGTAATATATGGCTTTGTTGGCAAACAAAGCTACGTCACACCCCTTTGCAGTGTGGCATAGCTATGTTTATTAGCAAAGTCACGTCACTGATACGGCTTTGTTTATCGACAAAGTCATGTGATCTCTATGTTAGCATCATGGCGCCTACATGACACAGTAGTGATATATGGGTCAGTGTATGGAATCCCTGAGTCTTGTTGGGATTAGGAAATCAACATTGCATTGGATAATGCATAAGATTTCAGCAGGGGGTTTCTCTGGATTGGAGTTGCTTTCAGCAGAGAGGCTTCCACCAGAGCTGGTGGCAGGAGAGGTAAGTAATATTTGCTCCTTTACAGGCAACAGCTTTTATATGCAATTTTGTTTTTAGTGCAGGTTCTCTTTGGCAACTTGATCCATGTCTACCTAAAGTGAACCTGAACTCAAAAAGTGAAAATTTGGTCTCACGTAATAGGAAACATCTAGAAATGGTAGTGGTAAATGAGGTTTAATGTAGAAAAATGTAAAATAATGCATTTGGGTGGCAAAAATATGAATGCAGTCTATACTTACTGGGGCGAACCTCTATGGGAATCTAGGATGGAAAAGGATCTGGGGGGTCCCAGTAGATGACAGGCTCAGCAATGGCATGCAATGCCAAGCTACTGCAAGCAAAGCCAACAGAATATTGGCATGCATTAAAAAAGGGATTCACTCCAGAGATAAAATTATAATTCTCCCACTCTACAAAACTCTGGTCCGGCCGCACCTGGAGTATGCCATCCAGTTCTGGGCACCAGTCCTCAGGAAGGATGTACTAGAACTGGAGAGAGTCCAGAGAAGGGCAACAAAGCTAATAAAGGGTCTGGAGGATCTCAGCTACGGGGAAGGGCTGCAAGCACTGAACTTATTCTCTCTGGAGAAGAGATGCTTGAGAGGGGATATGATTTCAATGTACAAATACCGTACTGGTGACCCCACAATAGGGAGAAAACTCTTCCACAAAAGGGAATTTAAGAAGACACGCAACCATTCACTAAAATTAGAAGAGAAGTGGTTAAACTTTAAACTGCGTAGAGGGTTCTTTACTGTAAGAGCAGTAAGGATGTGGAATCCCCTTCCACAAGCAGTGGTTTCAGCGGGGAGCATCGATAATTTCAAAAAACTATTAGCTAGACACCTGAACAACCACAATATACAGGGATATACAATCTAATACTGACATATAATCACACACATAGGTTGGACTTGATGGACTTGTGTTTTTTTTCAACCTCACCTACTATGTAATTGTGCCTAAGAAGTAATATAAGAAGAAGAAAAATATAACTTTTGTCTTGACTTCCTCCTGAAAAATTGCAGTGCATATCCTGTGCCTAGGCACTCCTGGCATTACAGCCACATAGCTATATATCTGCAGCGTGAGATCATTTAAAGTGGTTGTAAACCCTTCCATATACCCAGTGAAGTGACTGGCCTCGGGTAATGCACTGAGATTAAACAAATCCTCCTACATAAGTTGTACCTGTTTACCTGCAGTCTTCTCTTACTTACATGCTTTCAAAGCCAAGAATTTATAAAGTGTGTCTGTGCTGTCAGAAAAAAAGGGGTGCGGAGAGCTGTAGTCACACTCTGGAGAGCTCAGTGGGGAGAGCTCTGAGAGCTGATTGGAGGGAAAGGACACACCTCCCTTCACACAGCACACAGGAACAGAGCTGAGGCTGTCAATCTGCTGGAGGTCCCTCCGCTGTCACCATTTTTCTCTTGGTGTCAGGAAAACTTGTCAGAAATGACTCATGCTGATAGCAGAGGAACAAAGCAGCCGACAGAAATGACACTTAGTGATCTTAAAGTGATAGTGAACCGCAGTTGAACGAAAAAAAAAAATCTCCTGCAGGACAATGTCATAATGTGCTAGTATGCATCGCATACTAGCAAATTATGAGAGACTTACCTGAAAATGAAGCCCCCCAGCACCATGCTGTCACTGCTGAGAGGGCTTTCATCTTCCCCTGGTCCTTTTTCTGGGTTTGCGGCCTCTGGCTACATAAGTGGCCGGGGGCATGATGAAATCACTCCTGTACATGCATGCGAGAGTCGCCGTTTATGGCACGAGCTCAGAAGGTCCAGCACTGTATGTCGGACCTTCAGAGCGCATGTGCCGAGGATGTCACTGGCTGCATGCACTCTGAATATCTGCTAAATTGTGCAGGTTTAGGAGATATTCACAGTACCTACAGGTAAGCCTTATTATAGGCTTATAAAAACATAAAAACTTTGCGCCCAAAAAATTATATCTGTAGTATAACCACTTCAACCCCAGAAGAATTTACCCCCTTCCTGACCAGAGCACTTTTTGCGATTCGGCACTGCGTCGTTTAAATTAACAATTGCGCGGTCGTGCGATGTTGCACCAAAACAAAATTGACGTCCTTTTTTTCCCACAAATAGAGCTTACTTTTGGTGGAATTTCATCACCTCTGCAGTGTTTATTTTTTGGGCTATAAACAAAAAAAGAGCGACAATTTTGAAAAAAAAGCAATATTGTTTAAATTTTGCTATAATAAATAATATCCCCAAAAAATATATAAAAAAACGAATTTCTTTCTCAGTTTAGGCCGATATGTATTATTCTACATATTTTTGGTAAAAAAAATTGCAATAAGCGTATATTGATTGGTTTGCGCAAAAGTTATAGTGTCTACAAAATAGGGGATAGTTTGATAGCATTTTTTTTTATAATTTTTTTTTATTAGTAATGGAAGCGATCTGCGATTTTTATTGTGACTGCGACATTATGACGGACACATGGGACACTTTTAGTTTCAATGGTATTTTATTAAATTTTTAATATAGAACAGGAAAAAAAAAAACACAGGCAAAGCATATGAGAACAATATCTGCCAGAAAATTAATAGAATACATTGTAACAATCAGTTGAGTACAAATGACAGATTCCGGTAGCAATATAGTGAACGTTGGAAAGAGATAAGTTGCTAAAATACCAGATAACAGGTGCTATCCACTCCCACCCAGACACCCCCATGGGATCACACATCGGACACTTTTGACACTATTTTGGGACCATTGTCATTTATACAGCGATCAGTGCTATATAAATGCACTGATTACTGTGTAAATGACACTGGCAGGGAAGGGGTTAAACACTAGGGGGCGTTCAAGGGGTTAAGTGTGTCCTAGAGAGTAATTCTAACTGTGTGGGGGATGGGCTACCACTGACACGACAGCGATCCCTGCTCCCGATGACAGGGAGCAGTAAATCCCTGTCATGTCACTAGGCAGAACAGGGAAATGCCTTGTTTACATAGGCATCTACCCGTTCTGCCGCTCGGTTTCACGATCGCGGGCCGCCAACAAACATCGAGTTTGCGGGACCCGCGGGCACGCTCCCGCTGCGGGTGTGTGCGCCGTCAGCGTCGCGCACCCGCGAGGCGGCAAATTCGAAGGGATGTACCTGTACGCCCATTAGCCTGCCTGTGCCATTCTGCCGACGTATATGTGTGTGCGGCGGTCGGCAGGTGGTTACTCAATCAATTGCCAACAGCAGTGTGAATGTGAGTTGTCTAGCGTCACTGCAATAGTAAAGTGATTAAACACTGCGCTTAGCTGGTAAACAGTTCATAAATATCATCATAAAAATAATAAATCAAAGATTCAATTGTTTGTAAATGTCCCACAATTGTGAAATAACGTGCTTGTGCGATGATAAATAATCATATCTCCAATGTTCAGTGTTCACACAAGGTGCCCCACATGGATGTACACGAGCACCCCTAGACGTTGACCACCTATCTCTAGAGTGGTCGCTTGCGCTTTGTGGGGAAAAGACCCCTGGATGGTATCTTTTAAGATCTGCTACACTTAGGATGATCCTCCATGGATTGGGGGAAAAAACGTCAGAACACTGAACATTGTAGCACCGATTATTTATCATCGCAACTTTATTTCACAATTGTGGGACGTTTACAAACAATTGAATCTTTGATTTATTATTTTTATGAAAATATTTATGAATTGTTTACCATCTAAGTGCGGTGTTTAATCACTTTGTTATTATAGGCTTACCTGTAGTGATAAGTGGTATAACAGTGTTTACTACTTTAATTAAGACAAGTACACACCATAGAGGGATATGCTTTGTTTATATTTCACGTTTGAGGATTACAACAACTTTAAGGGTCCTTTCACACGGGGCGGATCCGTGCAGATCCGCCCCGTGAAGCTCCGCTTGCTCAGCGGGGATCGCTCCGTTGATCCCCGCTGAGCCGACGGATGACTGGGCGGTCCCCGCACACTGTGCAGGGACCGCCCTGTCAGAGCGCCGCTCTCCCCTATGGGGAATCGGATGACGACGGACTGTAGAGTCCGTTGTCATCCGATCCGCTCCGCCGACGGAAGGAAAAATAGGGTTTTCCTCCGTCACACTTTGGCGGTGCGGAGCGGATGTCAGCGGACATGTCTCCGCTGACATCCGTGCCTCCTTAGGGGTACATGGAGGATCCGTTTCAGGTCCGCCTAAAAAACTGACAGGCGGACCTGAACGGACCTCCGTGTGAAAGAGCCCTTAGGGATTTGATTGCTGGTCTCACTGGATTTGAAGTAAGATTGGTGATCACTATTCTCTTTGCTGGAGTGGAAGCTGTATATGAAGACTTGCAGTGCAAGGATCACCCTGCTTTATCCATTTTGTGGATCTCTTCTTTCTGAACCCCTCCTGCTGCTGCAGAATTATTACTCTATCAATTCACATAGCAGCAGTCAGCAAGGGACAACTCTGATGTTAGGAATAAAGGATCTGCTCCTCTATCAAGATGGCTGTGTGGACAAGGAGGCACAGTGTGAAACAAGGCATGGTAAGGTCGCATGGTAACTGAATGGAGATTGCAGGTAATATTGGTGGCTAGTCCTTTGTCCTCTGCTTGCTTTTTTCTTTTCTTCTTTTTTTTTTTTTTTTTGGACACAGCTTTCCAATTTTGCTTTAAATTTTTTTGAATAGTTTTTTTTTTTTATTACTGCTAAATATAAATCCATTCTTACCTGAACCGAATGAGCTTTTAAATGACGTTTTTATATGTGTTCTTTTCAGCGTGATAGCTACACACATATCCGACTATTCAGTGTCTTTTCAAGTCAGTCCAAATACCCTTCTGATACATAATCTTCTTTCATTTGCAAGCCTTTGATCTAAACATTTCACAACAACCAAGGTTTTGAAGAGAAGGTTTATAAATAGGTATAATGGTAATAACGCTTATAAATTTCCCCTTAATGTGAACAATGGCCTTTTTTTCATTCTGTTAAAATAGAACACACTCTATGACTATAAAATTGTAAATCCTCCTAAACTACCTTCAAACGTTTTTAAGTAGAGCCCTTAAAAACTTGAAGAACCTACAATATTGTATAGTAAGTATCGAGCAGCTCTGAAAGTAAGGATGTGTTGCAAAATGCTAAATCAGGCAAAAAGAGAGTCTAACTATCAAGAATGGGACCTCATAGCATATATTAGCCATATATCGCAAAATCAGATCCATTAAATTTTATTTTTGCCTTTAAGTAAAAAAGAATGATAAATCATCTGTTACATATTAAAGCCTATTTGTACTTTAAGTTTAAAGTGTCACTAAGTGCCGGTTCACACTTGTGCGAGTTGATACCAAATGCGATGCGTTAAACAAAAACTAGATTCGCATGTCATCCAAAAAGTAATTGTTTTCAATGATGGTCGTTCACACCTATGCGTTGCGATTCCTCTCCGAATGCGATGCATAGAAAAAAAAGGGTCTTGTGCGAGTTTAGAGCGTTGCGTTGCAAATTTAGTCTCCACAGACACGAATGTAAATCGTTCTGGAATCGGATTTGATGGTTCACATATGTGCAAATTCCACCACACTATTCTCCACAAAAAACAGGAAGTACACAAGAAGTTAACACCTTTTTTTTTAACATTATGATTCCATTGGCTAGAAACATTAATCGCAGCTATGTTCCACTCCTGAAATTCGCATTAAAACCACGGTAAAATAAAGTAAATTTGCGGTAAATTCGCACCTCAGAATGGACTGAAAAAACTGAACTAATTCACAGTGCAGCAGTGTGAACCGGCACTAAGCCCACATCATAAAAACTATCAATGAGACTCCTTTCACACCGGGGCCGTGGCCGCTTTCCCAGTAAAGCGCCGCTCATTTTAGCGGGGCTTTACAGCTGTTTAAGTTGCGCTTTTCAGCCCCTAGCGGGGCACTTTTAACCACAAAGAAGGGGTTAAAAACTACTGTGTTGCAGTGCTTCCGAATTGCTTTTCAGGCTTTCCATTCCCATGGGCAGGGCGTTTTGGGAGCACTAAATACAGCGCTCCTAACCGGCCCCAAAGATGCTGCTTGCAGGACGTTCCCACAAACGCACTGCCAGAGTGTGAAAAGTCACACTTGAATTAATGGGAGGCGGTTTTCAGGCGCTTAGCAGAGGCCATTTCCAGCGCTAAAGTGCCTGAAAACCGCCCCAGTGTTAAAGGGGTCTAAATGGTGTATTACATGCTGCTCACGCTCACTTTGTTTTCTGTATTCTGCAAAATACCTGGTTGATCCTCTTGCTCTCTATCTCACCCTTTTGTTCATGTCCCCAATTCAGCTAAGGATTTTGTAGCTGTGGTGGCAACTCTGCACATGCTCAGTTTTCAGTGAGTTTCTATGCTGAGCATTTCCTCCATAGTACATCTGAGCAGCCCATATGACTATGTGGGCGTATACACAGTGATAAATGACAGCCTGCTCCCTCCTTCCTCCTCCATGCCCACTGACCAAATAAACACAATGGGGGTGGGATATTACATGTTGATTAATGGTGGCTTCACCTCCGTCTTATTCTAAGACAAAGACTGGAGGGGCAGGACAAAGCCTGTGAAATCCGCCCACACCATGTTATTTCCACAAAATAATAAAGATTTGGTTTCAAATATATATTTTTTTGTAAAACAGTTTATCATCATTATTTATTTATTTTTTACTCTGAATCCTAAAGGCAGTTTTTATTTTGAACATGTGACCATCAGCAGAGGACTAGAAGCTCCTCCTATTTATGGTCCCCTACAGACAGGCTGGTAAAGATCTGGGTCATGTAACAGCTGTATATCGATTCGGAAAAAAAGATACTTCAATTTTTTTTATTGAAATAATTACAGTGCCATCATACACATACAGAAATAGAAGGGACAATGTTAATTAAACACTTTGGGTTGATTTACTAAACCTGGTGCACTCAGAATCTGGTCCAGCTGTGCATGGTAGCCAATCAGCTTCTAACTTCAGCTTGTTCAATTAAGCTTTGACAAATAAAAAAATGAAAACCTGATTGGTTTCTATGCACAGCGGCACCAGATTTTGCACTCTCCAATTTTAGTAAATCAACCCCTGTGTGTTTAGTATCACTTTAATGGCTCGTTCACACCATTAGATGTGACCTGCATTTCTCCACATTGGATAAACGCAGGTCACCGCCCCATTCACAGGACAAGAATCATTCAAATGTGAATCACAGAGCCAGCAGTGTCACCAACTTTTTATTGTGCAGGATAGCGTGAACCTAGCCTCAAGCTGAAAAATACATTCCAGGTGCATCAAAGTAAAAGGTGTGCAAAGTCTCACAGTGTGTTCTCGTTAAAAAGCAGACAAAGCCTGAGTAACAATGCTTGTCCCCTGTCAGTAAGTTGCAGAGCCAGACCCTTGCTATCTGTGTGGAAGCACTAGTCTCTCTACTACCAAGTACACCAGCCCACACCAAATAGACCATGTTTACATAAAAAAAGCCCTGGAAGGATCAGGAAACTCTGATCAGGAAAGTCTGAGGCCCTGCCACTGTGAACATATACACATGATTTGCATTAAGGCTTAATGCAAGGTTCTAGATTATAGTTTCTGAAGAGAGAAAGCTGTGTTTTTGCTTTCTCTGGATTCCATAAACTTGGATTGGGCCCTGGAGCTTGAAGGTTTCAATGTGTCTTGGGTGGGATGGACCCTTCAGTCCTATGTCTGGATTTTACTGGATGCCTGCAGCCTGTGTAAGTACATGAGGGTAGCTCAGAGCTCCCAGTTTGGAGACAGCTACCATACTGGAGGCAGGAGGTCTCACCCAGAGGTCAGTGATGTCCCAGTCAGGAGTCAAGACACAGGAGATCTCAACCAGAGCTCAGAGGTGCCCCAGCCAAAAGTTAGGAGGTCTCATCCCAGGCGTGAGGTCCGCTCCTATCAGGGTGTCAGAAAACCCCTATTCAGAGGCTAGGAGTGGGTCCTGCAGTAGGACGCTGAGACTAAAGGCTGAGAGAGCCGAGAGAGCCAGGACAGCTGGACAATACAGTCAGAGGGACTGGTAAAATGACCAGGTGGCTCTGCATTTTCAGTTGACTTTTGATGCTTGAAGCCCCTGTGTGAACAACTGATGTCACAGTGCACAATGCAAGGTCCATAAAGACATGGATGAGCGAGTTTGGGGTGGAGGAACTTGACTGGCTTTCACAGAGTACTGACCTCAACCCGATAGAACACCTTTGGGATGCATTAGATGGAGACTGTGAACCAGGCCTTCTTGTACAACATCAGTACCTGACCTCACAAATGCGCTTCTGGAAGAATGGTCAAACATTCCTATAGACACACTCCTAAACCTTCCCAGAAGAGTTGAAGCTGTAATGGCTGCAAAGGGTGGGCCAACTTAATATTGAACCCTACAGACTCAAGCCTCGTACACACGGCCGAGAATCTCGTCAGGAAAAAACCCGTCGTTTTTCCTGACGAGATTCTTGACAAGAATCTTGTCCCGGCCGAGTGTACATGCGTACCTTTTAAAAGAACCGCCGTTCTTTTGAATGGCACAAACGTGGTGACGTCATCGACTACGACGAGCATGCGCTCATCACATTCGATGCCTTCGCCGCCATCTTGCTACACCCTACCTATGCCTAGCAAGCTACCGTGCATGCGTCAAAGTCATTTCAAGCATGCGCGGGTTTCCACGACGACAGGTAAGTGTACACACACGCGGGTTTCTCGTAGAGAAACAGGCTGACGAGAATCCCAACGAGAAAAAGAAAGCAGGTCTTCTTTTTTTCTCTTCGAGATTCTGGTCAGTTTTCCTGACGAGAAACCTGAAAGCCTCGTACACACGGCCGGTTTTCTCGGCAAGAAAGCTCTGCAAGCAGTTTTCTTGTCGGTTCTTGCCGAGAAAACCGGCCGTGTGTACGAGGCTGAAGACTGGGATGCCATTAAAGTTCATGTGTGTGTGAAGGAAGGCGTCCCAATACTATTGGTAATAAGTGTGTATATGTGTATTTATATATATATATATATATATATATATATATATATATATATATATTTAAAGTTGAGAAAAAAAAAATATATATATATATTTATTTTTTCTTTTTCTATGTACACACAACATATAAAATGAAGTTCTCCAGACAAATGCAATCAGATAAGAAAACCTATTACCAGGAAGGGCATTCATTCTGAAGGTGTGTGGGATAGAATGAAAAGTATCTCCTGTCATTAATACAGCTGTCAGGAGTCTCACCTCCTCCTAGATCCTCTTCCTCCTCCTCCAATTACGTTACGCTTTTCCTTCATGTCAAGGGGTCCAGTTCATAGATATTGTCCTTATACACAACAGGTCAAAAAAGGGACAGGAAGCTTTGAATCTACAGATTTCTTTGTGTCTCCATTATTTCTACCATTTTATTTAGGACATTTATATATGATTTGCCATTATTACTTATAAATAAATATATATATTTTTTATTTTGTAAATGTTGTATGTATTGAATTTTTTTTTTGTTAATATTATTACATAAAGCCTTTAATAAACCCTGCTATTTAAAAATCTTACTAAGGGCAACACTGATGCCATAACTGTCGTCAATACTAGACTTCTGAGGGTCTCATTATGGAATTCCTCCCCCTCCACCCTTGAAGTTTCCAGTAAACTGGTATTCCAATTTACAATTTAAAAAAATGTTGGCTAAGAGTGGCCAATGGCCATCACCAGGAGCTTAAAATTACATTTATTAGCCAGCGCCTTTATATAACCTTTATTGCTTCTTTTGTGCCCCTCTCTGATTTAGTTTCACCTTTGTTGCCCTACCCACTGCCATTCCACTTTTCATTGACACTGATTCTGTAACTTGCAAACACACTCTCAATGGACAGGGATGTGGTAGTGGCTGGAGCCCAGCAATAAAATCAGAGAAATTCAGGTTGCAGTAATCAGAGAGGTGTGCAAAGGTAGTTTAATGGTCATTAAAGGTAATAACAGGCATGCTGATTACTTTTAAAGCTTATTTTATATGTGCAGCCATCTTCTCTGCTCCTCTGAAAAAAGATCTGTAATGTATTGCTTTTCAAAGGTGTAGGATACCCCCGTAGGGGCTGCTGGGTGATGTGGCCCACCTGTCACTCTACCCAGCCCGGCATTCACTTCCCAATCACCTTGGAGACATTGAACAGTCCATATGTTTGTTTTTTGGTATTTTATTGACGGAATTTAACTTGGATGGGTAAGGGAATTCATAGGATGCCCAGTAGAATGAACAATTGGCTAACTGTATAGCAATCAATTGGGACAGCTATATACACGTTGTTACTCCAGTCTCCTCTGGCACAACTCTTGCTTGCAGACTGTTATTCTCTCTCTCTCTCCAGCATATCACTTACTTCTCAGGCACAGCTAGCACATATTTTAGGCCTGACTCTGACTCAGGCAGGCCTCAGCAACCACTCTTTGCAGGCAGGGGCCCCTTTAATGTAGCAAAAATAGAAATAGGAAGTCTTTAGTGCTAGCTGCCTTACTGACGGACTATTGCTCCCAGTCAGTCCTCTTCAGGCCCTGCCAGCCCTCCTGGCTGCAGCTGCCCGACTTTACTGCCCATGACATTGCAATCCCCCCTACTGGCTCCACACCCAGGTCTGACCGTTTCCTCTCAGCCCTCTCTGGCATGCCTCGCCAGTCCTCCCGACTACACATGTCACTCACCAGCCCTCCTGGTTGCAACCGGTGGCTTCATCCTGAAGACTTGCCCGGCAGCACTAGCTTCTGCTGTCCTCTCTGACTACCCTGTGCCTCCTATTTATATCCTTCATGATTTCTTCAAGGGATCCATCCTGCACCTGAGTCCCAGGCCCAAGGTCGCCACCCCCAGACTGGGGAGCTCCCTCAAAGGCCCTGACAGCCTAGTACTCCATTCTCAGTTCTTCCATCTGACAACTCCTCCCCAGCTGGGCTGTTCCTGGGTATTTCAAGCAGGCCTGCTCCCCGCCAATCCTAGTTGGGGATTGGTCAGTAAGGATGAGCCGAACACCCCATGGTTCGGTTTGCCCCAGAACTTGCGAACAGGCAAAAAATTTGTTCGAACGCACGAACACCATTAAAGTCTATGGGACACAAACATGATAAACCAAAAGTTATAATTTGAAAGTCTTATATGCATGGTATTGTCATAAAAAAGTGTTTGGGGACCCGGGTCCTGCCCCAGGGGAAATGTATCAATGTAAAAAAAAAAGTTTTAAAAACTGAAGTTTTTTCGGGAGCAGTGATTTTAATAATGCTTAAAGTGAAACAATAAAAGTGAAATATTCCTTTAAATTTCATGTCTGGGGGGTGTCTATAGTATGCCTGTAAAGTGGCACATTTTTCCCGTGTTTAGAACAGTCCGGCAGCAAAATTACATTTCTAAAGGAAAAAAAGTAATTTAAAACTGATCGCGGCTGTAATGAATTGTCGGGTCTTAGCAATACAAATAAAAGTCATTGAAAAAAAAAACGGCATGGGTTCCCCCCAGTCCATTACCAGGCCCTTCGGGTCTGGTATGAATATTAAGGGTAACCCCGAACCAAAATGAAAAAAAAAATAGCGTAGGAGTCCCCTCAAAATCCATATCAGACCCTTCAGGTCTGGTATGGATTTTAAGTGGAACCCTGCGTCAAAATAAAAACAAAATGGCGTTGGGGTCCCCCTAAAAATCCATATCCGAGCACGCAACCTGGCAGGCCGCAGGAAAAGAGGTGGGGCGAGAGAGCGCCCCCCCCTTCCTGAACCGTACCAGGCCACATGCTCTCAACATGGGGGATGGGTGGTTTGGGGCAGGGGGGGGCTCTGCGCCCCCCACCCCAAAGCACCTTGCCCCATGTTCATTGGGACAAGGGCCTCATCCCCACAACCCCTGCCCAGTTGTTGTGGGGGTCTGAGGGCAGGGGGCTTATCGGAATCTGGAAGCCCCCTTTAACAAGGGAACCCCCAGATCCTGGCCCCCCTATGTGAATTGGTAACGGGGTACATTGTACCCCTACCATTTTACAAAAAAAAGTGTCAAAAATTGTAAAAAAGACAGGAGACACTTTTTTTTTCAATAAAGGACTTGTCCCAAGCTGTCTCTTGTCTTTTTTTTTACCATTTTTGACACTTTTTTTGTGAAATGGTAGGGGTACCCGTTACCAATTCACATAGGGGGCCAGGATCCGGGGGTCCCCTTGTTAAAGGGGACTTCCAGATTCCGATAATCCCCCCGCAAGCAGACCCCCACAACCATCGGGCAAGGGTTGTGGGATGAGCCCCTTGTCCCCATCAACATGGGGACAAGGATTTTTATCAAACTTTGTTACAGATTTCTATCTTTTGTTATTCTGATGAAATAGCTGTTTGTGTCCATGTGCAAAATAATTATAGTTATGGACATTGTGCTTGCCATGGAGCCCATATATATTATGGGGTCTCTCTTTCTCTGATGGATTTTGAGATTAATTTCTTTCAACAAACAATGTAAAAGAAGAAGTTGGAACACTTGGGGCAACCTAGGAACACCTCTACCTCCACATGTATGGGAACAAAGTTGGTAAGAATCTTTCCCCTGGGAAAAATGTGAGACTGCAAAGGTTGAATCAATTCACAGCACTGCGCCTATAAATTTTATTTTTGGTGGACTGATCCTTAAATCTAGCCATATGTTTAGCATGATCAAGGTCTACACATGTCCATTTCAGAACAGAAACTGGTAATGATTGATTACCATGACTTGGGGTTATTCTGTGAAAATCCTACACGGGATGTCCGCAATGATGGCTTGCTACTTACCCTATGTATAAATGTGTAGCCCATGCCCCAGATACACTATATTACCAAAAGTATTGAGACACCTGCCTTTACACGCACATGAACATTAATGGCATCCCAGTCTTAGTCCGTAGGGTTCAATATTGAGTTGGCTCTCCCTTTGCAGCTACAACAGCTTCAACTCTTCTGGGAAGGCTGTCCACAAGGTTTAGGAGTGTGTCTATTGGAATGTTTGACCATTTTTCCAGAAGCGCATTTGTGAGGTCAGGCACTGATGTTGGATGATAAGGCCTGGCTCGCAGTCTCCATCTAATGCAAATCCCAAAGGTGTTCTATCAGGTTGAGGTGAGGACTCTGTGCAAGCCAGTCAAGTTCCTCCACCCCATACACGCTCATCCATGTCTTTATGGACCTTATTTTGTGCACTGTGACATCAGTTGCCCACACAAGGGGTTCCAGCATCAAAAGTCAAATGAAAATGCAGAGCCACCTGCCCATTTTACCAGTCCCTCTGACTGTATTGTCCAGGTGTCCTGGCTCTCCCAGCTCTCTCAGCCTTTAGTCTCAGCGTCCTACTACAGGACCCACTCCTGGCCTCTGAATAGGGGTATTCCGACACACTGATAGGAGCTGATCCGACGTCTGGGATGATATTTTCTGTCTTCTGGCTGGGGCACCTCTGAGATTTGGTTGACACCTCCTGTCTCTTGACTCCTGACTGGGATTCCACTGACCTCTGGGTGAGACCTCCTGCCTCCAGTATGGGAGCTGTCTCCAAACTGGGAGCTCTGGGCTATCCTCACACTTGAGTATATAGCAGTCTCAGCTCTAATTTATCCCAAAGATATTTTATTGGGTTGAGGTCAGGACTCTGTGACTTCTGAAGGCAATTGGTTCCACTAGATTTTAGTTAGGGGTATCAGAGTAGAGGGGGCTGAATACAAATACACGCCACACTTTTCACATATTTATTTGTAAAAAAATTGAAAACCATTTATCATTTTCCGTCCACTTCACAATTATGTGCCACTTTGTGTTGGTCTATCACAGTGTTTCTCAACTCCAGTCCTCAAGGCGCCCTAACAGGTCATGTTTTCAGGATTTCCCTTAGATGAAACGGCTGTGGTATTTTCTAAGGCAGTGAAACTGATTAAATCACCTGTGAAAAATAATGGAAAGCCTGAAAACATGACCTGTTGGGGAGCCCTGAGGACTGGAGTTGAGAAACACTGGTCTATCACATAAAATCCCAATAAAATACATTTACGTTTTTGATTGTAACATGACAAAATGTGAAAATTTCAATGGGTATGAATAGTTTTTCAAGGCCTTGTCTGTAACTCTAAACTGATGACCTTTAGGGGGCTTTTAAAGTGTCACCTATGGAAAATAGAGGGTACTAAAGTTTGTTGCCATTTCACGGGCGGACGCAAATTTAAGATTTGACATGTTGGGCAGCCATTTACTCATCTTTTATATTTTACCAAACAATTGGGTCATTTATTGTATTTAAGTGCCCTAAAATTTACTTTAGGGAAAATTTTACTGAAATGTTGAATTTCCTAGACCAGGGATATGCAATTAGCGGACCTCCAGCTGTTGCAAAACTACAAGTCCCATCATGCCTCTGCCTCTGGGTGTCATGCTTGTAGCTGTCAGAGTTTTGCTATGCCTCATGGGACTTGTAGTTCTGCAACAGCTGGAGGTCCGCTAATTGCATATCCCAGTCCTAGACCTTTGCGGTAATATCGCATGACATATAATTATTGGAACTACAACTATTTTATTCTCCAGGGTGTCTGCTTTCAGAAATAATGTAATGTTTTTGGGGCTTTATGTAATTTTCAGGCCTCAAATGATAAAAAAAAAAAAAAAAGGCAAAAATGGCTCTGGCAGCCAAAGGGTTAAAGGGATTTCCTCCACGTTAAAGATGAAGATGATGACAGACAGTCTGTGGCTGTGGTGTGAAGTACAGTATAGTCACAGGTGGGTCGGAGGGGCAGACATCTATAACATGGAGAATAATATGAGATCCAGCTGGGAATGGACTAAATGGGCTTATTGTTCACCTTAAACATTCTCTAAAAGCCGGGTGCTATCATTAGACTAGATAACGTTTCTAATTAGCGGAACAGAATCCGCTTTGTGCTGAGGTGAAAAAAATACAAAAAAAGAAAACAAATCATAGTAAATTTCTCATTAATAACAGCTGCCTGGACTCTACAGAAAAGCTGCTTGCCTTGTAAAATACCCAACACGTTCCCAACTCAAGAACAAGGCAGAATGCTTTCTGTCCCATGTCTTCAGTTCACACCAATGAACTGGGCTGGTGTGCTGAAAACAAAGGGAATGTTGCGTTTTATGCACAGGACAGCGCGGTCTGGTGCACTATAATGTGCCACAGTGTGCTGCTGTGCAAAGAATTGCATAGAAGATTTAGAAAGGCAAGCACTGCAATGCTTTAGAACAGGGGTCTTCAAACTATGGCCCTCCAGGTGTTCAGGAACTACAATTCCCATCATGCCTAGTCATGTCTGTGAATGTCAGAGTTTTACAATGCCTCATGGGATTTGTAGTTCCGCAACAGCTGGAGGGCCGTAGTTTGAGGATCCCTGCTTTAGAACAATGCATTGCAGTGTAGTTTTGTTTCGATTCATGAGTTACATAAATTTGTTTAATTCGTTTAATTCGTTTTCAGAATTCTTTTCGTTTATTCGTATTCAAATCAATTTTGAAAAGTTTTTGGAACAAATTTGAAAAGATTTTGAATCAATTTCGAAAAGTTTTCCAATTTTCAAAAATAATAAAATAAAATAGAACATAAAGGAATTGAATAGAATTTTAGTTAAATTTGTTTTAATTTGTTTAATTTGTTTTCAGAATTATTTTCGTTTAATCATTTTCAAATCGATTTGAAAAGTTTTCAAATCAATTTAGAATAGTTTTCGAATTCGAAAAGTTTTCAAATCCAAATAGTTTTCCAATTCAAATAGTTTTCCAATTTCCAAAAATAATAAAATATAATAGAAAATAAAGGAATTGAATAGAATTTCCCGATTCTATTTCTTTATTATTCTATTTCTTTATTTTCTTTTCTATTTTATTCTCTTTGGAAATTGTAAAAACTATTTGAATTCGAAAAGTTTTCGAATTCGAATTTAAAAACTATTCAAATTTGAAAAATATTCAAAAACAATTGGATTTCAAATTTCGTCCAAATTTTTTTTTCTTAGTTTTTTTCGGATTAGTTTAAATTCGGTACTATTCTAATGCAGAAATTCGGATACATCCGAATTTCCGAATAACGAAAATTTGTCCAAATTTTTATTTGTAACGAAATTAACTCCACATGTCTATTGCAGTGCACAACAATGTAAAATTACACAGCACACCGTGTTTCATTTGTTTAATTTGTTTTCAGAATTCTTTTCCTTTATTTTTTTTCGAATCGATTCGAAAAGTTTTCGAATCAATTTCGAATAGTTTTCGAATTCAAAAAGTTTTCCAATTCAAAAAGTTTTCCAATTCGAATAGTTTTCCAATTCAAATAGTTTTCCAATTCAAATAGTTTTCCAATTCAAATTGTTTTCCAATTCAAATAGTTTTCCAATTCAAATAGTTTTCCAATTCAAATAGTTTTCCAATTTCCAAAAATAATAAAATATAATAGAAAATAAAGGAATAGAATAGAATTATTTTTTATTCTATTCCTTTATTTTCTATTCTATTTTTTTCTCTTTGAAAATTGTAAAAACTATTCAAATTTGAAAAGTTTTTGAATTTGAATTTGAATTTGAAATACACATTGATAAGATTATTTATGTCAAGATGATCTCTCTTACATGCATGTTTTTTTCAGTGGGAATGTGGTGGTATGCAGTTCTGGCACCTCCAGCACTGAATGTATGTACAGGCAAGGGGTGCTGGAGGGTTTACTGATGCTGGCTGCTGAGAGGTCTATTGTCTCTGGGGAGAGGGTGTAGAAGTGTTGCTGGCAGAGGATCTATTGTTGCTGGTGTGGGATCTATTGTTGCTGGGGGGTCTTATGTTGACAGGGTTCTATTGTTGCTGGAGGTTCTATTGATGCCGGCTGCTCAGGGATCTGTTGTTGCTGGTGGGGTGTCTATTGTTGTTGGGGGACCTATTGTTGTGGGGGGGGGTCTATTGTTGTTGGGGCGCTATTGTTGCTAGGGTGTTTACTGTTGTGGGTGGGGGTCTATTGTTGCTGAAAGGGAATCTATTGTTGCTGTGGGGTCTTATATTGCTCTAGGGATCTATTGTTGCTGCCTTCTGGGGTATCTTCTATTGTTGGTGTGGATCTATTGTTGCTAGGGGGAATCTGTTGTTGCTGGTGGGGTGCCTTTTGCTGCTGGGTGGGTCTATTGTTCTTGGGTGTTCTATTGTTTCTTGAGGGATCTATTGTTTTGGGGGTTCTATTGTTGCTGGTGGGATTTACTGTTGCGGGGGGGGGTCTATTGTTGCTGGTGAAGGATCTACTATTGCTGGCTCGAAAACTATTTGAATTCGAAAACTAACTGTTCGGATTCGAAAACGTTTTGAATTTGAGAATTTGTTGAATTCGAAAACTATTCAAAAACTTTTCGAATCGATCCGTATTGGAATTCAATTTTTTTTAATCAATTTGAAAACGAATAAACAAAACAAATTCTGAAAACAAATTAAACGAATGAAACAAATTTATCTAAACTAATTTATGTTAATAACAAATCAAAACGAAACTAAACAATTTTTTTTCGTTCTGCGCATGTCTAATCTGGTCTCTGTTGTAGCATCACTTTGACCTCATTGATACCGATCACTGACATTCTAAAAGTGCATTTGACTTGCATTGTAAAAAAAACTCCATTAACCACTTGCCGACCGCCTCCTGTACTTATAGGTCGGCAGAATGGCACGTACAGGCACATCCACGTACCTGTACATTGCCCTTTAACTGCCTGACGTGTGGTCGCCTGCGCGCCGCTGGCGGCGTGCTCGCGACCCTGCCGCCTTCCCCGTGAGTCGGACCGCGGGTCCCGCGGACTCGATCACTGTGGGAATCCCCGCGATCGTCTCACGGTGGTATAGTGCGGGGAGATGCTTGTGTAAACAAGCATCTCCCCGCTCTGCCTAGTGACAATGACACGGATCTCGGCTCCGTGTACTCGGAGCGAAGATCGGTGTCATGTGTCACAGAGCCCATCCCCCCTACAGTAAGAAACACTATGCAGGGAACACTTAACCCCTACAGCGCTACCTAGTGGTTAACCCCTTCACTGCCAGTGTCATTTTTACAGTAACCAGTGCATTTTTATAGCACTGATCGCTATGGTCCCAAAAATGTGTCAAAAGTGTCCGATGTGTCCACCATAATGTCGCAGTCACGAAAAAAAATCACTGATCACCGCCATTACTAGTAAAAAAATAATAATTAATAAAAATGCCATAAAACTATCCCCTATTTTGTAAACGCTATAACTTTTGCGCAAACCAATCAAAAGCCGATTGCGAAGAATACGTATCGGCCTAAACTGAGGAAATTTTTTTTTATATATATATTTTTTGGGGATATTTATTATAGCAAAAAGTAAAAAAAATATTGAATTTTTTTCAAAATTGGCGCTCTATTTTTGTTTATAGCGCAAAAAATAAAAACCGCAGAGGTGATCAAATACCATCAAAAGAAAGCTCTATTTGTGGGAAAAAAAGGACGTCAATTTTGTTTGATAGCCACGTCGCACGACCGCGCAGTTGTCAGTTAAAGCGACGCAGTGCCGAATCGCAAAAAGGGGCCTGGTCTTTAACCAGCCAAAATGGTCCGGGGCTTAAGTGGTTAAACTCATAAAGGTGGCATTCCTATGGGGAACAAGTTTAAAATATCCTTTGAGTCAGTGTGCAGAGTGATGGAGAAAGTCCTGGAACATCCAGCAGTCTGTGATGGAATGCTGAAGTTACAGAAAACATCCATTTTCTCACCAGTTTTGGAAAGCGGTGCCCGTGAGTGGGAGATGTGCAATCTTTAATACACGCACAAGTTTAATGATGAAGGATTGGGTGTAACTTTGGCCTTGCTTACAAACTGGCCCACTTGAGTCTCGCACACGTCCCACCGGGGGGGGGGGGGGAATCTGTGGTTTGAAACAAAATCATGCATTTAATTTTACTCACACAAGTGATTCAACTTGGCATTCCAAGAAAGGATTAAAACGAAAATGTTCATCATGATTAGTGACCCCTCGCCACGCTATATGGTTTTTTTTGGACCGCAAAAATGCAAATTCCAATAAAAATCCTGATTTATGGCTTGCAATCTTACAGGTATGGAGGAAAGAACTTTCTTCCAAAGTTCTCCAATGAAATAGTGACCTAATTGTATTGGCACCGTCGTTAAAAAAAAAAAAAAAAAAATACTTAGAGCGCTCAAAAGAGTTTAAAAGCACAATATGCTTTCTGTTTTACAAAAGTATTTTTTTTTACATTTATAATATTATTCGCTGTTAAAGGGGATCTATGGCCAGCATAAAAGTTTTTAATATAGACACATTAAAGCTAAACTCCAGACACACATTAATGCAGCTCTACATTCATTGATATTTTATTAAATATAACTTTTTTAAATGCAAGTACTTTAAGTCCTTAACCATTTAAGCCCCGGACCAATATGCAGCATAAAGACCAGGCCCCTTTTTGCGATTCGGCACTGCGTCGATTTAACTGACAATTGCACGGTCGTGCGACGTGGCTCCCAAACAAAATTGACGTCCTTTTTTTCCCACATATAGAGATTTCTTTTAGTGGTATTTGATCACCTCTGCGGTTTTTATTTTTTGCGCTATAAACAAAAATAGAGCGACAATTTGGAAAAAAATGCAATATTTTTTACTTTTTGCTATAATAAATATCCCAAAAAACATATAAAAAAACATTTTTTTTCCTCACTTTAGGCCGATACGTATTCTTCTACATATTTATGGTAAAAAAAAATCGCAATTGCCGTTTATTGATTGGTTTGCGCAAAAGTTATAGCGTTTTACAAAATAGGGGATAGTTTTATGGCATTTTTATAATTTTTTTTTTTTTTACTGATAATGGCGGCGATCAGCGATTTTTTTCATGACTGCGACATTATGGCGGACACATCGGACACTTTTGACACATTTTTGGGACCATTGTCATTTTTACAGCAATCAGTGCTATAAAAATGCACTGATTACTGTGTAAATGACACTGGCAGTGAAGGGGTTAACCACTAGGGGCGCTGAAGGGGTTAAGTGTGCCTAAGGGCGTGATTACTACTGTGTGGGGGCGTGGCTACGAGTGACACGTCACGGATCTCCGCTCTGATTACACAGAGCGGAGATCGGTGACATTGTCAGCAGGGGAGCGGGGAGATGTTGTGTTTACACTAACATCTCCCCGCTCCATCCCTCCGTGAGACGATCGGGGGATCCCCGCAGCGATCGAGTCCGCGGGGACCTGCGGTCTGACTCACGGGGAAGGTAGCGGGGTCGCGAGCGAGCCGCGGGTGGTGTGCGCGCGACCCCCACGTCGGGCAGTTAAAGGCGACGTACAGGTACGTTGATGTGCCTGTCCGTGCCATTCTGCCGACGTATATCTACTGGAGGCCGTCGTTAAGTGGTTAAAGTGGTTGTAAACCTCAGACATGAAATATGAACAAAGCATATCCCTCTATAGTGTGTTTTTGTCTTAATTAAGCGCATTAAGGGGTTAATTTACTAAAGGCAAATAGACTGTGCACTCTGCAAGTGCAGTTGCTCCAGAGCTTAGTAAGCGAGGTAAGGCTTCACTTTGCAAAGATTACCCAAACACATGCAAGGACAATAAAAAAAATAGAATTTTTGCTTGCACATGATTGGATGATGGAAGTCAGCAGAGCTTCTGCTCATTTACTAAGCTCTGGAGCAACTGCACTTTACAGAGTGCACCTTCTATTTGCCTTTAATAAATCAACCCCTATGGGGTTGATTTACTAAAGACGAATAGAATGTGCACTTTACAGAGTGCAGTTTCTCCACAGCTTAGTAAATGAGGAAAGTGTCACTTTGTAAAGAATACCCAATCACATGCAAGGGAAAAAAAAAAAATAGCACTTTTGCTTGCACATGATTGGATGATGGAAGTCCGCAGAGCTTCTGCTCATTTACTAAGCTCTGGAGCAACTGCTCTTTCAAAGTGCAACTACACTAAGGGGTTGATTTACTAAAGGTAGAAAGACTGTGCACTTTGCAGTTGCTCCAGAGTTTAGTAAATGGGCAGAAGCTCTGCTGACTTCCATCATCCAATCATGTGAAAGAAAAAGTGCTGTTTTTTTTTAATTTCCTTGCATGTGATTGGGTACTCTTTGCAAAGTGAAGCTTCTGCTCATTTACCAAGCTCTGGAGCAACTGCACTTTACAAAGTGCACAGTCTATTTGCCTTTAGTAAAGCAACCCCCAAGAGAAAAATGGTCGACAGCCTCAGCTCTGTTCCTGTGTGCTGTGTGAAGGAGGGTGCCTCCCTTCCCTCCAATCAGCTCTCAGAGCTTTCCACCCCGTGCTCTGCAGAGAGTGACTTAAGCTCTCCACAAAACACATTTCACTATGCTTCAAATGGGGTTGATTTACTAAAGGCAAATATACTGTGCACTTTGCAAAGTGCAGGTGCTCCAGAGATTAGTAAATGAGGTAAAAGTCCACTTTGCAAAGAATACCCAATCACATGCAAGGAAAATAAAAAAACTGCATTTTTGCTTGCACATAATTGGATGATGGAAGTTAGCAGAGCTTCTGCTCATTTACTAAGCTCTGGAGCAACTGCACCTACAAAGTTCACAGTGTATTTGCCTTTAGTAAATCAACCCCAGTAGGTGACCGGTACAACTCCCTCCCCAGCCCCCCTTATACTTACCTAAGCCTGATCTTGATCCAGCACTGTGCACAAGAGCAGCAGCTATTTCCGCTCTCTCCCTCCTTATAGGCTCAGAGACAGCAGTGGGAGCCACTGGCTCAATCACAGCCAGTGAGGAGGGAGCTGGGGTGGGGCTAAGTCACGCTTTGTTTGTCTAAGGACACACCAAGAATGGTTTGGGAGTGTTACCCGTAAGGTATATTTAAGATTTAATATCTCTCAGATATGATTTGGTTAATGAGAGCTCTTTGACCATGAGTGAAAGCTTTAACACAATAACAAAAATGTATTGGTAAATAGTAAGGAAGTGTAAACTAATACACAGCAATCTATCTATAGCCTATATAAAGGAAGAAAATCTTAGGTTAAAATAACAGAATACAAAGTATAATACTCAAAACAATAATCTACAAAACAACAGGACAGAAAAGTACTAAGACAAACATTTAAAGTGGTTGTAAACCCACTCTGACAACTTGCACCTACAGGTAAGCCTAGATTAAGGCTTACCCGTAGGTGCAAGAAATATCTCCTTAACCTACACGGTATTTGCAGAAAACACTGCACTGATGTCTACGGCACATGCACGTCGTAGACAACGGCGCAGGCACACTGAGCGTCCCGGTTTTATGAATGGGACATGCTGGGATTATGCTGTCCCGCGCGCATGCGCGGGATCGTGCCGGTCCCGTGCACATGCGCGGGAGTGACGTCATCGCCGCTCTGGCCAGTCACAGCGCCGGAGCGGCGATACACGGAAGGGACTCGAAGGCGAGATGGCGGCGGAGGGGAACGAGGAGCGATTCGGGGGCTTCTATCTCAGGCAAGTCATTCATAATGAGCTAGTATGCCATGCATACTAGCTCATTATGCCTTTCTCTTGCAGGGTTTACTTCCTCTTTAAGTACAAGTAGAAGGGAGATTTCCCATAGTTACCATTCTCACAAAGGTTCCATTCTGGTGGCTGCTCTACCATAGAATGTGTGCTCTCCCCTCCCATCTAGTCTGTTTATATCACTACAGGCTGATGCCCCATTGGTTGGCGTGGCGTGGCTCTGATTGGTGGGCCTCCCTATTCCTGGTTAAGGATTGGCTACATCTCCAATCCCTATACTTTGCATAAGACAGCCCCCTTTAATGCAAATCCTTGGCACAGACTATTCTGAGTGGGAGATTTAACTTGACCTTTTTTAGGGAAGTGAAGTATTGATGACGGGCTGGCCACCTTCATTGCATAAACCAAAAGGAGGGATCCTTATGCCGCGTACACACGATCACTTTTCTCGTTGGCAAAAAATATTTTTTTTTCTCTTGGACGAGAAAAACGCCCGTGTGTGGGCTTTCCAGCATTTTTCCCGACGAGAAAAACTACAAGAATCACAACGAGAAAAATTAGAACATGCTCTAATTTTTCTCGTCGCGAATCGCGGCATTTTTTTCCGCGGCAGATTTCCCATAGGGAAGCACTGCTAGGGAGCCTACACACGGCCGGTTTTCTCGACCAAGAGAAAACCTGTCATGAAAACCGGCCGTGTGTAGGGGACCAAGCCGGTCCTCGTTTTTCCCGTCGGGTTTCACGGCGGTGTTTTCACATTTGTAGAACAAAGAGGTTTGGGTCCCATTGTTTAGATACACAAGCCTAGGCACCGAATCGTCTGTATAACATGGCCTTCTGGGAAGCTATGTTACACACCTACCTAGATACAAATCTAAATGAAATATATTTATAATTACAATTATTTTACAGCTATTAATGGAGATTTCACATAAACTCATAAGGCAACAGCAGCGAGCTCACACAAGTGCCCCCATTGCAAGTGGCTTGCTATGTTGAGCACTTGGCAGGGGGAGGAGCCAGGAATACCGGTGGGGAACCTTAGAAGAAGAGGATTGAGGCTGCTCTGTACAAAACCACTGCACAGAGCAGGTACATATGATATATTTGTTATTTTCTTTAATAACTTATGGTTAAAAAATTATGGGGTTTACTTACGGACCGCCTGCCACAGAAATACGTCGCTAATTTGAAGAGGAATACCATTGTTATGGTAGCAGCTAGCTACCATAACCCCGGTATCCTCTTCTTCAGCGGGCAGTCCTCTTTCAGATAAAAATGGTCTCTGTGGCGGATACGCCGCAAGATTACTTTTATCGGCAGCGGGAGAGGGACCCCCCTCCCGCCGCTCTCCGGTGCCCTCAGACGCTTGCCGGAGACTTCAGCAATGACGGAGGCGATCGGTTGTTGTCCCTGCCTGGGTATGGAGACGAGTGAGGGGTAGATGGCCCCCACCCATCTCCATATCATTGCAGAGCAGAAGCAATGTCAAAATGTCACTTCCGCCCAATGCTCTTAAAGGGACATTTTTTAATATTTATTTTTTTATATTACAAAATTAATTTTATTTATTTTTTATTGCATTTAAGTGTAAATATGAGATCTGAGGTCTTTTTTTTTACCCCAGATCTCATATTTAAGAGGTCCTGTCATGCTTTTTTCTGTTACAACGGACATTTACATTCCTTGTAATAGGATCAAAAGTGACTCAAATTTTTTTTTCTTTTTTAAACAGTGTAAAAAAAAAAAATTTAAGTAAAATAAATAAGAAAAAAAAACTTTTTTTAAAGTGCCCCGTCCCGACGAGCTCGCGCGCAGAAGCGAACGCATATGTGAGCAGCACCCACATATGGAAACAGTATTCAAACCACATATGTGAGGTATTGCCACGATCGTCAGAGTGAGAACAATTCTAGCCCTAGACCTCCTCTGTAACTCAAAACATTCAACCGGTAGAATTTTTTTAAACGTCACCTATGGAGATTTTTAAAGGGTTAAAGTTTGTCGCCATTCCATGAGCGGGCGCAACTTTTATGCGTGACATGTTGGGTATCAATTTACTCGGCGTAACATTATCTTTTACAATATAAAAAACAATTGGGCTAACTTTACTGTTGTCTTATTTTTTAATTCAAACATGTGTTTTTTTTATTTATTTTTTTAAAAGTGCGCTTGTAAGACCTCTGTGAAAATACGGTGTGACAAAAAGTATTGCAACGACTGACATTTTATTCTCTAGGGTGTTAGAAAAAAATATATATAATGTTTGGGGGTTCTAAGTAATTTTCTAGCAAAAAAAATGTTTTTAACTTGTAAATACCAAATCCCAGAAAGAGGCTCAGTCCTTAAGTAGTTAACATACATTGGAGAAGCCCAGCTTCAAGATCTTTAACCCTTTTGTTTTAGGACAGTGTTAAAATCTCTATTTAAATATTTTTTTTTATTATTTCTCAAGTAGCAAAAAGAGATACAACATCGTGAAACATTATATGATGTCTTACAATACATAAAACTATTATTGCTTTACCTTCCCTCCCTCCCCCTCCCTCCCAACCCGCACCCACCCCCCTCCCCCATACCACCCAATCATTTGTTATGCGTGTACTTCCATTGATTGCAAAGCTTCAGAGGGGAAAGGGAGAAAAACACCCCTAGGGGCGAAGAGTAGTACAAAAAAGAAAAACGTCTGGGGTCCCATAGGGAAGAGGAGTAGAAGCGGGGGGATGGCGGGATCGAAGGAGAAGCTCTCATCCGCTCACCACCATCCCCTTATAGGGGACACCCCATCTCGTCCAGCCAAGGCTTTCACATCCTCTCAAACTTCCTGTAATTACCACGCCTGATAAATTCCACTGTCTCACTCCAAACTATTGAGTTGATGGTCTTAACCCAATTTTTCACAGTCGGTGGGGTCTGTGCCTACCATTTCTGTGCGAATAATTTCCTCGCCTGGAATAGGCATCTCAGCACTACTTCAGTAGTGCCGGTCGGGACTCTACATTCCTCCATACTCCCTAGTAGGCATGTCTTGGCCGCCGGTTCTAATGTGGTCCTGAAGATTTTATTTATCCTATCTATTATCTCCACCCAATATCTAAATAGCTTTGGGCACTTCCACACCATATGAATAAAATCTCCTGTCGCCTTGCACCTGGGGCACTCATCATTTTGTCTCCACCCAAGTTTAAACATTTTTTTAGGGGTAGAGTAGACTCTGTGTATCAAGAACAAGTGGGATACTTTCTGTGAGGGGGAAATCGAGACCAATGCTCCTTGTTCTAAGATCTTGTCCCATTGTTCCGTAGTCATTGCCCCCACGTGTTAAAATCTAGTTTTCAACTGATAATGAGATCTGCCAGCACACTAATATTAAATGAGGGGAATAAAGGGAAGTGGGACTTTTCACAAGGTTTAGACCGGGTAAGGCCCTGTACCTCCATCCCTATCATATTGGAAAAAGAAGGAGCAAAGAAGAGGCCGGTAGGGCAGCAAAAATGCACCAAGGGAAAAAAGGGTGGGACTTTAATTGAAGCCCATGGTAACAAAGGAGAACAAATATGGTGGATATAAAATATTTAATAGTACATATTGACATGTTACAATACATGGGTTACATAAACAATACAACAATTGCACACTGGCGGATGCCAGTACCTAACACGGTAATGCACAGGTGGCAACATGTCTGTAAACAATGTAGGGAATTGCACACTGTCAAATGCCAGCTCCTGACACGGTAATGCCAGGCGGCAACATGACCAAAACAATGTACACATGATAAATTAAAGGGTACACCTGTGTTCGTTAATTGGATATAAATTTAGAACATATACAATCTGCATGGTCTAACATTGACTAATCCCTGTAGATATAGGTTGGCACATAACATGGTAAACAGGTAGCTCTACGCGTTTCTCTGCATAAAGCCGCTCTTCAGGAGCATGTATATGAAGTTTCTGCAATAAAAGAATAGATTGCTAAGTAAACTGGCTTATGTCAGTATAAAGATTGATGGGTGCAGTTAAGCAGCCACCCCAAGGTGAAAAAGTATCACTTACATATATATGTGCAATAAATGGCACACCAGCAGGGACTGTGGACCACTCAAAGGGGGTCGGTATCGGGAGCTGAGGGGGGGTTTTCAGCGGAGGCGCCCACCACGAACAGCGCCCCAGGCGGATCCGGGGACAGCGAGCACTCCTGGGGGGGGGGGGGACATGAAAGATATGCAGTGAGTGTAAGTGTAATAGAAACTATACTGAATGATTAAAGTGAGTGAAAGCAATGAAATAAATAGAGTGTCAAAGTGCAGCAGTGGAGAGAAAAGAGTGTGGAAGGGGGTGTTGGTAGAGTAGGGTTAAAGTCCCACCCTTTTTCCCCTTGGTGCATTTTTGCTGCCCTACCGGCCTCTTCTTTGCTCCTTCTTTTTTCAATATGCCAGCACACTAAGACATGGTTAATTTTGGTAATCATTAACTTGCCAGCCCCCTCTACATAGCAGAGGAAAACTTTTTGGTTTTGGAGTTTTCCCAAAAAGAGCAAGTAAAATGTATGCATTTTTTTAAGTTATGCTATTTGAATGAAAATATCTAACAAATATAAGAAAGGGGTTATCCCAATTTGGCGACAAAAGTAGAAATACACTTTAAAATGATGAATCCATTTACAGAATGTGCCAAGGACATCCAGACGTCCGTCAATGCTTAGGACGTGGAATTAAAAAGAGAAGAGGTGGCTATCTGGAGCCGTCTGTGACCTATCACCTGAAGAAAGAGTTAAGTGTCGTCTCCTAATTGGCATAAAGTTTTCAAAGTTTAAAATTACACCCTGACTGCAGCGCACAGACATGAGAAATTATAGAGCAGACACTGTCCAGGACAACATGTAATTTTGAACGTGCTAAAGAATGTACACCACATCGCGTTGTTACTGAAGGGCTTCTTGAAATGTGTATTTTGCATAGAAAGGATGTAATTATCCACTCCTGGGCAAATGTTTGCATTGAGTCCAAATCAATATTTACTGTTCTTTTCTTGCGTTTTACAAAACAACAGTGCAACTTTCCACATTTAATGAGAATTTTACTAATTCTGCCAGAAATGCCCACTTTTATGTCTTTTTAACCACGATGGATCTGAGGAAAGATATTCCTACTGAATGTACAACAGTTAAAAGAAAAGTTATAACAAAAAAAAAAAAACAGGTGTTTAATACACTTTGGGGTTATTTATTAAAGCTGGAGAGTGCAAAATCTGGTGCAGCTGTGCATAGAAACCAATCAGCTTCCAGGTTTTATTGCCAAAGCTTAATTGAACAAGCTGAAGTTAGAAGCTGATTGGCTACCATGCACATCTGTACCAGATTCTAAGTGCACCAGTTTTAGTAAATTTACCCCATTGGGGAAGTTAGCAAGTTTTATCACACACTCCAACCTGCTTCTTTTCTGGAGGTATAACACACACTGGGGTTGATTTACTAAAGGCAAATAGACTGTGCACTTTGAAAAGTGCAGTTGCTCTCTGCACAAGCGCAGTTGCTCCAGAGCTTTGTAAATTAGGTAACACTTCAATTTGCAAAGATTACCCAAAGATTACCCAATCACATGCAAGGAAAATAAAGAAAATGCATTTTTGCTTGCACATGATTGGATGATGGAAGTCAGCAGAGCTTCTGCTCATTTGCTAAGCTCTGGAGCAACTGCACTTTTCAAAGTGCACAGTCTATTTGCCTTTAGTAAACCAATCCCATTCTTCAATCCCATTCTTCTCATAGGGGCTGCTGACTTTTTTTTTTCAAAATGATACCAAAATGGGGGAGAGGGGAGTAAGAGATGTTCTATCGACAGGACTAGTTCAAAAAGCAGACCCTTATTTTAGATGAGAGTCTGGTTCAGACCTTATCAAATTTAAAAAACATTTTAAAACAACAGAGCCCCATGAAAAAAAATGTGGATCCCCCCCCCCAAATTTACACCAGACCCTTATCCGATCATGCATCCTGGTGGGTCAGGAAAGAAAGAGAACAGGGAGCAGAGAACAAGTTTTCTCCCTGAACCATATTAGGCCATATAACTTCAACTAGGGAGAGTATCTTACAAGGGAAGCCCCAAGTCAAAGCACCTTGTCCCCATGTTGACAGGGACCAAGGCCTCTTCCCCTAGTCAAGGTGGTTTTGGGAGTCAGTGGGGGGAGAGGGTTATCATAGTCTGGAAGCTCCCTTTAAGATAAAGGGGCTCATTTAGCAGTAATATCGCTGCTAAATACACTATATTACCAAAAGTATTGGGGCACCTGCTTTTACAAGTACATGAACTTTAATGGCACCCCAGTTTTAGTCCATAGGGTTCAATATTGAGTTGGCCCGCCCTTTGCAGCTTTAACAGCTTCAACTCTTCTGGGAAGTCTGTCCACAAGGTTTAGGAGTGTGTCTATTGAAATATTTGACCATTCTTCCAGAAGGGCATTTGTGAGGTCTGGGATGATTGGGGGTATTTGTGCTAGAAAGGGAAATTTGAGGGGGCAGGATGAGTGCTAAGAGGGGGAGTGGGAGAGAAAATTTGTGCTGGGAGGGGGGATTTGGGGTGGGGAGAAGAGGATATGTACCTAGAGGGGAAATTTGAGAGGTCAAGGATTTGTACTAGGAGTGATTTTGTTTATTGGAGGGGTGTTGGGAGGGTGGCTGGGGGATTTGATTTGTGCTAGGAGGGAGTATTTGGGAGGTTTGTGCTAGAGGAGGTGATATGGTAGAGGGGGGAAGGATTTGTGCTAGGAGGGTTTTTTTTGGGGGGGATGGGGGTGTTGAGCTAAAAGGGTATTTGTGCTAGGTGGGGAAATTTGAGGAAATTTTAAGGTGGTAGATGATTTGCGCTTGGAGTGATTTTATTTACGGGGGAGATTTATGCTGGGGGGATTTGGGGAGAGAGAAGATTTGAGCAGGGGGATGGGAGGGCAAAGATTTGTCCTGGGGGGTGGGGGAATGTGTGCTTAGAGGCAAGCATGTGGATTAGAGTTCTTTTTTTTGGGGGGGGGGAGTTTAGCTGACACATAACACTCATAGGTCTTGGGGGGAGGGGGGCGCAGTTTGGCACATTCACCCTCGGCTCTAGATGACCTTGCCCTGGCTTTGGTAGTCTCAGTTCTTTTGAGGATGGGGTATCTTCTCCTTCATGGCTTCCTCCCCTGACCATCCGTTATCGGTTGTGTATAATTTTCCATTTCAGAGGTTCCTATACTTTATAACTCCACAGTTTGCCTTTTAATTTATTTTCTACAATTTAGTGACGTACAATTCTCCCAGTTGGAGCCTGTTTCTTGCATGCTCAACCTAGACTCTGTTCCTTCCCCGGAAAGCTTGTAATTCACTCATCCTGGCTGTGTATAGACTTCCTATAGATACAAATTTAGATCTTAGCATGCATGTATGGGAAAAGCAAAGCCCACAGGAGAATTTTAGAAATGAGGGTGTGCAGTGCCAAGGTGGCCATACAGCAAAACTCTTGGCAGAGCCAAGACCGGAAAATGTGAGCTGAGGTAGGGTATACGTACCTAATAAGGGTAAGATACACGTATCTTTTAACTGTCCATATCTTAACAAATATTACCCAGATAGGCTAATACCAATCTCGAGTACCCAGATAACCAGTGAAGAAGCATTAGAAAAAAAATCTATTTATGAAACAGCAAGCAAGTGAAAGAATTACTTTTAAGTGGAGGTTACAAAGATAACTCAAAGGGGTTGAATTACTAAAACCGGAAAGTGCAAAATCTGGGCAGGCTGTGCGTGGCACCGGCTGGTTTCTGTGCACAGCTGCACCAGATTTTGCACTCTCCAGTTTTAGTAAATCAACCCCAAAATGTGTTAATAATAATACACAATACTTTCCCTGCACATTTGAAGGTCAGTCTGTTTTAATAAAACGTTCCAGTATTTCTGCTTCTGAACTAGACCTGGGTTTTACTTTATAATATGTACAAAAAAAAAAAAAAAGAATAATAACTTTTCCCCATACGACTTTTGCATAACAATATAACAGATTAATATCTACAGGTGCTACAATTCATTGATGACTAACACCTACGATTCTGGACGTCTCTGAGCACTGCTGGGTTATTCCCAGGGACATCGTCAGTCTGTGGTCACCTCTTTACCCAACAACTCCATAGCGGAAATTGCTTGTTACGCTATTACGTGCTGAAATTAAGATTTTCTATTACTGTGTTCATTGATAGATTTCCACTAACATCATTTTTATTTATGATTTGTAGAGAGTGCTAACCTGACCCCAAAAAATTTAATTTCAGAGTAAGGGGACTAAGCAGTTTGGTGGTGAAATGTTGCTGACCAATGTGTGTTGCACTCTACTGGAGAGTGAGTTGGTGTTCTATTTACAATAAATGGCACACTGCACACAGAACAGGTGATTTGCCAAATATTGTGGCATTGTGTATTAGTGTATGTGTTTTAGCATGTATTACCCCAACACACAAGTGTGAATGGTTCCTTAAAGTAGAACTATAGGCAAAACGTTTTTTTTTCATTTTGGATAGAGTAAGGAAGAGTTATAACCCCTGTCAGATTTTTCACTATCTGTTTCCCATTGCAGAGATTTTCCTTCACTTCCTGTCCCATAGTCAAACAGGAAGTGAGAGGAAATTCATGCAAATTAAGGGAATTCCTTGGGGACCCCCAGTTTACCAGAACTAGTGTCCCCATTGGAAGATTTCCCCTCTATTACTTTTTTGGGCACAACACAAATTTTTTACCTAAGGATTGGTTTAGAGTCCTCTCATATTTTTTGTCCCATTGGGGATATTTTCACTCTCTTCCTGTCGTAGGGCAGCTGTTTTTAGATTTCGATTCACTTTTAGCCTCTGTGACAATAGTCAAATAGGCCCATAAGTGTGCGCAGCCTATTGCATTAGGGTGTGAACCCTAAAGCTCAAACACACATGTGTGTGTGTGTCTACATATTTATGGCTCCTGCACATAAATCTCTCTGCCAGCACAGTGAAAGAGAAGTGTGTAAGCACTTTTCTTTTGGCAGAGCTGGTGAGAGGGAGATCTTTCCCATTTTCCTGCCGGCACACAGAGTGATAATACTAATGCACACGGGGTGATTAAGGTGTGCCCAGGCACACTCGGCATACCCTGTGATCCATGAAGTGGGATCCGTTTGCTTAATGGGGGATCTCTCCGCTGATCCCTGCTGAGCCGGGTGGATGACAGGTACTGCTCAGCATAGCAGAGCGGACACGGATACAGCCTGCTCTTTTCTATGGAGCATTTTCATGGAAACGGACCACATGGCCCTTTCCATCTGATGCCATCTGATCCAATCCACCAAATGGATGGGGAACAGGTCCCCCATCCATCTGTCATTGGTGGACAGGATCAGATAGTTTAGTGGTGAGTGCATGTGTCTGCTGACATCCCACGCTCCATAGAAGACACTGGAGGGTCTGATTAGGTCGGCCTGAAAAAACTGACAGGTGGACCTGATCGGATCGCCTGTGTGAAAGGGGCCCTAGAAATTCCAGCACGGACACAGATAACAATAAAAACCTAAAAAGAGTTTTTGACACTTCCCAAATCTATCCCCAAAAAATCAAAAGATTGAGTTTTAGACATGTATATATAAAGGAATTATGCAATCCTAAATCACATAAAATATATAAAACAAGGGAAATCTCAAAAGTGATATTAATCAAACAACCAGTGAGAAAAAAATAAAAAAAATAATCAAAAATTGAAGTTGTTTTAAAGTCCCAAAGACATAACAAAAATGAAATAGTAGTGAGTGTCCATATATAATTCAAATTCAGCGCATAGATGTCTGCAATATTCAATAGTAGATACTTTTACATCCCACCGGAGAAAGCTAGAAACAGATGATGGCCTCTTACCGGACAAGATGGACCCCAGATTATAATGATCAAACACGCTTGGTTAACACAATGATCACCTGCGATGCTCCACTCGGTCAGCTCCAATGTTAATGACTCTCCTCCACCGGAAGAACAAAGAATAATTGAACAATTCCAAAACTTCCAACCAATCTGCTTTATTACTCTCCAGTATATGTGAAAATTCAAAGAAGAGGAAACTTCATAGTGCAGTATAAATAGTTATTTTTATTCCAAGTGTAGCAAGGTGTCACTTTTGCACGTAACTTATGGACGACAGTTTGTGCCTAATAAGAACTTGGCTCCCTCTGGTGCCCGTTTATGCTAGACTATTAAAAGTTGTTTGGGTCAGTTATTCATGGATAAAGCATTATGGGTAACGTGGAATCATAGACAGAGACTCTATTGGCGTGGATAGAAATGAAACTACATTACCCACAAGACCACTATGCCGCCAAAGTTTTTGGCGCCACACACAGCCTGCTGGGGGAACTTATTTAAGGCAAGGCGGGGCTCTTGTACGGCCTCTTGGGACGCCATCTTCAAACAGGCAAGAGGCCTGCAGCGAGCGTGCTTAGGCCGGAGAAGCCTTTGCCTAAAGTGACAGAAACCGGATCGCCAGTCGGAGGGATTCCTGCCACGGCCCTGCTGATCGGACCAGGGAGAGGGGCCGCTCTACATTCCAAGGCATCCAGAGTCACCTTTCCACCAACACCTCATGAGCGGCTGGGCGGAGGACCAGGGACCGCGACTTGCCCAGGAGCCGAGAACCAAGAGGGTCCGGACGGAGCACACCAGCGAGGCGAGGCCTCATGTGGTGAGAGGGCACCTGCCCACCAGCATAACTAACTGGGTTGCAGGAAGGTGACTTCCATAGTTTACTTGTACTTGCTGACAGCTACAGTGCTTTAAGAGGAGACATGCTACACTCGGGAGTGATCTAGGGCTTTGTGAGGATCAGCACTCTACTTGCCCTTATACTGCACAGTTTAAGTGTTCATTCTTTCTTCACCTTGTTTGTTGGATTACAAATACTCAAGTGCACCAACAAAAGCTAGCCGAAGATTACTGGAAACTTGTAGGAACCATCATCAGTTTAGTTCACTGCTTAGGTTGATACGGCGGGACACGCACCAGCTGAGCTGCCCACAAGGGGGAGCCAGATAGCTTATTGAACTTATACGTGTAGGCAAACCGTTTGCAATTGTTTTATTGTCATTGTGCTTTTTCAGTGAGCTGGGTTGGACTTGGTGGAGAAGTACCCCACTGCGGATATCATTACAGTGGGAGATTCCTCCACCGTGCACTTCCTTAGGTCTAACCTTAAGTTAAGTAAATTGGGTCTCCTATTTTATAGTGAAAACCTGGAACTGTTGTGTATATGTATGTCGGTTGACTCTCACAGTGACCTGTTTGAGTCAAATGTTACATGTGTAATCTCTATTCCAATTTCTTTACCAAGTAAACATATTACCTTTTGGCTGAACTACATCTTGTGTGGGACTCTGTCTTTTGCAGCTATGTGGCAGGCAAACCACAATAAGGTAACAATATTTAATTACATTTATTGTTGTGTGGTACCATTGTGCCCCCCTATAGCCTCTTAGAGACCCACAATCACACTATTGTCATCATTGTCCAGTTGTGCCCAGGGGGAATCGAGCCAAATTACAGGGGTTGATAGGCAGAGTACAGGCCCAAATCTAAACCAGCAGCTCCTACGGGGGAAGTGCTACACAAGTATTGCACATGAACAACAAAGAAATCCATACAAACACAGCCGCAAGTTTTCAAACTACAAGGCTGGTGCGTTGTGACGTCACGGAAAGTCTCTCCAGCCGACGCGTTTCCCTGTAGGAAACATCTACTGGGAATGGAGATCAGGCGGACCAGATCGGATCGCCTGTGTGAAACGGGCCATAGAAATTCCAACATGGACACAGATGACAATAAAAAACTGACAAGAGTTTTTGACACTTCCCAACAAAAAAATCAAAAGGTTGAGTTTTAGATATACTTTAAAGTGGTTGTAAACCCTTACATATACGTAGTGAAGTGATTGGCCTCAGGTGATACACAGAGATGAACAAAATCCTCCTACATAAGTTGTACCTGTATTCTCTTCCCTTCATCCGACCTGAATTTATACAGCTTGTCTGAGCTGTCAGAAAAAAGGGTGCAGACAGCTAAAAGTTACACTCTGCAGAGCTCACTGAGGAGAGGTCTGAGATGTGATTGGAGGAAAAGGACACACTCCCTTCACACAGCACACAGGAACAGAGCTGAGGGTGTCAATCAGCTGGAGATCCCTCCCCTGTCACCTATTTTTTCATGGTGTCAGGAAAACTTGTCAGAAGTGATTCATGCTGATAGCAGAGGAGTGAAGCAGCAGACAGAAATTATTCTTAGTGGTCTTCATTGAGACAAGTACACACTATAGAGTAATATGCTTTATTCATATATCATGTCTGAGGGATAAAACCACTTTAAGCTACAAATATGAAGACACGGGGATGTAGCCTTTAAGATGGTTCTAATCAACCTAAACGAATGCTCCTGTTAACTTTTCCTGAATATTAATTTGGCTTGTATCTCGCACTGACACAATGGAAAATGGTAATGTACATTCTACATGAGAAATAAAACGCTTTTATTCCTCCCATGGAAAAACAGAACACTGTGTAATTCCTGTTAAATATGTATGAAAATGTACCTCACCTTATTCTTGACACCACTTCAAGATTTGTAATATTAAGTATGTATGCATCAGAGCCAAGATTTCAATGCTCCACCTCACTCTTTGGCACCAGGCTTTTGAGTTGTTGCCACTGTGAGTTCGACATAAATTATCAGTCAGATGACTCATCAGAAAAACAGCACATAGTCAACACATAGTCAACTGTGTGTAACCCCTTGGTCAAGCCAAACACGGGGGCATGCTTGCATGTGTTTGTGTTTCAAAACAAGACAGCAAAGTTTATGTAAGGTCTTCAACTGGGCGTAATGAAAGAAAAAAAAAAAACATCTAAATGACATTTAAAGATACTAAATTAAAATATAAACCAATTTAACCAAGCTCGATGGATTTCTTTTAGGGCTGTGGAAATTAACTATTAATTCCTCGATTAATCGCCGGCTTCCGGGTCGTCAGGGAGTTCCGTCGGAGATCCGGTGACGTCACGGACACCGGCGGGGCTTGCCGTGTCCATCTGAAGGGCTCCTTTGCTGTGCCTTCATATCTGCATGCCGGAGGGACCTTACTATCTGCCACACGCAAGGGCTGTTACACTTCCCTCTATCACTTCCCTCTATCAACCTGGGATTCTACAGCCATCCACTGGGAGTTGTGATAGTTCCCTTCACGGGACATCTACATGCCGACGGACTGATGTTAGCCCCTCCTCATCTGGATTCAGCAGTGGTATCGTTGTACACATTTTTATACCAGTATCATACTTAGCTACATGTTTTTATGACTGCTTTTGCTATTGTTTGGTATTACTCGCTCCATTTTTACAGTTTATGTAGCTACATCGATTTTATCTCCAGTGCAATATTTATTTTGTTACCTACTTGAAGACTATAAAAGTTTTAATTCTATTCCCATCGAGTGCTGCCTTTGTGTGTTTTTTGTATCCTGCTATCCATTTTTCCAGTGGTTGGGAGCTGCACTGGGAATCGGCCTGCAAGGAGATCAGCTAAAAGTAGTTGGATCTGTATGTGCGTTATAATTAATCGAAATTAGTTGATTAATCAATAAAAAAAATAATCGATTAATCGAACACGAAAATTTTAATCAGTAACAGCCCTAATTTATTTGTATCCAGTTACTGTTAAATTGTGTGTCCCTCTTTTCAAAGTACAGGCGGTCCCCTAGTTACAAACATTTGACTAATGCCCCATACACACGATCGTATTTTCCGTCGGAAAAAAACCTTGGATGGTTTTTCCATCGGAATTCCGCTCAAGCTTGTCTTGCATACACACGGTCACACAAAAGTTCTCTGAACTTTCGACCATCAAGAACGCAGTGACGTTCAACACTACGACGAGCAGAGAAAATTAAGTTCAATACTTCCGAGCATGCGTCGAATTGTTTCCGAGCATGCGTCGGAATTTTGAGCGTCGGAATTGCTACAGACGATCGGAATTTCCGATCGGAACTTTTTCCGTCGGAAAAAATAAAGAGCCTGCTCTCAATCTTATGGTGGTGGAAATTCCGCCAACAAAAGTCCGATGGAGCATACACACGGTCGGAATCTGACTTTTTCTGGCGGAATTTCCGACTGTGTTTACGCGGCATTACAAAAGACTCCTACTTTCAAATGGAGGGAGACAACAGGAAGTGAGAGGAAATCTACCACAAGGAAGGGAAATTCACTCCTGTAATGCCTCGTACACACGACCGTTTTTTCCGACGGGAAAACTGCTATGGGAGCTTTTCGTCAGGAATCCCGGCCGTGTGTATGCTCCATCGCAGTTTTTTCGACGGGAAAACTACCGGACAAAAAAAGAGATCAGGATCTCTTTTTTCCCATCAAGCCAAAAATCAGAGCGGGAAAACCATTCGTCTGTATGGTTTTCCGACGGGCAGAAAACCGCGCATGCTCAGAATCAAGTATGAGGCGGGAGCGCTCTTTCTGGTAAAACTAGCGTTCGTAATGGAGATATCACATTCGGCACGCTGTAACGGACTGAAAAGCACGAAGACTGAAAAGCACGAAGACTGAAAAGCGCAAATTGTCTCTCACCAAACGTTTACTAACACGAGGATCAGCAAAAGCAGCCCAAAGTGTGGTGCCGTTGGAATGGAACTTCCCCTTTATAGTGCCGTCGTACGTGTTGTACGTCACCGCCCTTTGAACGGGAGGACTTTTGTCTGAGCGTGTGTATGCAAGGCAGGCTGAGAGGAATTCTGTCAGGAAAACTGTTGGTTTATTATCCAACGGAAAAACCGCTCGTGTGTACTAGGCATAAGAGTTATTACGGGAACAAGGTGTCTCCACTGATGCTTTATCTCCAAGGCTTTTTCCCACAATAAACCAATATTTTCAAAATCCAATTGTCATTGGGACGGAAAGTGAGGTGAAATCTTCTGAACAGGGGCACAGACAGCAAAACAAATGTTACAGGGGTGATAACCCTTACCTATGTTTTCCAAAAAGCTTAAAAATATTTTTTTGGGCTGGAGCTACACTTAAAAAATGTACGTGTTCCAAATTACAAACAAATTCGACTTAAGAACAAACCTACAGTCCCTGTCTTGTTTGTAACCTGGGGACCGCCTGTATACAGTAGCTCCATCCAGAAAATATTTTTGCATTTTGGATGAAATGGGGCTGAGATGGATCTTTCAGATGGCTTTTACCTACTGCTCAGGTGGAAAGTGGAGATCTCATTCTCTAGCCACCACTAACTCAGCTATAAAAAATAATTTTTCAGCAGATAGTTAGGAACTCAGTTACTGAGGATTCATCCAGCCAGATTCTAAAAACAAAAATCGAGGCGCACAGACCAGAGGCCAAGTGAAAAGTCAAAAAGAAAAATTAAAGTGCAGTTCCACCTAAAAATTGAACTTTCGCTTTTTGGAACAGGTATTTGCTCCCACTTCTGGACATAGATCACCGAGGTGACTGCGGTGACGTACGCCACGTCTGGCGCCTGCTCCTTCCCCTGCTGTCTTCTGGGAGACACAAAGGTCCCAGAAGACAACAGGGACCAGAGGGATCGCGCAGCGTGACTCGCACATGCGCAGGGCTTCACTTCCTGATTCCCTTACCGAAGATGACGGCGCTTCCACCCGAGGGACAGATCGGCTTCGGATGCCGACATTGCGGGCGCCCTGGACAGGTAAGTGTCCATATATTAAAAGTCAGCAGCTGCAGTATTTATAGCCGCTGACTTTTTATTTAAATTTTTTTCAGCGGAACTCTGCTTTAGTCAAAAAGAAAAATTAAATGTAGCTGCTGTCCAAAACTCATAGACAAATGAGGGCAGAAGATATAATCAAAGGGGTAAACAGCGCTGATCAGCAGACATAAATAGGACCATCAGAGGCAAAGTAAAATCTTTTTTTTATTGTTAAAAAAATAAAATAAATTTAAATGAAGATGTTTACCAAAGCTTACAGCAGTCAAATGATGGTCATGCAGAGACTTGGATTAAAAAACTGACAGTACCTGGAGCCGCATGGATGACACAGGGGCTCAGGCAAACCCAGCACAAAGAACACAGGAGCGCCGCTGGTGGGGGGCCCATCCAGGACCGTGGAGCCAGGGATCCGATGAAGGGGGAAGAAAACTGCAGGCACAGGAACTGTTGGGGCCAGTATACAGCGGCTGCTCGCACTGTGTACGAAGCCCGGAAGTGATGTCACCGCCTGGCGGAAGTCAGCCAAGAGAATCTGAAGAGTATGGGCAAACCCTGCTGCTGGGGCCAATTAGGAACTGCCAATGCCAAGGGAGCAAAGAGAGTCACACATCGCCGACTGGAGACACTACATGTTTTGAAGACACGCTCCTTCTTCAGGTTACCCCTGATTATCCAGCCAGATGTCCAGCAGTCACCTTGAAACTGTTGTTCATCTGAGGTGCAATAATGTGTTGGGCGGTAGGATACCAAGTGATGGTATTACATTACAATATGTTAGTGAATCCTGCTGCTGGGCTTCCTTAGACTTCCTCTTAATCCTGTGGTGTCTTCTGGGTTCCTCATGCCCATTTGTTGCTATCAATTTGATCTTCCTGATGGGTCTTCCCCACTTAGGTGGGAAGTGGAGATCTCCACCCACCACCAGTTCAGATATGATTGTATAAAAAGTCAGCATTCAGCAGACAGTTAGGAACTCACCTGCTAAGGATTCGTCCAGTCAGGAGTCCAACAGTCACCTTGGCACTGTTGCTTATCTGAGGTGCAATAATTTGTTGGGCGGTAGGCTGTCAAGTGATTCCATTACATTAGAACCTGTTAGTGAATCCTGCTGCTAGATTTCCTTAGACTTTTTCCTGATTCTGTGGCTCCTGCTGGGTCACGTACTATCACCTGCTGTGGCCACTTTAACTTTCTCCTCCATGCAGCACTAATGTGCGTCCTTAAAATGAATTGGCCATTTATTTTTATTTTTTTCATTTATTTTTGTCGCGGATGTCATTTACAGTTTTGAATTGGCTTCTGGGAGATCTTGGTCAGCTTGGCATGGCACTGCTCCGTAACATTTAACATTGGCGTCTATGGAAATTCTTGGTCAGCTTGGCATGGCACGGCTCCAGTAACATTTAAAATTGGCGTCTATGGAAATTCTTGGTCAGCTTGGCATGGCACGGCTCCAGTAACATTTAACATTGGCGTCTATGGAAATTCTTGACCAGCTTGGCATGGCACTGCTCCCGTAACATTTAACATTGGTGTCTATGGAAAATCTTGGTCAGCTTGGCATGGCAAGCTGACCAAGATTTCACCGCACTGCACATGCGCGAGATCGGCAGGTGCATGCTGGGTAGCCAGCATGCACGGAATCCAGGAAGGAGGACACTGTGGCTTCAGATGCCCATACTGGAGATGGCCGCACTGTGCATGAACTTCACAAATTAAGAAAACTTTGCTGCACAAACAGAAAACTGGGCATTGTTTATAGCAGGGGTCTCCAAACTTTTCAAACAAAGGGCCACTTTATTATCCTTCAGACTTTAGGAGGGCCGGATTGTTGCCAGCAGGGGCAGAAAATGTCACGGGCCCATCATGAGTGAGAATAAATATGGCCTCAGGGTTGGTGGTCAATAGGAGGAGTATTCCCCCTATTAGTAAAAGGAATAGTATCCCATTATTGGTATTGGTGGAAGATATAGTACCCCATTGTTGGTGTCAGTTGAAGTGCCTCATATTAGTGGAAGGAATTGTGCCCCAAGGGCCGGATAAAGGCTAGCAAAGGGCCACATGTGGCCCTCGGGCCACAGTTTGGAGACCCCTGGTTTATAGCATACCATTGTTACATTGCACGATGCATGAGTATTCTAGGAGTATTTTTTATCCTAAAAGTCATATTTCGGCCGGAACTCCGCTTTAAGAAGTGATTCTATGCATTATTATTATTGTGTGGAACCACTACTCTTCAACACATATCTTCATAGTTAAAAAAAAGTTCTCTTCATATCTTTGTTGGTGATGGCAAGCAGCTATTTTCATTTTCAAAAATGAAAGTAGAAAATTTGAATAGCAAAAAAATAACCTTAAAATGTGTTCACCGTAGTTTGACATGTTTCTGTCCCTCCAAAACAATTTGTAACATGGGCTTTTAGTAAACAGAAGTTCCAATAAACGATCTAATGAGATTAGCTCATAAAATCTTATTTGCTTCATGTTGTTCTCATTCCAAATGCCAGCACCCCCTCCCTTTTCCATATGAGCCACGTTTCCCCCTAAAACGATAGGTATTTAAAAAGTTCAGAAATCTAGAACGTGTTTATAGACAAGTTATTTAATGGGCTGTTAGGTTTATGTTTCAGACTTGGTGAGTCGAAACAGAGGTTGTGGGGACGTTGCAACTGTGACCAGTTTTATTGCACAACTGGAGTTTTTGAGACAGATTCCAGGTACTGTAACTTACTTATGAGCAACAGCTGAGGTGTAATTTATATGGGTTTTATAGTCAAAGAACCCTGGGTCAATGTAAGGTTAGAGAAACAACGTAAAAAGTGTATAAAAGCAAAGAGATTAATTTAGTAAATATTCACCTGAATAATTTTTTATTTGATTATAATGCCTCGAACTGGGTTCCCAACAAAAACACATAAGGCAAATTGTACCACAAACTATTGCCAATGTTTTTTTTTTACCTTTTAATTTTATTTCATTTTCTAATCTCATTGCTGCTGATCACTACTAGTCATATTGACAATGTAGAAACATGTCTTATGTGTTGGTACAGCTGCTTGTAGTCTTCACCAGGGGTGTATGATTGGGTGACAACGAAGGTGCACGATTGGGAGCACTTGTTCTTTTTTATTATTAATATTATTATTATCATTAATTTTATATGCACAATTGGGAGCAAAAACCTCCTTGGTGGGATTGCCAAGCATTATTTTAATGAAATATATATATATATTTTCTATTATGATATTATTATTGTTATTATTAATATAGGGGTGCACAATTGGGAGCACTTGTTTTCTCATAACAGGAAGTGACTAGACAAAAACCTCCTTGGTGGGATTGCCAAGCATTATTTTAATGAAATATATATATATTTTTTCTACTATGATATTATTATTATTGTTATTATTAATATAGGGTGCACAATTGGGAGCACTTGTTTTCTCATAACAGGAAGTGGCTAGACAAAAACCTCCTTGGTGAGATTGCCAAGCATTATTTTAATGATATATATATATATATATATATATATATATATATATATATATATATATATATATATATATATATTCTATTATGATATTATTATTGTTATTATTAATATAGGGTGCACAATTGAGAGCACTTGTTTTCTCATAACAGGAAGTGACAAGACAAAAACCTCCTTGGTGGGATTGCCAAGCATTATTTTAATGAGATATATATATATATATATATATATATATATATATATATATATATATATATTATATGAACATTTTTATTATTATTATTATTATTATAAATTTTTTGGTTTTTTGAGTTTGATAATTTTTTATGTTTTTTCTTTTTTTCTTTTTTTAATGAAAATAATTATACAAGTGCCACATATACTATACTGCCAAATAGGTTCAGAACAGCATTATCTACAACAATTAATAACAGTGAATTTTGGAAAATTAATGTTCAAAAAGTAATTGAACATTCCCTTTTTTGAAGAACACTGCATTATTTATTTCAACTTACAAAATCTTGCCCAGATAGGGTTCCAAATTTTAATTTAATTTTGTAATGATTATGAAAGTTGATAATAAAGAGAAGTGTCAAGAAAATAATACAGCGATTTTCTAATTAAATCCAAGAGCATCCAGAAATGCTGCCACGACGGTGAAATATTATGCTAACTGTAAACAATAATTTTCAGCTACATTTTCAAACCTGGCATACGTATGTTCTTCATAATTGTCTGACATCATACCTTAAATAGGGTGTATAATATCTCTGAAAACTTTATTACATACATCATTCCATTTCACACTCTTTAATGGCCTTTGGGGAATATAAGTGACACTTCCCAAAATGAACCAAGCTGCCATTTCAATGATGTCAACTAGATATTTTGCAAATTGAGACAGTTTATTTAACCAAGCTATTTAAAAAACAAAATGAAATGTAATGGCAAGGTTCCTAGAGTAAAATAAATAATGTTAATTGTATTTATACGTTTAGGACATGGAGGTTCAATGAGAACTTTGGTAATAAAATTTGAGATTGTGGAAAAAACATATCACATCTTAAACTGAAGCAGAGGAATGTGTCACTGCAGCCTAAATCACCCTGGTCTTGTACTAGTCATGGTCACCAAGGGGCAGAATTTCCTGTGAAACTGATTGGCTATTTTAAATGAATAAAACCCAGTGTAAATATACTGTAATATATTAGCTTTAAAAAAACACTTAATTTTTATTTTACTTATTTAGAAAAAAAATATGTTTGTGAATCTGTAGACAAAAAGGTAATTGCGTGCTTGATGTTAATAAATGTTAATGAAAACATTATGTAAGCAAATTAAATAATAAGTTATTTTTCAGTGATAAAAAATTTTCAGCTAGAATGTTATTTTTTTTTATATTTTTTTTTATTGTTTTATATTTAACAGTAGACCTTAGCTAAATTGCAGCATTCATTGCCCCCATGTTAAATCAATTTTATTTGTTAAACTGGATTTATATATATATATATAAAAAAAAGAGCTATTGATTTTATTTGCCTATGGTTTTCAATTTCCAAATAAATGTATTGTGCAAATAAAACAAAATAATAATAATAATAATAATAACAATATTTAAAGACTGGTATTCAAAAATCATGTATTCTCTTAGCAATGATATCAAATTCAATCAAAGTTTTTTCCTTATGTTTTTTTTTTTTTTTCTTGTTTAAACCATGATTAAAAGCTCTTCTTAAAATAGTCGATTATGGCAGCACCCATGTGACAGTGCAGATTTCTGTAAAGCGTCCAGTATAGCATGGGGAATGATACTCTAGGGGGTAAGTTGTGCTTAATTACTATAAAGAAATTTAGTCTGCCCGGTCACCATTCCTTTTGATGTGAAATCTTCTTTAATATGTATAAGAAAAGTCAGAATCCAGGGAATTCCCTTATCTGTACAGGGAGTAGACTAAGCAAGCAGTTTATCTGACTGCAGCCTATTCGTTAGGGTAGCTCATTAAATGTACAGCCATGTATGAATACGGGATACAGTTGTACCTTTTATCTCATAATACATGATAAAACACAAAGAATGATTTATTTCTCATAAAACAGTATCTAATGAGCACAAGTTCTGGTGACCACCAAAACCTTTATCAAGAATTTTAGTGGGCAAAATGCTTTTTGGGTCACTTTACTTATCTTGGCTTTGAAGACTTGAAACCTTAACCACTTAAGGACCAAGCCTCTTTTTTAGATGTGGTGTTTACAAGTTAAAAACATTTTTTTTGCTAGAAAATTACTTAGAACCCCCAAACATTATACATTTTTTTCCTAACACCCTAGAGAATAAAATAGCGGTCATTGCAATACTTTTTGTCACACCATATTTGCGCAGAGGTCTTACAAGCACACTTTTTTGGGGAAAAATACACTTATTTGAATTAAAAAATAAGACAACAGTAAAGTTAGCCCAATTTTTTTTACATTGTGAAAGATAATGTTACGCCGAGTAAATTGATACCCAACATGTCACGCTTCAAAATTGCGCCCGCACATGAAATGGCGTCAAACTTTTACCCTTAAAAATCTCCATAGGCAACGTTTAAAATATTCTACAGGTTGCATGTTTTGAGTTACAGAGGAGGTCTAGGGCTAGAATTATTGCTCTCGCTCTAACGATTGCGGCGATACCTCACATGTGTGGTTTGAACACTGTTTTCATATGCGGGCGCTGCTCATGTATGCGTTCGCTTCTGCGCGAGACAGGGTGCTTTTTTCTTATTTATTTTACTTTATTTTATTTATTTTTACACTGTTTTAAAATAAATAAATAATTGGGTGACTTTTATTCCTATTACAAGGAATGTAAACATCCCTTGTAATAGAAAAAAGAATGAATGGTCCTTTTATGTTTCAATGGTTTTTATTAAAGATTTCCAATACAAAAATATAACAATCTCGACTTTTCACTGTACAGTTATTGAGACAAGATTTGGGAAACATATACTTCTGAAGCCAAGGCACTTGAGAGTAAAGTCTTAACAACAACCATGTCCAAAAGGATCGTGGAATGTGGACTGAATTGCGTTGACAGGACAATATACCCTGCCCAGGTTAACTATGGCCCGGACTTCCAGTCCCTCCTCATTCCCAGGCCATCTCTGCTGATCCAACCGTCCGGATGAGCCTGCTCCCCATCCTGCTAATGGGGGGAGCCCCACTCCTCCGATCGTGCGAGCGTCTCACCAGAGAGTGCGAACTGACAATGATCTCTTATAAATGAACATACATTAACCAAACCTAAAAGGTTTAATTTTAAACCCAGTAGCAAAAAAGATGGAAAGAATAGTAGGAGGAAAGAAACAGAAGGGGAGATAGAAAGTGGGGAAGGAAGGGTGGGGGGGGAAGGGGGGTGTGAGCTACGGCCCAGTACCCAGGCACCCACAATAAGAGAATAGGTCTAGGTCTAAAGTGTCCTGGGATCATTCATAAGGTATTGAATCCACGGGTCCCATACTTTGTGAAATAACTTCATCTTATCTTGCGCTAATGCAGTCATCCTTTAATTTAACATAAGCCAAGATAATTTCCCTTTAAGCTGTGCAAATGGCAGGGCAGTGGATCTCCAATTCCTGGCTATGGTTATTTTAGCAGAAATGAATATAAACGTGATAAGCTGCCTTCGGGACTTGGAGGTATCCACTACCCCGGCCCCCAGAAGTGCCAGTTTTTCTGATTTCATCAGGTTCATTTGGGTGAGGGAATATATAAAACTATAAACCCTAATCCAAAATCTCCTAACCTTGGGGCACGTCCAACATATGTGGTAAGTGGACCCGACCTGACCACAGCCTCTGAAACACATCTGGGTAGCACCTGGCACGAAAGCTGCCAGCCTGGCCGGCACCATATACCACCTTAGCAAAACCTTATAGTTTGCCTCTATTATCGAGGTATTAACGAGCGATCGAGATGCCGTTTCAGAAATCGCATGCCAGTCCTCCAGGTCGAGGGTTTCCTGTAAATCCAGTTCCCATTGAATCATATAGTTCAGCTTAATCGATACACTCGTCAATATCAAAAATATGGATGATATGTGTCCTTTGATTTTATCATGACAGGTCCTCTTAAATATGAGATCTGGGGTCAAAAAGACCTCAGATCTCATATTTAGACTAAAATGCAAAAAAAAAAAATGTCCCTTTAAGAGCTATGGGTGGAAGTGACGTTTTGACGTCGCTTCCACCCTGCTATGGTATGGAAGACAGGTGTGGACTATACACAGCACGAGAGAGGACCCGATTGCCTCTTACCGACGGCTCCGGTAAGCAGCGGAGGGCACGGGAGAGCGGCGGGGGGGCCCTCTCCCTGCGCTGGTAACGGTGATTTTGCGGTGAATCTGCCGCAGAGACCACCATTATCGTAAACCGGAACGCCGCCTGAAAAGATGGATACCTGGGTTATGGCAGCTAGCTATCCCTCTTCAAAGTGCCGACGTATATAGTCATGCGGCGGTCCGGAAGTAGTTAAAGCAGTTCTAAAATATTATATTGTATGTTCGTACCACCTTTTGCACATATCTCATTTTTTTTATGAAAAAAGAATGGGGATGTTAATATGCACTGCCACTAAACACGGTTCGATTGTTGAAAGGGGATTGTCTGTTGACAGACTGTTGTCCTAAATTCTTACTGTTAGTACGCTCCTTTTGACAACTGTTGTCCAATTTTCCGCCAACAAATGTTGGATGACAGGCTAGTAAATTTTTTGTCAAACGACAGCTCCACATCAGATTTTCTGATGGTCAGTACACGAATCCGTCACACAAAGTCGAAAATACAAACACGCATGCTCGGAAAAAGTTCAACACAATACTTTACATATATGTGAATACAATAAATAAATTCAGCAATATGTGATAACAGCCCACACATGGCTCAATCTTTAACCAATTGATTCCATCCCCATATAATTTCCATACAAAGTCTATACAGACAAAAAAGTGTTGCTACAATCTCCCAAATGTATACACCAGTGTGGAAAATGAAAACAGTACTAGTGCACCCAAAGAGACACACTCTAGCTTCTTACCGGATCTAATTGACCATTAGTTACACTAATGGTCAATCAACGCATGAAGAGTTAGTGTATTTTAATGGAATATCACCTCCCAGGTTCAATCATCAGAGCATACATCGGAAACATCTCTCATTAAAAACAGAGAAAGGAGATACAGGGCAACCCCATTGCAGTGTTGTCAACCGTCAATATTTTTACTGACAGCCAGTAAAAAATGGGCACGTTTGTCTTTCCAGTAAATGCCAGTTACAGGAAAAGGTTGCCAGTAAAAATATGGCTATGATGCTCAGAGCCGAGTGAGACCATCCGAGTGCCTGCTACAGTGTGTTTGGGCAGAGCCAGCGGGGAATGGGTCTGGCAGCGGCGGTCCCTGGGCATGTTGTTTGAAGTCATGGTGTGAGGGAGCGGAGCGGGAGGAGCCTCGTGTGTTGGTCTGTGGAACGGTAGCAAGGCAAGCAGGGAGCGGGACTGTCAGTGTTGTTTGGACTGGAGTGGACAGAAGGGACCACCTTGCGTGGAGAGAGACTGTCACTGTGACTCAGGAGGGGACGTGTCGTGTCGGTGAGGTGTCATCATCATCTGTGCTGCTGCACACTGCTGTAAGGGTCATTGTTACAGTCAATTTCATGTGTGTGTGTGCCGACCATTCTGATTTCTTTCCCTCCTGAGTCCTGTCCCTGAGCTACTTACTTACTATATCAAAAATAAAAAAACATTTTGCCTTAATATCTACCTTACATCACATTGCTAATTGCGTATTGTACTTGTTTGTATCCTAAATACTGAAATTTTCACTTAAAACTGTGATTTAGTAACTTTTGGAAATGGCAGTAAAAACTTGGCGGTGGCAGTAAATTTTGGGTGTTGTGTCAGTAAATTTCAATCTGCTAGGTTGGCAACACTGCCTCATAGCGTAATCTCATATAAACTGCTTTATTTTAAAAGAATAAAGTGCACACTCACATAAATGTAATCACCTGAGCATGTAACATTCCCATGGGCTAAGAGGTTCGATCCCAGTTATCTGTCAGCAAGCATGCGTGATGATGTCACGGTCATAAGCCCTGTCCTACACATTTCATAATAGATGATCGTCAGGGGACGGGCTGAGAGCCCTCTATTTTCATTTTTCACTCTGGTGTTCACATTTAAAAGATTGAAGCAACACTTTTTTTTATCTGTATGGGCTTTGTATGGACACTATGTGGGGATAGAATCAATTGATTAAAGATTGATCTGTGTGGGTTGTTATCACATATTGCTAACTTTACTTATTGCCTTCATATATATGTAAAGTATATTGTCGCATTTGTTTTTGATCTGAGACATTTAACACTACACTATACTTTTATTATTTTTTGATTTGGTATTACAAATTTTGCACTGGCAGCTTTACTTTTATTTTTTTTAGTGGTTCACCTAAGCGTGGTGTTTTTTTTTTTTCTGGAATTGTTGGCTTCACTCTAGGATCAGAGAAGTTTGGAGTGGAAAAAAACACTCCAAAGAGAGCAGAAATGTCCAAGTCTATGTACCACAATATCTGGCCCATCCCAGATAACTTTGGATGCACAAGAAATATCAAATTGTTTATGTCTTTAGAAACTTGCCTAAATTCATTAAAAAAAACATGGCTACTGAGACCTGAAGTAATATTGTCACACACCAAAGACAACCAGGAGGTGCAAAACTTGGCATCACTATAACTTATTCAACATATTTTTTATTTTTTAACCTTTCAAAGTCAGGGTAAAGTTTTCCTAAAACATGACTCTTTACAATGGACTGACTTAAAGCCAGTAGCAGACCAAAGGTCTCATCTTCATGTCAAACCAGTGCTTGGTCTTCACCATATTCCCCATATAAAAGTTGTAATTTGGCTGTGCGGTAGCTCTCAGGTTAATTTCTCCACTGTTAATAACTGACATTAACAAGAAGATGTTCAAAAAAGAAAACAGACAGATATTGAGAATATTTAACTACACACGGGGGGCCCAAATTACTGTAAAATTAAGGAAGAACATCCAGAACACCTAAGCTCTAAGCAACTGGCAAAAACTAACATCTTCATGCTCAGGCACTTGTATAAGTGGCTACATCAGCAGTAGCAGTACACTTCACTGTCACCGATCAATAGCAATTAAGACGTTCTAGCGCTCAGTTGATACATCACAGCAAACATTTGATCTGAATTGCCAAGCCTATCCAAAGCTGTGCAATGTTTACATCCTTCAGTTTTTCTCACGGGGTCGTTTGGGGTAGGAACTGGGAGGATATGTATTCGAGAGAGCAGCGGAATGTGTGTCAAGTAGCGATGAGCAGAGTGATGTTACTGGTTTTGCCATCGGCAAGATTTCAAAGTAACCTCAAATTTTGCCATATGGACCGCTTAGGAGAAATTTTCTACATTTGGCTTTGTTGATGCACAAAGCCATGCCAGTGACAGCTTTAACTGTACTTTTTATAGGTGCACTTGATACGCACCAATGATTTTTTTTTATATTTTTATAAACTACTCAAAATAAAAATATTAAAAGTTTTAAAATTTTTATATAAATTATAATGTAAAACAAAAAATATAAAGGAGTTTCCCTATCCCTAAAGAGCCATTTAAAGTGGTTCTAATGGCATAAGGTTTTTTACCTAAAGGGTCCCTTCACACGGGCTTGTCCATTTGATGGACTCTGCTTGCTCAGCGGGGGATCCATTTGTTGATCCACGCTGACGCTGAGCAGGCAGATGACAGGTCCGTCTCCGCTCACTGTGCAAAGACGGACCTGTCAGAGCCCCGCTCTCCTCTATGAGGAGATCAGATGAAAACTAACCGTCTGTCCATTTTCATCCGATTCCATCCACCAGATGGATGGAAAATAGGGTCACCATCCATCTGGATTTGGATACCGGCTGATGTCAGCGGACATGTCACAGCTGACATCTGCTGCTCCATAGGGGTGAATGGAGAGTCCGATCAGGTCCGCCTGAAAAACTGACAGGCGGACTTGATTGGACCTCCCGGTTGAAAGGACCCTAATGCATTCCATGCATTAAGGTAAAAAAACAGTCTTCAAGCAGCTCCTCCAAGCGCCACCGAAACACTTACGTGAGCCCGATCTCAATCCAGCGATGTGCTAGACAGCAGAGGCTCTCTTGGCTCTGTCTTTCCTCATTGACTAATTGGAGTTGATTTACTAAAGGCAAATAGACTGTGTAATTTGCAAAGTGCAGTTGCTCCAGAGCTTAGTAAATGAGGTAAAGCTTCACTTTGCAATGAATACACAATCACTTGCAAGGAAACAAAAATAAAAAGCATTTTTGCTTGTACATAATTGGATAATGGAAGTCAGCAGAGCTTCGGCTCATTTAATCAACCCCATTGACTCATTGCCTCCTCACAGTCAGTGAGGAGGGAGTGGGGGGGGGGGGGCAGGACTGAGCCACGCTCTGTGTGTCTTTTGGATACACAGAGCTGGCTTTAGAGGAAGTGCGCAGGAGTGCCGTAATAGCAAGCAGCATGCTATAGGGGCACTCAGCAGGGGGGAGAGGCCAGGAGCACCAACCGGGGACCCTAGAAGAGGAGGATCGGGGCTGCTCTTTGCAAGACCATTGCACAGAGCAGGAAAGTATAACATGTTTAAGTGAAAGAGTGCAGCGCTCAAAATGATGATATACTCAGACAGTATATATGATGTGTAACATAAAACCCCCGTATAATGATACACAGGTGAATGGAACCAAAAAATGGGTGATGTGTAATAGACAAATTAATGCAAACATGAACACTCCCGATGACTGTAAACTATTATAGCTTAATTGACAAGTGAACCAATTGCAATAATGAATATGTGAATAAACATAAAGTGACAAAATGGAAATCTACAATGAAAATATGCAAAACAAAATTAACACCATCAAAGTGATGAACCAAGTATAATGGTGAATATGTGAATATAAAGTCCAAAGATTCCAAAGGTGAAAAGGTGATTGTATAACAAGTTGTCTGCAGGTAATCCACCACTGTGAAGATTTGAGGCTTACCAGACAGGGTGGACCCAGCAAGGCTTACGCCTTGTGAGTCAAACAAGCTTGATGGTGTAGCACACCAAAGGGGAGGTACAGCAAGCACAACTTCCAATGAAAACCAGGCCAGGATGTATCACAGCAATGACATCAATGAATATCCACCATGGAATGGGCAACGGTACTTCAAGTATAACATGTTTGTTATTTAAAAAAAAAAAAAAAGTTTCCTTTTAGAATCACTTTAACCACTTCAGCCCCAGACCATTTGGCTGGCCAAAGACCAGGCCACTTTTTGCGATTCGGCACTGCGTCGCTTTAATTGACAATTGCGCGGTCGTGCAAAGTGGCTCCCAAACAAAATTAATGTCCTTTTTTTCCCACAAATAGAGCTTTCTTTTGGTGGTATTTGATCACCTCTGCGGTTTTTATTTTTTGCTCTATAAACAAAAGAACAGCAACAATTTTGAAAAAAAATCAATATTTTTTATTTTTGCTATAATAAATATCCCCAAAAAATATATTAAAAAAAATTCTTTCCTCAGTTTAGGCCGATACGTATTCTTCTACATATTTTTGGTAAAAAAAATCGCAATTAGCGTTTATTTATTGGTTTGCGCAAAAGTTATAGCGTCTACAAAATAGGGGATAGTTTTATGGCATTTTTATTAATATTTTCTTTTTATACTAGTATTGGCGGCAATCAGCGATTTTTATCATGACTGCGACATTATGGCGGACACATCGGACACTTTTGACACCATTTTGGGACCATTGTCATTTTTACAGCGATCAGTACTATGAAAATGCACTGATTACTGTAAAAATGACACTGGCAGTGAAGGGGTTAACCTGTAGGGGACGCTGAAGGGGTTAAGTGTGACCTAGGGAGTGATTCTAACTGTTAGGGGGCGTGACTTACCGTGACACGTCACTGATCGCTGTTCCTGATGATGTCACTGATCGCTGTTCCTGATGACACTAGGAAGAATGGGGAGATGTTGTGTTTACACTAACATCTCCCTGTTCTTCAGCTCTGTGACATTGAGTCCACGGGTCCCGCGGGCACGGTCACGGAGCTCGCGGCAAATTCTCCCAATCTTTCCCCAATCCCCATTCTTCTTCAGAATATGCTGCTTATTTCCTTATTGACAGTGCACTAAGGGGTTCATTATAATAGGAAACAGATGTTGCTATCACAAAAACATTGTGCTTAGCAAGGTTACTGTCATGAATCTGCAGTAATGCTCATGTCTGTCTGTCTGCTTACCTCTCTGTTGTGTTCAGCTTAGAGACCAATCTCTGTTCACCTGTGTGCTTAAGTAATCTTCCCTCAAGCATGGCTCCACCTAAGCCAAACCTTGCCAATCAACATTTGTGTTAGGTGTTCCTGTGTCATTCCTGCCGTGTGCTCTTTGTTTGTTCTGTGTACCGACTTGGCTTTCTCCTGACCACTCCTGACTGCCTGTTATCCCGACCTTTGGCTTGTCTTCACCATCCTTGTCTGCTTGTCGCCCTGACCTTGGCCTGCCTACCTACCATTCCTTGTTGCCCTGTGCTGCTGCCTCCTCTCCACCCTCCAGAGCCAGCCGTATGAGTGAGCTGGGAGACCCTGTGGGCCACAACCTGGAGTCAGCTGTAGCGTAGTCCATCCTCACCATCAGAGGCTCTGGTGAAAACCTGCAAGCTCTTAGACCCCACGCCCTGGGGAATCTTATGCTCTAACTCACTGTCCAGGACCGTGGCTGTGACCCTGTGCATCCCAGAACCCTCAGCACTCAGCCTTTCGGTCCACAACCTCCATGGGGTTTTCCTAGTCCATTGGACCGCAAGGGAATTGACAGTTACTCTACAGTATATCGTGGCTGGTATTTTGTGGCACGTTCATAAAATGCAGTCTTTGGTACGGAGCATGTGGCCCACTTCAAAGCTCCTCCTTGATTGAAGGAGAGACTGGTCATGTCACTGGGTTCTTCTCACAGCTTTTATTTAGTCTGATTTTCCATTAAAAAAACTAGCGCTAAGCACATATATAAAGCACTTCACCCAGAGGCCATACCACTGCTTTTTAAATGGAGCCCTGTAACAAGAGCTGTGTGATTTAAATACTGCACAAGCCCTCCACAGGTCAAGCACAGGTTTATATACATTTTTGTACTTTTGCCCCTTATTCACTACCTGCTTTTGCTATGCATTTTTTGAACTACAGTTATCCCTTAAAGTAGAACTATAAGCAAAGGGAGCGTTATAAATCCTGTCAGATTTTTTTCACCATCTGTGTCCCATTGGGGAGATTTACTTTCACTTCCAGTCCCATAGCCAAACAGGTCCTCAATTGGCAGATTTCCCCTCTATTACTTTTCTGTGGACAAGCCAAAATTTGTGATTTTCTTTTACTTTCACTTTTAATGATGATGGCACACAGGACCAATAGAGAGGGTGCATCTCCATAACAGGGGCACAGATAGCAATAATAACAATAGATGTTCTAATCCCTCTATCCAAAACTAAAAAAAAAGTTTTGTTATACTTTAATATAGCGATCTTTAATATCCCATCTTAGCGCTTTCAGCAGGCTTAACGGCCTGTCATGATACAGATTTTTTTTATATTGTCATTCACCATTGTTTAGAAAAATAACTGACTATTAAAGCTTCAGATTTCTTGGCTACAGTATTGTAGAGCAGAGATTTCACAATTAAGCCTTTTAAAAGAAGATTTACCTCACTTGAAAGTCACCCGCCTAGGCTACGCCTAAACACTCCAGAGAGTGAGGTCACCGCAGTTTGATCCTCATCATTTGCAGAGCAACCCACCCAAAATTCATCACAGTTCTCAGGTGACGTCCGAATAATGGAAAGAGATTGCAAGGCAAGTTTTACCGAGAAACCAGAGCAGGGTGAGCTTAATGTCTTAAAGTTGCAACCTGGTAAACTGCTAAAACAACCATACAAACGATTATGTTTCCCCTGGACTACTGGCATTTTTATTGTAGAGTTATAGACACATTCAGAACACAAAAAAAGGATGTAGGAAAAATAAGACAACAGCAATACCGATATTAGAACCACGCAAGGGATTTAATAAAGGTTTGTAAAACATTAGCAAAAGTTGTGAGACTTGGGTTTCAGAAGATCGGCATTCAGTAACAACTCATTATAACGAATATCAATGTTGCAGTATTTTATTATCAAGCTGGGTTTATTTCTTAGGCAGCAACTGAAAGAAAAATCTCCTCTCGCTATTCCTACTCACAGGACTAGTGTCCATTACTGTGGCAAAACAAGCTAACCACAATCCATGTAAGCTATAGGAGAAGAAATTTTGTTTCCTGCAGACGCGAATTAAAATCAGATCACCATAAAAGAAACCTTTCAAATATGCAGGCTGGCATTGCTAAGTTTTCCTGAAAATGGTAGTTGCCTGGTTGACTTTTTTGCTTCAGTACTTTAAGTAACTGACACAGAACAAATAATGGTATAAAGGCTACTAACTTTTCTGAGGCCTCATCAAAAAATCCTGGGAAAGATGAGGATTCTAAAAATCAAGGAAAGATGCTCATTTACTCTGCAGCAGGACATTCCTGTAGGATCCTCAGCTTTCCCAGGATTCCATGAGAAGGCCCATTGATTTCACACTGGAGGACTTCAGCTGCCATTATGCTTTGTTGGTCTTCTGGTGTGTTCCTGCATCTTTTAAGATGAATGGGCTAATTACCTGCCCTCAAAATATTCTTTGCAATATATGTCCCAAGATGGAAGTATGTTAGAGCAGAATTAGGGACCATGCTTCACAGAGGAACCTTGATAGGTCTGTGTGGCTTCCACATATACTTGAAAATGTATGCAATAAAAAACAGTTTTTAAAGGTACAGTTTAGATATAGCAATTTTTACATGGTTGCATTCAACACTTTGGTCCTAAAGGCCCCTTTGTTAAGGCAACCCAAGCTCTATACTCATCTCCCTCAGCTCAGGTTAAGCTCATTAATGCAATATCATCTATATTTCAATGTATAATGGTACAAGGCAAGGGTGCCCTTTATCTCCCTTGCAATTTTTCTTGTTTTTAGAGCAGGGGTCTCAAACTGGTGGCCCTCCAGCTGCTGCGAAACTACAAGTCCCATGAGGCATTGCAAGGCTAACAGTTACAAGCAGGACTCCCACCGGCAGAGGCATGATGGGACTTGTAGTTTTGCAATAGCTGGAGGGCCGCCAGTTGGAGACCCTAAGTTTAGAGCCTTAGGCTGAAGCCATCCGTTCAAAAAGAAATTTACAGGGGATATATGGGAATCCCATTAGGCATAAAGATTATATAGTTACATTTATCCAACTTGGATGTAAGTATGTATGTGCCATCCCCATTTAGGCTGGAAACTACTGTAGTAGGCACCACTACTGCAGTGATTGCCACTAGATTGCGGGTCCTGTGCATTGTGAACACAGAAGGTCGCTTGATTGTCATGGGTGCCATTCAGGGAACACTTTGCATATTCTCAATGAATTCAAAGCATTCTCTAATTGGATGCAGTAGAGAGGCGAGGTGATGATGTCACAATTTCCACCTTGTCCGATAGTTACATTGATCCAGCTTGGATACCTGTGATCATGTAAAAATTGCCATATTTAAAAACTTTAACATTAACACAAGTTGTTGAAACAGTGCAGAAATTGTTTTATTTGCTGTTATGAGAGCTGGTAGGAGAGCTGGGAAATGTATGTAATTTATTACGCAGCCCAATGATGTCGCCCTCCCTTAGGTGAGCCTGCAATTAGCCAAACTGACACACAGATTTTAGGAATTGTTTAATTTTCAAATAGCATTTTTTTTGCACTTAAAGCGATGTTAGGATTTTAGTTATAGTCTGCATCTCATTTATTGAGTCAACTCCTCATAGGACTGGATCAAATTTCTTTCCATCTTTGGTCACCTCTAAATACAAAGTTAGTAGACTGAAAAATCATGGCCACCAAATTCAACATTTCACAAATTCTAACAAATGAAGGCAAAAACCCTGGAAGAAAATGACTTCCTCACCAGAAAAACTAGAAATTGGATTTCTAGATCAAAACAATCTCACACTGTTCTATAGTAGTTATATCTGTTGATATGAAAGGCTTTCTTTTGTATTACGCCTGGTAATTCGTGTATTTGTTTTTTTATACAGCTGTTAATACTTATCATTGTAATTGTTTTACATTGTAATATGTTGCATAAATTGGAAATAATCACTTAACCACTTAACGACCGCTCACTGTATATATACGTCGGCAGAATGGCACCGACAGGCACAATCACGTAGAGTGTACGTGATTGCCTTTGTACAGTTGGGGGGTCCAATCGGACCCCCCTTCTATACAGTGAGCGGTGGCTAAGTGTCCGGGAGCGTTCCGGGATGAGGGGGCAGCCATTCGTTTCTGGCCACCCCCTCGCGATCGCTCCCGGCGAATGGAAATGCCCCCTCTGTCTGTGTCAGACAGAGGGAGCAGGAGGAAGTGATGTCATCTCTGGTGCGGCGCTCACATATACCGAGCGCCGTACAAGAGAAGATATCAGGTCAGTGCACACAACACTACACTGACACCAGGACACATAGGGACATAAATCGCCCCCCCAGGCCCCCCCAGATCACCCCCCAGATCACCCCCCCAGCCCCCAGTCACAGTGTTACTGATTGCAGTGACCATTTATTTAGTGATCACTGCAATCAGTGACATTTGTGACTGTAAAAGTGTCACCAAAGTTTAGTCTTAGGTCCAGTGTAGCCCCCTAACCCCCCCTAATAAAGGTTTAACCCCCTGATCACCCCCCAGATAACCCTTTCACCCCCATCACCACTGTCGCTTAGCGATCATTTTTCTGACAGCTGTCTTAGCGTCAGTGATGCCGATCGGCAGCCAGTAATTTTTTTTAGGTTCGCCGCAGGTTTTTATAGCGTCAGGTACCCCAATATATTATCTAATAAAGGTTTAACCCCCTTGATCGCCCCCCAGGTAACCCTTTCACCCCCTATCACCACTGTCGCTAAGCAATTGTTTTTCTAAACGCTGTCTTAGTGTCGGTGATGCAGATCGTAGCCAGTATTTTTTTTTAGGTTCGCCGCATGTTTTTATAGCGTCAGGTACCCCAATATATTATCTAATAAAGGTTTAACCCCCTTGATCGCCCCCCCAGGTAACCCTTTCACCCCCTATCACCACTGTCACTAAGCGATCGTTTTTCTAAACGCTGTCTTAGCGTCGGTGATGCAGTTCGGTAGCCGGTAATTTTTTTTAGGTTCGCCGCAGGTTTTTATAGCGTCAGGTACCCCAATATATTATCTAATAAAGGTTTAACCCCCTTGATCGCCCCCCAGGTAACCCTTTCACCCCCTATCACCACTGTCGCTAAGCAATTGTTTTTCTAAACGCTGTCTTAGTGTCGGTGATGCAGATCGTAGCCAGTATTTTTTTTTAGGTTTGCCGCAGGTTTTTATAGCGTCAGGTACCCCAATATATTATCTAATAAAGGTTTAACCCCCTTGATCGCCCCCCCAGGTAACCCTTTCACCCCCATCACCACTGTCGCTAAGCAATCGTTTTTCTAAACGCTGTCTTAGTGTCGGTGATGCAGATCGGTAGCTGGTAATTTTTTTTAGGTTCGCCACAGGTTTTTATAGCGTCAGGTACCCCCATATATTATCTAATAAAGGTTTTAACCCCCTGATTGCCCCTAGTTAACCCTTTCACCAGTGATCACCATATAAGTGTTACGGGTGACGCTGGTTAGTTAGTTTGCTTTTTATAGTGTCAGGGCACCCGTCGTGTATATAACCCAATAAAGGTTTAACCCCCTGATCGCCCGGCGGGTGATATCAATTAGGTTTTAGCGTCAGAGAGGGTCTGAGTCACACCCCAGGCAGCGTCAGGTTAGTGCCAGTAACGCTAACACCCACGCGTGAAGCATACACCCCCCTTAGTGGTATAGTATCTGAACAGATCAATATCTGATCTGATCAGATCTATACTAGCGTCCCCAGCAGTTTAGGGTTCCCAAAAACGCAGTGTTAGCGGGATCAGCCCAGATACCTGCTGGCACCTGCGTTTTGCCCCTCCGTCCAGCCCAGGCCACCCAAGTGCAGTATCGATCGATCACTGTCACTTACAAAACACAACACACATAACTGCAGCGTTCGCAGAGACAGGCCTGATCCCTGCGACTCCAGTGCTGTAGGAGGTGATTTCACCACCACAGTTAAAAAAAAAAAAAGCAAATATGCCGAAGCATTGGGGCAGCAGGGGCGGAGGAGCGATTTTGCTCCTAATGCCGCGTACATACGGTCGAAATTCCGACGGAGGCTTGCCCGTGGAAAAGTCCGACCATGTGTGTGCGCATAACTTTTTTGCGGGAGGATGCCCCCATGCTTCGGCATATATAAATGGTGCGTGTATGCCCATCATTGGAAGTGGGTGGATGTAGGGCGGTATTCTAATGGTGGGCATACCCACCGATCAATCTCTTTTTTCGTTCAGCCAACTGGCTGCATGAAATAAAAAGATTACAATACATGTCCAACAAGGACCAGCAACGTACTGGTATGTTGCTGGACTTTGAATGTTTATACCAGAATGATGCCTGCGGGTTTAGGTATCATCTTGGTATCATTCTTTTCAGCCTGCGGCCGGCTTTCATGTAAAAGCAATCCTAGCGGCTAATTAGCCTCTGGACTGCTTTTACAAGCAGTGGGAGGGAATGCCCCCCCCGGATATAAAAAGCGCCATTGGGAAATTGGGAAAGCATTTTATCACACCGATCTTGGTGTGGTCAGATGCTTTGAGGGCAGAGGAAAAATCTAGGGTCTAGAAGACCCCAGTTTTTTCAAAAAAAGAGTACCTGTCACTACCTATTGCTATCATAGGGGATATTTACATTCCCTGAGATAACAATAAAAATGATAAAAAAAAAAATACTTGGAAGGAACAATTTAAAAATAAAATAAAAAAGCAAAATTAATAATAAAAAAAAAAAAAAAAAAAAAAGCACCCCTGTCCTGCCCTGCTCTTGCCCAATGGCGAACGCAAGCGTCGGTCTGGTGTCATATGTAAACAGCAATTGCACCATGCATGTGAGGTATCACCGCGAAGGTCAGATCGAGGGCAATCATTTTAGCAGTAGACCTCCTCTGTAAATCTACTGGGCTAACCTGTAAAGGCTTTTAAAGGCTTTTAAAAATGTATGTAGTTTGTCGCCAATGCGCGTTTGTGCGAAATTTTAAAGCATGTCGTGTTTGGTATCTATGTACTCGATCTAAGATCATCTTTTTTATTTCATCAAACATTTGGGCAATATAGTGTGTTTTAGTGCATTAAAATTAAAAAAAGTGTATTTTTTAACCCAAAAAATGCGTTTGAAAAATCGCTGCGCAAATACTGTGTAGAAAAAAAAATGCAACACCCACCATTTTAATCTGTAGGGCCTTTGCTTTAAAAATATGTATATAATGTTTGGGGGTTCAACATAATTTTCTTGCAAAAAAAAAAATGTTTTCATGTAAACAAAAAGTGTCAAAAAGGGCTTTGTCTTCAAGTGGTTAGAAGAGTGGATTTAAGCTTCCTAATGTTGTGTATAAAATGCCAGAACAGTTCAAAACCCCCCCAAATGACCCCATTTTGGAAAGTAGACACCCCAAGCTATATACTGAGAGGCATGTCGAGTCCATGGAATATTTTATATGTTGACACAAGTTGCGGAAAAACGACTATTTTGTTTTTTTTTTTTTTGCACAAAGTTGTCACTAAATGATATATTGCTCAAACATGCCATGGGCATATGTGGAATTACACCCCAAAATACATTTTGTTGCTTCTCCTGAGTACGGGGATACCACATGTGTGAGACTTTTTGGGAGCCTAGCCATGTACGGGACCCCAAAAACCAAGCACCGCCTTCAGGCTTTCTAAGGGTGTAAATTTTTGATTTCACTTCTCACTGCCTATCACAGTTTCGGAGGCCATGGAATGCCCAGATGGCACAAAACCCCCCCAAATGACCCCATTTTGGAAAGTAGACACCCCAAGCTATTTGCTGAGAGGTATTGTGAGTATTTTGCAGATCTCGCTTTTTGTCACAAAGTTTTGAAAATTGAAAAAAAAAAATATATATATATATTTTCTTTCTTCATTTTCAAAAACAAATGAGAGCTGTAAAATACTCGCCATTCCTCTCAGCAAATAGCTTGGGGTGTCTATATTCCAAAATGGGGTCATTTGGGGGGGTTTTGTGCGATTTTGGCATTTTATGGCCTTCGAAACTGTGATAGGTAGTGAGGAGTGAAATCAAAAATTTGTGCCTAGAAATCCTGAAGGCGGTGCTTGGTTTTCGGGGTCCCGTATGCGGCTAGGCTCCTAAAAAGTCCCACACATGTGGTATCCCCGTACTCAGGAGAAGCAGAAAAATGTATTTTGGGGTGTAATTCCACATATAACCATGGCATGTGTGAGCAATATATCATTTAGTGACAACTTTTTGTAATTTTTTTTTTTGTCATTATTCAATCACTTGGGACAAAAAAAATTATATTCAATGGGCTCAACAGGCCTCTCAGCAATTTCCTTGGGGTGTCTACTTTCTAAAATGGGGTCATTTGGGGGGGTTTTGTGCTATTTTGGCATTTTATGGCCTTCGAAACTGTGATAGGTAGTGAGGAGTGAAATCAAAAATTTGCGCCCTTAGAAATCCTGAAGGCGGTGCTTGGTTTCCGGGGTCCCGTACGCGGCTAGGCTCCCAAAAAGTCCCACACATGTGGTATCCCCGTACTCAGGAGAAGCAGCAAAATGTATTTTGGGGTGAAATTCCACAAATAACCATGGCATGTGTGAGCAATATATCATTTAGTGACAACTTTTTGTAATTTTTTTTTTTTTTTTAGTCATTATTCAATCACTTGGGACAAAAAAATAAAAAATTCAATGGGCTCAACATGCCTCTCAGCAATTTCCTTGGGGTGTCTACTTTCCAAAATGGGGTCATTTGGGGGGGGGTTTGTACTGCCCTGTCATTTTAGCACCTCAAGAAATGAGATAGGCAGTCATAAATTTAAAGCTGTGTAAATTTCAGAAAATGTACCCTAGTTTGTAAACTCTATAACTTTTGTGCAAACCAATAAATATACGCTTATTGACATTTTTTTTACTAAAGACATGTGGCTGAATACATTTTGGCCTAAATGTATGACTACAATTGAGTTTATTCGATTTTTCTTATAACAAAAAGTAGAAAATATCATTTTTTTTCAAAATTTTCGGTCTTTTTCCGTTTATATCGCAAAAAATAAAAATCGCAGAGGCAATCAAATACCATTAAAAGAAAGCTCTATTTGTGGGAAGAAAAGGACGCAAATTTCGTTTGGGTACAACATTGCATGTCCGCACAATTTACAGTTAAAGCAGCGCAGTGCAAAATTCTGAATTCACCTCTGGTCCTCTAGCTACCAAATGGTCCGGGGCTTAAGTGGTTAATTAGTGTAAATGCATTTAATAGGTTTTTGCTGTCCTGTAGGTAAAAAAAATAAAGTTTCATAGTATAAAATACATTGACATAAAAATGATAAATTACTGAGGAAGTTATGTCTGACCACCTCCAGTGCTTCATTTGTCTTTTACTTTTCAATACTCCTCATCCTGCATAGTTTGGGCTTTTCTATAATCTGATTATATCACTAATGCCGCGTACACACGATCGGAATTTCCGTTGGAAAAACCGTGGATGGTTTTTCTGACGGAATTCCGCTCAAGCTTGGCAAGCATACACACGGTCACACAAAAGTTTTCTGAAATTTAGATCGTCAAGAACGCGGTGACGTACAACACTACGACGAGCCAAGAAAATTAAGTTTAATGCTTCCGAGCATGCGTTGAATTGTTTCCGAGCATGCGTAGCAATTTTGCACGTCGGAATTGCTACAGACAATCGGAAAAATAGAGAACCAGCTTTCAATCTTTTCTTGGCGGAAATTCCGACAGCAAAAGTCCGATGGAGCATACACACGGTTGGAGTTTCCGACAAAAAGCTCACATCAGACTTTTCTTGTTGGAATTTCTGATCATGTGTACGTGGCATTAGAATGCTTCAGCATCTTAGCTAAAGTTTCTATATGACTGGTTTTACCCAAAGATGAACAGATCATGCTAGTTTTGCATTAACAGCTTAGGCAGGAGAGTCACAAGGAACTAGTTATATTTTATTTATTCAGGTATTTATATAGCGCCATACATATATTATACATTCACATCAGTCCCTGCCCTCAAGAAGCTTACAATCCAATGTCCCTAACTCTCATTTATACATACACATACTAGGGGGAATTTAGACAGAATCCAATTGACCTACCAGCAGGGCCGGTGCAAGGATTTGTGTCTACTTAGGCGAAGGTACATTTTGGTGCCCCCCCCCCCCAACCGTCCTCCTGCCACCTTCCTCCCCTCCACAATGCAAACCCCCACCCCCATATGGCATAAACTTTATTTGCCTGATCATCAATGTTACCATGCATTCAGTCATGAATGTAGTGCAGTGTACATCCAATTGCATTACATTCTTTTCCAGCCTTGATGGCCGGGGAAACTGTCAAAGTCGCTTCCAGGTCAGGAACAAGAAGGGGAGAAGAGCGGACCTGTGTCAGCTCTTCTCCTTCCCCTCTACTCCGTGGCACCCGATACAGGCAAGCGCAGCCTGGAATACATAGCAGGGGGAGGGGGCACTTTATTGGGGTGCAGTGTTGCCAACCCCCAAAGTAAATTTCCTGATAGGACGCTTAAAATTTACAAACAGCACCAATTTTTTTACTGGCAAAAATCATTAAATTTACTGACAGCGCCCCATTCAAAAGATAAAGTGTCAGTTTTCAGTGCAATATTTTTTTAGTATCAATATTTAAGCTACGACCAAGAAACTAGTGTGAATAGCAATGTGTATAAGATATAACAAAAGGCAAAAAAAAACATATTTCTTCATTTACATGAAGGTCAGGTTAATATAGCCCAACACAGGGTTCTCCTTTACAGTGTAAGGGGGAACTCTGTGGACCCTGATGTAAAAGAGAACATTGTGGACCCTGATGTAAAGGAGAACTCTGAGGAATCTGATGTAACGGGGGATGCTGTAGTCTCTGGTGTAAAGGGAAACTGTGATGTAAGGGAGTGTCTGGTCACTACAGCCCCCTCCTTAAACAAGAGTCCATAGAGCTTTGCTTTACATCACAGTCCACAGACACTGCATATATGGCACAAGACATGATCAGAGACTGCAGACATGGCACATGGGAGGTCAGAGACTGCGAACATGGCACATGGCATGATCAGAGACTGCGGACATGGCCCGATTAGAGACTGCGGACATGGCAAATGGCATGAGCAGAGACTGCAGAATGACACATGGCATGATCAGAGACTGCGGAATGACACATGGCATGATCAGAGACTACGGAATGACACATGGCATGATCAGAGACTGCGGAATGACACATGGCATGATCAGAGACTGCGGACATGGCACATGGCATGAGCAGAGACTGCAGAATGACACATGGCATGATCAGAGACTGCGGAATGACACATGGCATGATCAGAGACTGCGGACATGGCACATGGCATGAGCAGAGACTGCAGAATGACACATGGCATGAGCAGAGACTGCAGAATGACACATGGCATGATCAGAGACTACGGAATGACACATGTCATGATTAGAGACTGCGGACATGGTACAAGAGACACTAATAAAGCTAAAAGCAGCATCGATCTTGCTTACCCTCCCTTCCACAGTGCTGGAAGTCTTACAGATATAACCGATCCTTTCATCTGTGCTGTGCCACTCTCGCTCCACCTGTAATTTCTGCTGGGCCCTGGCCCCTCCTCTTTGTCTCACTTAGCCCCTCCCCAGCATCCCCCCTCATCTCACACAGCCTCCAGTTCAGCGGCAATTGTCTCTGTGTGCTGCTGGACTGGAGGTGTTTGTGTCCCTTTGTACTGCCCAGGTGGGAGGAGGGAATGTGCTTATGCTGCCATAGCGAACCTCGAGGGCTCTCTGGTCTCTGAGGAACACTGTCTTGCTCTTCCTGTCCTAAATCTGTCAGAGAATAGGAGGAGTGGAGTAGGGGGACGGGACTTAGGAGAGCAGCTGCAGCCGTGGAAGTCAGTGGAGCCTGGAGGCAGTGGGCGGCTGAAGTTAACAGCGCCCAAGGCTGTGCTGCGCCGCCTGTCTGTGTCAGTCTACTGAGCTGGGTAAAGATGAGAGGAGTGCCAGTGCCAGCATTAGCGCTTCTTGGGAAACCCATGACTTTGGTACCCCCCCTCTCCTGGCGCCCTTAGGCGGCCGCCTTGGCTGCCTTATGATGGCGCTGGCCCTGCCTACCAGTATGTCTTTGGAGTGTGGGAAGAAACCAAATGTACGCAGAGGAAATCCACACAGGCACAGGGGAAACATGCAAACTCCAGGCAGGTAATGCCATGGTTAGGATTTGAACTGTAGTGCTGCTAGGGGGAGGTGTTAACCCTAGTTTGTGCTGCCCTAGTTTGACTAAAAAGCCAGACAAGTTTATTTTAAGTTAAACATGTATTATCCCTAAAAATATAATGCTAATAGCAGTCCAACAAGGCTCGAATAGCAAGATGCAAACCCTGGCATTCAACTGTACATTGTGGGAGTCTCCGACAACAAAACCATGGATTTTTTTCCGATGGATGTTGGCTCAAACTTGTCTTGCATACACACGGTCACACAAATGTTGCTCGGAAATTCCGAACGTCAAGAACGCGGTGACGTACAACACTACGACGAGCCGAGAAAAAGTACAATGATTACGAGCATGCGTCAAACTGATTACGAGCATGCGTAGAATTTTTGTGCGTCGGAATTGGCTACACACAATCGGAATTTCCGACAACAAGTTTTGTTGTCAGAAAATTTGAGAACCAGCTCTCAAACATTTGTTGTCTGAAATTCCGACAGCAAATGTCCAATGAAGCCTACACACGGTCGGATTTTCCGACAACAAGCTCACATCAAACATTTGTTGTTGGAAATGTGTGTACGCGGCATTAGAGTTAACAGAGATGCACTCCAGTGCACTGTGGAATGCCAAAGGGAACAAATCAAAGCAAGGTAAAAAAGTTATAGATATGTAATGTTGGGGCCAAAGACATTTTACAAGCTTGCTCTTCCATGTATGTTATTGTACTTAATATAGAGATATGTAGATCAGTATCCCCCCTTGTACATTAGTAATGATATATCGTACATAAAATACGTTTTTTTTTTTTAATTTTAAAAATGCTTTACATCCCTTTAACACAAGACAGTGCTTAAGGGCTCAGGCCTAAGAAAGATTTTTTTTTGGACACACCTCAAAATGTTTTGTGAGTTTTGCTTTCATTTTCATTCTGGCATCTGCTCCATTTGCTGGTAACCTTATGTTTTTCTTGTACATTCCAAGATACGGAGAATCTTCAAATTCATAATGATAGGGTTATGCTGGCACCTTCAGATAATTGGCAAAAAAAAAAAACTGCTGGCAAAAAAGCAAAGGCAGGAAGTCCCCTCCAAGATATGACCCCTCCCCATTAGGCCAGGCTCCATTTTTATTTTTTTTGCGAGTGTCCTTCTTTGTCTATTGTAGTTTCTTTATTCCATCCTAACCAGGATATTGTTCTACTTTCTTTCTGTCCAACTCCTCAGACGATGGAAGACAACGTTTTGCACAGTTTGGATGTGGTTCCTGCCATCAGGTGTTACCTAAACTCAACTGATGCTATTCGGCAGCCAGATTCCATCTCTGTGCTTTCTGAGGGCCCATTTCTCAATGAATCCTGCAATGTGTTTCTCAGGCTTATTTTCCAATGAAAGCTCATTCTACTAGGAGTTTTGGAACTTTTGGATTATTCATTATCAGGCTTCAATTGCTCAGGTTTGTAAAACTGCTACCTGGCCTTCAGTTCATACCTTTACAAAGTTTTATCGAGTGGATGTTTGTGCTGCAGAGAGCACTTCTTTTGGTCAACACTTCTTGCAGGTGGCTGCCTGAGATTCTTACGTTTTTGGGGTTGGTGGTTGGTAGTTGGTTCCTGTGTGTCCTCCCCTCACATCATCGCTTTAGGATGTCCCTATCATTATGAAATTGTAGATGCTCTGTGTCCCGGAATGTATGAAAAAGAAAGCTGTATTTTGGTTACCTGTAAAAAACGTTTCTTTGAGTACATCACGGGAAACAGAGATCCTGTCCCTCTTGCTGGTGGTTCATGGCTTGTTATAAAAACTGGATCCTGGCTTAACGAGGAGGGGGCTTCCATTTGTGAGGGGTCTTTCTGACTGCTTTGTCCAATCACCTAAAGGTGCCTGCAGAACCCTATCTTTATGAATTTAAACATGCTCAGTGTCCTGTGATGAACTCAAAGAAAATAGTTTCACAGTTTACGAAAAAATACTTTTTTAAGTGGTCCTAGGTTTGAAAATGCTAGTTGACCAGCTGCCATTCTGACCCTCTGGCTTCAGTACTTTAAGCCACTAACATAGAAAATGCACTATCCCAGTATTAGTCCGTAGGGTTCAATATTGAGATGTCCCACCCTTTGCAGCTATAACAGCTTCAACTCTTCTGGGAAGGCTGTCCACAAGGTTTAAGACTGTCTATGGGAATGTTTGACCATTCTTCCAGAAGTGCATTTGTGAGGTCAGGCACTGATTTGGACGAGAAGGCCTGGCTCACAGTCTCTGCTGTAATTCATCCCAAAGGTGTTCTATTGGGTTGAGGTCAGGTCTCTGTGTAGGCCAGTCAAGTTCCTCCACCCCAAATTCGCTCATCCGTGTCTTTATGGACCTTGCTTTGTGCACTGGTGTGCAGTCATGTTGGAACAGGAAGTGGCCATCCCCAAACTGTTCCCAGCAGACTGGGATGCCATTAAAGTTCATGTGTGTGTGTAAAGGCAGGTGTCCCAATACTTTTGGTAATATGGTGTATATGCAGATAAGGATTACATACCCAAGTGCTTGCCACGGGTCGTTTTCAGAAGGAGGTCAGCAATGACAGTGCCCCTATCACTTTACTTTTACTTCTCCACAGAAATAATGGAAAGTCTAAGAAAGGCAAATACAAATACATACTTGGCCTTTAATATTTCTGCTAAACCAATGGAGCAGTAAAATCTAGACATGTGCATTAGTTTTCATCCGAATGCATTTTCGTCCAAATTTTGGCGATTCTCGCGTTCGTTCTAACAAACCATAACGAATGCACAGAATCCGAAATCCGAAAGATCCAACATAAAAAATGCTTTATTTTCGTATCGTTGCGACAACAGTTTGATACAGATAGAAAATTCGACATAACGGTGACAATATCGATCTGTTTCTATCGAACCTGCGGTTGAATGTGCCTAACCTAACTCTATTAGTCCTAGATTATTTGAGAGAAAAGATTTGACATTATAGAGACATGAAGATTCGACGAAGCAGCTAAAAACATACGATCGCCGCGATCGTACATTTATGGTCAAATGCTCCGCTCATAGGCTATAGAAGAATTCTAATGTTGGTTGACTAGTAATAATAATTAATAAATATAATTATTACTAGTCATACAACATTAGAATTCTACTATAGCTTGTAGGCGGAACATTCGACCGGAAATGTACGATTGCGGCGTCGTACAGTTTAGCTGCTTCGTCTAATCTTCTTAGAACATTCGTCAGACACCATAAGCCTTCAATGACAGATTCGACCTTAATTAAATCGGATTTTCGGACGATGGCATTTTTTAACTAAACAAAATAAATAAAAACGAATTTCGGAAGTAACTAAATATTTTTATTTTTCGGATGAAAACGAAATTCCGAAACAAAATATTTCAGTGTGCACATGTCTAGTAAAATCTAAAAATATCGGGTTACACTCACCTTAAAAGAGTTATCAGTAGTCTAGTTTGTGTCTTAGGGTTGCCTAAAGATAAGACAAAATTATCCTGAGGAATTGAAGAAGATCTCAGGTCAATATATGTCTTACCTGTCCTGCACAGTTTTCCCTCTCAGTAGTGATGAATTTCTTGCAATAAAGAGTGTTCCCATCTGCTCTCTATTGAATAGAGAAGATGGAATGTCTTCTGCTAGCTTGGTGTACCTGTCACCGCACTGCTTCAATAATGAACATGATTTTTCAAATACATGGGCAGAATTAAGGCCCGTAATGTACTATTTCTGAAATTAATAAGAATGAGGCCACGGCAGACTATTAGAGAAAATGATGGGGGCAGATGATGGCTTTCTTGAAATGAGAATATGTGCAGAGATAGAGACATAATTTTACATTAAAGGCAACATTCAACACATATGAATTTCGTAACTTAATATACACAATACACGTTAGACCTTTTTTTTTTTCTAGTAAAGCACGGCTGGGTCTCTGTTCTGTAATGTGCTGCATGTCAGCAAAATCCATCGTCAGTATGAAGAATGACATGGGGTTATAACAGTGCAAATTAATCAGTACACAGGAATCCATTAATTGCATATGATGTCAAGGGCTTTTTTTAAAGTAATAAGCATTACGGAAAGGTCAGCTTCCTGGTCTACAAACTGGGGGTCCAATACCACCAGCTTACTAGATGAAGTGGAAAGTGGTTACCAGCCCACACTCACAGTTCGGTCTACTTCCATATGTAGCGAGGGGCAGTTTCCTTTTCCTACCAACTTTTTATCCAGAATTAAATATTATACAAAACTTATAGTACTAGATGCTTTTCAGTTTAAGATTAATGCCTTTCCATCTATACCTTGTCACAATCTAATAAGGAAATAGTACACTTTGTTATTAGGTGCCATTTGCCAATTTTTTTTGGGGTGATGATGTCACACGGTTGCTAATGTTGGGTGGGGGGGGGGGGGGTGTGTGCGTTTGGGGGGACTACTGCAACTTTATTATAGTCAACTGGTAAATAATACCAATTACCATTTTTTTTACTAGTTTGCTTTAATACCAGCCAAAGAGAAATATTGAAGAAGCAAATAATGGGCTAGCCTCATTAAATCATGGACAAACTTTCCATTATTTGGTAATCTCTAATCATGGGTGATGTCAAGTCACCTGGAAAACTCAGATTCAGACATTGCCTGATCTTCCAGGGACTTGATCAGCTTCTCTCCCAGCAGTGAATTCAGTGTATTTTTGAGCCCACTTTAAGCTCATATATACCTATTTTCCATAGATCTATACCTTTTGTCAGGATTTTACCCAGCTTCCATGGTAATGCGCCCTCTGTCTATTCACTATTGAAATTCCACCATCGTTTGCCATTTCACTTCCAAGTGACGTATGTTTGACTGATGCCAAGGTTACTATCGATACCCTTGGCCAATAATTACGTGCCCGCAACACCACTTGCTCCTGACGAAGAGGATTTACGTTCAAAAAATTTCTAAAAGTTAGGGACTGATCTGGCCGTTTGGTCCCAGGTTCCATTCTCTGATAGGCACATAGCAACCAGTCCCACGGTAGGTCACAGACATTTAATTCAGAAAACCAGCCATGCATGTCTTTTTTTGTAGTTTATTTGCTGAGAGAACTGGGGTAGGGTGAGCCTTGGGATACTCCAAAAAACTTCTAACAAAAACTGTAATGGAGGATCTGTTCCTTCAGGGTGTGGACCACCCTCTTGAATGTGAAGGGTAACTCGATTAAAAACAAGGACACCTCAACAGGAGTACAGTCCTGGAAGCTCTGCCAAATGGTGCAAAGAAAAGTCTCTGCAGGCCAGGTTCAAACTCTCTTGCCCACTATATCCCAGAGCTCAGTGGGATGCAGGGGAAAGTAGCTAAGCCTTCACCAGCAGAAACTAGAACAGGCTCTAACAAATGATTACCGCTCTCCCTGATTACAGGGAGGCAAAAACATTTACCTGACACTAGTATCCTACTGAGAGGTGCTACAGACCTATAAAAGAAAAAGATCTTCTAAGTATTGCATCTTTTGCTTCAATACTTACCTTTAATCTGGAGTGTCCTCCTGCAGAAATTGCTGCTGCTAGATGTTGTCGTGTCATCATTCAACTCACTTCCTCTGTCCTGTAAATGCCCCGTCTTAATATTTCTGCTTTAAAAATCACTCACATATTCTTACATTCGGTGCTGGATTAAGGACTTTCCATTACTGCCGATGGAGTAGAAATTGAAGGACCAATGATGTCATGGGATCATTAAGAAGACCCTTGGAAAAAAAGGTATACAATATATGTATGAGCAGCACAGTGACTTGGTGGTTAGCACTTCCGCCTGGCAGTGCTAGGGTTGTTAGTTCAAATACCAACTGTGATGCTACCTTCATTGAGTTTGCATGTTCTCTCTGTGCTCGTATGGGTTTCCTCCTACACTCCAAAGACATGTTTGTTGGTTAATATGATCCTGTTTAAATTTGCTTCAGTATATGAGTTAGGGACCTTAGATTGTAAGCTCCTTGATGGCAGGGACCAGGTAGAACTTTAAGAGGTTCGGCAAATTGACGCCTAAGATTTTTTATCCAGTAGTTTTGTGTGTCAACCACGGGCAGACTGGGCTGGTGGGCAGGGTGAAAACTGCCTCCCAGGTCGATCCACTGCCTTGTAAAAAGGCCACCCCTGCTGCCCTCAACACGCATACTCATAGTTGCCGGGCACGAGGGTGCTTGCACACAGTCTAACACCGGCTGTTAAACACCCGAGCACACATGAAGAGCTCAGTTGTGTGTCCTGCCCAGGGGCGGGGTACCCACAGGAGACATAGAGCAATGAAAGATCCCTTGCCCACTGGCTCCGCCAGCAGCCAATGTTCGGGCACAGCTTGCGAGGTTTGCATTTCTATTGGGTAGAACTGGAGGAGGGTGTGTGGCCGGCCTCACGCCCCGCCTGCTTTCTACTGCTCTGGTGCATGCGTGAGGCTAGGCACTGAAGACTGTGGGAGCATTGGAATAGAGCAACAGAGAGGTAATATAAGTTAGTTCTGTGTGACAGGACACAAAGGGTGTCTATCATTTTTTTCTAGTAGTGGCTGCTGATCTCCTGGATGGCCAAATGTTGCATAACCTGCCATGCTCAATAATCACTACAGCCCTAGCTTTCCATTATACTACTCTAGCCTGTCCCTATACTACCCTAGCCTGCCCCTATACTACCCTAGCCTACCCCTATACTGCCCTAGCCTGTCCATATACTACCCTAGCCTGTCTATATACTACCTAGCCTGTCCATATATTACCCTAGCCTGTGTATATACTACCCTAGACTGCCCCTATACTGCCCTAGTCTGTCCATTTACTACCCTTGCCTGTCCATATACTACCCTAGCCTGCCCCTATACTACCCTAGTATGCCCAAATACTACCCTAACCTGCCCCTTTGAATTAAACATAATGGTATATCATATAATTTTGCATATAGACAAGGTGATGTTGCATGTAAATGTGACTTTTAGTTTAAAATTATCATGATATAAAATAATGGATGTGGCGGCCTTTTGGTGGGCATGATTTTCTTTTTGGCCAGCCAGGCAGGGACTGATGGGAATGTGCAATATATAGAGTATGTAAAGTGCTGTGCAAATTGTTTGCACCCTATAAATGTCTGTAATAAATATGTTTTTTATGATAAAAATTGTGTTCATCCAAGTGAGATCGGCTTCTCACTTTATTTGCCCATATTTGTTGCCCCAGTCATCAGTCATCATCCATCCTCTCTCCAAAAGGGCTTCTCTGTTGCTAGATTTTACGTTGTATAACCTACTTCTTCCAAACGTAATATATGTTAAAAAAGACTGTGTGATCTAATAGAGGAATATCAGGCTCAAATGAAAGTTAAGTACATGGGAAAACCTTTTTCTCCAAGGAAAGTCATAATGTGCATTAAATCAATTCCTGAGAAAGTGTATGTCTTCCTTGCTTAGCCCAGAGATATTGCTTTCTGGCGAGCCCAGCAATGATGTCATCTGCCGCCAGCTTCCAGAGAGCATAATAACACTGGATTCATTCTATATCACCATGCAATGTAACTTCTTCAAGACATTTACAATACATACAGTAGAACAATGTGTATGGGAGGATACCTGCAAGCCTATCATATGTTACTACCCCAGGATTCAAACTATTTTAGGTAACATTAAATATAATGTCCTGTCAGGATTAAAAATTAAAATGAATCTATGGCCAAAACTTTTTTCTTAGTTTTGGATAAAGTGTAGAAGAGTTAGAACCTTTGTCAGTTTTATTGCTGGTCTGTGTTTCTGTTGGGGAGAATCGCCTTCTCTATTTGTCCTGGTTACCGCTTTCTCCAGGAAATATAGTGATAGTAAGCAACAACTTTACAGTTGTCACCTGAACAGGAGGTAAAAGGAAATCTTCCAATGGGAACGTCTGTTCTGGTGACAATTGTCTAAGTATTTCTCCTTGCCTTGGATAGATTTTCTATAACTTCCTGTTCAGTTTCTGGGGCAAGTCGGGTTTATCCTGGGTCAACTGGCAGCAGACAATGCCTGCAGAGCCTCCCTTATAGCTCATATGGCACACTGACGTTGAGTACCCATCTACTTTCTGTCTCTCGATGTGCGTAAAGTATCCAATATTCTCTTGTGGTCATATTTGCATTACATCCTCGAAAAGTGGGCTTTGGCTAACTTTCTCTCTATTTGGGACCTCATGCTTACATAAAATACAAGGGTTATCCCTCAGATCGGTCTTTACTGTTGTTTGAACAAATTTGTTATTCGGATCCTTGAGCCCCTGGTTTAATATGCAAACTTCATGCATACCTGTCCTTTCCTTCTACCTCCACACTCCCTTTATATGCATGTCTCTGGGCCTCAGACCTCGGCATCCTGGTGGAATCCAGTGATTGGGCCGAAATATACCGCTTTACCAAGTCATCCACAGTGAACATTTTAGCCTTAGAGATGCTTACTAGATGGTATCTAGTCCCTACGAGAATCTCCAAAATCCTTCCAACCTACCCCCCACATTGTTGTCAAGGTTGCATGGACGTGGGAACCCATTTGCACATATGGTGGTCCTGCTCACTTATAATGGCTTTCTGGGCTGAGGTATTTCATCTGCTATCCACGTTTTTTGGCACGACACTACCGCCTGACCCTGTGGTAGCGCTTCATAATAAACGACCATCTGATATAACTATTTGATTATTGACTATTTGCATTATTATGCAAATAGATAGAGGACAGAATTCCTTATCTTTAAAATTGATTTGAATTAGTGACCCAGACAGTACAGAAGCTAAAAAACATCCACACAACAGCCAACAAATTAGTATTTTCAGTAGGCAAGGCCAATTATTACTGCAAATGTAATCAAAATCAACAAAAATGAAAAAAAAAATGGGAGCAGTTAGTTAACCATGGCCAACTTAGGGTTAATAGGAGCTTAAAGAGGAGCTCCATTCTGGGCTTAAAAAAATTGAAAAGTCAGCAGCTACAAATACTGGATAAGGACACTTACCTGTCCAGGGATGCAGCAATGTTGGCACCCAAAGCTGATTCGTAAATCGGCTTTGGGTGCAGGCGCCGGCATCTTCACTATGAGAAACTGGCAGTAAAGCCTTCAGGCTTCACAGCCAGTTCCCTACTGCGCATGTGCGAATCACGCTGCGCTTTTTGAATGGTCCCGCCATCATGTATTTCCCAGAAGGCAGCAGAGGGAAGGAGGAGGGGCCAGAAATACCTGGAACTGGGAGCGGGTACCTAACAAAACCAGGTACCTAAACCCCCCTCCCCCCAGAAAAGAGCAAAATGTGGCAGTGGAGGGGGGTTAGTGTGCGAACAAGGGGATCTCCCCCTTTTGGGTGGAGCTTTGCTTTAAATCGCAACATTATTGTTTCCAATGGCAGGTTTTTAGATCAAAGAACTTTGATTTGCAAATGAGTACTAACCAAAATACATTGTAACAATATTGTTACGATGTATTTGTGAATGAAGCCTGCAACCTCAGTTGTGCTGCCTCCCTGACACGTACCTTGGGAATGAGCCTGACGTGCAGAGGGAGACCTCTCGTACCGCCCTGGTTCCGGGATCACTGGGGTTGAGACAGTGACCGTAGGAGCACAGTGAGGTATGAGTGCCTGCAGAGTTCTCTGAGATTGGAGATGAAGGCCAATGAGAAAGGCTGGAGCCGGCTGGAGCGCAGTAGGTGCAGGTCAGCTGGATGCAGGTCAGCGGATGCAGGTCAGCAGATGCTGGTTAGCTGATTACTGGTTAGCTGGATGCTGGTCAGCAGGATGCAGGTGTGCCTGAGAGCAACAGGCGCATGCAAGTGCAGATGACAGGCAGGAGAGGAGTCAGACAAGACAGGTTATACATGGAGGATCAGTTCAGGCAAAAGCAGCAGGCAAGGAATGGTCAGAGTTCAGGCTGGATTCGGCAACAGAGGATCTGGCAGACAGGTAAACAGAGCAGGGTCAAGGAAGCCAAAGGTCAGGACTGGAGATGGCAGCGGAGTCAGATGGCCAGGTCAGTATGATATCAGGTGCAGGTTCAGGATCAGGATCAGGTCTCAGGATAAGCTGCAGATCAGACAGCAAAAACACAGTGCTGCTGAGGTGTTTAAATAAGGCAGCCTGTTGCCAATCACTGAAATCAGTCTGCACTATTAACCCTTAGGTGGCAGATCCCTGACACTCCCCCACTGCAGTACTCGAAACAGACAACTACTCTGCCCAGCCCTGCCCCTGAGGAGTCAGGTAAGGGGAGTTACTTGGCAGAAGAGTAAATGCAATGGGTTTTTCTAATCACTTCAGATCTCTAGTGGTTCCATCTTCTGACCCCTACAGCAGTGCTGTGTCCTTTAGTGAGGTAGTGGTTAGAGAATGGAACTGCAGCACACTTCAGAGGATGCAGGCATCCAACACTACTAAAAGTGTCAAATTCTTAAGAATCTTCACAGATAGCGCAGTATTTTTTTTTTTTAATTGTATATAAGGGGGACTTTAAAGTAAAAGGGAACACTGATGTCATGGGGACTCTGTAAGGATGGATTCTGGCGGCCGAAGCAAGGCACAGAGGAACTGGACCTTGGAAGCTGGGTACAAAGACTGTGAGGACATACATTCAGGGGTAGATGCAGACACCCCATAGGATCAAGAACGTGATCAAGCCAGGGTCAGCAGGGGTGGATAGCAAGGACTTAGTCAATAGCCAAACAAGAGTCATACACAAGGAGCAGGAGTAAGCGTAGTCAAGCAGCAGACCTAGGTCGATACCAGGACGACAGCAGAGCATGGTCAGAGACAAGCTGAGGTCAGAGTCCAGAATCCACAAAGCAAGGTCAGGAGCAGGCTGGGACATTAAGGGGAGATCAACGAAAGCAGAAACACAAGCACACAGGTACCTGAAGAACATTCAGCGATTAGCACACATCAGGGCCCCCTTTAAATAGGCAGCTTAGCGCAATTCCCAAGATTGGATGTACACAGGTGTGCGCCAAAGCATACGCACATGTGCCAATGCGCACTGGTACACAACATGTCAGTGCATGCCAGTTACTGGTCAAAGTCCATCTGTGTGCTGACATATGGGCACGAGGACGAGCATTAGCTGCATGAGTATTGGTTGCCTGACACACACAGGCACACTGCATTAAGAAAATACCCCTGCCTCTATTGCATGACACTTTCACCTGTATTTTTTCAGGAGAAGGTTGCTTTAACATAACAATAAGTTTAAATGTGCTAGCTTGCTCCACTCTCCTGGGAGTAGTAAGAGCTGTTCTATGTATAAAGTACACAATTAAGTAGGGGGGTTCCCAGCACCCTTTTTACTCTCTATACATAAATCTTTATTTTTTCATCTATGGCAAACAAGCAGCAACAGCATACAGCAACATGAAGAATGGGCAAACCAAGAATATTTTTGATGACAAATACCCACCAAATAATTGGGATCATGGCCTTAAGGGGTCAATATTCCACTCTTCTGCAGAACTATTTAGGTGAAAATCCAATGGCCACCACAGAAAAATTACAGGTTTAAAAAATAATTATATGAATGCATGGAAAACCTAAAAGTATCTAGATAATACTGGCATTATTTCAATTGCTAATATTATCCATAACATATATATATATTATATATACTGCAATACAAACTTCAGAGGCTGAGCACATCAGCAGTACATTGAGAGCAATTTAATGCATAACTGTTGACTTAATAGTTCGGATGTGTAATATTTCCTCTCCGTATGAAACATGGAAAATGCCATAAACCTCTTAATTTGATTTATCCCTCTGCTTTTAAAAGCAAATTTTAGTTACTAAGAAATCATCTCCAACGATTTTTTTTTTCCTCCATACACTGGATATGTGAGAGCTGCTGAATGATTGGGGAAAATTGTCTTTTTTTTAACTGTTTTAAACTGACTTTGAAAATTTTCAAATGTCCACTTTAGAGGGCTCTGCCTGCATTTTGGACATATTTAAAGTGATTGTAAAGTCTATTTTTTTCCCTATAAAAATAATAAACATGTTATACTTACCTGCTATGTTGCAGTGGATTTGCAAAGAGCAGCCCGGATCCTCCTCTTCCCGGGTCCCTCTTCTGTGATCCTGGCCCTTCCCTTCTGTTCAGTGCCCCCACAACAAGCAGCTTGCTATGGGGGCACCCGAGCCGAAGACTGGAGTTGAGAAACACTGTTCTAGGGCCTATATATATATATATATATATATATAATGTTTGGAGGTTCTGAGTATTTTCTTATCTTATCTTTAGCAAAAAAAAAAAAATATTTTTACATGTAGGAGAAAAGCATAGAATTGGCCTGGAAGGGAACTACCGTATTTATCGGCGTATAACACGCACCCCAAGTTTAGGAGGGAAATTTAAGGAAAAAAACCTTTAGGAGGGAAGTTTAAGGAAAAAAACTTACATTTTAAATGCCCATCAATGCAGCCTTATCAGTGTCCATCTGCAGCCTTGCCCATCAGTGTCCATCTGCAGCCTTGCCCATCCATCTGCAGCCTTGCCCATTTGTGTCCATCTGCAGCCTTGCCCATCCATCTGCAGCCTTACCCATTCATCTGCAGCCTTGCCCATCCATCTGTAGCCTTGCCCAACAGTGTCCATCTGCAGCCTTGCCCATCCATCTGCAGCCTTACCCATTCATCTGCAGCCTTGCCCATCCATCTGTAGCCTTGCCCAACAGTGTCCATCTGCAGCCTTGCCCATCCATCTGCAGCCTTGCCCATCCATCTGCAGCCTTGCCCATCCATCTGCAGCCTTGCCCAAACAAGGCTGTGCAAAATGTTTGCAAATCACAAGATTGCAGGACATACATACAGTGTCTTTGGCAGGTAAATCAAATCCCTGAGGGAACGAGCGCCGCCGAGATACACAGAGCCGGATGTCCTGTGTAGTTGGCTCCTCTCGGCTCGTCTCACGTGTTTTTTTAGTGGAGAGAGACATGTAGGATGAAGCCGATCCTTATATACAGGTTATGTTGGCTGGTTGGGAGAAAGGTGTTTTCTCTAGTCACTGCATACATCGCTCTGGATGGGCATACTGACAAGCCTGCACCCCTTCACCTGCGGATCACGGGAATGGAATCCCTGGCTTTAAGCAGCGTTCCAAGCTCAGTCTAAAGTTCAACATCTGCAGGACATCTTGTTCTGTTGAAAAGCAACAGACTTTCTGTCAGGATCATCAGGAGAAAATAAAAAGAAGAACGCCTAAAAAAGAAAACGAATGCAGCCATCACATCTAAGAATTTATAAGGCTCAATATAATAAATGTTTGTTTTTGGGTTTAACATTGCTTTAAAGCACTACCACTGTCCCTCTCTGCATGGGGTCCTGACTTTTGATTGGATAGATTGATAGCAGCGCAGCCATTGGCTCCCGCTGCTGTGAATCAAGTCCAATGACGCGGGCGCCGGGGGGGCGCGAGTCCGGCATTCATGTCTATGGATGCCGAATGCTGGTCTCGAGAGCGTGCCCCCAAGGTAACCCCTGGGGAGAGCGCTTATCCTAGGGGGTTATCTAATGCAAGGAGGAGCCGCGAGAGCCGTTGAGGGACTCCAGAAGAGGATGTTCGGGGCCGCACTGTGCAAAACGAACTACACAGTGGAGGTAAGTATGATATGTTTGTTATTTTAAATAAAAAAAATAAAAAAAGCTTTACAATCACTTTAATTGAGTAGCGCCACCCCCCGCAGAGGCTGCTGGTGAGTACTGGGTTCTCTTACCATACTAACAGTGGCGGCTGGTGGTTTTTTGTTTGGAGGGGGGCAAACAACCAAACCCCCTGCGGCACCTCAAACCCCCCCTTTACTGTCTACCATTCCACCGGCACTCACCCCATCTAGATGGCGGGCACATCGGGCAGTGGTGGGAACATCGGGCAGTGGCAGGGAGCGGCGGGCGCATCAGGCATCGGCGTGGATTGGGCAGCGGCGGGCATATCGGGCAGCGGCAGGGATTGGGGCATCGGCGGACATCAGGCTACCGTTCCTGTGTCTTCTCCTCCCCTCCTCCTATGCCTTCAATAGGATCTCCTGTGACGGGTATCAAACCTGCTTCCCGATTGGCCGAGAGGGGTATCAGTGTTGCAACAGCGAATATTCATTAGTTGTTGCAACACACCTGGGTGGGCTCCAGACTCAATTCTCTGCCCCCCGGGCCTCTGGCTCTAATCAGGTTCTTCAAAACCCATCCACCCCGCCATACAAATTAATGCGCCCGGCGTCCTGAAAGGGGCTGGGCGCATGGATAGGGAGGGCGGTAGCGGTGGATAGGGATGGCAGCGCCCGTGCGCCTACAATGGACGAGCCGCCCCTGCATTCCCAGTGATGACCCGCCCCGTAACTGGATCCAACATCATACCGACACACCAGCAGCAAAAAATGGGCTTTATTAAGGGGTATTTCACAGTATGTGTGCTGACTGGCATTTTTATACACTGGACAAGCACAAGCCACTGCAAGGGCACATGGAAATGGACTGTTTTCTATGTGCCCCATTCTATACAGAAGGATTTACAGAATTTAGATACGCTTACATTTTCAGAGATCTGACCTGGTCTCTCCCACCAGCCATGATCTGATTGCATTGCACTGGGTCTAAAATAAGGTATGTATTGAAAACAAAAAGGTTTTATTTATATATGTCATTAGCATGTTTATAATAAAGGAAAAAGGGAAGGCAAAATTGAAGCAGATCAAACTTCACTTTAATTCACATTGTGGTTAACCACAACCTGTGCTATGATAAATATAGAGGCCTTTTTGGAATAAAATCCCGCTAGCGCTTTTTCTTGCTGAACTTTTTTTTTCTGATGTATAAAAAAAATTCTATTTACCCCTGAAGCACTGATTTTTGATGTTGGCATATTGTTGGCACTGTTTGTGTGGATGCAGCAGTGTTTTCCACAAAAGTTCTTGATAATTGCAGTGAATATAAAATAAAGGTGGATTAGAAGGGGTTAACATAAGGTGTTTTTTTTTGTTTTTTTTTATAGATTGGGAATAAGGGGAATCACCCCGCTGGGGAGGTTCACCCTCCTTTAATAGGCAGACATGCTACTTACATTCCCTGATATACAGATGAGCACTAGAGGGAGCCTTTACAGATATAAGCATTATAATAAAGCAAGCATTAAAGTCAAATCTAAAAAGTACCTTTAAATATACAAAAAAATAATAAATCAAAAGATGCTCTTACCAGATATAAAACACATTATAGTTCCCCTTTAAAAGTTGTGATGGAATGACATTCTCTCGTATAAGCAACCTTTTTAATTTCTTTTTCAACTAAAGCTTTTTAATTCCATATTTTTTTTATTTATTTTTTTGCAATTTTGTTGTCTAGTGTTTTCCTTTCATGTTGACTGATATCTGTGTCTTAATACATCAGAATCGCAGGCAGCCGATGGCTAAAGCTGTCTCGGGGATCCTGTCTGGGCCTCCTGCTGTAGACAGCAGATGTTCCTTAATATGCCCAGGTTCTAATGGGAACCATGCCCTACTGGGAAATGACTTTTCTAAATGACCACTTAAAGCAACAGTGCTACTTAATAATGACCCCTATGCATGATTGAAAATGCATTAAGGCCATTAGAAGCCTTCCTACCTGAAGATCATTTTTTCTTCTTTTTTTTTTTAGCAGGAGATTTTTAAGATACCTGTTAGACAGCATTTTTTCCCCCAAAAAGAAACAAGAAGAGTAAATAGTTAAAATTATTTTTTGTTTTTTTTTTCAGATTCTTTATACATGAATACACATGATATATGTATAACTTGATTGATAAATAAGTTGGAATGCCAACTAGACTAGAGTATTTTCCTTAAAGCGGAGCTCCCCTGAAAAAAAAAAATATTAAAAGCCAGCAGCTACAAATACTGCAGCTGCTGACTTTTAATATTAGGGCACTTACCTGTCCTGGAATCCAGCGACGTCGGCAGCAGAAGACGAGCAATCGCTCGTCACTCTGCTGCCCCCACCGCCATCCTCGGTGAGGGAACCAGGAAGTGAAGCCTTGCAGCGCGACTCGCGCATGCGCCGTTCTCACTGGTCCCTGTTGTGTTCTGGGAGCCGAGTGTCTCCCAGAACACAACGGGTATTCTGCGGGAAGTGACATGCTACACGCAGAATACCCGTAGAGAGGATGGCTTAGACAGGTATCTGCACCCCCCTCCCATCTGAAAGGTGTCAAATGTGACACCGGAGGGGGGGAGGGTTCCGATGAGCGGAAGTTCCACTTTAGGGTGAAGCTCCGCTTTAAAATACATTTTTTTTTCAACTTATTTAAGAACCTATTCTCAGGTCATAATTTCATGTAAAAAAATACAAACAAGATTGTACTGCACACACCCCTCATATATAAGTACCAACAACTAATAAAGCTGCCAGCACAAAAAAGTATTTCACACACCTAATAGGAAAAATAGACAAAAAAAAGTGCAGCGCTATTAGCCACTTGAAGACTAGGCTTTTTCTGCCACTTTTTGTTTACAAGTTAAAATCTGTATTTTTTGCTATAAAATTTACTTATAACCCCCAAACATTATAATTTTTTTTTTAGCAGAGAGCCTGGGGAATAAGATGGCAATTGTTGACATTTTTTATGTTACACAGTACTTAAAGGGGATGTAAAGGTTCATTTTTTATTTTCTAAATAGGTTCCTAGTGCATTGTTGGTTCACTTATCTTTTTTTTCGATTTCCCTTCTAAATGTTTTTTTTTCTTTGTTTTCTTTGTCTGAATTTTTCACTTCCTGTTCCTCCTCAGTAAGCTGTTCAGTAAGCTGTTCTGGCTGACTCCACACCACTCGGATGATGGTGTGAAGTTTAGTGAGGAGAAACAGGAAGTGAGGAATTCAGACAAAGAAAAAAAAACATTTAGAAGGGAAATGGAAGGAAAAGATAAGTGAACCAGCAATGCACTAGCTTAAAGGAACCTATTTAGAAAATAAAAAACGAACCTTTACAACCCCTTTTGGGCAGGCAAAGCAACGTACCTGTACGTTGCTTTGAATCTGCCGCCTTTCGGGGGCACGCGCGCCTGCCGCGAGCTGCGTGACCGTGCCCGCAGGACCTGCGGACTCGATGTCTGCCGGTGTCCCATGATCGTGTCACAGAGCTGCAGAACGGGGGGATGCCAGTGTAAACAAGGCATTTCCCTGTTCTGCCTAGTGACAGGACACTGATCTATGGCTCCCTGTCATCGGGAGCAGTGATCACTGTCATGTCACTTGTAGCCCAGCCCCCTCACAGTTAGGCTACTTTCACACTGAGGCGCTGGATGCGCTGGCGGTATAGCGGCGCTATTTTTAGCACCGCTATACCGGTTTTTTGGCTGCGATTTGCGGGCGCTAGCGGGGGTATTTTAACCCCCGCTAGCATCTGAAAAAGGGTTAAAAACACCCGCAATAACGCCTCTTTGAGGCGTTTTGCGGGCGTATTAGAGGCGCTACCCCATTGATTTCAATGGGCAGGGGCGCTATAGGAGCGCTATTTTTAGCGCTCCTATTGCGCCTCAAAGATGCGGCTTGCAGGAGTTTTTTGAGCCTCCTGCAAGCGCAACGCTCCAGTGTGAAAGCCCTCGGGCTTTCACATTGGATAGTATTGAGAGGCTTTTTTGGGGCGCATTGCAGGCGCTATTTAGAACAAAGGCAAAGCGCCTCAGTATGAAAGGGGCCTTAGAATCACTCCCTAGGACACACTTAAAGCGGGGTTTCACCCACAATTTTTTTTTTAGAAGTCAGCAGCTACAATCACTGTAGCTGCTGACTTTTAATAAGGACACTTACCTGTCCTACTCGCCCGCGATGTCAGCCCCCCCGAGGCCGATCCCTCGATCCTGGCAGCTCCCGGCGCCGCCATCCTCAGTAAGGGAAACAGGTAGTGAAGCCGTGCGGCTTCACTGCCCGTTTCCTACTGAGCATGCGCGAGCACCGCAGCGCTTTGTGAATGGGCCGGCTGCTCTCTGGGATACACACGCGCCCCATTCACAAGAAGACACCGAGTGTAGGATGAGGAAGAAGATCCACCGCGGAGGATGAAGAGGCAGATTAGAGACTTCCGCATAGCAACCGCTATTTCATGTAAGTAAAAAAAAAAAAATGTTTTATTATTTATTTGTAGATTTTTGGTGAATTTTTTTTTTCAGGGTGGATCTCCACTTTAACCCCTTCCTCGCCCCTAGTGGTTAACCCCTTCCCTGCCAGTGTCATTTTCACAGTAATCAGTGCATTTTTATAGCACTGATCGCTGTATAAATGACAATGGTCCCAAAATAGTGTCAAAAGTGTTCAATGTGCAAATCGCTGCCATTACTAGTAAAAAAAGAAAAATAATAATAAAAATGACATAAAACTATCCCCTATTTTGTAGACGCTGTAATTTGTGCGCAAACCAATCAATCAGCCCAAACTGAGGAAAACATTTTTTATTTTTTTTTGGGGGATATTTATTATAGCAAAAAGTAACAAATATACTTTTTTTTCAAAATTGTCGCTCTTTTTTTGTTTATAGCGCAAAAAAAAAAAAAAAAACGCAGAGGTGATCAAATACCACCAAAAGAAAATCTCTATTTGTGGGGAAAAAAGGACGTCAATTTTGTTTTGGGTGCAACTTCGCACGACTGCGCAATTGTCAGTTAAAGCGACGCAGTGCCGAATCGCAAAAAATGTCCCGGTCATTGGGCAGCCAATTCTTCCGCAGGTGAAGTGGCTAACATGCCACACTTTAAAATTGTGATATTTTAAATGCCTTTACAGGTTACCTGTTTAGAGTTACAGAGGAGCTCTAGTGCTAGAATTATTGCTCTTGCTCTAACGTTTGCGGTGATACCTCACATGTGTGGTGCGAACACTGTTTACATATGTGTGCGTGACATACGTATGCGTTCACTTCTGTGCACAAGTACAAGGGGGTTGGGGGCCTTTTTTTAAAAAAAATATTATTTATTTTACTTTTAATATTTTTATTTTTACTCTTTCCGTTTCATTTTCTTTTCTTTTTTTTTTTTGATCACTTTTATTCCTATTACAAGGAATGTAAACATCCCTTGTACTAGAAATAAGGGTGACATATCCTCTTTATGAAGAGATCTGGGGTCAAAAAGACCCCAAATATCTTCTTTACCTTTAAAAGCAAAAAACATATATTTTTTTAATCTTTTGCTTAAAGAAAAAAAAAAAAAGGACTTTTTTACCTCCACCCCGGACCGGAAGTGACGTCATGTTGTCGCTCCGGTGCTCCAAGGCCATAGAGGTGATCAAAGCGGATCCATTTTTTCATTCGGATGTGAAGATCCCTTCCTCCATCTAGGAACAAGTGATCGTTGTTGGAGCCGGCAGGCTGATGCACACGCTTCTGTGATCTCTATAACTTGAGATCCCAACTATCTGGTAAGCGGCAGTAATATCATTTATCTTGGCTGCACAGTAATCAAGGCTTCTGAATATTTCCATCGATTGTCCTATATTTGAGTTGAACTCCAGAGATCATCTATTTTTGAACAAAATTTCTATCCATTTGGGACACGTTCATTTTGGTTGTACTGCACTGTTTTTCCATTATTCAGTTATCTGGACTATATTAGTGCTTGCACGTCACAAACATTTACTATGTTCAGTTATTTGGATTATTAGTGGTTGCACTTCACAATAATTTGGATTGAGTTATATATACATTTTTTGTGTGGTCATTTACATAGTGATTATTGATTTATTCTCTTGTTTTTTGCGCCTGTGGTATTTGCAAGAGGATCATTCTTTTTGCAAACATATATATTTTTTGGTGATTGCGCACTTTTTTATTTTTATTGCACACATTTTTCATCGCCTATGTGAACAGCCAGCGGCACCATCAGATAATTTCTCGGGCGAGCCCGAGGATACGATAAGCGCGAGAATCTCCAGTCCCCTACCGCTGCTTCTGAAAGCATTCCAGCGGCTCATGAGCCACTTAGAACGCTTTATAGAAAAAGCCGGCCGCCGGCTGATAAAAACAATAACTGGGTTATGGCTGGCTTGTATCTTCAGCCATAATCCGGTAAACCACTTGCAAACCGCAATGTATAGATACGTATTGAAGTCGTCAAGTCATCAAGTGGACCTAGGTATAACCTAGATAGTAGAAAATATAAAAAAAAAATATTATTATAAATCATTATCGCAAAAATTGTAAATCAAAGTTACAAAAATATACAAGTGCAGTCCCAAAGTCCCAAAGTCCAAACAGGTGCTAGAATAATTCTGTGTCACTTATCAAATCAAAAATGTGTACTGTGATCCCAAACTGAATGTGAAAACTCCTCCACCAGGTGCTAGATCAGTCACTCGCTTCCTCTGTAGACCTCTAATAGTATAGGAGGCAGTGGCAGCTGGTGTTCTTTTTTTGGGGGGAGGGGCGTGAACAGCCAGCCCCCGGTCGGTCGGCTGGTGGGAACCCCCCCCCCCGGTGGCACCCCCCGCGGGAGGACAGCCGGTCAGACATTAAAGCTCCGCACTTACCCCATCTAGGTAGCGTGCGAGCAGCGCGTCCTACAAGCGATGGCGGCTTCCATTGCGTCTCCTCCTCCTTTGGATCACTGCGACTTCCGCCGTGAATCTCCTCCCTCCTCTTCCTGGGCGTCCAATAGGATCGCCTGTCCTTTCAGCTAATCGGGTGACCAGTCTCAGGATCCGTTTCCTGATTGGCCGGGAGGAGTATCAATGTGAAAATAGCAAATATGCATTCGCTTTTGGCACACAACTGCGTGGGCTCGGAGTGCAGTGCTCTGCGCCCCGAGCCCACCCTTTTTTGAAGCCTATTAGAGCCTCTGGCTCTAATCTCGTGCTTCAACCTCCCCCCCATTGGTGTACATGCACCCGGTGCACCGTATGTAAATTAGGGGGCCGTACGCATGGACGGGGGTGGGTGCCGTGTGCCCCTAATGGACGGGCCGCCACTGATAGGAGGTGTAACATCACATTAATGAAGGCCCAAACAATGTTTCATCTTCATACGCAGGAATTGTATTGAACCAGCACCTCAAGGGTTAACAGGAACATTTTTTTTTTTTTAACAGAACCCAGCGTACATGCAAAAGATAAACAATTGCCCAAAAAATTGTGCTCTCTGTTTTATAAAAAAGATAGCTAACAGTGCTTATAAAATCAAAGACATAGGTCACTTTAAGAGAAAGAGGCACTGATGTTTTAATCCATGTCTTTATGGGCCTTGCTTTGTGCACTGGTGCGCAGGCAGTCATGTTGGAACAGGAAGGGGCCATCCCCAAACTGTTCCCACAAAGTTGGAAACAAGAAATTGTCCAAAATTTCTTGGTATGCTGACGCCTTAAGATAAGGTGACCAGATTTTTAAAATGAAATCCGAGGACATATTTTTTTTTTACTAGTAATGGGGGCAATCAGCGACTCTCTGCCCGTCGCCACCGCCCGCCTAACAGCCTGTCAAGTCTCACTCTCCGGGCCCCGGCTACTACTGGGTGGGGAGCGGAGGAAGATCACTCCACCAGGGAAGGCAAGGAGATAAGCAGGCAGGTGGCTTGGCCTGGGACTTGAGCCAAGGCAGAAGAACATGAGAGCGGAGCTGAATGGGCACCCGAAATTGAAGAAATATTCCCTCCGCTCCGCCTCCGACCAGCACATAATCATCAGAAAGGGGCACAGATAATGGAAAAAATACACCCCCCTAAGCTAGTAGGAGCGATGGAGCGGGGTTGTGGAATTCAGAATTCTTTTTTTATTGTGCACTGACTGTCTTTGAAATTGCCCCATCCCCTGTTCAAATCCAATCCGGGGACAAAACCGAGGACAGACTTGGTCCGGGGACAGTGTCCTCAATCCGGGGACTGTCCCTGGAAACCGGGGATGTCTGGTCACCCTACCTTAAGAGATCCCTTCACTGGAACTAAGGGGCCAAGCCCAACCCCTGAAAAACAACTCCACACCATAATCCCCCCTCCACCAAATTATTTGAACCAGTGCACAAAGCAAGGTCCATAAAGACATGGATGAGCAAGTTTGGGGTGGAGGAAATTGACTGCGCCTGCACAGAGTCCTGACCTCAGCCACCTGATAGAACACCTTTGGGATGAATTAGAGCAGAGACTGCGAGCCAGGCCTTCTCGTCCAACATCAGTGCCTGACCTCACAAATGCACTTCTGGAAGAATGGTGAAACATTCCAATAGACACACTCCTAAACCTTGTGGACAGCCTTCCCAGAAGAGTTGAAGCTGTTAGGCCCCTTTCACACGGACGGATAGAATGGTGCTTTTAGCTGCGGATTTTCTATTTTTCTACCGCAGCTAAAAGCACACAACGCTTTCCTATGGCCCCATTCACACACAGCGTTTAGCTGCGATTTCGTTACATGCAGTTCCGTGCGAATAGAAAAAATAGAATTGAATGCGTCCAGGTGCGATGTAGCGCAGCTATCTGCAAACAACCACATGTAATCGCAGTCTTTTGAGTCAGCTGCGGATAGCAGCGTGAGAAAAAAAAAATCACCCGGAAGCGCATCATAACCAGTAGGTGTACCTGGGAAATGACACAGGAAGTTCAGAGGGATATTGGAAAGAGGAGAAGGCAGCATGGCGGCGCGAGATATATCACATGAGGCCATAATATCCCTTGTGCATTCCCGACCAGAGTTATGGGACTCAGAATGCCCAGGATATGCCGATCGAGTGTTGAAGAGATCCAAGTGGGAGGAAGTATACAAATTTGTCACACCGAACTGGGACAATATGTCTGCCACTGAGCAGGATAACCGAGGTGAGTGCAATGTTTGTTGTGTCTATGAAGCAGGGTACACATGTATCATAGCTGTTTCCCATAATAACCACAAACAGAAGATTTACCCCCTAAATGACCAGGCCATTTTTTAGCGATCCAGCACTGCGTCACTGACAATTATGCAATGCTGCAAACAAACCTAATTTGAAAATGGGAAATTAAATGGTTGGTGTCTTCCCTTAAGTTTTTTCTAGGGTGGGGGGGGGGGGGTGAGCAGATCTCTCTCGACTTTTCCTAACATGCGTTATGTTTGATATATATATTGCAGGAAAAGAGGTTTATACACGTTGGAGGTCCCTACGTGACCGGTACAAGAAAGAAGTTAATGAAGAGAAGTCTGCGGAGAGAAGCGGAGCACCCTCAACTCGTCGCAGGGCTAACCCCCATGCAGAGGCTTTGTCTTTTTTGAGGCGCACCACCGAGATGCGCTCGTAAGTATATATATTATATATTTTACTTTTAACAAATTTGTGGGCAGTATAGCCGCACTGTCCTAATGATTTGAGTGGGCTGGAGAGGTGTAGGAGCAGTGTACACACCGCTCCTTCACCACTCCAAGGATGCTGCTATCAGGATTTTTGGTTGCGTCACCGCTCCAGTGTGAAAGGTGTCTAAACCCACCCTGCTCTATATAGAGGGCTATTCTGTAGTGTACACATGACAGAATTCATGTTATTTTTAAACTTGTAATTTTGTTATTATTAGAACTGTGTCAAGTGTTCCTGAGAGAGCAAGCGCAAGACGTGAAAGTTCGTCACCAGATGACGCAGACACCAGTCAAGAAACCAATTCAGAGTCACTTTCATCCCAAGAATATCAACCATCCACTGAAGAACCTGTGGTATGTACTTTCAAAACGTCACAATAATGGTTTTTACAATTTTTTTTTTTACAATGCTTTCATTTTTTAATGGGGGGGGGGGGGGGACAGTGTCAGTGTGTGTTTTCTTTTAGTTTTTGTATTTTTTTACAAATAATTTTTATTTTATTCTTTTTTTTTATCAGCCCTCTCTTTGGTGAGATATCAGGGGTCTTAACAGACCTCTGACATCTTCCCTTTGAGACAGGGAATGGGACTAGGGACACAGATTCCCCAGTCCCTTTCTCAGCAGCCTCCACTGCGCTGAAAATGAATGGAGAGAAGACAGCGGCTTCTCTTCATTCATGAACTGAAACATTGTAAAAACTGTTTTGGTGGTCTTCTGGCTGCCAATACAGTGACAACAGGTTTTCGGGGCTAAAACAAGTGCCTGTGTCTGATCTATTGAAAACAGGTGTTGTAAGCTCAGACACGACTTTAATAATTGTGCAAGCATCATGTTTATTATTATGTAAGTGTGATCTCAACATCAGAAGCATAATCTATATATTTGATCTATTTGCAGGCAAATGTAGGTAGGAGAGGACAGTCTACTTCCACCAGCCGTCAAAAACGTACTCAACAAGAGACACCTTTTGAGGAATATTTTAACCGTATTATAGCAGAAATGAGAAACCAATCGCAAAACCAGGCCAAAGATGATGAATTTCTCAATATCTCAGACCCAGATGTTATGTTTTTGAGAATGTTGCTTTGTGTAGTCAGGCAGATTCCTCCTGATAAGCGCACTGAGGTCAGGGGTGATATACATGCCTATTTAACGTATATTGTATCCGCTTGCAAAGAGCAACGCCCATATCCAAAATTTCAGCCATGGGCTATGGGTTTTAATTCACCCAGTGGCTCTTTGAGTCGACCAATGGCCAATCAGCAGTTCCATGACACAACACCTGCCATTAATCCTTATGCAGGACCCCCACCGATGTATACACCTTACCCACCTAATCCTGGTTATCAAAGGATGCACGTGCAGCCACACCCAGTTACTTCACCCTCATCTTCCCAATCAGGATCAGGATCACCCATAGATGTTGGCACTGAACCAAGCCACTCTTCCCTGCGTCCCCCTTATCCGGTGTATGAAAACTTGTAGTTTTGACCTTTTAATTTGTTATATTACTGTTTAATTTTTTTATGTTTTGTTACTTGATTTTTATTGATACCTACCTCAATATCCGCTGAACTGTACGGATGTAAGAAACTGTACTGTACTGTTCCAAGCTTCCATATCTTGCTACTCCGCCACGCTGGCTCTCACAGTACCAAAGCATTGTTTAGGTTGAGAGCCAGCATGGCCGACTAGAAAGATACTGAAGCTTGGCCCAGTGGGAGATCCCCCAATCTACACAGTGCAGCATACATGGCGAAATCAAAATTAAGGTGACGAAGGTTAGGGTTTTGACACTTTCTCTATGGGGCCATGCCTCAGCAGACTGGCCATACACCTATAGGTTATCTTCTGTTTTTCTATGTTCAGATGGAAAAAGTGGAACAGATTCCTCCATCTCCGCTAAACTGTGCGGATGTAAGAATCTCCCACTGTTCCAAGCTTCCATATCTTGCTACTCGGACGACTAGAAAGATACTGAAGCTTGGCCCAGTGGGAGATCCCCTCCCCCCCATCTACACAGTGCAGTGTACATGGACAAATATAATTCCATCTAATCATAGACATTATGCAGATAATCTATAGGTGTATGGTCAGCTTTAAGCACTAAAAAACCTTTTTAAATTCTTTGCTTACATTTGGACATTGTTATCAAACAGCCGCTACACAACAGTTCGTAAAGTTGTGAAAAAATGTTTCAAAGCTGTTTACTGCACTCACAGTGTCCACATATAGTCAAACATATGGTTAACAGCACTTTAGAAATACTCAATATTTTAGGGGGGGGGGGGGGTACAGAGTCAATTTATACTTGAAAATAGAAGAAAATTCTCTATATTCCTAAGGAATTGAAAAAATAGTTTTCTATACATGCAAGCATTCAATGTTTTGTAAGGTTTGTCTATTTTTTCTACCTTTTTGTTATTTAACATGGCAAAGATATAAAAATAAAAACAATTTAATTGTAAAAAATTGTCAACTACTTTATTTCAAGAACAAATTTAAACTGTAATATAAGGTTGATATAACATGGGTAATAAAGATCTCTTTACAAATGGTCATATTGCCATGGGAGCTGTCCATCCTCTGTCAAAAAAAAATCTGTGAAATCCTCACGCACTTGTAGAGCTTGATTCGTGGGACGAGTGGCAGTAACACGACCTCTGTGTTCTGCGGAAACAGGTAACGCTAACGGGGATTCGGTGGGCACGATCTCCTTACCCCTCAAATAGTTGTGGAGAACACAACATGCCAAAACAACATTGACCGCATGATCCACTTCTAGGTGCATGGCTGTCATCAAAACACGCCATTTGGCAGTGCAAATGCCAAATGCGCACTCCACCATTCTCCGGGCTCTACTGAGACGGTAATTAAAAATGCGCCTCCTGTCAGTGAGACCATGCCTCGTATAGGGCCTGAGAAGGTGGGTGGATAAGGCAAATGCCTCATCTCCCAGCACAACAAAAGGAAGGTCCGGCACAGCAGTACCAGGAAGAGGCCTTGACTGTGGCACATTGAATTCACTATTTTCCAATCGCTGGCCCATCATAGAATTACGGAAAATTCTGGAATCTCCAGAACTCCCGTAAGCTCCCACATCCACAGCAATGAACCGCATGTTGGCATCACTGAGCCCCAGGAGGACAATGGAGAAATATTTTTTATAGTTGAAATAACGGGAACCAGAGTTTGGTGGCTTGATGAGACGGATATGTTTCCCGTCTAAAGCCCCAATGCAATTTGGGAAGTTGGTCTTCTCCCAAAACTCCTCAGATATTTCCTCCCACAGACTGGATGTTGGTTCCGGCATGACACTGCTTTTCAGCTCTTCCCATATAACTTGACATGTATCATGGACTATTGCCGATACAGTATAAATTCCCATTAGGAACTGATGATGAAGGGAGGTGAAGCTGGCACCAGTGGCAAGGTATCTGCAATACAAAAAAGACACATATATTTATATCTATATATTATGCAAGAACATACATACACACTATTGTCAATAATATTGGTACACCTGCATGTACATGAATTTAAAGCATCTGTTCAAGATATGGAAAACCTACCTTAAAGTAAGTAGCAGCCGCTCTTCTGCACTAATGCTTCTTCTCATGTTGGTCCTGGTTCTGCTCAGGCGTGTTCTACAGAGTTCCAACAGCTCATCAAAGCTTGCCACGGACATCCGAGTATAATTGTAGAACTTGTCCCCATGGGTCCGCAGCTCACCGAACATGAGGGCAAAGTAGCCAATTGATAGACGCTGTGAGGTTAGGGGATGGACCCAGTAACGGCGGGGACGTCGCCTAGACTGGATCTGTCTTCTCCTCTTCATCCTCATCATCAGCAACATGAGCATCGCCAGCAAACTCATCATATTTGCATTCATTTTTGCAAATCTCAGGCACAACACACCGATCACTCCTCTCACCTCTAAACTCCAACACACACTCAGCAAGTGAACAAAGAAACAGGAAATAGATGGCAGAGGACCGAAATGCATCATGGTTAGATCCAAGGGACAAAAAAATAAAATAAACAGGTTGCTATGGGAATAACTAACCGCAGCTAAACGCAACCGCAAATAAACGCACGTATACGCAGGTAATCGCAATGTACAAATGCAGCTAATCGCATTGCCTGAAGCCTTGAATTTCAAAGAACAAAAAACATGCTTTTTACTGCGGCAATTTTGCCGTCCGTGTGAAAGGGGCCTTATAGCTGCAAAAGAGTGGGCCAACTCAATATTGAACCCTACGGACTAAGACTGGGAATGCCATTAAAGTTTATGTTAGACATGTGCAATTTGTTTAGTTCCAAATTTGTTTAACGAACTTTAACAAATTCATTAATTCCGAAATGTCAGAATTTTTAAATTTCCGAATTTTTGGATTTTCAAATTTCCGATTTTTTTTTTTTCGGAAATTCGGAATTCCGGAAATTCCAAATTTCAGAAATTTGTAAAATTCGAAAATTTGGAAATTCAAAAATTCTAAATTAGGAAATTCAAAATTACGAAAATTTGAAATTCCAAAATTCAAAAATCGGAGATTATAAAATCAGAAATTCCAAAATTCCAAATTCCAAAATTCCAAAATCCGGAAATTCCAAAATTCTAAATTCCGAAATTTAAATATTCGGAAATTCGAAATTCTGAAATTAAAAAATTAAAAAATTCGGAAATTCGAAAATTTTGAATTTAAAAATTCGGAAATTCGAAAATCTGAAAATTTGGAATTTTGAATTTCAGAATTTTAGAATTTCCAAATTCCAAATTTTCAAATTTCCGAATTCCGGAATTTTTGAATTATGAATTTCCGAATTCCAAATTTTCAAATTTGCAGAATTTCCGAAAAATGCAAAAAAATGAATCAGACGAAAACAAAATAATTTTTCGGCAGTGCACATGTCTAGTTCATGTGGGTGTTAAGGCAGGTGTCCCAATATTTTGGTAATATGGTGTATATAGTTGTATATAAAATGCACTAATTATCTATCAAAAAGTGATTTACAGTGCTAAACCTTTCATCCGATTTCCTTTAAATATTGTGCCTGGGGGGTGTCTATAGTATGCCTGTAAAGTGGCATGTGTTTCCCGTGTTTAGAACTGTCCCTGCACAAAATGAAACTTCTAAAGGAATAAAAGTCATTTAAAACTGCTTGCGGCTTTAATGTAATGTCTGGTCCCGGCAATGTGGATAAAAATCGATGAGAAAAATGGCATGGGTACCCCCCCAGCCCATTACCAGGCCCTCAATACATCAAATAAAGTATGTCTGGAAGGCCAACAAGGAGAGGCAGACAGTTACAGGCCAATAAAAGAGGGCAAGCAGGCTCTGTGTCTAGAGTAGGGATGAGCAGTAGGTTTGCACCAGAACCCGCGAACGGACCGAAAGTTTGCGCGAACGTTAGAACCCTATTAAATACAATGGACGCGAACGTTCGAAATCTAAAGTGCTAATTATAACGACTAATATGCATGTTATTGTCCTAAAAAGGGTTTGGGAACCCGGGTTCTGCACCAGGGGACATGTATCAATGCAAAACGAAGTTTTAAAAACGGCAGTTTTTCGGAAGCAGTCATTTTAATGATGCATAAAGTGAAAAAAAAAAGTGAAATATTCCTTTAAATATCGTACCTGGGGGGTGTCTAAAGTATGCCTGTGAAGTGCCACGTGTTTCCCGTGTTTAGAACTGTCCCTGCACAAAATGACATTTCTAAAGGAAAAAAAGCCATTTAAAACTGCTTGCGGCTTTAATGTAATGTCTGGTCCCGGTAATATGGATGAAAATCTTTGAGAAAAATGGCATGGCTACCCCACCAGCCCCCCCCCCTTACCCCAGCCCATTACCAGCCCCTTTGGGTCTTGTATGCATATTAAGGGGAACCCTGCACACAAAATAAAAAAGGACCTATATACTCTGAACAGCCGTATACAGGCGGTGCATACAAGACAGGGACTGTAGGTTTGTTCTTAAGTAGAATCTGTTTGAAATTTAGAACAGGTACATTTTTTAAGTGTAGCTCCAGCCAAAAAATCTATTTTTAAGCTTTTTGGAAAACATAGGGAAGGGTTATCACCCCTGTAACATTTGTTTTGCTGTCTGTGCCCCTGTAGAGAAGATTCCACCTCACTTTCTGTCCCAATGACAATTGGATTTTGAAAATTTGGGGGTTTTAGTGAAACAAGGATTGGTGATAAAGCATCAGTGGAGAGGAGACACCTTTTCCCATATTAACTCTTACAGGAGAGAATTTCCCTTCCTAGGGGTAGATTTCATCTCACTTCCTGTTGTCTCCCTCCGTTTGTAAGTAGGAGTCGTTTGTAAGTCAGATTATTGAAAGTAGGGGCCTGCCGTATATACTCTGCAGAAATTTGGGCCTTAGGTCTTTGTATTGCCACAACACTGTAAGCCCTCACAGTTACTCTTGGTGGGCGCAGGAACAGGCCCTGCTGTGAAATATTAGATCAAGAATTGTAATTACATGCCCCTGTTGAACAGGGTCAGAAAAATTGGGCCTTTGGTGGTGGATGGTGTGGTTGTGTTGCTACAACACTGTAAGCCCTCACAGTTACTCTTGGTGGGGCGCAGGAACGAGCCCTGCTGCAAAGTATTACAGCAAAAATTGTAATTACACGCCCCTGTTAAACAGGGGCAGAAAAATTGGGCCTTAGCCACTGGTGGTGGTGCCCATAACCAAAAATGTTCTTACAAACTATCAACATGAACATTGAGGAGGAAGAGGATAGTCACTCAGCATAACAGGATAGTCATTCAGCATCAGCATAGGCAGTCTTGAAGGGATCTCACATTCATAAAAAAATATTCAATTACTTCAGCATCAGGTGCTTGGTAGCTGGTGATCCAAGATTGATTCATTTTTATGAAGGTGAGCCGATCGACCGAGTCGGTGGACAGGCGCACCCTGTGATCGGTTACAAAGCCTCCAGAAGCACTGAATGTGCGTTCCGAAAGAACGCTGGATGCAGGACGGGCCAGTACCTCAATTGCATACTGTGCAAGCTCTGGCCAGTGATCCATCCTGAAGACCCAGTAACCCAGAGGATTTTAAAGCTACAGATTCCAATAGCTATTTACCGGTTAGCAGTGGACACCATCCTATATGGTTGAAAAACATACCTAAAGGACAAATTACCAGAGTTAAAAGGAACTGCTCTGAGGGAAGTGATTTTTTACTACAAGCTCAGATTATAAAGGATACATTTTTAGAAAAAGGTTACAAAGAAGAGGTATTGAATTCTATCATCTGCGAATTGGCGGAACTACCTAGGGATAATTTCCTTAGGGATTTATCACCTGCTCAGGTAGATAGAGGAAGAGAATGTAGTTTTATCTCGAGCTTCCATTCCCAATATAAGGAGGTTGAAGAGATCTTTTATACTCACTGGCATGTTTTATGCATGGATAAAGTACTCTCTACAGTATTGCCTCAAAAACCTGGTTTTATTTATAGAAGGGCCCTGAGCTTTGCCGATAAAATAGTAAAGGAAGGTCCTGGATCCTCCATCCAGACCCTCTACTTTTTGGGACAGAGATGGCTTTTTTGCCTGTAGGAGGTGCCGTGCATGTAAAGAGGTCAACAGGCCATTGAGGGCCGTTGAAACCTTTACATCAACTTCAAACAATAAGGAGTTTACTATTAGGGAATTTATCATGTGCAATACCTCCTACGTTGTGTATGCCCTCCAATGTCCGTGCGGGCTTATGTATATAGGCCGCACTAAACGTCAACTTAAAATCAGAGTGTCAGAACACATTGCAAATATTATTATTGGTTATAAAGACCATAATGTGTCGCTTCATTTTAAAAATTTTCACAACCAGGATCCTACAGGCCTCAAATTTTGGGGTATTGACCATTTGAAGCCAGCATGGAGGGGCTCTAATTTGGTCAGAGATCTTTCTAAGAGAGAAACTCAATGGATTTTCTCTGTAGATACTTTGTCGCCCAAAGGGTTAAATGTTGAGTTGGATATCAACTGTTTTATTAGTGATTTTTAAATTTTATTTCATCAGTGCAATTCGTTTACTGTTTTAATAAGATTTGGGTACCTGACATGGCATGTATACAGGTCCTTCTCAAAAAATTAGCATATTGTGATAAAGTTCATTATTTTCTGTAATGTACTGATAAACATTAGACTTTCATATATTTTAGATTCATTACACACAACTGAAGTAGTTCAATCCTTTTCTTGTTTTAATATTGATGATTTTGGCATACAGCTCATGAAAACCCCAAAATCCTATCTCAAAAAATTAGCATATTTCATCCGACCAATAAAAGAAAAGTGTTTTTAATACAAAAAAAGTCAACCTTCAAATAATTATGTTCAGTTATGCACTCAATACTTGGTCGGGAATCCTTTTGCAGAAATGACTGCTTCAATGCGGCGTGGCATGGAGGCAACCAGCCTGTGGCACTGCTGAGGTGTTATGGAGGCCCAGGATGCTTCGATAGCGGCCTTAAGCTCATCCAGAGTGTTGGGTCTTGCGTCTCTCAACTTTCTCTTCCCAATATCCAACAGATTCTCTATGGGGTTCAGGTCAGGAGAGTTGGCAGGCCAATTGAGCACAGTAATACCATGGTCAGTAAACCATTTACCAGTGGTTTTGGCACTGTGAGCAGGTGCCAGGTCATGCTGAAAAATGAAATCTTCATCTCCATAAAGCTTTTCAGCAGATGGAAGCCTGAAGTGCTCCAAAATCTCCTGATAGCTAGCTGCATTGACCCTGCCCTTGATAAAACACAGTGGACCAACACCAGCAGCTGACATGGCACCCCAGACCATCACTGACTGTGGGTACTTGACACTGGACTTCAGGCATTTTGGCATTTCCCTCTCCCCAGTCTTCCTCCAGACTCTGGCACCTTGATTTCCGAATGACATGCAAAATTTGCTTTCATCCGAAAAAAGTACTTTGGACCACTGAGCAACAGTCCAGTGCTGCTTCTCTGTAGCCCAGGTCAGGCGCTTCTGCCGCTGTTTCTGGTTCAAAAGTGGCTTGACCTGGGGAATGCGGCACCTGTAGCCCATTTCCTGCACACGCCTGTTCACGGTGGCTCTGGATGTTTCTACTCCAGACTCAGTCCACTGCTTCCGAAGGTCCTCCAAGGTCTGGAATCGGTCCTTCTCCACAATCTTCTTCAGGGTCCGGTCACCTCTTCTCGTTGTGCAGCATTTTCTGCCACACTTTTTCCTTCCCACAGACTTCCCACTGAGGTGCCTTGATACAGCACTCTGGGAACAGCCTATTCGTTCAGAAATTTCTTTCTGTGTCTTACCCTCTTGCTTGAGGGTGTCAATGATGGCCTTCTGGACAGCAGTCAGGTCGGCAGTCTTACCCATGATTGCGGTTTTGAGTAATGAACCAGGCTGGGAGTTTTTAAAAGCCTCAGGAATCTTTTGCAGGTGTTTAGAGTTAATTAGTTGATTCAGATGATTAGGTTAATAGCTCGTTTAGAGAACCTTTTCATGATATGCTAATTTTTTGAGATAGGAATTTTGGGTTGTCATGAGCTGTATGCCAAAATCATCAATATTAAAACAAGAAAAGGCTTGAACTACTTCAGTTGTGTGTAATGAATCTAAAATATATGAAAGTCTAATGTTTATCAGTACATTACAGAAAATAATGAACTTTATCACAATATGCTAATTTTTTGAGAAGGACCTGTATATAAGTTTTAGCATTTTTATTATATAAATCTATGTTTTAGAAGGTTTGCCTATACCATGTTATCACCCTGTGTAGTGGTTATCACCCACAGTGGTTAACTGGCTAATCGACTATAATAATTAGTGTTTATATTTATTGGTATAAACATATGAAATATATTACTGTTTTTTAACAAGTTTTTTTGATGTAATTAATTTTGATGCAGTTTTTAATGTAATATTATACCTAGTATCCTGTATAAACCCTTGTGAAGCTATATCCGGGTGATTTGTACTAGGATATGCAGTTAGACTATGTTTGTCCCATTCCTCTCCCTGTAGGAAGCCTTCAGTGTGATCTGCCTTCATTGCATTGTGCGCCTATTGCTTTGTTGGGCGCGCGCTGATTGGCTAGGGTTGAGGACGGGGACGAAATATAAGTCGGCGTGTGCGTCGTGTGGGCACGCCCTCTGTTGAAGTCAGCCAATGACGAAACACGTCAGGGCTTGACCTACACGACACGCTGGAAGTGCTGGTTTGCGTTCCACCGTTCAGAGAACCATGAAGAGGAAGACAAGTATTGCAGCCCTCGGTTCTCCTGATACACGCCGGACGGCGGATACGGTGATGTGTAACCATCCTTCATGTTTGCTCATTTTGACTATGTATTGATGTACGTTTAATGTGTGAGGGGGCAAAGTCTGTGAGGGTTTGTTATATAAAATAAACTGGGTTACGCTATGTGCTTTCCTTTTGTTTGCTTTTTGGAAGCCCATCTCATTCTGATGTCCCCTTGACGGATGCAATATTTCAGTGTTTGGCTTGGATGCAGCAATATTTGTTCAAGGCTTTATTTCAATATTGCTCTGGTGAGTGTTAACCCCTAAGGGGTGTGTGTGTCACGTGGTGGATCTGGAGGGTCGGTGGAAGGTGCACTCTACTTATTTCTTTAGGATCACCCATGGACATTCTTTTGAAGCACTGAAACTTATTTGCATCTGTCTAAAAATACTTTTATGTGGTGTTGACCACTGTTATTATTCAACATTCAGCGCTGTTTGTAGTATTGAATGACACAGATAATTGTTTTTATTTCATTTTTTACTACTGTTATATATATTTTGCCATGTTTTAAACAGCTGCTTAGTTATATATATATATATATATATATATATATATATTTTTATAATTCAAAAAAATATTTTTGTCAAAATGTACTGCTTATTTCTGGATGACTGTTGTGGTCATTGCACCTTTTGGTATTAGCAATATTCGTGGTCCATAGGCACTGAGTGGTGTATTATAGGCCGTTTATACACCCTTATTTAAACCCAGAGGATTGTCGGTTGGAAAAGTCTCCAAGTCTGATCTTGACCCTAGGTATTCCTGCACCATGTAAATCAGACGCTGGCGATGGTTGCTGGAACCGATCTGACCTTGGGGCTGCGGACTAAAAAATTGTCTGAACACATCGGTCAGATGGCCACCTTCTCCACTGCTCCTTTTGTGACTGACCGAAGCCTCAGCAACACGTTGTCCAGGACCAGGAAATTGTAACCTCCCAGGAAATGCATTGCACAAACCTTTCTGCAAGGCCTTACCCTTGTAACGTGGATCAAGAAGGGTTGCCAGCCAGTAATGATCCCTCTCCTTGATCACACGAATCCGAGGATCCTTTTGCAGACTTTGCAGGATCAGGGAGGCCATGCAGCATAGGTTTGCTGAGGCACTCTGGGTCACTAAGGACGACATGATCCGCAGCCACCTCCTTCCAGCCACGTACAAGTCCATTGGTTTCTGTCATATTAAAATGATCCCTTGAAGATTGCTGCTGATGCCGAGTGCTAGGCTCCACCTCCATGCTGACACAATCCTCCTCCTCTTCCTGTGTGATCGGCGTGCCCGCAGGAACACTGTCTGGATAAAGGGGGCCTTGAGAGATAAGGAAGTCTTCCTCTTCCTCCCTCTGTTCTGCCTCAAGTGCCCAGTCCTTTATTCCATGCAGCGTGTGCTCCAACAGGTACACAAGGGGGACAGTATCACTGATGCATGCACTGTCACTGCTCATCATCCCCGTGGTCCCCTCAAATGGTGACATGACAGTGCATGCATTCTTGATCATGAGCCACTGGCGTGGCGAAAAAAAGTCAAGCTCCCCTGACCCTGTTCTGGTTCCATAGTCGCACAGGTACTCATTGATGGCCCTTTGCTGCGTGTGCAGATGCTGCAGCATGGCCAACATTGAGTTCCATCTGGTGGGCATGTCACAGATTAGGCGGTTTTTGGGCAGGTTGTATTCCTTTTGCAGGTCAGCCAGCCGAGCACTGGCATTATATGACCGGCAGAAATGCACACAGACTTTCCTGGCCTGTCTCTGGAGATCCTGTAAGCCCCAGTACCTGCACAAGAACAACTGCACCACCAAGTTAAGGACGTGAGCCAAACAGGGCACATGGGTCAGGTGTCCCTGTCTGAGGGCGGAGTTGAGGTTGGTGCCATTGTCGCAAACCACCATTCCTGGCTGAAGCTGGCGTCAACCACCTCTGAGCCTACCCTTGCAGACCTGACAGAATCTCTGTCCCAGTGTGGCTCCTGTCCTCCAAGCACACCAGCTCAAGCACCACATGGCATCTCTTTGCCTAAATGCTTGTGTAGCCCCTTGAACGCCTACTGAGCACCGCTGGTTCCGAGGACAAATCAGAAGAGGATGAGGCCATGGAGGAAGAAGAAGAGGAGGGGTGGAGGAGAGAGTTGTGGCAGAATCACCACTAGAAGAATTTTGGAGGCGTGGTGGCGGAACAAGCTCCAACAAGACTGCACCCTGTCCTGCATCCTTCCCAGCTGCCAACAGAGTCACCCAGTGCGTCGTTAAAGATAGGTAATGTCCCTGTCCATGCCTGCAATATCTTGGCCTCGCTGGACAGGCGGTCAGCAGTAAGGTGCATATTACCCTGCCTTTGGCCAATTATGGCTCTCTGTGCTGACGGCTCTGTGATTGGCCAAAGCATGCGGGTCATAGTGCATGCTTGGCCAATCATCAGCCAGAAATGCACTGCAATGACGCAGTGCATTATGGGCCGTGACGCGCCACTCGAATTTGTCGCAAACGGCCCATAAAGTTTGATCTTAGTCGAACGATCGAACAGCCGATGTTCGAGTCGAACTCATGTTCGACTCGAACTCGAAGCTCAGCCCTATTTTTGCCACCTTTTTGGGACCATTGACATTTATACAGCGATCAGTGCTATAAAAATGCACTGATTAATGTGTACATGTCACTGGCAGGGAAAGGGTTAACACGAGGGGGCGATCAAGGGGTTAAATGTGTTACCTAGGGAGGTGTTTCTAACTGTGGGGGAGTGTACTGACTGGAGGAGGAGAGAGATCGCTGTTCCTAATGTAGCACTACCCCCCGTTTAGAGAGCTGCTGGTTTGTTTTGGGTCTGTACCCCAGCTATCAACCCCAAGAATCTGTCTCGAACCCTCCCTTGGCACAACTGGTCTGCAATTAGGTTGTGGAACCCAATGGCAATGGGATACACAATAATACTACACAACAGTAAAATTGTACCTAAAATTGTTACCTGGTACAGCCTCTGATCCTGCAGGGTAATATAGAGAACTCCACACAGTATTCTGCTTAATCAAGAATCACGTTTACTTAGTGGTGAAAATAGCAGAGTTAAACAGCTGTACAGTTGACTTGTGCAGGGCACTGCAGAGTCAATGATATATGCCAATATTATAACACAATCTAAATGCGCACTTTCTAAATAAGTAAAAAGGCCTATGCTCGCAAGCTCCCCCTAATGGGCAATAACGTGTCTGTGTCCCGTCACTATCAATCCTAGTCAGGCCTGACTAAGTTCAAGGTCCAGTTCCTTCAGTGGTAGGAGTCTTCGCTAGGAAACGTTAGTGCACATAACATTTGTAATGTACAGGGTTATTAAAGGAAAGCAAACTAAACTTCCACAATGTTTGTGAATGAAAACTTTATAGTGGTGCAAACGCCAACTTTAAGCCATGCGGCCTCCGTGAGATGCGCTATGTCCTGGCGGGTGGCACACTACTACTAATGGTGGGCCTTAACAAAGTCACAGGCCTACACAAACAGTTAATGAAGTCCCGGGCAGGTTCCCTCTCACCAAAGTAGGCCTCGTCCCTCCGGTATGTCCCGCTGTCGGTACCTCGATCCGCAGCCTCTCCGCAACTTGCAGTTTCCGCTTCCTCTCACAGCCGCAGTGGATGTCAGTTGATGGATGACTCCGGTCGCTGAGAAGCGCGAGCTGGTCACACGGAAGAGGATCCCTCTTTTAGCTGAGTGATCCTCCGCAAAAGCTGTAGGCCCAGGCTTTGGGCCTAGTCGCTCCGGCAGCAGGCCTCACACAGACTTCCTGCTTGATTGAGGGCGAAGTCCAAAGAGAGCTAGCGTAGCCCCTCCCTTCCTTTAAGTAACCTCCCCCAGAAAGCTGTGCGAGAATGCAATGCACTTTGGGAGTACAGCTGCAATGTGGGTACCATAGTCTAATAGATACCTCATGGCAATGGAGTCCCTTTCTCCCTGTACCATAAGTTCCACAATGCATTGTTCAATAAGGTAAACAACAGTTGCTGCAATATTTTAAAGAGACTCCAGAGGGAGCTGAGGATATTCTCAATATAACCATAGTCCTTTATAACACACTACAAATAGGCACCCCGCTACACTAATAACTAGGAACCGCAGATCTGTCTCTCCTTCCCTGTCAGAACGGGATCTGTCTGTTTACATTGACAGATCTCTATTCTGGCTCTTTTTCTCACGATCGTGGGAGGGTCTCCGAGATTGCGGCCGCCGGTCACGCGATTCGGGTACCCCCGCTGTGCAGCGGGCGCGCCTGCTATGGCTCTTAAAGGAGCCGACGTACAGGTACGGCGAGTTCGTGGGAACGTGCCGACCTGCCGCCGTATAATGACGATGGCTGGTTGCCAAGTGGTTTAAAAAAAAAGTTTAAAACAAGTAAATATAATATACCATCTTCATAGCTCCCAACTGTCCCTGATTTCGAGGGTCTGTCCCTGATTTGGAGCAATGTCCCTCTGTCCTTCATTCCTCCTTATTTGTCCCTCATTTTGGTCTGAGTTGTAGTTGTAGTTGTATATAAAATGCACTTTTTATCTATCAAAAAGTGTTTTCCAGCGCTAAACCTTTCATCTGAATTCTAAATTGCAGCATTTGTAAATTCCAAAAGCCAATATAAAGGAATAGTAGTGGTAAGAAAGCACTTGTGGGTTTAACCAATCTTGTTTTTTTGTACAATTCTCCTTTAATGGGGCGTGGCAAGGGGGTGTGTCCTATGCCTGCATACTTTTGCTGATAGGAGTCCTTCATTCTCATCTCAAAAAGTTGGGAGGTATGCCATCCTATCTATTTACTAATGCTAGCAGCATAAGGATTCAAAATAGTCAATGTTGATTGAGAGAGTTAAGTCCTGTACACACGATCGGATTTCCTATGGTTTTTAAACCGATGGATTTTTCCATCGGAAAACCGATGAAGCTGACTTCCATCAGTCTTGCTTACACACCATCAGTCAAAAAACGGACCGTTCCAAACGCGGTGACATAAAACACTCCGATGAGCCGAGAAGAATGAAGTTCAATGCTTCTGAGCATGAGTCGACTTGATTCTGAGCATGCGTGGGTTTTTTAACTGATGTACTTGCCCATAGACGATCGGAATTTGCTATCGGTTTTTTATCCATCGGAAAAATGTAAAACATGTTCTATTTTTGGACACCGATGGAAAAAAGACAGATGTGGCCCATACACGATCGGTTTGTCCGATGAAAAAAATCCATCGGACTGTTTTCATCGGTAAAACCGATCGTGTGTACGCGGCTTTTCTAAACTCTCTCAATCAACATTGGCTACCGTATTAATAATGGTAAAATTGGGGGAAGTCCAATGAGAAGGAAGATCTAAAACAAGCCTTATCTGCAGACCATGTGCATATGTGTATATTGGCTTCCCTAGACCCAGTACAACTCTACAACACATATTTCATACTGTTACATTCACAAAGCAGTGATAAGTAACCAGTACGGAGCTGTAAAACACAGAAGGAAGAAAATAAAGGAATAGAGTTGGCAAATCTTCAGGAAGACACACAAAACCCAGTAAATGAAAGCCGTCTACCTTCAGACATTGACATGCAGACAGATGTAACCTTTAACCTGCAACTTTAAGCTCCTGGTGGGCTCCCCAGCCTTGATTGACAGAAAGAGGCTGTACACAGCTTTATAGTCTATGTGGCTAATGATGAATATACTGAAAGGTATCGCTATAATTCTCTACAACAGGCAGGGCTGCAATCCTCCCAGCAGTTTTAAGACCAAACAGGGAACTCTTAAGATCTGTTACTAAAGAGATGCACAGCATCCTATCACACTTTATATCTATTTTAAACTTCTAAATTACTTAAAATGTTAATGGTAATTTATGTAGATTTTTTTAAACAGTATTAATAATTTTTTGCATTTCAATAATTTTTATTGAGTTTATAACGTTTAATTACAGTATTGCAGTATTGCAGAAAGTTGTCATAATGTAACATACAAAGTAACGTTAGAAAATGGTTGCCCTATGTGGAGTACATTAATGGGGAAAAGGAAGACAAATAACCAAAGTAACAAGAGCTACTGCACATCACATATACAGTAAAACCTTGGTTTGAGAGCGTTTTGCAAGACAAGCAAGTTTTTTTAATAAATTTTGACTTGATATACAAGCAATGTCTTGATATAAGAGAAGCGTCATGTCACAAATGAGTATAAAATAGAAGAGAGGCGCCTCTAAGTGTAGCAATGTGGTTACATTTAATGAAGGTACAACATTTAGAAACTCACATGGTTGATGATTAAAAGAGGCACATCTAAGTATGCAGACATCCGGAGTAAAGCTGTCCACATAGACTGTCCTTCTCACCGCCATTGATTGCCGTCCCTTCCATGAGTGGTTCAAGCCTCACTTTCAGATCGCTGTACTGCACGGTCACGATTGCAGACTGATAGCAGTAGGAGTCGGCAGTGAGGAGGATGGTCTATGTGGACAACTTTACCCCGGATGCCTGCATACTTAAAGTGGATGTAAACCCACTCTCATCATTTCTAAATTACTGCCATAGTGCTGATCTATAAGGATATAGATGCCTCCTGCATGTATCCTTATCTGTCAAATGTCTCCCCCTCTGTCTGTTATAAGAACTGAAAAACTGCAGATTCTGTGGGTGGATCTGTTGTCGCTGCTCTTTCTTGTAAAGAGACATATTTGATTATTCATAAGGACAAGGTAGTGTTACGTCCTCATCCAACCTTTCTACCTAAAGTGGTGTCCGGTTTTCATTTGAACCAAGATGTGGTTCTCCCTTAATTTTTTCCAGAACCTCGTTCTGCGGAAGAGTCATTACATTCCTTGGATGTAATGAGAGCAGTTAAAGTCTATTTGAAGGCGAGGGCTCAGATTTGAAAAACTGATGTTTTTTTTGTACTGCGAGAAGGCCCCAGATGGGGGCAGGCAGCGTCAAAATCTACTATTTCAAAGTGGATTTGACAAGTTATTTTTCAGGCTTAACTCTTTGTGGCAAGACTGGGCACAGATGATAGGAAATCTGATACACTACATTGTGACAGCAAAAAAAAAAAAATACATTTTTTGGGGTTTACATCCACTTTAAATGTGCCTCTTTTGGTCATCAGTTGCTAAATGTTGTACCTTCATTAAATGTAACTATATTGCTACACTTAGAGGCGCCTCTCTTCTCTTTTATACTCTGTAGCTCCTGCTGGATTTTGCTTCTAATCCCCTTGTGGAGGCTTCCATTTGTGGATGGACATTTTATGGTTACACAATTTATCATATTGCTATAATCTTTTTGTATGGAATATAAACTGAAAGACTTATGATTAAATGGTCATGGAATGAATCATTTGAGTTTCCATTATTTCTTATGGGAAAATTTGCTTTGATATACAAGTGCTTTGGATTACAAGCATACTTCCGGAACAAATTATGCTTGCAATCCAAGGTTTTCCTGTATTTTATATACAACTATATAGATCAGACCAAAATGAGGGACAAATGCGGGGGAAAGAGGGACAGAGGGACATTGCTCCAAATCAGAGACAGTCCCTCGAAATCAGGGACAGTTGGGAGCTATGCTTAAACTCATTGCACTCTTTAAAAAAAATCATATAAAACCACCCTAATTTCACCTTCCCTACTGACTCCAAAGCATTTTTTGAAAATAATGAAATTTCACCAAAATCTTCTGATTTTTGCTTACATTGTGGGGCAATAAAAATTCTCATGGGCCAGAACTATGAGAGGGTTCATCACCTACCTCCATCTGTTTTACAAGCAGTAAAGATGATGCAGAATTAGATTAGTGCCACATAGAGGAGCTGAGAGTGCATGACTTGATTCTAGCTTCTCCATTATACTCTGCTTCACTTTGCACTTTGTGGCCCACGTTTTTTGGCCATTTAATAAAATGTAGGCAGAGATGTGTAGTTGTTGAAGCACAGAGAGTTTGGAGTGTAGAAAAGAGCCAGCCATGCAGTGCAGCAATACTGTTGCTTTGTAAATGAGCCCCATGGTACCACATCAATTTTTTTTAAATAAAAAATGCTATTTCAACATACTGCTGGACCAAGGGCTGTACTGTATGTTAGGCTCTGTTGCTTTGCTGAGTGCTTTCAGTGTAGAACTGGAAAATTGCTAGCAAAAGTGGTGAAAGCAGGGATGACTTTATCAGGAAACAATTTTTGCGCAAACCAATCAATATACGCTTATTGCGTTTTTGTTTTTACCAAAAATATGTAGAAAAATATATACTATCCTAAACTGAGGAAAAGATTTGTTTCTTTTTTTAAATTGGGATATTTATTATAGCAAAAAGTGAAAAATATTTTTTTTTTTTCAAAATTGTCGGTCTTTTTTTGTTTATAGCGCAAAAAAATTTAACCGCAGAGGTGATCAAATACCACCAAAAGAAAGCTCTATTTGTGGGGGAAAAAAATCATTTGGGTACAGTGTTGTATGACCGCGCAAATGTCATTCAAAATATTACAGCGCTTAAAGCTGAAAATTGGCCTTGGCAGGAAGGGGGTGAAAATGCCCGGTATTGAAGTGGTTAAAAGGTAAATGAGACATCTGGGGTCCTTTTGACCTTCTCAATAAAGAGGACCTCTAATGCTTATTTCTATTACAAGGGATGTTTACATTCCTTGTAATAGGAATAAAAGTGATCCAAAATTTTTTTAAAAGGAAGAGTGTAAAAATAAAAAGTAAAATAAATAAGAAAAAAATAAAAATAAAAGCCCCATTCCTCCGAGCAAATACATACGTAAACATGTGTTCAAACTACACATGTGATGTGAGATCATTGGAGCGAAAGCAATAATTCTAGTGCAAGACTTCCTCTGTAACTCTAAATAGGTAACCTGTAAACATTTTTAAAATGTCATCTATGGAGATCTTTAAGTACCGTAGTTTGTCGCCATTCCATGAGTGTGCGCAATTTTAAAGCATGACATTTTAGATATCTATTTACTCAGCATAACATCATCTTTCATATTATACAAAAAAATTGGGCTAACTTTACTTTTTTTTTTTATTATTATTATTCATTAAAATAGATATTTAAAAAAAAATGTGCTTAAAAGACCACTGTGCAAAAAATGTGACATAACATATAGCAAAGACTAGCATTTTATTCTCTATGGACTCTGCAAAAAAATTAATAAAAATTATATATATATATATATATATATATATATATATATATATATATAAATAATGTTTGGGGGTTCTAAGTAATTTTCTAGCAAAAAATACAGATTTTTACTTGTAAACAACAAATTTTCAGATAAAGGCCTGGTCTTAAAGTGGTTACATTTATTAAGACACATAAGTAGAAATTCACTTAATAAAAGACATTACTGCCATATCTCTGTGTTAATCACCAGGAAAAGTCTTACAAAATAACGTGTTTATAGTACTAGACAGAGGTGGAGCTATATAACTGGTTATATAGCTCCACCCCATCTAGTAATTTAAATTCGTTCTTTTCTAAGGCATAGCCAAGGCTTGAGAAAAGAGTAGAAGCACTCTGAAACGCGTAGAAAAGCTCCCTTATTACTAAGGTCCTCCTAGGTGTGACGTCACGTCCGGTCTTGTGCATTGGAGGCAATTCCACGGTGGTTACGGTGCCTGGAGTTATGCTCCCAGTGTCCCATCCATCTGACCAGGGGCTGCATCAGCATAGTATCATATAAACAACACACCATGAGCTTCAATATAAAGGATACCGCATTGGTGAATAAGATATTCCAGTAAAAGTGAGTTGCTACTTATGGTCTTAATAAGTTTTATGAAAATATTGCACTAAGTTGGCGCCCTCTGCTGTTCTTTATAATATGACTTTATCAGGATAATGCTGCTTTATTGTCCAATCAGAAGGCTGGGAAAGGCGATAAGACTGAAAAGCAGACCTTCGGCAGCCATCAGATTATTATTATTATACAGGATTTATATAGCACTAACTGTTTGCACAATGTAGAGGAGGGGCAGTACAATTACAATACAGTTAAGTACAGAAGGTACAGGAGGGCCCTGCTTGGGGAGCTTACAATCTAAAGGGAGGGGGAGGTGGTACAAAAGGTAATAGCTACAGGGGATGAACTGATGGACGTGCCTCGGGTACAGTTCTAAGGTGGAGGTGGGGTAGGCTTCCCTGAATAAGTGAGTTTTCAAGGATCGCCTAAAGGTGAACAGGGTAGGGGCTGACTGGACATACTGGGGTAGGGAGTTCCAGAGGATGGGAGCGGCTCTGGAGAAAGCATGGGAGGAGGTAACAAGGGAGCTAGAGAGCAAAAGGTCTTGGGAGGAGCGAAGAGGACGATTTGGGCGATATCTGCAGATGAGGTTGTTGATGTAGCTGGGGGCGATGTTATGGGTGACCTTGTATGTTGTGGTTAGTATTTTATCATTTTATACGGTGGAGTAGTGGAAGCCAGTGGAGAGATTGGCAAAGAGGAGCAGCAGTAATGTATCGGTTAGTAACGAGAATTCTATTACCATTTGGTGGTGATATTTAATTTACCATTTGGTGGTGATAGCATTGGGGCGGGGGGGGGGGGGGGGGCTAAGCAGGACAAAAGACATTTGCAGCTAAAACAAGGTTGGGACATACATTTGCGATCCTAAAATAATTATTTTTGCCTAGAGTTCTGCTTTAATGCTACTTTATACTTTGAGTTCTTGGCAAAATATGCCTCCTTGTGTTACTTTACTACACCCACAATTCTTGGCTGGAGCTTTTCTTTTAAACCAACAAAATTTGAAAAACATTCTGTAATTCTAAAGGAAGAAAAAAACAAAAAACAAAGGTTAAAAGCAAGGAAAAAAATCCCCCCCCAAAAAGAGAGAGATAAGTAATTTGCCAGAATGTTACCTATAAAGTTTGTTTTTATAAGGCAACCCTTACACCTCATTCAGGGTGAGGTCCTCCTGTTAAAAAAGTCAACGTTGTCTGTCCAATCTGTTTATGATTTTCAGCATTACACAAAATAAATACCAGGAGACTGGTGAGGTTTATACAAGAGCTTGTAGGAAAAAATACCCGCCCTCCATCTCCCTAGCTGAGGATTATGAGTAGACGTACGCTGCCAAGTTCTGTGTTTAGGTAGAGCCATGAGAAAATCTTCCAATTTTTTTTTTTCTCCTCCTCTGGGTCTCAGATGGGTTTCAATGACGTGGGCAGAGGGCCAATGACAGTTTCCTTCCATATAAAAGGCAGCTGTTCTATCGCAGGTAGTATTGTTAGAGAGCACTACTGGAATGTTTGCTCAGATATACCGCAGCAAAATCATTTTCTGATCTGGGAGAATCATCAAATGTCGCCTGTCATAGGTGTGCGCAGCCTATTGCATTAGGGTGTGCACCCCAAAGCTCAAACATACATGGGTGCATGTGTATGGGTGTGTGAGATATATATAGATAGATAGATAGATAGATAGATAGATAGATAGATAGATAGATAGATAGATAGATAGATAGATAGATAGATAAAATCAGTAGGACAATGGACAGTGTCAGTAGAGCAGAGATTGGTGTTAGTAGTTTTTTTTTATTTATTTATTTATTTATTATTACTCTTTTACAATTTAATTTTTTTATTATTTTTTCAATTTTTTTTTTACAATATTTTTTATTATAATTTTTTACATTTTAGGAGTCCCATGGGGGGGGGGGGGCTTTGGTGAAATACCAGGGGTCTAAACAGGTGTACTAAAGTTGGAAAATTTACTGGGTTTTGAAATATTTATAAATTGTGTCATTTTTATCATTTTTTTTTGTTTGTTTTTTTTCCTGTGATGATGTGATACAATTTTTAGCTGAAGGTAAACCCATCAATAATTTTAAAATGTAAAAAATAAAAATTTTGCCAATAAATCCTCTTCTGTGTGTTCCTTTGAGCCTAGATTTACAGTACTTTGTGATTGAACAAAGTCTAGAAATCAGACCACAAATAAAAAATTGACAGAGGATCTACAGTATCCCTACTGCAGCCCGGGTGCCAGATGTGCCAGCCCTGCCACTAGCATCAACAGTGGAGCACTATTCCTCCCACTGACACCAACAATTGGACACCATACCTCCCACTGAAACCAATAATGAGGCACTAATCCTCCCACTGACACCAATGATGGGGCACTATTCCTCCCACTGACACCAATGATGGGGCACTATTCCTCCCACTGACACCAACAATTGGACACCATACCTCCCACTGATACCAATAATGAGGCACTATTCCTCCCACTGACACCAATGATTCCTCCCACTGACACCAACAATTGGACACCATACCTCCCACTGATAAAAAGGATGGGGCACTATACCTCCCACTAATAACAATGATGGGGCACTATTCCTCCCACTGACACCAATGATTCCTTCCACCGACACCATTGATGGGACACTATTCCTCCCACTGACACCAACAATTGGAAACCATACCTCTCACTGACACCAATGATGGAGCACTATTCCTCCCACTGACACCAACAATGGGACACCATTCCTCCCACTGATACCAATAATGAGGCACTATTCCTCCCACTGACACCAATGATGGGGCACTATTCCTCCCACTGATTCCAACGATGGGACACCATTCCTCCCACTGATACCAATAATGAGGCACCATTCCTCCCACTGATACCAATGATGGGGCACTATTTCTCTCACTGACACCAATTATGTAGCACTATTCCTCCCACTGATACCAATGATGGGGCACCATTCCTCCCACTGATACCAATGATGGGGCACCATTCCTCCAACTGATACCAATGCTGGGGCACTATTCCCCGCACTGACACCAAGGATGGTACATTATTCCTCCCACTGATACCAATGATGGGGCACTATTCCTCCTACTGACACCAACGATGGGGCACTATTCCTCCCAGCAACACCAATGATGGGGCTCTATTCCACTCACTACAAAATAGATTACAGCGCACACATACAAAAAATACATTTACATCCTCCAAGGCTATTATAACAGCACCATCTTGAATAGTGTTGAGCGAACCCGAACTGTAAAGTTCGGGTCCGTACCGAACTTTAGCTTTTTCCCGAACCCGGACCCGAACCCGGACTTTGCGCAAAAGTCCGGGTTCGGGTTTGGCAATCTAATTACGCAGTTAGAAATGCTTCAGGGGCCAGCCAATCACCTTTTGATTAGCTGGTGTGCCCTTAGAAGCCATCATAGCCATGTCTACTAATGGCATGGCTGTGATTGGTCAGTGCAACATGTGACCCAGCTTCTATATAAGCTAGAGGCACACAGCACACACGTCACTCTGCTTCAGAATAGATAGGGAGAGGATCTTGTCTGCTGCTGCTGCTTTTAGGGAGAGATAGAAAAATACATGAGTTAGTCCTGATTCTGGAATCTGAGGGAAAAGATAGAGAGACAGTGTAGTGTAGGGCCAGGTTCCTGTTGGTGCGTTCAGGGAGAGAGATATATTATATAGGAATAGGAGTCCAGATTCAGAGATATAACTCAGCGATCTGCATAGGTTTACCTGTTTGTGTTGCAGTGCAGTCTTTTTACACTGCCATGAGCCCAGTGTCAGAGAAAATCTACCTTTTATCTGCAAGCTCAGTGCACCAGCACTGCATATATTACGTTGAGAGATACACCGTTTCCATACTGTGGGTGTATTCTGCTCTTGGAAAAAGATCCATTTAGGACAAAAAAAAAAGGCACTTTATTGTGCTCTTTTCCAAAAGACCCATTAAGGGCAAAAAAAATAAAAATTTCCATTTATTTTGCTTGTGCAAAAAAAGACCCGTTTAGGGCAAAAAAAAATAAAATAAAAGAAATTGCACTTTAATGTACGCTTGCAAAAAGAAAAGACCCATTTAGGGCCACAAAAAATATTTTGCAGTGTGTTATACATATGTGGAGGTGTGTGAAATAAACCATTTCTATATATTTGTCTTCTACTGTGCTATACTAAAAAAAAAACATTTTTTTTGAATAGCATTTTCTGCAGTTCTGTAGCTGTGCGATTCAGCGGTTACGTACTGTGGGTGTATTGTGGTCTTCCAAAAAACGCCATTTAGGGCCACAAAAAATATTTTGCAGTGTGTTATACATATGTGGAGGTGTGTGAAATAAACAATTTATATATAGTTTTCTTCTACTGTGCTATACTAAAAAAAAAAAATTTTTTTTTTGAATAGCATTTTCTGCAGTTCTGTAGCTGTGCGATTCAGCGGTTACGTACTGTGGGTGTATTGTGGTCTTCCAAAAAACGCCATTTAGGGCCACGTCCTCCTAGGTCAAGATTATAATTTTTATTTTATTTTTTTGTAGCGCACAGATCCTTTCCCCCTTACCTGCCTTTATGTTGTTGGCTCCTCGCAGGAGGGAGAAAGGCACACCACACTACCAGCCCGTACCCTCCTATATAAAGAGGTTGAGCGGTGTACTTGACGGGCCGTGTCCACAGCCGGAGTCAAAACTCCTCCAGAGGATGATTCTCACCTCTACTGTAGGTAGAGGCAAGTCCTTTAATTCCCAGTAAAGTCAATGTCCACACCAGCTGAAATTACAACTCTTATTCTCTCATGGCAAAATAAACTCTACTCGGATAGAAAAGGTTAGAGCAAAGAAACAGGACAGCTTAAGGTGTGGAGGAGGTCCAGGCACGAACGTAGCACATTCACTTCACTGCTTAGGTTTCTCAAACAGTTTTAGGTGCACGGTCTCTGCCACAGACCTTGAGGTTGGTCTCTGCCACAGACAGGGTGTACAAGGCCCCTGCCACGGACCTGGAGAACTTTGGTCTCTGCCACAGACCAGGGTGTATAAGGCCCCTGCCACGGGCCGGGTGAATAAGGCCTCTGATACAGTCAAGATGACCTTGAGCTTCTCCTTCTACGAACCTAGCCCATATCAAGGGGAAGACATCTCTCCAGGGAGTCAACAGACCCTTCCTTCACCGTGACTCCCGCATCGGTCCATCAGAATGATCCTCCCTTCCCTGGAACAGGGTCCCCTACACGAGGCGGCACCCTAAGACTCCTCGACCCTTAGCGGACTCCAGACGAAGGCTCTGGACTCCAGGCTTTACTCCCGCACCTAGGCCTCCATACCCAGGGCAGCAGGAACTCCAGGATAGTACCTCACCCCGGGGCTAAAGGTACCCGAGATGGAACAGGAACACGTGCACCCAGGCCAAAGGCACCTGGGCGTGGACCCCACTGGACATCAGCCCCCAGGCCAAAGGTCTGCCCCTTTTATATGCTCTCCCGGCATGCACAACAGGTTCCCCGCCCCGCTGTACTACTGCCAAGAGGGGACACAAAAGGCACAGCACTGTATTGGCGGTTCAACCCTAGCCTACCATGGCAGCGCCACCTGTAGGCCGCAGGGAACTGCACACCAATACTGTCCCCCGAGGACAAAATGGTCCATGAATCCTACAGAATTAGGGTGTTTGAGCCTATTTACCACTCAAACACTTCCCTTAAATTTAGCACCCCGCTACATTTTTATTTCAAAGTATTTTATTTTCCCACTAGCTTATCCATTAAATTGAATAATTTATTCCAGAAAGGGCGTATTCTGGGGCATTCCCACCATATGTGTGGCATCGTGCCGTTGAGTTTCTGAGGTTCTTAATGACTTCCCGTACCTCTTCTGCTGAAAAGGGGGCCTCCAGCATATTTTTTTATTTTTATTTTTTTTTTATGTTATTTTAAGTTATTTCCCTATCCACATTTGTTTGCAGAGCACTTGCCATGCTCTTAACAACATTTTGCTGCCATTTGCAGCCCTTTAGCCCTTTCCATTACTTTTTTAGAGCCTTTTTAGTCCTTAGAAGTCCGGGTCCCCATTGACTTCAATGGGGTTCGAGTTCGGGTTCGGGTTAAAGTTTGGTCCCGAACCCAAACTTTTTTCCGAAGTTCGGCCGAACCCGTCGAACCCGAACATCCAGGTGTCCGCTCAACTCTAATCTTGAATGTAAACGCATTTTTAGTTTTTTTTTTTTTTTTTAATTACAGGTGGTCAAACAAGCATGATAGGTCCACAGCACCACAAAACTATTTCAATTGGATCATAGATGGCTGGGTCTTGTAGTCTCACCAAATGAAACCTATGCACCTATGATCTTCCATTTGGTGAGACTACAAGACCCAGCCATCTATGATACAATTGAAATAGTTTTGTGGCGCTGTGGACCTATCATGCCTGTTTGACCACCTGTAATTCAGTGGTCCGTTTTCTTTGGTAAGAGGCCCGGTGTGTTGATGTTCGGTGAAGGATAATTTCATGCTCACCTGATTGTGTCTTTGTTTACACTGTGGATGGTTCCAGCTTCCTTTCCTGAACAAGGACTTTACCTTAAACACTATGGACTCTTATGCGGCGTACACACGATCATTTTTCATGCCATTTTTTAAACCAACGTTTTTCTCGTCGTTTTTTTTCATGTTTCCTCTCAAGCCTGTCTTGCGTACACACGATCATTTTAAAAAATGTTCAAGCAAAGCGCAGTGGCGTACAACACGTACAACGGCACTATAAAGGGGAAGTTCCGTTCGGATGGCGCCACCCTTCATGTTAGTAAAGTTTGTTGAGCGTCGATTCGCGCTTTTCAGCCTCCTGCTTTTCAGTCCGTTACAGCGTGACGAATGTACTATCTCCATTACGAACGCTAGTTTTACCAGAACGTGCGCTCCCGTCTCATACTTGATTCTGAGCATGCGCGTTTTTTTTCACCTCGTCAAAGCATACACACCATCGTTTTTCACGTCGTTAAAAAAAACGACATGAAAAACGACGTGAAAAAATAGAGCATGTTCGAAATTTTTAATGGCCGTTTTTCACGTCGTTAAAAATGCTCTGGAGCTTACACACAATCGTTTTTAATGCCCATTTTTAAAAATGGCATTTTTAACGGCATGAAAAACGATCGTGTGTATGGGGCATTACTTTTAATTTTATGCTACTAGCGCTGCATACACCCTTTTTTTATATATATTTTTTTTTTATTCAACACAAGGGATGGTGCTTACATTGAGTGAAAAGTGTCCCTTTTGCTATTGGCTGCTCTGTTTGTTGATATCTTAAGTCCTCTTCCCCAACCCCCCCCTTGCAGCATTGAAAGATCACAGCTGTGCCATGCATCCTCCTCCTCATTCATATAAGCTGTACTATCACTTCCCGAAAGGAAAAGCGCTCTATGAATGGAGGAGGCAGACCTTTCATCCATTTACCCATCCTCCATTCATGGAGCACTTTCCATTCATGGAAGCTATAGTACAGCTTCTATGAATGGAGGAGGGGGAAGAAGGGGACGTATAGTCTGCACTTTTAATCAGGTCCAGCAACTTGTGTGTGGGGGTATGGGGGGGGGGGGATTTTCCCAAACACCCTCCACCTCTAAGACCAAGAACTGAGCAATCAAAGACTGCTGATCAGAGAGTGATGACTGTCAGTCACTGCTCTCTGCTCTGCCCCCCCCCCAGCGCTTACTGGAGTGCCCAGTTGTGGGAGGGGGGTAGGGATTGGCAGGCTCAGGCTGTTGGTGCACTGGAAGTCTGAGTCGACTCCCACTCAGACATCTGGGCGAATCCTGACATTAAAGTCGGGATCCCTCCAGAGTATGGACCAGCTGAGTGATGTCAGCCAACAGTGGACTTTAGTCATAGGAGTGCAGAACTAAGTGCACTCCTGTGACCCACAGGACAAGTAGAACCAAAATAATTTTGTCCCTACTTCTCTTTTAACCACTTGCCTACTGGCCCCTTTTACCCCCCTTCCTGCCTAGGCCAATTTTCAGCTTTCACGCTGTTGCATTTTGAATGACAATCGTGCAGTCATGCTACACTGTACCCATATGACATTTTTATCATTTTTTTCACACAAATAGAGATTTCTTTTGGTGACATTTAATCACCACTGGGTATTTTAGATTTCACTAAATATACAAAAAAAAATCTAAAACATTTGAAAAAAAAATTTGCATACAGGTATTTTTTCTCCTTCACTGATGTGCGCTTATGAGGCTGCACTAGTGGGCACAGATGGGCACTGATAGGCGGCACTGATGGGCACTTTTAGTCGGCACTGATGGGCACTGATAGGTGACACTAATGAGTGGGTACTGATGGGTACTAATTGGCAGCACTGATGGGCACTGATTGGCAGCACTGATGAGCACTAATTGGCAGCATTGAGCACTGATAGGCAGCACTGGTGGGCACTGTTGGGGCTGCACCTATAATCAGGACAATGATATCAGTGCCCTGATTATCAGTTTAGATCTCCCTTTCACACAAGCTGGTTACCGGCTCTTCTCCTCACGCTGTCAGTGCGAGTAAAGGAATGGCGATAACTGGCTTGTGTTTACATCGTCTTCAGCTATGATTGGACACAGCTGATCCTGTGGTAAAGGGCCGCTGTGATTGGCCCTTTACCCCATTCTGTGTTTAGCTGTGTCCTAAGGACACAGCAATCAAAGAGCACTCCACACGCGCGTTGTAGTGGGCGCATGGCAGACGCGATCACGGTAGGACATCATATGACACTCTCCCAGAACTGGCCGACCACAATGTAGCAGTCATTCAGCTATAGCGCGGTCAGGAAGTGTTAATTAAACTTCACCTTTAACCGCTTGCCGTCCGCCCACCGTCAAATGACAGAGGGGGGGTGCGGCTCTCATTCTGGGACGACGTCATATGACGTTGTCCCAGAACGGCCGCTCTCTCGTGCCTGCGGGGGCGTGCAGCATGGCAATCGCAGCCGCGTCGTGTTGCTAGGACATGGCACGACACTGATCTCTGTAAAGAGCTGTGGCTTTTTAATCATGTGATCGGCTGTGTCCAATCACAGCCAGTCACATGTAAACACGGAAATGCCGGTAAACGGCTCTCATCACCTCACAATGACAGAGTGTGTGGCGAAGAGAGACGATCAGCGGCATCTCCTCGCAGGGGGACATCAAGACATGTAATCAGGGCATTGATTATCAGTGCCCTGATTACAATAAAGCAGCACCAGTGCCAGCAATCAGTGCCCACAAGTGCCAGCAATCAGTGCCCATTGGTGATGCAAGTCAGTGCTGGCTATCAGTGCCGCCTATCAGTGCTGCTCATCAATACCCATCATTGCTGCCCATCAATGCCGCCCATCAAACCCCATCAGTGCCACCCATCAATGCCCATCAGTGCCACCCATCAGTGCAGCCTATCCGTGCCGCCTATCAGTGCCCATTAGTGCCACCTATCAGTACCCACCAGTGCCACCCATCAGTGCCGCCTATTAGTGCTCATCAGTGCCACATATCAGTACCACCTATCAGTGCCCATAAGTCTGGCATATTAGTGCCTCCTTGTCAGCGTCACCTAATCAGTGCCCATAAATGCAGCCTATCAGTGCAGCTTTACCAGCGCCTATCAGTGCAGCCTATCTGTGCCCATCAATGCCGCCTCATCAGTGCCCATCAGGGCAGCCTCATCAGTGGCGTCACATCAGCGCACATCAGTGAAGGAGAAAAATTACTTATTTACAAAATTTACTGACAGAAAGTAAGAAAAAAACTTTTTTTTTCTCACAATTTTAGGTCAGTGCAGCTTTACCAGCACCTATCAGTGCAGCCTATCTGTGCCCATCAATGCCGCCTCATCAGTGCCCATCAGGGCAGCCTCGTCAGTGGCGTCACATCAGCGCACATCAGTGAAGGAGAAAAATTACTTATTTACAAAATTTACTGACAGAAAGTAAGAAAAAAACTATTTTTTTTTCAAAATTTTAGGTCTTTCCTATTTTGTGCATACTGTAAGTGTTTCTTTTTCCCATCTTAGAAAAACTGGTATGTGTGTACATCAATTCATTGCTGAAATCTGGATCAAAACCAAAGCAGGCCCCACAGGATGTGAGCCATTCTCCGTACATCTGTAGCTGGGCAATGTAAATGGTCAATTTGTCTTTATCTTCCATCTACAGTCCGCGTCTTCCTGTATTCTGCGAATCATTTCACTTTGGATGGTTGCAAGTTGCTTTTTGTTTACTCAATGATTGTTTAATCTGGAGGGGTAAATCATCTTTAAATCTGAGAGTTCCTCGTCCTTAACAGCTGAATCTCTTACTGTGTTATTTGATGAAGGTACATTGAGGAGGTCAGTGACCAGGCATTATGTCCTGTTCCTTTTCCCACAGTGCCTCATGCTCCCAGGCAGCTCGCTCTCCTTTCAGGTTCTTCCCAGCAATGTTCTCAGAGAACGTTGCTCGCAGTTACATTCCGACTCTTTATCCTTTATCTTAAGCTCCCTGTGATGACAGCATTTATAGGCCTTGTATTCCAGGGGCCAAGAACAACAGGATTATTCATGATATTTTTTTTTCCTTCTTTCAAATGTACATTCGACATGTAATGGTATGTCCTAGCAAATAACAATTTGCCTTGCTTTTTTTTTTTTTAACGAACATTTTCAAGTAGAAGTAAAATTGTTCCTTCTGGCTTATGGACACCATCGCTGCAGAGGAGTTAGCAGCCTCCTTACAAATATGGAACAGTAGAGTCCAACGCCAGTATTTTTTACCGCAAAACGGTAGTATTTAGTGTGGCACTTACAGTTGTGTTAATAAGTTTACACACCCTGACAAAATTTATGATTTCTTGGCCATTTTTCAGAGAATATGAATGCATAGTTGCCAACATTGTAAAAAAAAAAATCCGGGACACTTTTTGTGCATGTAGGCGGAGCCTTGTTATAAGTAGGAGGCGGGGCATTCATTTGTAGGTGTTTCCCACATTAATACGAAATGGGCGTGGCTTAAATGGGTGTGGTTCGGAAGGGGTGTGGTTAGAGTCCGAGAGGAAGGAAGGAAGGAAGGAAGGAAGGAAGGAAGATCCTACACCACAATAGAAATATGTGTATTACAAAAAGTTTAACAAATTCGGCAGATAAAGATACTCCAAAACACCTGTTGTTGGCGCTTCAATCATCCCGGCACCAGGGTTGTTATGGTGTCAGGATGATTGAAGCGCATTATTTATATTATTACATTGTAATATAAAATGAAATCATTCAACTGACCATAATGCTGAATCAGTGGGACCCCTGAGCGTGTCACTTGCCACGTTGCCTGCCACCAGATGCCATCAGGTGCTCCCAGTGGAGTCCGTCCTTACATTAGTGCCCTAGCAGAGCCTGGTCCTTACATTAGTGCCCGAGCAGAGCCCGGTTCTTACATTAGTGCCCCAGCAGAGCCCGGTCCTTACATTAGTGCCCCAGCAGAGCCCGGTCCTTAGATTAGTGCCCCCAGCAGAGCCCGGTCCTTACATCAGTGCCCCCAGCAGAGCCTGGTCCTTACATCAGTGCCCCCAGCAAAGCCTGGTCCTTACATCAGTGCCCCCAGCAGAGCCCGGTCCTTACATCAGTGTCCCCATCAGAGCCCGTTTCTTACATCAGTGTCCCCATCAGAGCCCGGTCCTTACATCAGTGTCCCCAGCAGAGCCCGGTCCTTACATTGGTGCCCCCAGCAGAGCCCGGTCCTTACATCAGTGTCCCCATCAGAGCCCGGTCCTTACATCAGTGTCCCCATCAGAGCCCGGTCCTTACATCAGTGCCCCCAGCAGAGCCCGGTCCTTACATCAGTGTCCCCATCAGAGCCCGGTCCTTACATCAGTGTCCCCATCAGAGCCCGGTCCTTACATTAGTGCCCCCAGCAGAGCCCGGTCCTTACATCAGTGTCCCCATCAGAGCCAGGTCCTTACATCAGTGCCCCCAGCAGAGCCCGGTCCTTACATCAGTGCCCCCAGCAGAGCCCGGTCCTTACATCAGTGTCCCCATCAGAGCCAGGTCCTTACATCAGTGCCCCCAGCAGAGCCCGGTCCTTACATCAGTGTCCCCAGCAGAGCCCGGTCCTTACATCAGTGTTCCCATCAGAGCCCGGTCCTTACATCAGTGCCCCCAGCAGAGCCCGGTCCTTACATCAGTGTCCCCATCAGAGCCCGGTCCTTACATTAGTGCCCCCAGCAGAGCCCAGGCCTTACATCAGTGTCTCCATCAGAGCCCGGTCCTTACATCAGTGTCCCCATCAGAGCCCGGTCCTTACATTAGTGCCCCCAGCAGAGCCCGGTCCTTACATCAGTGTCTCCATCAGAGCCCGGTTCTTACATCAGTGTCCCCATCAGAGCCCGGTCCTTACATAAGTGCCCCCAGCAGAGCCCGGTCCTTACATCAGTGTCCCCATCAGAGCCCGGTCCTTACATAAGTGCCCCCAGCAGAGCCCGGTCCTTACATCAGTGTCCCCATCAGAGCCCGGTCCTTACATTAGTGCCCCCAGCAGAGCCCAGGCCTTACATCAGTGTCTCCATCAGAGACATTTTTGTGTAGCCGCCGCTGCCATATTTTTTACTAACACTCCCGAATTTCCCGGGACATTCAAAAAGTCCCGGGGAAAAAACGGGACCAAACCAATCCGGGACAAATACGTGAATGGCCCGGGAAATCCGGGACTGTTGGTAACTACTGTATGGGATTGATAACACAAAAACGTTTCTTTCACTCATGGTTAGTGTTTGGCTGAAGCCATGTATTATCAATCAACTGTGTTTACTCTTTTTTAAATCAGAATGACAACAGAAACTACCCAAATGACCCTGATCAAAAGTTTACATACCCTGGTGATTTTGGCCTGATAACATGCACACAAATTGACACAAATGGCAAAAAAGGCCAAGAAATCATAAATTCTGCCAGGGTATGTAAACTTATGAGCACAATTGTACACCCATTGGGGTCACTGTTCCTGGCTAAGTATAAACATATTTATTTTAGTTAAAGTAAAGGAATTAAAGTAAAGGAATTTAGTTAAAGTAAAAAACAAAAAAAAACAAACATGTCATACTTACCTGCTCTGTGTAATGGTTTTGCACAGATCAGCCCCAAACCTCCTCTTCTCGGGTCCCCAGCTGGTGCTCCTGGCCCCTCCCCCTTGCTGAGTGCCCCCATCGCAAGCTGCTTGCGATGGGGGCACTCATGGGTGATCGCTCCTAAACCCCACCCCATGCTGTGGCAGCGGGCAATGGCTCCTGTTGCTGCATCTCAGCCTATCAGGAAGCAGAGACCCGGGAGAGCCTGCACATCACTGGATTGGGCTTAGGTAAATATTAGGGGGAGCTGCACACAGAAGGTTTTTTACCTTCATGCATAGAGCCTTTACAACCACAAAGGGGTTGAAAACCTCAGACATGAAATATGAATAAAGTATACCCCTCTATATACAGGGGAGGGAGCTTCAGGCTTTGATTGAAAGCCTCAGCTCTGTTCCTGTATGCTGTGTGAAAGGGGGGGGTGTCCTTTGCCTCCAATCAGTTCTCAGAGCTCTCCTCACTGAGCTCTGAAGGGAGTTATTTCAGCTCTCCGCCCTATGTTTTCTGAAAGCTCAAACAAGCTTTATAAATTCTGGACTTGGAACAGATGTAGAGAAGATAATACTGCAAATGAACTGGTACAACTTATGTAGGAGGATTTGTTTCATCATTGCATCACCTGGGGGTCCCCCCAATATCCATACCAGACCCTTATCCGAGCATGGCAATATAAGTGATTGCACATGGCGGACCCAGCATTACACCAGGAGATTGCGTCGAGTCAACATCGGAAGAAGAACAATGGAGAAGACCCAGCAAAAGAGCAGAAGACAGCGGAGAGAGTGGACAGGGCAGAGAGGAGAAGAACCGGAGAGGGGACAAGGACCGGCAGAGGGAGAAGACTTCACCAGAAGAGGGAGAAGAGCCGGAGCTGCCTTAATGAAATATTTAAAAAACCTGTGTAGTGTGTTTGTTTTTGACACTTTTTTTAGATAAATGGGTAGGGGTACCATGTACCCCATACTCATTCACCTAGGGTGGGGGGCCGGGATCTGGGAGGCCCCCTTGTTAAAGGGGGCTTCCAGATTCCGATAAGCCCCCCGCCCGCAAACCCCCGACAACCAACGGCCAGGGTTGTCGGGAAGAGGCCCTTGTCCTCATCAACATGGGACAAGGTGCCCCCCGCTGCCCCAAAGCACCAAACCCCCCATGTTGAGGGCATGTGGCCTGGTATGGTCCAGGAGGGGGGGGCGCTTGCTCATCCCCCCTTTCCTGACCTGCCGGGCTGAGTGCTCGGATAAGGGTCTGGTATGGATCTTGGGGGCCCCCCACAGCATTTTTTTTTGCGTAGGGTTTACCCTTAAGATCTATACCAGACCGAAGGGTGTAGTATCATCTTGGGGGGGAGGGGGGACCTCACGCAATTTATTAATTTTTTTACATTTTGGCGGGGTTTCCCTTCAAGATTCTCAACACACAAGTCGCACCGCAAGTCGGATCATCTTGATCCGACTTCTGGTGCGACATTGATTTTGAATAGAGACAGAGAAATGCGGCTGAAAGCTAGCGCGGCTATACGTGCATTGACTTTAACGCAAAACGTGGATAAAATCGTGTTTTTAACGCCGCTTTTTTCCTGGAGTCAATACTAGCTTTACAGCCTGTTTTTTTAAATGCCAGTGGGCATGAGGCCTAAGGGTTTACAACTACTTTAAAGTGGTTCTAAGGGCTCAAGGTTTTTTACCTTCATGCATTTTCCACGGCTCTGTGTGTGGATGGACATGCAGGGGGCAGTGACTCAGAAGCGAGCCTGCTTGGGTGACCCCACTGCAAGCCGCTTGCTGTGGGGCACTCAGCAGGAGAAAAGGGGGATCCGGGCTGCTGCGTGCAAAATTGCTCACTGCACAGGGCAGGTAAGTATGGCATGCTTTTTTTTTTTTTCATTGCCTTTAAAGAAGTTGTAAAGGCAGAAGGTTTTTCATCTGACTGCATTCTATGCATACAGGTAAAAAAAAAACTTCTGTGTGTAGCAGCACCCCCTAATTACTTACCTGAGCCCCTTCTCTCTTCAGCGATGTCTGTTCTGTCTCAAGGACATTCAGCTAAACCATTCTTATCCCATAAACATGATACCATATTTCTTTGATCGCAGTTTTTTTTTGGAACAAGCTAGGTGAAACTACAAATAACAAGAATAAACCTTGATAAGTACAATATCCCACAAATTTAGCATGCATTGCAGAGACAAAGATACACAGTACAATATGAGACAGTAAAAACATACTTTTTAAGTTCTCTAAGGGTTGATGGTAAGAGATTGAAATAAGACATATCCTGCCTCCTGCAGTGTCTTGAAAAGCATGGTGAATGTGTCTATTCCTGTGAGATTTTACAGAGAATACTTTGCTTTCTAATCACTTCCTGGGTTATACATTTAATGCATTTAATAATAACAAAGTTGAAACAATAACAAAAAGGGACGCTAGATTGCGCTTACGCTCTGCAAATGATTTCTATAGAAATTACAACATTAAATGTAATTTTAATCAACACAAATGCAGATAATCAGAATATAGACATCTGATGGACAGAACAATGTCCACGAATGTTAAAGCCATCCGAGACACTCCTCCCGATTAGCTGAGACACAACAGCGGCGCCATTGGCTCCTGTGGCGGTCAATCAAAGTCAGTCAGCCAATCAGGGGAGAAAAGGGGTGAGGCCAGGTCGGGGCTCTGTGTCTGAATGGATACATGGAGATCTGACACGGCTCGGGTACCCCCATAGAAAGCTGCTGGCTGAGGGGGCACTCGTTAGAAGGGAGGGGCCAGGAGCAGCAAAGAGGGACCCGAGAAGAGGAGGATCCGGGCTGCTCTGTGCAAAACCAACTGCACAGATGAGGTAAGTATAACATGTTTGTTATTATTTATTTATTTTTTTAAACAAGACTTTAAAATCACTTTAAAGTGATACTAAAGCTTTACATTTTTATTTTTATTTTTAAATAACAAACATGTCATACTTACCTCCACTGTGCAGCTCTTTTTGCACAGAGTGGCCCCGATCCTCATCTTCTGGGGTCCCTCTGCGGCTCTCTCGGCTCCTCCCCGCTTCTGATAACCCCCTCTGGGAAGCTCTCTCCCAAGGGGGTTACCTTGCGGGCGTGATCCCGAGTCCTGTATTCGGCGTCCATAGCCGGTAACTACAGGACTTGGCCCCGCCCCCCGGCCCTCGCATCATTGGAGTTGATTGACAGGAGTGTAAGCCAATGGCTGCGCTGCTATCAATCTATCCAATGAAGAGCCGAGAAGAGCTGAGAAGCCCGAGCCGAGAAGCCAGCGCGTTCACGACACAGGACTTTCAAGGGCTCAGGTAAGTAAACGGGGGGGCTGGGGGGCCTCTAGGCTAAGGTGACCAGATTTTTAAAATGAAATCCGGGGACATTTTTTTTTACTTGTAATGGCGGCAATCAGCACCGCCGCCGCCACCGCCCGCCTCACAGCCTGTCAAGTCTTACTCTCCGGGCCCCGGCTACTACTGGGTGGGGAACGGAGGAAGATCACTCCGCCAGGGAAGGCAAGGAGATAAGCAGGCAGGCGGCTGGCCGGGACTTAAGAACATGCGAGCGGAGCTGAATGGGCATGTACCCGAAACTGAAGAAATATTCCCTTGGCTCCGACCAGCACATGATCATCAGAAAGGGGCACAGATAATGGATTTTTTTTTTTTTTTTTAATTCTGCACTAACTGTCTTTGAAATTGCCCTAGGCCCTGTTCAAATCCAATCCAGGGACGAAACCGGGGACAGACTTTGTCCGGGGACAGTGTCCTCAATCCGGGAACTGTCCCCTGAAACCGGGGATGTCTGGTCACCCTACTCTAGGCATCAGGTGTTTTTTCACCTTAATGCATAGGATGCATTAAAGTGAAAAAACAGGAAGCTTTACAACCCCTTTAATATCACATTAAAATATTTCAGGGATTCATTTAGTAAGATACAGGAGCAGAAATGTTTTTATTTTGTCACCCCAACGCTATTTTATTTTTCAATGGCATTCCTTTACATTTGTTTTTAACACACACTTAGTGCAATCCAAGGCATGATGGCACAACAAAAATGAATGCAATAATAGTAACACAAATAATGTATGTAACCTTTTGATTTTCTCATTCTGCGCTTCATTGGGAACAATAAAAAAGGAACGTCTTCCCTGTATGAGATCTCGGAGTGAAGTAGCTGGCAAGCGTTCAATGATATCTGTTTCTTTTCATAAAATGTGTCAGAATCTGTTTAAACTGAAAGAGCAAGCAAGCAATCTATTCTACATTTATATATATCTTAAACCTGGGTGGTTGTGTGTGAACAGATTGGTGGATTCTCACACAGGGGTATGAGCAGTGATGTGACTGCATCCAGAAAACACAATAAACATTATGCTAGGCTTCGCTATTTCAGAGTTTTGCCTGATCTCAGGAAGTGTTTTATGACAGGCGGTGTTGGCTGTATCATGCATCGCTTCTTCTTCAGTCATTGTGATCTCCTAATATTTACTATCTGGTATGGATCAGCACAATGCATCTTTTAAAGTGTCTTAAAATGACAGTCAATCTAAAAGTAATTTTTCAGTTATAGGTGGAGTGCAGTGGAATGGATAATGACTTTTTATGAGGAGTCTAGTGGCAAGTAGTAAAGGTGATAATCGAATTGATCGTTGAGCAAATACGGCCAAAAATCTGGAACTCCGGGCCACTTAAAGTGGTTGTAAACCCACTTTTCAAAAAATAATAACACCTGCAAGAAAGAGGCATAATGAGCTAGTATGCTATGCATACTAGCACATTATGTGGCACTTACCTCAGATCGAAGCCTCCGAAGCGCTTCTCGTCCCCCTCCGCCGCCACCGCCATGTCCCCTCCGACCGTCTTCCGGGTATCGCCGCTCCAGCGCTGTGATTGGCCGGAGCGGCGATGATGTCACACACATGCGCGCGGGGCCGACATGCTCCCATTCAGAAAACCGGCAGGATCCTATTCATGAAGCCGGCCCGCTAGTGCGCCATGTGCTTCCATTGTGGAGACATTTATAATTTCAGTAGCGTTTAGGACTGCAAGCATACACGGGGTGCCGTGAAGAGGCCTTGCAGCTTACGCATGCATTTGCAAATGCGTGCTAACTAAACCCCTGTTTTTAACGCAGACTGTTGGACAGGTTAACTTGGTCAGTTGGCATACTGGTTGGTGTCCTGTTCTGTTCTGTTTTTGTCTTTCATACTCAGTGTCCCCAGATACATGGATGTCCCAATACAGACTCAGGCAGACAATTCCTCTGAGAATCTTCCAGACCAGATTCTCAGCGAAATGCCTCATCCTTCCTAGATAATCGTTCACAAACAGTGAAACTTAGGAGCCTTCACTTCTGAAACTCACGCAATTTCTTGCAGAGTCCCTCAAGGATCACCCCTGTCACCCGTGCTCTTCAACATCTACCTCTGCCCAATCTTCAAAATCATCAGCAAACAGGACCTGTGCTACCACTCATACGCTGATGACACTCAACTCTACTTTCACATCACCGGAAAAAAAGACCAATATCACGAACTAGAAAAATGCCTCACACTGATCGATGATTGGATGACTGAGAGCTCCCTCAAACTTAATGAATCCAAAACAGAATTGCTTCTTCTCCATGCAAACCGAAAGACAAAAACTAAGACTTCATGGACACCACCCACCATCCTTGGACAGACCATTACCCCGAGCTCCAAAGTCAAAAGTCTCTGAGTCATTTTTGACTCAGAGATGTCGATGGATGCACAAATAGGATCAGTAGTCAGCGGATCTCACCACCTTCTCCGCCTGCTGCGTAGACTCATCCCCTTCATCCCAGAAGAGGAGATAGCAGTAGTAGTTGGAACAATCATCAATTCCTGACTGGACTACGCAAACTCCCTCTACACAGGACTACCTAAATACCAGATGGCGCGCCTACAAGTTGTCCAGAACAGGGCAGCCAGACTGATAACGGGGAAAAAAACCTGGGAATCCATCACCCCTTCCCTGAGGACCCTTCATTGGCTAACCGTAAGGATCGGGTCACTTTCAAGACCCTATGCCTCACCCACAAATGCACACAAGGAAAAGCTCCTCAATATTTATGCGAAAAAATAAAACACTACTCACCCAATCGCATTCTCCGATCAACTAACCCAAATCTCCTCCACATCCCCAAGTTCAACCTCAAATCGAAGGGAGAACGAAGATTTGCAGTCCAAGGACCACGGCTTTGGAACGTTCTACCCACAAACATCCGCATGGAAGAAGAACACCGGGCCTTCAGGAAAAAACTTAAGACCCACCTCTTCTGGAGGATCAGGATGATACTGAAGGGAAAAAGCACCTTGAGGCGATTTAGTTCGCATTTGTAGCGCTATATAAGTTATTCACTCACTCTCTTAACTCCAGAGAATTGTAGCAGAATAGGCCTCTCAGCTCTGGTACAGCTGGGACCTTGATGAGCGCAAGTAGAATCTTCAGCTGTACTGCCCAGAAGGGCAGCATCCCTTCAGGCTGAGAACTACTGCTTCTGGACAAGAACCCTTCCCAGCCACCTTCTGGGCACCCTCCCCCAGGGATTGGTTGGAACCACATAAATATTCAGGCTGCTTATTTGACTCTCCCAACCAACTACATTCTGGAAGACTCCAGAAAACAGGGGGAAGCAATCAAGCCTGCAGAGCCCAGAACAGCCCAAAGCAATAACAAACTGCTCATCTGATTAAAGGAGAGCTACCAGAAATACATTTACCTAACCTAACTAGCAACCTATTGAGAAGGGTGCTACACTCTGTTGTTTACAGGCGTGAAGTGGGCAGGGATGATAATACTATTTCGGATAACACTGCATGTAGGCAGGTGCAGTTTACTTTCTCCACGACAAGTGGCACTCTCCCGCTGTTTCACTGTTGTTGGTGTTGGAGGGGAAGTCAAGAGGAACAGGGTTCCTCTGTGACTTCCTGGGTCACTAGGGGAGCTATCCTATTGAATGCTGCCTCCACCATGTGACTCTGGAGACCATCTTGGGTTAGGCAAAGGCTCCCAGTTTTGGTGAGTGGACAGTGTATGGAGAGGTACCCCCCCCCCCCTGTTAGGGACAGTACTATCTGTAGGGAAAGGTTTCTGTCTAGGAGGGAAAGCGTAAGGGTTTGCTATTACTCTGGACATCTTCCCAGTTGGGCATGAGATTGCCAGGCCACATTCTGCCCTATTTACAGGTACTGTCAGTCCGGCTGAGCATTGGTCCACTATCTTTGGTGAAAACTGTGAGTACACCCCGTTGGGGGTCCCTCCTTCCCGCTTTGTTGTAAACTGTTACTGCATTACTTCAACACAAGTTCTCTATTGCACCTGACTGTGTGAATTTTGCCCGCCGCACCATGCTGCACCCCACTTACATGCACATTGCACAACACACAGGACAGCACAGGATTTCTGGCAGGATCAACATGTATAATTTTGTACTGTAATAAGACTACAGAACACTTACTCTATGCCTATAAGTAACATGGGGGTGTTCTGTAGTCCACAGAGAAAAATGACAACTGATAAGAATCAACCAAATCAGATGGCATAGGAAGTTATCAGCTCACAAGATTTCTGGGAGGATGAACAGGTATTGATTTTCACTTATCGAACAGATATACCAAAACATTTTGAATGGTGTATTTAACAGACCAAAAGTGAGCAAAAAAGAGAAGTTTGTTTTTAGGGTTTGCATACACTTTAATCATAAACACAAATAGGGAGAGTATAAACTGCATTAGAAGCCTGGCGCTGTCAGCTTGTGGATGCAGCCAAGGGGGTCATGGAGTGATGCTCTTTTATGAAATTGAGGTCTTTAGGGCTAAATTTAGAAAGTAGTGGATCTGACATTCACCAACAATTCACTGCAGGTGAATATTCCTCGTGCATGTGTTTTAAATGACAGTGCTTTAGTCATAACGCTAGGTTTAAGCCATCCATAGATTAATCGAATTTAAGCCGGCTCAGCAGGGATCCATCGATTGACTGTCGAACAAGCCTGTCTAAATTTTAGCACGCAATTACTGCCAGCGGCTATAGCCACTAGCAGTAATTGTTGTATTCTGCTGACCTTCTTCCACTAACTTCAATACAAATCCTAAAATTTTCAGAAGCAGGGGACAGGCTGCACATCAGTGGCGGCTGGTGCTCAAAAACAAACTGAAAAATTCTGAAAAAAAAAAAACATAAATTGCAGCCTCACTGTGCCCATCAAATGCAGCCACTGTGTCATCAAATGCAGCCACTGTGCCCATCAAACGTAGCCACTGTGCCATCAAATGCAGCCAGTGTGCCATCAAATGCAGCCATTGTGCCCATCAAATACAGCCACTGTGCAATCAAATGCAGCCATTGTCCCCCATCAATCGCAGCCACTGTGCCCATCAAAAGCAGGCACTGTGCCATCAAACGCAGCCACTGTGCCCCATCAAACGCAGCCACTGTGCCATCAAATGCAGCCAGTGTGCCATCAAATGCAGCCATTGTGCCCATCAAATACAGCCACTGTGCAATCAAATGCAGCCATTGTCCCCCATCAATCGCAGCCACTATGCCCATCAAAAGCAGGCACTGTGCCATCAAACGCAGCCATTGTGCCCATCAAATACAGCCACTGTGCCATCAAATGCAGCCACTGTGCCCCATCAAATGCAGCCACTGTGCCATCAAATTCAGCCATTGTGCCCATCAATTACAGCCACTGTGCCATTAAATGCAGCCATTGTGCCCATCAAATACAGTCACTGTGCCATCAAATGCAGCCACTGTGCCCCATCAAATGCAGCCACTGTGCCCATCAAATGCAGCCACTGTGCCCCATCAATCGCAGCCACTGTGCCCCATCAAATACAGCCATTGTGCCCATCAAATAGAGCCACTGTGCCATCAAATGCAGCCACTGTGCCCATCAAACAGCCACTGTGCCATGAAACACAGCCGCTGTGCCCATCAATTGCAGCCGCTGTGACCATCAATTGCAGCCACTGTGTCCATCAAATGCAGCCACTGTGCCCATCAAATGCAGCCACTGTGCCCATAAAATGCAGCCACTGTGCCCATCAATTGCAGACACTGTGTCCATCAAATAAAGCCACTGTGCCATCAAATGCAGCCACTGTGCCCATCAAACACAGCCACTGTGCCATCAAACATAGCCACTGTGCCCATCAATTGCAGCCGATGTGCCCATCAATTGCAGCTGCTGTGCCCATCAATCGCAGCCACTGTGCTATCAAACACAGCCACTGTGCTATCAAACGCAGCCACTGTGCTTATAAAATGCAGCCACTGTGCCCATCAATTGCAGACATCAAATAAAGCCACTGTGCCATCAAATTCTGCCACTGTGCCCATCAATTACAGCCACTGTGCCATCAAATGCAGCCACTGTACCCCATCAAATGCAGCCACTGTGCCCATCAAACACAGCCACTGTGCCATCAAACACAGCCACTGTGCCCATCAATTGCAGCCGATGTGCCCATCAATTGCAGCTGCTGTGCCCATCAATCACAGCCGCTGTGCCATCAAACACAGCCACTGTGCTATCAAACACAGTAACTGTGCCCATCAATTGCAGCCGCTGTCCCATCAATTGCTGCCACTGTGCCCATCAATCGCAGCCACTGTGCCCATCAATCGCAGCCACTGTGCCCATCAAACACAGCCACTGTGCCCATCAATTGCAGCTACTGTGCCCATCAATTGCAGCCACTGTGCCCATTAATTGCAGCCACTGTGCCCATCAAATGCTGCCACTGTGCCCATCAATTACAGCCACTGTGCCCATCAAATGCCGCCACTGTGCCCATCAAATACCACCACTGTGACCCCCCCGCCCGCTCGCTGTCTGCCTGCCACTTACCCTATCTCAGTGGGGCAGTGGGTGACAGCGGCGAGCTGTGTCCTCCGAGCTGTGCAACGCATGAATCTATCCATCTACATAGAGGGGGTGGCTGGAGAGAGGGGGTGGCGCCCGTGCGACCTTAATGGACGCACTGCCACTGCTGCACATGCTCAGTTTGGTGTGTATTTCTAGAGAGTTTTTTTTTTGGTAGAGTGCATGTGATCAGCACAGGGCCAATCTGCATTGTCCAGACAGAGGGTCAGGGGTCCTGCATCCTGATAGGACAATCGTGGGAGAATGAAAACTCCTCCTACAAGTTTTAACAACACACTGATAGAAGTCACAAGACTGCTATATATACTGCTGATCAGAAAAGGTATTTAGCAGTTTATATTTACTAAACAATTGCATTTCCATGTGTTGTGTACTGTGGGAGACCAGATATAGTGAATGCAGGGTCCTGGATTCAGGAACACTTTAAGAGGGGGTGGTTGGGGAGGGCGCTAAAAGTGCGTGTTTTTAACACCCCCCCCCCCAACAGCAAGTCTAAACAAACCCTACCAGTGAATGTTTTGTGAAAGTCACATCACTTTCCATGCTGATCCTCAATCAATCCAATTTTGTCCTGTTAGAATTTACCTGCACAAAATTCTCAACGTTAAAAAAAAATAATTAGAACTGTATTTCTATTACTCTACCTGGTAGTATAGGGCGAAAATAATATTCTTTTTGTGTAAGCCGTTGTCTCACAGATAAATACATTTCTTTCCCATATTTCATTTAAATGGTTCCAAAACGCAATAAAAGCAAACGTTTAGCCTACTTTACAGCAACATTAAGGTCTCCTCTATTTGGTATATAGCAGATCATCTCGAAAAAAGTCAATTACTTTATTTAATAGGCTGAACGTTTATCTTTACTTATATACAGCTGTAAATCTAACCCGCTAAGGTACGAAGGTTCTACAACCCATCTGTTTAACCTCAATATCCTTTTTTACGTATTACAATGTGTCCTAATGAGGTGATATTTTCTAGGGGTACATCCTCTACCTCCCAGGTTGATATCCAGTAGCCTTTGGAACAGGACGGAATGTGACCAAAAGCTCATATATCATATAGCCAAGTCTCCCGGTGAATGTAAAGACAGCTATAGTCATGGATGTAATAACATTTTTAAAGTTTAATAAACTCTACTTTACATTTCAAGTGTTTGGGGATTACTGCAGTAATTGAGACTCGGGTCCAATTTTAAATGTATTTTTTGCTGTATCTGTCTTAGTATTTGTAGAGAGATGTACAGTTTTATTTTGGAAAAGAGCAGCATTCTTTTTACTAATACTTCTCATACACATGATAGAAACCCTACGCGTTTTACTTATTTATTTTGAATTTTTGCCCACAATGTAAAATTTCAATCTATTATGTGATCTTAAAGACTATTCCAACTTAAACTAAAAAGAGAGCATTGTATAATTTTATGGTGTTCAAAGGATGTTGGAGGCCAAACATTATAAACTTTGGTAACATATTGCTAAGGAAACAATATTGCAGCTAGAGCCTAAAACTGAAGTTCAGACAAACAGCTAAATAAACAGATACAATACAGTGGAACCTTGGATTACAAGCATAATCTGTTCCAGGAGAATGCTTGTAATCCAAAGCACTCGCATATCAAAGTGAGTTTCCCCATAGAAGTCAATGGAAATGAAGATAATTTGTGGAGAGGGATTAGAACACCATTCAGCTTGTCATTGCTGTCTGTGCCCCCGTTAGGGAGATTCACTCTCTCTATGTTTACCTATTTACCATTGTAGCGGGGTGCTAAATTTAGGGGAATTGTTTGGGTGGTAGTTATACCCAAACACCCTAATTGTTAGAGTTCTTGAAACCATTTTGGTCCACAGGTAGAGTAGTGGTGTACAGTTCCCTGTGGCCTGCAGGTGGCGCTGCCATAGTGGGCCAGGGTTGAACCACTGATACAGGGCTGTGCCTTGTGTGTCCTCTCTCGGCAGCCGTACAGTGGGTGTGGTCTACCTGCTGGGCATGCTGGGAGAGGATATAAAAGGGGCAGACGCTGCCTGTTGGGGGTTCGTTCGTTGTTGGGGGTCCTAGCCCAGGTTCTTGTTCCTGTCTGCCCTGCACACACTTGGCCCAGGGGCAGGTCTGCAGTTCGTGGTCGCTGAATCAGTCCCGGGCACCTTTAGTTCTGGGGCTGCGGCGGAGGCCTGGGTCCAGCACCTTCGGCTGGAGCCCATCGGGGATCGAGGAGTCTCAGGGTGCCGCCTTGCGAGGGGACCCGTATATTGGAAGAGGAGGCCGGGGGAGGAACCGTTCCGAGGGACTGGTGCAGAAGTCACAGTGAAGGAAGGGTCCCGGTAACTCTCCAGGGGGACGTCTTCTCCCTAAACGGAGACCAAGTTCACCAGGTCTGTGGCAGAGGCCTTGGGTAAAGTTGGATTGTCATTTCGCTGCTAGTCTTGTCTTAAGTAGATTATCCATTTGGGGCTGAGTCTGTTCGAGGAGCCGAACAGTGAAGTGATTGTGATTGTGCCTGGACCTCTCCCATATCTTATGCTGTCCTGTCTTCACTTCAACCTCTTTCCTATCAGAGACTGTTGTTTTACTAAGGGAGAAATTAAACTCTGTGTTGGAGTTGCAGCGAGTGTGGACATTTCAGTTACTGGGGGAAACAAGGACTTATCTCTGTTATTCACAGAGGTGAGAGACATTTTCTGGTTATCTGACTGTGGAAGACCCATCAACAACACCGCTCAACCTCATATTACAGGAGGGTACGGGCTTGTGGCATAGTGTGCCCTTTTCTTCCTGCGAGGAGCCGAATAAGGCAGGTAAAAGGGGGTCTGTGTGCTACACCATTATCATTAAGGCCTCATGCCCACTGACGTTTTTACAGCTGCGTTTTTTGCAGCTTAAAAACGCCTGTCCATGTTATTGTAAATATTTTTTTTTAATTTTTTTTAATTTTTTTGAAAAAAAATAAATAAAAAAAACGTCGGAGCTAAAAACGCGACCGCACGTTAGTGCGCGTTTTTGCGCGTTAGTGCGCGTTTTTGCGCGTTTTTTTCTGCCTAATTCTGACGCTGAGGAACGCACTGGTCCTGGGTTTTTTTTACAGCTTAAAAACGCCTATGCTATTTGCAGCTCAAAAACGTCTAGGTGGGCATGAAGCTATAGACTAACATGGACAGGCGTTTTTAAGCTGTAAAAAACGCTCAAAAACGCGGCTGTAAAAACGTCCGTGGGCATGAGGCCTTAAAGCGAAAGTGAAAGTGAAAGTAAAAGAGAAAATCTTTTATTGGGGGCACTAGTTCTGGTGACTCGGGGGGTCCAAGGGGATCCATTCATTTTCAGGGATTTGCTCTCATTTCCTGTTTTGACTGTGGGACAGGAAGTGATTTGAAATCTCCCCTATGTGACACAGATGGCAACAAAAAAATTGACAGGAGGTATAACTCCCCTTCACTCTATCCAAAATGAAAAAAAAATGTCTATAGTTCTACTTTGAAGGTAAAACAACAGCATCATATACTTAGCATTGTTTCCTTCCCCCACTGCCCCAATCATTGCCATAAAGGAAATGCTCAGGTATGGAAAAGGATGTGGATCATTTCATACTGGGAGTTCATAGCCTTGTGTTGGCTACCTTCTTCAATGATTTTGACTCCAGCCTACACAAGGTTTTCCTTTAACTTCCAGGGCCTAAAAAAGAGCAGCAGGGAATGCAAAAGGAAGGTAATGCCTCGTACACACGACCAGTTTTCCCGTCGGGAAAACTGCCATGACAGCTTTTGGCCAGGAAAACCTGGTCGTGTGTATGCTCCATCACAGTTTTCCAGACGAGAAAACAGCGGGGAAACTAGTTCTCTTTTTTCCCGCCTGGATTCCCGGTGGTCTTTTTCCCGTCGTGAAAACCGTTGTGTGTATGCTTTCCCGAGGGGAAAAAAAACGCGCATGCTCGTAAACAATTCGACGCATGCGCGGAAGCATAGAACTTCATTTTGTCGGCTTGTCGTAGTCTTTGATGTTACCGTGTTCTTGGCAGTCAAAAGTTCAGCGGCCTTTTGTGTGCCTGTGTGTATGCAAGGCAGGCTTGAGAGGAATCCCGTCAGGAAAAGCGTAGTTTTTTTTCCTGCCAGGAAAACCGGTCGTGTGTACGAGGCATAAGTGTCATTTATTGGGGAGGTCTGCATTTTAGGTGCACTTGATCTGCACGTTTTATTCGTTTTTTTCGTTTTTTTCGGAAATTCAGGAAATTCGGAATTTGGAAATTCGGAAATTCAACTTTCCAAATTTCCCATTTTCGAATTTTAGATTTTCGAATTTTGCAATTTCGAATTTTCTAATCTCGAAATTTCCAATTTTCGAATTTTCGAATTTTTCGAAATTCCCAATTTCCAAATTTCGTTAAAAAACTAATTCGAAAACTAAACGAATTGCACATGTCTACTCTTTTCTGAGAGCTCCAGTACTGAAAAAGCCTACTTAGATCTCTTTGTTTATGAGGAGGCTGGAGAGCTGTGTTTGACATAATTAACCCTGTGTTGGCTGATCTCATTATCAGTTGTAAACTAGATTTGAAACCTGTTCGTCCTAAAAAGATTTAAAGATTAACTAGTAAAGATTTAGAAGCTGGGCTTCTTCATTATATGTTCATGTAATAGCATCTAAATATGTAACACATAAATGTCCCATCAGTGCTTGCTCACATTTTAGGTAGCCATGTCATTGTCTGTTTTCCTGCAGGTTTTCATATCATTCAGGACAAGAGACATCATGCATACATGAAGTCATTAAAGCTAAGATGGCTATTTTGAGAAATGAATATTGAGTTACCCTACACAGTAAATGGTCACCTTTATTCATGCATGGGTCAAAAGTTTGATTGAACAGCATTAATAGTGTTGAGCAAATCAGTTTGAAAACCATAGGAACAGCGTTTTTTAAAATTCCTATGAATAGAAGGATGCAGGTTTGTCCAATCTGCAGATAATCATACAATTATTATATTATAATTGCTTGGATTCCTTAAACTGGTTTCTTATGAGTGCTGGATCTAGATCACGATCAAACCTCCATGTTTTTGGAATGGCAGTCAACAGTCTAACCATTAATAAATAAATAGTTGGCTGCAGCCCAACCATGATCCACCTATTTCAAATAATGTACAGGCACACCCCCTTCCCGATTCACTTACATCCAGGGATTAGTAGAGTGATTATGGCAAAGATGATTTTGCAATGAAATTGGCCTCAATGTTTGCCATGCAGATTGTTTAGACAAATGTTCTTTAATTTCTACTAACGTAAACATGGCGATCAATAACTTTGTTGCTAAACAAAGCCAACCCTAATCTAATGCTGGCGCTTGTGCTAACCCTAGGGCTGACAACAACCCTTTGGTTATATAGTTAGTATTAGACTTAGGGTTGGAGTAAGGGTTATGCCCCATACACACGATCGTTTTTCTTGCCATTTTTTTTCTTGCCGTTTTTCACGTCGTTTTTTTTTCATGTTTCCTCTCAAGCCTGTCTTGCGTACACACAATCATTTTAAAAAACGATCGAGCAAAGCGCAGTGACGTACAACACGTACGACGGCACTATAAAGGGGAAGTTCCGTTCGGATGGCGCCACCCTTCATGTTAGTAAAGTTTGTTGAGCGACGATTCGCTCTTTTCAGTCTCGTGCTTTTCAGTCGGTGACTGCGTGACGAATGTGCTATCTCCAACTAGTTTTACCAGAACGAGCGCTCCTGTCTCATACTTGATTCTGAGCATGCGCGTTTTTTTTTCACGTCGTTAAAGCATACACACTATCGTTTTTCACGTCGTTAAAAAAAACGACATGAAAAACGACGTGAAAAAAGAGAGCATGTTCGAAATTTTGTAATGGCCGTTTTTCACGTCGTTAAAAATGCTCTGGAGCCTACACACGATCATTTTTAATGGCCATTTTTTTTAATGGCATTTTTAACGGCATGAAAAACTATCGTGTGTATGGGGCATTAGGGTTCCTCTGTTCATTAAAGTGGAGTTCCGGCCACAGGATTTTTTTTTTTTTGGCATCCCATCATAATGCATTAATAACCCCAATAAACTTTATATATGTTTGCTAGTGGATCTTAATTTTATATATTTTTTATACTTACTATTTAGAAAATCCTCTTCTGGCCATTGCCATGATGATTGTGGGCATGTGAATCCCAATCACAACTTCTTCCTGGATTTGCGATAGAGAGGTGGATGCTGGGTAACCAGCATGCATCTCTCGATCTCGCACATGAGCAGTGCGGTGGCCGTAGCGCCGATTGTTTAGAAAGTTGCCAAAACAACGGACGGTGACAGAAGAAGGTCTCGCCCCGCTGTTATGGCAACATAGATGTGACCTGCCTTAAATTGCGACATTTCCTGTCGAGAAATAACGCAAATTTTGCTCACAGTACTGCCCACTGACTCCTGGGAAATGATAACTCACATTTCCCAGGAGCACAGGCGAGGTAGGAAGTGATGCGGAGCGCCGCGGACCCAGAAGTGGCAAATTAGGAGCCACTACATAGCAACAGGGCGTTTCTGGTGAGTAAACATTTTTTTCAGGACTGTGAATATGTAAAAATGTTTTTTCTGGGTGGAACTTCCACTTCAATATCTAACATATGTAGCGATACCCTCAGCTAAGAGGGCCGCAGATTTAGTTTGGGCCCTGAAGACAGCTCCGCCAACCCCTGGCAATTTACTCGACCCCCTTCTGGCACAGTTAGTCTAGGGTAATATATATCTTATGCTCTATGGTTAAATTCAGACACCAATGCAGTGATAGAAGAATAACGAGTTTACTTTCTACTGGCAATAAAATCAACAGTTATAACAAATCACAAGAATATCTCTGCAGAGCCCTGCAGCAATAGGCACACTACAACTAGCAAGATATAGCGCACACGCACCTCTTGTAACAGTACTTCACTATGCGTCCTATGGCGCAGCAACTAAATAATCTATCTAGATGGCCAGGCCTGACCATATAACTCAGTCTCTAGGGGGGTAAAATTCTTCGCATGCAGTCTTTAAACGGTGGTGTACATTTCAGGAACACATTTGTAATCCAAGGGAAAGAAAATGCCAACACAGTACACTCCACTAGAGATCCGTTTGACTCAGTTCAGCTATGGATCTCCAGGGGGGGGGGGAACTGAAATAGGAACTGGTGGGCCACGGCAGTCTGTAGGCCTAACAATGGTATACAGTATTTGTGGATTGAGCATGTGCTCGCTCACCCCTCCGGATGCGATCCCAGTCCGGGAACTTCCACCTGCTGTGTCTCCACACACAGCGTCTGCAGCGGTCTGGTCCCCGGCCCAGCAGCGGTTGAGGAAACCGAGTCAGATGCCACCCAGGCTCGCGATGGGGTGGAAGGCTCTTTTGGGTAGCAGCGCAAGGCCCCAGGCTTCAGGCCTTGCACCACAGCGGATCCGCACAGGAAGATCTCTCCCCTGAAGTCTCGTGTCCTAAAGAGGCCGAGCGCAGCCTCGCCACCTCCTTATATAACCCCACCCATGAGTCTCTGGGGTGGAAACATTGCATCCTGGGTGCCAAATGGGGTTCTGGGTAAGGTAGTCCTGAGAGTCTTAAAGGAGACCGCGCTACACACTCCCCCCACTTAAACTCTTTGGTCCCCAAAGATAATTCTAACATACACTGTGTACAACCCTAGACAACGTTGCGTATGATGTTGGCATAGGGAATTCCCACCAAAACAGAGGGGTTGAATTCCCTTGCCCACAGGTCACACTATCATGAGTGGCCTGCCTAACAATGCCAGAGAGTGAGTGGGGGTTGCCCTCCACCAAATGAACAGTGGAGGGATCCGGATTCTCTGCACTCCTCCTGGCAGTGACCACAGAATCTTCTGAGCTCTTCCCCATTTGTGGGTAGGTCAACTTTTTGGGAGGCCTTATGACTCTTCGAGCCCTTTGCTCTCTTGGGGTTTCTGGCTCTGGTGCCACAGGCTCTTCTTCCGTAGCAGGCTCGGGCAACACAGCGGGCTCTGGAACATCTGCTTCAGGAGCCGAGGGATACATAGAGTCTCTAGGGTCCCTTTCAGAGTAAGTATCACAGGCATCTTCCCAGTAATCTGATGAAGGACTAGATGGGATGAACTCAGTGGCTTCTGCATTCAGTGTTCCATCTACAGTGTCTTCAGTGGTTGGAAGATCTATAGCAGAAGTTCTTGGAGTTGGGGAAGGCCACAGCCAGTCAAGTTCTCTTCCTTCATCTCCACTAAGTTCGGAGGCCTCTCCATCTTCACCCCGAGAGGTCTGGGACCGAGTGTTTGTCCTGGGAGTATCCAGAATAGAGACTGGTTCAGGGGAGTCCCTCACTGGAGGTATCCTGACTGCTTCAGCAAGTGGGAGCAGGTGGTTTCGATGCCACGTCTTCAGTGGTCCTACCTTCCCTTCTGGCTTCAACTTGTAGACAGGTAGGCCTGGCAGCTTCCTACAGATGACATAGGGTTCAGATCTCCATCTGTCTGCAAGTTTGTGTTTTCCAGGGACCCCAGATTGCGTAACAGTACTCGGTCCCCGGGCTGAAGGTCTTGCACCCGGACCTTCAAGTCGAAGTTTCTTTTGTTTCGAGCTCCCCTTTGATCTGAAGCCGCTTGAGCTTGTTCATAGGCTACTTTCAGGCTGTGTCTGAGCCTGTCCACATATCCTTTGTGGGATGTGGCTGAGGAATGGTCTAAAGAGGTGCCAAATGCCAGGTCCACAGGTAACCTTGCTTCTCTCCCAAACATAAGTCGATATGGGGAGTAGCCTGCAGCATCACTGGTGGTGCAGTTGTAAGCGTGTACTATAGCTGCTATGTGTTTGCTCCAATGTTGCTTCTTCTCACTATCCAGAGTTCCCAACATGTTAAGCAGGGTTCGGTTAAACCTCTCCGGCTGAGCATCTCCCTGTGGGTGGTAAGGTGTGGTTCGGGTTTTCTTTTATATCAATAAATTTTTATTGCAATTTTTGTGATACAGAAGTTAAGTACACATGCTTTATATCTATATATCTATACAGACGAAAAGGCCACCATCCAGGATTACAGGTAATTGCATTTGTTACTTAAAGATTACAATAAGCCATTTTACCACATATCGCTTGTTCACTTATCAGATCACCCCAATGGGTACAAACTGTGATCTGAGGAAGCTAAACCTGTACAGCTCAATTGGATCTTCCAAACAGCACATTGGAAAATCACAGTAATTCAGTACGTCTGTTCAGTGTCATATAAATCTGATGAGAATTTTGCAAATATGACTGCAATCAACAAAGGGGTAAGAAAGGGTAGATAAACTTGGAAGCAGGGTAAAAAACATAAACATAAACAGAAGGAAAGAAAAAAAAGAAATAAAGAAAACCAAAAGAAAAGAAAACCAAGGAACCAGCACTTTGTATAGTTTGTGGATACATCAAAGAACCATTTATGCTATGTGTTATATGAATATGTTTCAGCACACAAATTGAGAAGCCCCTCTCAGCGGTGTTGACTTCTATAAGACTTATACCACTCTAACCATGGGTCCCATTGGGGACAGAAGTCGACATATTTACCGTTTATAGATGCTAACATGCTTTCGTATGTGTAGTGGATGGATACCGTTCGTATAACTTCGTCTATTTTAGGAGCCTCAGAGGATCTCCAGAGTCTAAGTATAACCAGCTTGGCAGCTAGGAGTAAATGGATTGTAAATTTCCTGAAGGAAGGTGGAATATCCTCTATGCCCAGATGTAGAATGGCTAGGGCCGGGGAGGGCAGGATAGGTAAGCCTGTAACCTGTTGTATAATTAAGAATGTACTGGACCAAAATTTAGCTAATTTCCTGCAGGACCACAATATATGGAATAATGTTCCAACTTGCGAACATTGCCTCCAGCATAAAGGGGATGTATTTGGGTCAAATTTAGCTATCCTAAATGGCGTGAGATACCATCTCTGGGTGACCTTATGTGACAGCTCCTATAAATTGGCACATTTGGTAGCCGAATGGGTATATTGTAGAGCTCTAACCCATTGTTCCTCTGTGAAAGAAGCCTCCAGCTCCCTCTCCCAGGCCAACAACGAGCCAGATTTTTCAAACACTGATTTATCGCTTAGAAAGTTATAGAATAGCGAAATACCACCTTTTCGACTGACTTTTGAAGTTAAATATGTGTGTAATTTCCAGAACAATTTATACTGTCGAAGGCGACCGCTGCTAAGGAATGACACTACTCTGATATAGTTAAATTGTTCCGATGCCGGGGCGTGGCCCGACGCAGCATGTGAGCAGACGTTCCTCTCTGCAGCTCCAAGATCCCTCTGCACAATCCTTTGCAATCCTGCTAACCTGCCAAACCAATCGGTCCAAAACTTTCTCCAGACACCCAAGAGGGACCCTGCTACTCATCCACGGAAGAATTTTGGTGGATGGGAGGAAGAAAAGGGAGAAAACAGCCCCCGGTCAGGATGAATATTACCACTCGGTCCTCCCAAGATGGCCGCCGCTCCACCATGCTACATGTGCCTCTCTCATCTACACCGGAACTCTTCGGTGACGATCTGGACCCCTCACTACCACCATCCCCTGGGGCTTCAGCCCCTTCAATACCCCTGGCCCACCCCGCTCCGAGTGATGACGGTCTCGAGGAGGGGCCGGAACCGGAGCCCACCTTGCTGGATGTTCTCAAAATCCTGAAGGTAAATCATTCTGATATTATGGGGAAGGTGGAGGAACTAAAGCTGGACATTACTATAATGCGCCAGGACATGCATAAGGTCAGGGACCGGGTCGCTGAGACAGAACGCCGCATTAGTGACCTGGAAGACACTGTAGGCCCGGCCCTGCCTGTGCTGAAAACCCATGACAACAGAATTCAATCGTTGGCAGATAAGATCGACGATTTGGAAAATCGTTTACGTAGGAATAACCTGCGCCTGGTGGGCCTCCCAGAACGGGTCGAGGGTGCAGACCCGGTATCCTTCCTTGAATGCTGGTTTACCCAGGAATTTGGCAAAGACTGCCTGTCCCCATGTTTTGTGATCGAACGGGCCCACAGGGTCCCTGGGAGACCGCTCCCTGCTGGAAACCCCCCTCGCACCATGGTTATCCGTCTCCTAAATTATAGGGACAGGGACGCTATCCTGAGGGCTGCCCGCATAAAGGGAAGCCTGAAAATCAACAACGCATCGGTCTCCCTCTACCCAGATTACTCCCCAGCAGTTCGTGCTGCGAGAGCCAAGTATCAACATGTTAAACAGAAGTTGAGAGAACAGACCATACAATACTCCATGCAATTTCCCGCGACGCTGAGAGTCGTCCACCAGGACCAAGTGCACTTTTTTCAGAACCCTGCTACTGCGCTTTCCTGGTATGAATCCCTGTCCAAACCCGGCCGCGCATCTGACCGACCACCTGCAACCTGATCGGGGTATCCCCCCCGCACTGGCTACAAAGCCACTTCATTTTCTTTTTCTCGCCCCAATCGGGGGCTCTTTGTGCCTATGGCAGGTACCTTATTCTACAGCTCGACAAGAGGCTATGGATCTTTAAGGGGAAGATTGGGATGCTGCAGTTGTTTTCCTTTTTCTTTCCCCTTTGGTTTTCTTTTTTTTTTTTTTTTTTTGTTCTCTGATCATTGACTGATCAAAATAGTTTGCTGACTTGCCTGTATTGGCCATGTTCCTAGTGTCTACTAGCAGTTTTGGGACAAAGCCGGCCCCTTGTTCTTGGGGTACGGCAGGGGTAGTAACGAAATCAATGTGGATTTCAACTGGTAATGTATGTGTAATGGTTTGTGTGTTTGCATGGATGGTGGTTGTGTGGATGTGTTCATGGGTACTCCTTTTCTCCTGCTCCCCCCCAGTGTTGGATTGCAGCCGCGCCGGTGACAAGTGTCTGATTTGTATTACCATATATGGGCTCCTTTTTAACCCCCCGCCATGTCTATAATCACATGCATCTCCTGGAATGTCCGGGGGTTAAATTCTAAATTTAAAAGAGCATCCTTATTTGAATTTCTCAAGCCACATAGGCCACAGATACTATGCCTACAGGAGACACATCTCCTAGGCTCCAAAATACTTGCTTTGAAAAAACACTGGGTGTCACAGGGGTATCATTCCACGTACTCAAATTATGCTAGGGGAGTCTCTGTCCTCATAAGGAAGGGACTCCCTTTCTCCTGTGACCAGGTAGTTATTGACCCAATGGGTCGGTACGTTTTTTTACTGTGTAAAATCCACGCCACCCCATTGCTCTTGGTGGTGGTGTATGCCCCCCCCCCCTGTCACGGCTGCAATCTTCACTGACTTAAGTTTACAGTTTTCTAAATTGCCGGGTCTGCCTACCCTTGTGCTGGGGGATTTCAATTCTGTCCTGGACCCAGGTCTGGACAGGTTGAGGCCCCTCCAATATGAATCCAAGCTATTTAGCCACTGGTGTGCCTCCTTTGGTTACGTCGACCTTTGGCGGCGTGGCCATCCACTGATAAAAGAATACTCCTGTCAATCCAGAACATATGGTACTCTTTCCAGGCTGGATTATGCCCTGGGAACCTCTGATATGGTCCCTTATGTTAAGTCGGTCGCATACATCTCGCAGACAATCTCAGACCATTCGGCCCTTAAGATAGAGTTGGTGATGGGTCACCGACCCTCTTTTCGGCAGTGGAGGCTCAGCCCTTGCTGGATCTCCACCCCCGAAATACAGGACCCGGTGGGACAGGACATGTCCCACTTTTGGGCGGATAATGAAGGATCTGCCTCCCCTGGCCCCACATGGGACGCCTTTAAGGCGACTGTGCGGGGTTTATACATCTCTAACACTACCAGACATAAAATAAACCTCCAGGCCACTCTTTTAGCCCTAGAGTCCTCCTTGGAGATTGCGAGGGCCCAGTATTCTGCGTCCCCCACCCCAGACTCCCACGGGGTCCTGGTGGGGGCGCATAGGGCCCTGGACCTCCACAGGGTGGATGTAACGCAGAAACAACAGAGATATCTGACGGCCAGGCTGCTTGAACACAGTGGGAAAAATGGCAAGATGTTGGCATATCTCTCCCGCATGGACTGTGTTGATAGGACTATTCCGCAAATCCAGGTGCCGGATGGCTCCATCGCTTCAGACCCTAGGACCATTAATCTAACTTTTAAATCCTTCTATGAGGACCTATATTCGTCCCAGCCCTCTCCACCTGAATGGGAAACTATGGGTTTCTTCGAGTCTCTCCGGTTCCCTGTACTGGAGGACTCACACAGATCCATCTTAAATGAACCTTTGACGGTAGAAGAAATTACCACTGCCATATACTCACTCCCCCCGAACAAAACTCCTGGATTGGACGGTTTGCCCGCTGAATGGTACAAACACTATGCTGAGGACTTGGCACAGAGGTTGCACTCTCAGTTTGGGCAGGCAATGGAGGAGGGCGTTCTCCCCTCCTCCATGTGTGAGGCCCTGATTGTGGTGATCCCCAAGCCTGATAAAGATCCAACGCTATGCGGCTCATACCGTCCAATCTCCTTACTCAATAGCGATGTTAAGATACTGGCCAAGGTACTGGCAGTGAGACTACAAAAGATTATCCTACACCTTATCCATAGGGACCAAACTGGATTCATGCCTGGAAAGAGTACATATGACAACATTAGACGATTGTTCATACATATCCATAGAGCTGACACTGAGCATAAAAGTGGCCTGGTGTTGTCACTGGATGTAATGAAGGCCTTTGATACTGTGAAATGGACCTTTTTGTGGGAAGTCATGCACCGAATGGGTTTTAGTCACCAATTTATAAAATGGGTTCGCCTGCTATATATCAATCCCAGGGCAAGAATATGTACTAACAAGGATGTATCGGATGTATTTTCTTTACACAGGGGAACACGGCAGGGCTGCCCGCTCTCGCCACTCCTGTTCGCACTTGCCATAGAGCCTTTGGCTCTGGCGGTGCGACAGACGGCGTCGGTGGGCGGCATATGTTATGGTAATCTTACAGAGAAGATCTCATTATGTGCTGATGACGCATTAATATACCTTGATGGCACAGAACAGTCCTTTAAATCTTTAATGGAAGTGGTGGAGGAGTTCGGGAGGGTCTCGGGACTAAAGGTGGGCTGGGACAAGTCTGTTGCTTTTCCCATAGGCCCCAAACAGGACTATACTTACTTATCTCACTCTAACCTGTCAGTCAGATCCACATTTAAATATTTGGGCATTCACATTAATGCAGACCTGGCCCTTTTTGAATCTCTTAACATTGCCCCAGTTGTTACACACATGGAGACCAGGTTGCAAACTTGGGCCTCATTACCTTTGAATTTGATAGGGCGGGTGAACATATTTAAAATGATATACCTACCTAAATTTTTATATGCCTTTAGGGCATCCCCTATTTTTCTCTACAAAAAGCTCTTCAAAAGAATAGACTCGTTATTATCCTCCTTCCTATGGCAGGGGACCAATCCCAGAATAGCGAAGGCTTCCCTCCAGGCCTCTAAGGGTGATGGGGGACTGGCCTGCCCCAACTTGCGACACTATTTTATAGCAGCCCAATTAACCTATGTCTATGAATGGTTCCAGGGGGCCTCCGCATCCTGCTCTACCTATCTACTACAGGCACTTGCTGGCCTAGAGACCCCATTGGTAGATATTATGCATAGATCTTTACCAAAACGATGCTCCCGCGGCTCCCCGATAGAAGTGAGTTGGTTGGCCTGGCATGAAGGGAATAAGACGATTTCAGAATTGGGGGGGGTCTCACCGAAAACCCCCCTATGGCATAACCCCAATCTTCTGGAGCTCATGGGTCACCCCGATGCATTGTGGTGGACATGGCTGGGCATTACCCACGCTGCCCACATTTTTCTCAATGGTGAATTTATCTCTTTTGAAGTCCTAAAAGCTACAAGTGGATTATCAAATAAATTCTATTTTAAATATCTTCTCATACGACGCGCTGTCCGTGCGCAGTTTCATGGCCTGACTCTTGAGCTCGCTGAATCCCCGCTTGAGGCATTGATGTCGTGTTCTGGCATTACGAAATTAGCCACGACCATTTACTCCCGACTGCAGACGGGTGGGAGTTCTCCCTTCCGTGCTGCACAGCGGAAGTGGATGGTCGACATCCCTGGGCTTTCAGAGGAGGGGTGGGAGGAGGCCTCTGGGGCCTGTTTCTTGGATATTGTTGGGTCTAACGACCAATATATACAGTTCAAATTTATTCATCAACTGCATTACACGCCGGCCCGTCTGGCTCGCATGGGTTATGTTTCAGGGGCCCTCTGCCCTAGATGTAAGTGCACCAATGCTGGTTATGTACACATGTTTTGGTCCTGCCCGGCCCTCTTGGGGTTCTGGGTGGGTGGACCTATTCTCTTTTTTTGAAAACAATCTATGCCTAGTGACCCCCCACACTGTTGAAGTGGGGCTCCTGGGCATCCTTAATGACCACATACCCAGAACCCACGAACGGACCCTAGTCCGCTTGATACTCTTTTATGCCAGAAAACTGATATTACTACAATGGAAGTGTGAATCTGCTCCCAACATCCAACTGCTGTACCGCATGATAAACAAAGTCGTACCAACCTTTAAACTAATCTATAAAGGAAGGGCCTGTATACAGAAATTCTACAAGATCTGGCAACCTTGGCTGGATATAGACAGCTCCTTTTGGAAGGATACCCCTCTGTCTCAGCAGTAGTGGGCCCTGATTCAGCCCCTCCTGTTTGATGGGGGGGGGGAAGAACTACCTCCTATCCTAAATAAAGAAGCTGGGGACATGAAACATATCCCACATAAATGTGGGGGGGGAGTAGGAGGAGTGCCCCCCCCCAGCTGTAGTTTCGGCTGGGGAAATGGGTGGAAGTGCTGGGTGAATGGGTATGAGTGTTGTGTGAGTGAATGCAAGCACTTAAGTATTACTGAATAAGGATAACCGAATGAGTCCTGTGAAAATCACAGGTAAATACTCTCGATACACCTTTGGTATTAGGGTTTTGTGTTTCTTTTTTTTTTTTTCTTCTCCTCCGTTGAGGAACTGGGACACCTATGTGGCCATGTGGCCACAAGCTGTAGGCCTTATTAGGCTTGAATGTTATTTCGAGACTATATTGTTTATGCTCCCGCTTCACGGTGTAATACTGGTATATTGCTACTGAATACAAGAAAATAATGTGTAAGCGTGTATGTTGATATGCTCTGTAATTTTTCTCTGTTCAATGGAAAAATCAATAAACATAAATTTAAAAAAAAAAAAATTGTTCCGATGCCGGGAGGTTGAATTCTATTTGTGCTTGTGGAAAGGATTTCAAAGTGTCGTTCAAGTACAGGTCCGAGACCCAATTTAATCCCCCTAAGGTCCATTTCTTTAAATTCATATCAGGTATTATCAAAGCTATGGCGGTAACAGGCATTTCAAGAGTGACATTAGGAGATAATGCGGATTTGGTCAGTACTAATTGCTTCCAGGCTTCTAAGGTTGCTGTCATCGGAAGAGATAGATTCTTGAACTTTGTTTTAAAGGAAGGGTAGGCCAGTAAGTAGTCCTTCAAATTTCCTTTTGGCACTAAGGATTGCTCTATGAGGCCCCATAATGGTGTAAGAGGGTTTGGAAACCACCCCCTGAGCTGTGCTAGTATTGCAGCTTTATGGTACTCAGAAAAAAACGGTACCCCTGCACCCCCTGCCCTCCTAAGTTTGCTAAGTTTAGAAAAGGCGCAGCGCGCTCTCTTACCTTGCCATAAGAAACTAGAGAGTGTTCTTTGTAGATTACTAAAAAAGGTATTGGGGATCGGAATAGGAACTGTCCTAAATACGTACAAAATTTGAGGTAGTATCTGCATTTTGAAAGCTGCCAACCTTCCTGTCCATGATAGTATATGTTTGCTTAATTTCCCCAACCCTCCCGTCACCTTTCCCTCTAGCGGCAGGTAGTTGGCCTTAAATAACTGATCAGGATGGGATGTGAGGTGGATCCCCAGGTAGCTTATAGCATAGTCCGACCAAATATACAGGAATTTGGCTTGCATTGCAGTTTTATCTTGAAGAGGCACCCCCAAGTCAAGAATATAAGATTTAGCATCGTTTACCTTATAATATGATATTTGACTATAGTCTTTGAGTACACATGAGACCCTTTCCAAGGAAGACACCGGATTAGGAAGCATTAGAATCACGTCATCAGCAAAAAGGCTGATGACATGTTTTTTGTTATTGATTGTAAAACCTTGTATTTCTGATGATTGTCTGATGCGAGCAGCAAGCGGCTCCATCAGGAGATTAAAAATGAGGGGAGACAGTGGACACCCCTGCCTCGTGCCATTAGTAATCCCAAAGGGTCTGGATAACATTCCTGACATATATACTTTGGCAGAAGGTGAAGTATATAGAGCCAAAATGGCAGATAGTAAGTAGCCATTGAACCCACATTTTTTTAACGCCAGTTGTAAATATAGCCAGTGTACTCTATCGAACGCCTTCTCCGCGTCCAGCCCCAGGAGCAGAGAAGGCGTGCAACATTTCCTTGCGATGTGAGTAATATCAATCAGTCGTCTTGTGGCATCCGAAGCCTGTCTGCCCTTTGTGAACCCTGATTGATCAGGATCGATCAGAGTAGGTAGAATATTGATTAACCTCAAAGCTATCATTTTGGCATATATTTTAAGGTCATTGTTCAATAATGAGATTGGTCTAAAATTTTGAGGTACATCCGGTGTCTTCCCTGGTTTGGGGAGTGTGACAACTAAAGCTTCCAACATTTCAGACGGAAAAGAGGCAGAGGAAGCCGCTGCGTCAAAAATCTTGAGTAGATATGGTCCTAAAGTTGTTTGGAATGTTTTGTAATAATCACCTATCAGTCCGTCAGGGCCAGGAGATTTATTGCTAGGGAGAGTTTTTACAGCCTGCAGTACCTCATTGAGGGAAAAGGGGGAGTTGAGTTCTTGAAGCTGTGTTTGGGAAAGGGCAGGTAAATTGACGCCAGCCAAAAACCCCTCTATGTCTGAAGTAGAGGGTTGGTTAGTGTCGCTATCTAGATTCAGATTATAAAGAGAACTGTAGTATTCGCTAAAAGCATCAGCGATGCCCTGGGGGTCATACACCCTCTCCTTACTCTTAGGATGTATAAGGTATGCTATCTTAGATTTAAAATGTTGTCCTTGTATACGTCGCGCTAACGCTTTTCCTGCTTTATTACTAGTAGAGTAGAAGGACATTTTCATTCTCTTCTCTTTTTGTTCAAAAGTATGGAGAAGGAGTATTCTAAGGTCGTGTCTTAGTGTGGTAAGTCTTTCACTAATGGATGGGGAGGGGCTCTGTTTGTTCAAGTCTTCTAAGGTACTAATGTCTGTCATCAGCGTAGAGAATTTCAGCTGCCTCTGCCTCTTTAGCCTAGCTCCCAATTGAATAAATATACCCCTTATATATGCTTTATGGGCATTCCATAATAGAGAAGCATTATCTGTGGAAGTGGAATTGATCCGGAAAAATTCCGACAAGCGCTCTCTCAATATCTCTCTAGTGGTTTGATTGTGGATAATCTGAGAATTTGCCCGCCAAATATAGGTAGTGGATTCAGGATAGGAATCCCGCAATGTAAGAAGGATAGGAGCATGGTCTGACCATGCTATTGTGTCAATTTTGGTTTGAGAGACTTTCTGGAGCAACCACTTGTCTAGTAGAAACAAATCAATCCTCGAATATGAGCAATGCCTATGAGAGAAAAAGGAGTAGTCTTTTTCGCTGGCGTGTGTACAACGCCATGCATCGAAAAGGTCATGGGAGCGTAAAAAGTTCCCCAGAGATGGTGTCCGTTTAGACGGAGTTGTGGTAGAATCCAAAGATGGATTGGGTACTATGTTGAAGTCCCCACATAGTATGAGTGAACCCTGCCTTATCTTCTGCACTTTGCGCATGAGTTTGTTGAGGAAGTGAATTTGTCGCTTGTTGGGCGCATATAGAGTAACTAAAGTATAGCGGGCATTATTGATATCACAAACGAGTATCAGATATCGACCTTGCGGATCATTGACTTCAGAAATTAGGCTAAAAGAAATTGTGTCTCTGACCGCAATGAGAACTCCTCTCCGCTTTGCTGCCATGTTAGAGAAGAAGTAATGCTGGAAGGATTTGTAAGTACATTTAGGTGGAGCATTTAGATGAAAGTGGGTCTCCTGGACACACAGTATATCACACTGAGAAAAATCAGCCTCCCTCCAAAGGGATGCCCTCTTAGCCGGATGGTTTAGGCCGTGGGCATTAATCGAGAGAATTTTAACCGGCATATTGGTCAATCAGGGATGCTGTGTGTGGCAAAGAGTACTTACAGCCAAAACCCCTGAGGGGGAGAATCCATTGTCCAGGACCGGGAGACTTTGAGCTGGTGGCGTAGAAGTAATGCTGCTGGTGTCGAAATCCATAAGTATAGGTTTCTAGATGTGATGAACGGTGCAGTTCCTGAAAGTAGAACAGGTAAACAAAACAAAAAGCACATAAACTGGAACGAAAGAGTGGGTCGTCATAACCCTGATGCAGATCAACTCTGCTCAAAAAAGTGGGAGCTTGTGATGTGGGGGAAGCTCCGATATGCGGGGCCCTGTGAAAGGGCAGCTGTTAGAAGGCAATAGATCAGATAATTACAGTTCTTTCATTTCAAGAGGATTCAGCAACTTGTTTTCCACTCCTGCCAGGATTGCCTGCTCTAGAGGGTTCAGCTAAGTCTTCCGGTAAAATCTTCCATTTTTGGAGTAACCGGAAACCCTTGGACGGAGATGTGATTACGTGTGTTGTCCCATCCTTAGTCACCAATAGCTTAGTGGGGTATCCCCACCTATAAACAACATTATGGTTTCTTAGGGCTTTAGTGACATTATTCAGGTTTTTGCGGAGTTGCAGAGTAAACTGGGACAAGTCCGCATAGAATTGTAAAGAGGAGTACTCAGTAGTGCGGTGTTCCCCTTTACGTGTGATGGACATTAGTCTCTCTTTTGGTATGGTAGAAATTGATTCGAAACAGAACATCTCTAGGAACATTTTCTGGTATGAACGAAGGTTTTGGCAACCTATGTATTCTGTCTATGGAGAGTTCTATGGCGGAGAGATCAGGCATAAGTGTGGAGAGCATTGTAGTAGCATAAGAGCGTAGGTCAGAAGGATTTACAGTTTCTGGTATTCCTCTTATTTTGACATTATTCCTCCTAGACCTGTCCTCTAAATCCGCTAATTTGGCTTTCATCCATGTCTGCTCTTCCTCTGCTGCGTCATTAGCATCTACCAAATCATTAATGGTCGTGGCGTATTCCCCCATCTTTGTCTCAATGTGATCAACTCTATCACCCACCGCTGTCAGCTCAGTATTGAATTTCCTCATACATGCCATCATGTCACTGTGTATGGTGCTCCTGAGTGAGATAAGCATATCCTTAAGTGTTGTATCTAACACTGGTTGGTGCAGCGTGGGGAATGAGACTATGGAGTCAGGGAGTTCTCTAGTGTCCTCCTGCGAGTCTGTGTTAGATCTTACCTCGCAGTGTTGCAGATCTGGGTCTTCTGCTCTGAATCGAGACTTAGCTGGGCTACCGCTGAGTGGAGAAGGGGTCTGTGATGTCTGGAATGATTCACCGCTGTTAAAGGGCTGCCTATTTGTTGCACCCTTACCGCTCTGTGTGTGTCCGCGGGCCGCTCTGGAAGAGGAAGAAGCGCCGGCGCCATCTTGTCCTCGAGGCTGCGGTGGCAGCGTGTAGTAGTCTGTCAGTTTTTTCGGGCGGTGTTCCGCCTGCCGTTTTCTGGTCATGTCGCCCGAGTGGTGGGGTGTCAGACCGCTAAGTGTGGAGCCTTTGTGACTGCCTCAGGTTGCTATTAGCCGCTGTTCTATCCCGCTGTATGCCGGAGCTCAGGGATCACACCGCCATCTCGGTGGAGTCCAAGCCACGCCCCCTGTGGTTCGGGTTTTCTTGATACCCAAAGAGTCTAACAGTTTCTTGATCAATCGACTCTCAAAGTCCCTTCCTTGGTCTGAATGGAGTCGCTGTGGTAGTCCATAATGGACAAAATACTTCTCCATAAGTACCTTGGCCACTGTGGAAGCCTTCTGGTCTTTGGTTGGGAAAGCTTGGGCATACCGGGTGAAATGATCGGTTATCACCAGAACATTTCCTAGTCCACTCAGGTCGGGTTCGAGGCAGAGAAGATCAATGCATACCAGATCCATTGGGCCTTGACTTTGTAGATGGCCCATTGGGGCAGCTTGATGGGGTAAAGTCTTCCTCTGGATGCAGCGTGCACATGAATGGCAGTACTCTTCTACTTCTGCCCTCATGCAGGGCCAATAGAACCGACTTCTGACAAGTTGAAAGGTCCTTTCCGCCCCTAGGTGGCCGTGATTGTCATGCAGGGCAATCAGAACAGTCTCTCGATGTTTTTCCGGAAGGAACAATTGCCATTTATCTTCCAGGTCATCAGAGGGGCCCCTTCGGTAGACCACTCCCTGATGCACCTGCAACCTGTCCCATTCTTTCCTCAACAGGCGAGCTTCCTTTGAGGAGTGGCGCAGGAGTCTATTTGGATCCTGATTCTCCAGGGCTTCCAGAACCAATTTCCCCATGGGGTCTTCTAATTGGTCGCATCTCAGCTCCTTCTTGGACAGTTTTGGCAGATTGTCTTCCTCCAGTTGGGTTACTCCACAGTATTGTTTGGGGACTCCTACCATGGTAACTCCTATCTCTTCTGCCCTCGAGCCTCCTCTGGCTTGTAATTCAGCCCCTTGACAAAGGGCCCGCACCCCGTCAGGTGCCACTTGAGTCCAGTCTTCTGTGTCACTGGTGGGGGCATGAGATCTCCTGGACAGAGCGTCTGCATCTCGATTTCCAGCCCCTGGCCTGTACTTTAGGCTGAAATTGAATCCGGACAGTGCGGCCAGCCACCTGTGTCCAGTGGCGTCCAGCTTTGCTGTGGTGAAAAGGTAGGTAAGGGGGTTGTTGTCGGTCTTCACAGTGAGCTCCGCCCCATACAGGTAGTCTTTGAGCTTGTCTACTACCGCCCACTTAAGGGCCAGGAACTCCAGCTTGTGAGTGGGGTAGTTCTTCTCAGAGGGGGTCAGGCTCCTGCTCACGTAGGCAACAGGCCGCAGTTGTCCTTCGTGTTCTTGGTAAAGTACTCCTCCCAGACCGTCATGACTAGCATCTACATGTAGTTCATAGGGTTTGGTTGGGTCTGCGTAGGCCAAGACTGGGGCAGTGGTTAGGCTCTTCTTCAACGCCTGGAAGGCCTCTTCACACTTCTGGCTCCACTGATCTCTGACTGACTCTCCCGGCTTCCTGGGCCCTGAGTCGTCCTCTTCCCCCTCGGTCTTGAGTAGTTCATTCAATGGTCTGGCAATTCGGGCGAATCCCTCCACAAACCTCCTGTAATAGGAGCAGAACCCCAAGAAGGATCTGAGTTCTGTTACTGTGGTGGGACGTGGCCAGGAGGTAACTGCCTCCAATTTCTCAGGGTCTCTGGCCACCCCTTCTTCAGACACTATGTGCCCCAGATAGTTCACAGAAGACTGGTAGAACCGACACTTCTCAGGCGAAAGCTTGAGTCCCTCCTCACTGAGTCTTCTCAACACTTTTTCCAGCCTTTCTTCGTGTTCTTCCAGGGTTCTCCCAAAGACAATGACATCATCCAGGTATACAAGGACCTCAATAAGGTTCATGTCTCCTACAGTCTTCTCCATGAGACGTTGGAAGGTAGCAGGAGCTCCAGACAGTCCCTGAGGCATTCGATCAAACTCAAAGAACCCCACTGGGGTTATGAAGGCTGTCTTCTCCTTGTCTTCTGGATGCATAGGGATCTGGTAGTATCCACTCTTGAGATCCATAACGCTGAACCACTTGGCTCCAGACAAACTCTGTAAAGCATCCTCTATCCTTGGAGTGGTGTACTGGTCGGGTATGGTTCTCCTGTTGAGAGTCCTGTAGTCTATACAGAGCCTCAACGACCCATTCTTCTTCCTGACCACCACTATTGGGGAGGCATAGGGGCTTCTAGACTCCCGGATCACACCAGTCCTCTTGAATTCTGCGAGTTGTTCCCTTAGATCCTCCAGATCTGCTAGTGGGACCCGCCTGACCCTCTCTCTGAAGGGCTTGTCTTCTTGAAGGCGGATTCGATGGGTGGCACTCCTTGCACACCCCACATCGAACTCATCTTTGGAGAAGATCTTCTCCCATCTGGTCAACTGGGCCTTGGCTCTCTCTTTCCAAGCCCTGCGCAGATTTGGGTTTTCCATGGACAGCTTCTCCCAAACATCTCCTCCTTCACCCGTCCCCTTGACTTTTGACAGGGTAACCGGGGCAGCAGGGCTCACCTGGCCCAGCAGCATTCTGGCGGGGATCTCCATGGGGTCACCTGTAGTGTTCCTAACATTTACCGGAACTCTACAATGGGCCTTCTTCAGGGCCTTCAGCGGAATCACTTCTGGTATCACCTCCAGACCTGAGAACTCTTCCCTTGGGTCGGACTCCAGCACGACAAAGGGTCCAGGCTGCTCCCAAGTAAGCTTCACAGTGGCTCTGAGACAGGTTACTTCGCCGGGCTGCAACACTACCCCTTCTCTTCCAAGTCTCCACACCTTCCCTATCCCCTCTCCAGGGGTCTTCTGCTCTAGGACCAGCCGTTGGTAGGCCGTCTTCAGCATGGGGTGAATCTTGGTGGCCGCTTGCCCCTTCTCTTTCACTAGAGGGGTCAGGAGTCTTCGGACCAGGTCCGTGTTTGTCCCTATTATAAGGGAACTCTTGTTGGCTCCTGGCGGCCGAGGGCACACAACTGCCAGGGTGTCAAATACTTCGGCCTTCCCAGCCACAGATGGGTCAAAGGTCATCGTGATGGGCAGATAGCCATCGTAGGGGAAGCTCTGGGTTCCAATCCCCCATATTTCCAGTTCCTCTATCTTCTGGATGGGCAGATTACTCAAGTGCTTATCGTAGAAATCCCGGTATAATAGGGTCACTTGTGCCCCAGTATCCAAGATGGCTCTAGTGTAGACTCCCTCCACTTGAATGGGCACTATAGGAGATGGGCCTACCAGCTTCTCTGGATATGGCCTGGCAGGGGTCGCCTTCTTCTGGTCCTTTCCCTTCGGACTCTCTCTCGTCCAACTCCCTTTGGACTTTAGTCTTTCTTGAGCCTGGTATGCATTGATTTCCCTCCTTTCAATGGGTGTACAGACCCGTTGAGGGATATTATTGTTTTTCTTAGGTGTGCATCCCCTCCGGGGAATGTTGTGCCTCTTCTGAGGGGTCTTTCCCCCTTTCTCTGGGGTGTATCTCTGTTGAGGAATGTTGTGTTTCCTCTGAGGTGTTTTATCTCCTCTTTTCTTCTGCTTCGCATTCAGCTTGGAGCTCACTGAAGATGATGGGCACCCGGTTGACTCCTTCACCGGGGCCCTCTGTAGTTTCCCGCCGGCTTGCGGTTATCTGTTTTCTTCTTCTTGGGACTGGAACATGTAGCTGCAATGTGGCCAACTCCCCCACAATTAAAACAGATTATGTCCCCCCAGTCCTGCAGAGATGCGGGTGCCGAAACAGCTGGGAACAGTTCCTTTCTCGCTACCTCTTTCTCTGGACCCTTTGTGTCTTTCGCCATCAGAGAGGTTAGCATCTCTAACACCTGAGACATTTGTGATTTCAAAGTGTCCACTTCTGAGTCACTTTCTGGAGTCATGAGCGAGTTGACCATCACTGGTGTAGGGGCATGACTTGTCTTTATCATTGCCTGATCCTTCTGCAGTGCCTCCTCATCTCTGATGATTTTTATCAAATCAGAGTAAGTCAGTGACGTTCCTCCTCCTGAGGTTTTCAGGTGCAACCAGACTGGATTCGAGCGCAAAGCTCCCTTTAAGACTTGCTTCATTCTTGCCGCATCTGTATCTTGGGGCATCATTCCCTTCTTCAAGACAATCTTACACAGCAACCTGTTCAGTCTTCTGACATACTCTGAAAGCTTCTCATTCAGCTGTTGGAAAGTATGTTCAAATTGGTAGACCATCTCTGTCACCTTTTCTAGCTGACCAAACTCTTCCTGGAGCATGGCTAGACCGTCTTGAGCCGTGCAGTCTGTATTTCCAAACCGGAAACTTTTCACCACTTCTGCTGCTGCGCCTTTAAGGCTTTCTATCACTCGTTGCCTCTTCTGCGCTTCAGGCACCTCCCATGCCTCCACTGCCTGCAATGCCTGTTCCACCCAAGTATCAAAGTCTTCCTCCCCTGCAGGGACAGGGAGCTTCCCTGAGAATGTCTTTAGTCTCCTGTAGCTAGTCTCTACATGCACCGTGCTTGTCTTCTGACATTTGGTCAGCAGATCCCCTATTGCCTTTATCAGTTCTGGTGATATAGCAGTGGCAGGTGCAGGTGCCACCGGGGGCGTCACCCCGTCTCCTCTTTCTGGTGAGGTACGGGCCGCAGCCTGCGATGATCCCGTTGGTGATGGTTCCTTCTTTACAGTTACTGCGTGCGCCAACCTATAGGTTCTGTTGTCTGGTGTCCGCACACACTTGCGCTTGCAAGCCTCTGGCATCCCATCCCCGTACTCCACTAGTGCATACTGATATGAGGTGTCTGGGTCTGACTTTATCTCCGTCACCCACGGTGTGTGATCTGGGGACACTGACTTCATTAACTCCTCTACCATCTCAGTCGACCATTCCTCCCCAGGGAGGCTGATGACTATCGAGTGGTTTGGCTCTGCCCTAGAGACTTTGCACCACTCTTCTACTGCTTGTGGGTCCATGCCGGCACTTCTGGCGTTCACTTGCTGTATCAGGATCCCGGACGAGAATCCCCACATGTAGCGATACCCTCAGCTAAGAGGGCCGCAGATTTAGTTTGGGCCCTGAAGACAGCTCCGCCAACCCCCGGCAATTTACTCGACCCCCTTCTGGCACAGTTAGTCTAGGGTAATATATATCTTATGCTCTATGGTTAAATTCAGACACCAATGCAGTGATAGAAGAATAACGAGTTTACTTTCTACTGGCAATAAAATCAACAGTTATAACAAATCACAGGAATATCTCTGCAGAGCCCTGCAGCAATACGCACACTACAACTAGTAAGATATGGCGCACACGCGCCACGTGTAACAGTACTTCACTATGCGCCCTATGGCGCAGCAACTAAATAATCTATCTAGATGGCCAGGCCTGACCATATAACTCAGTCTCTAGGGGGGTAAAATTCTTCGCATGCAGTCTTTAAACGGTGGTGCACATTTCAGGAACACATTTGTAATCCAAGGGAAAGAAAATGCCAACACAGTACACTCCACTAGAGATCCGTTTGACTCAGTTCAGCTATGGATCTCCAGGGGGGGGGGGAACTGAAATAGGAACTGGTGGGCCACGGCAGTCTGTAAGCCTAACAATGGTATACAGTATTTGTGGATTGAGCATGTGCTCGCTCACCCCTCCGGACGCGATCCCAGTCCGGGAACTTCCACCTGCTGTGTCTACACACACAGCGTCTGCAGCAGTCTGGTCCCCGGCCCAGCAGCGGTTGAGCAAACCGAGTCAGATGCCACCCAGGCTCCCGATGGGGTGGAAGGCTCTTTTGGGTAGCAGCGCAAGGCCCCAGGCTTCAGGCCTTGCACCACAGTGGATCCGCACAGGAAGATCTCTCCACTGAAGTCTCATGTCCCAAAGAGGCCGAGCGCAGCCTCGCCTCCTCCTTATATAACCCCACCCATGAGTCTCTGGGGTGGAAACATTGCATCCTGGGTGCCAAATGGGGTTCTGGGTAAGGTAGTCCTGAGAGTCTTAAAGGAGACCCCGCTACACATAATTTTCCCAGTTTATAGGGGCCAAGTTTTTGGCAGAAGAACAGATCCTAGGGTCACGGAGGTAGTGGACCATCTGCATAGCCAAGCAAATGTAGACCCTAAAGACAGTCAAGGAACAGGGTCTAAGTAAGTGCCTGTTGTTCACCAGAGCACCCCCCGAGTGGCGCTGAAAGCAGCAAATGCTTACAGCAGGCAGAAACTATGCATGGTACAGAAAGCTAAAGTCATGCTGAAACAGGTGGAGGTGGGCACATAACATAGATTGTTGACAGACAGGGACAAGTTGTAAATGAGTATCAGAACTGGAACAGAGATCACAGGTCTAGGATCCTAAGAACAGGTATTGAGAGAGGCCTTTATTCAGGCAACTCCCAAGTGCACTAAGCAAGCACTCAATTAGAACTGGGAGCCAAGATCAGAGGCAGAAGCAGAGTCTCAGGAATAGACGGGGTAGTCAATAGGCGGGCAGCGAGGTACCAAATCATATGCAGAGCCAAAGTCAGGAACGAAGCCGGGTCAAGGGTAAACAGCAAGGCAGGACAGAATCCAAGGTCAGGTCAAGAACACGCCAGGTCAGCAACAGGGAGAACATGCAGGATCAATCAGGACATGGGATACAGCTGAAGATCAGTCAGCAAAGGATATGGGATTGAGCTCCCTTTAAATAGCCTGTCTGGTGCCAAGAGGGATCGTGCCTGTGCATGTGCGATCGTGAATTTCGACGTGCATGCGCGTGCCTGTTAGCCATTCTTTTGGATATATCATGCACATATCTATGCACCAGGGATTTCACAGGAATTCCCTGACACAATCAGGAGGAAGGCCGAGGCACTCATGGACATCGCTGGATCGAGAGGGGGCTAAGGTAAGTATTAGGGGGGCTGATGCACACAGAAGGCTTTTTATCTTAGTGCATAGAATGTATTAAGGTAAAATGTATTCTGTCTTTAGAAACAAGTCAACCCTATATAAATTCGGTAAGTACAAAAATACCTGTTGTAGTTAGAACAGCAAAGCTGTCCTGTGTCACACGTCCTGTGTTGTCTCATGGAGCCTAATTAGTAATCCCATTCTTTCCTAGCAGCCCTTCTGGCTGGGAACCTTTCCTCCAAGGAAAAGAACCCTGTTATTTTAGGCTCCATACTATTTATGCACTCCCCAACCACCGTCTGGCACACCTCTCCAAGGATTGGCTGTAGCTGCATAAATATTCAAGCTGCTCATTCGGCTCCCCCACTCACTGTAAGGTAAACCGGATCTCTACTACCAAAAGGCCAGTGCGGATACATGCTCATGCTCGTGCTTATTGCACACGTGCTAATATTTATACGTGAAAGACTGATGTAATTTCTGCAGTGACAGTTTATCACGCGCACATACCAACTAGCACTTAGCGCCCAGTGATCTATTTAAACTGCTCTATAGATATGTGCGATTAGTTTCGTACGAATCTAAAATTTGTACGAATTTCCGGAAATTCGTACGTTCGTACGAATCCGAAATACAAATTTTTATGCATACAAATTCTGTACGAAATACGAAATTTCATTTACGAATTTCGGATCCAAAAGTGAAAAATTCCTTTAAATTTCGTACCTGGGGGGTGTGTATGATATGCATATAAAGTCGCGCATGTTTCCCGTGCTTAGAACTGTCCCTGCACAAACACCTTGTAAAAGTCCTTTATTAAAAAAAAAAAAAAACATTCCAGCGATGAAATCCAGTGTCCCGCGGCGATCCCGATGTCCAGCGCTGTTGGTTGAGCCTGAGCGGACCTGATGGGGAACTTCCTCTGCAGTGTTTTAAATGTATAGACCCGCCCCTTCTCACGTTCCCCATCAGGTCCACTAAGCGGACCAGATGAGGAACGTGAGAAGGGGCGGGTCTATTCATGTATTACACAGTGAAGGAAGTTCCCCATCAGGTCCGCTCTACGAGGGGGCGGACCTGATGGGAACTTCCTTCACTGTGTAATACATGAATAGACCCGCCCCTTCTAAAGTTCCCCATCAGGTCCGCTAAGCGGACCAGATGCGGAACGTGAGAAGGGGCGGGTCTATTTATGTATTACACAGTGAAGGAAGTTCCCATCAGGTCCGCCCCCTCGGTATGTCAGACCCCGCCTACGTCATTGGCCTGAACGGACCTGATGGGGAACTTCCTTCACTGTGCAATACATGAATAGACCCGTCCCTTCTCACGTTCCGCATCTGGTCCGCTTAGCGGACCTGATGGGGAACTTTAGAAGGGGCGGGTCTATACATGTAATAGACTGCGGAGAAAGTTCCCCATCAGGTCCGCTCAGGCTCAACCAATGACGGACAGCGCTGGACATCGGGATCGCCGCGGGACACTGGATTTCATCGCTGGAATGTTTTGTTTTTGTTTTTTGTTTTTTTTAATAAAGGACTTTTACAAGGTGTTTGTGTGTTTTTATTTACATTTTTTGACACTTTTTTCGTAAAATGTTAGGGGTACAATGTACCCCTTACCAATTCACATAGGGGGGTCCGGGATCTGGGGGTCCCCTTTGTTAAAGGGGTCTTCCAGATTCCAATAAGCCCCCTGCCCGCAGACCCCCACAACCACCGGGCAAGGGTTGTGGGGATGAGTGGGGATGAGGCCCTTGTCCCCATCAACATGGGGACATCCTCCCCATGTTGAGGGCATGTGGCCTGGTACGGTTCAGGAGGGGGGGCGCTCTCTCGGCCAGGTTGCGTGCTCGGATAAGGGTCTGGTATGGATTTTTGGGGGGACTCCACGTCATTTTTTTTTAAATTTGGGGTGGAGTTCCCCTTAAAATCCATGCCAGATCTGAAGGGCCTGGTATGGATATTTAGGGGGAACCACACGCCATTTTTTATTTGCGGCGGGGTTCCCCTTAATATCTATACCAGACCTGAAGGGCCTGGTAATTGAATTTGGGGAACCCCCACGCTTTTTTTTATTTTTTATCAATGACTTTTCTATGTATTGATAAAAGCCGACAATTCATTAATAGCCGCGAGTGAGTTTTAAATGACTTTTTTTCCGTCAAAAATGACATTTTGTGCAGAGACAGTTCTAAGTTAGGGGGAACCCCGCCGCAAATAAAAAAATAAAAATTCCCCCTAAATAATTACTTTTTTTCCGTCAAAAATGACATTTTGTGCAGGGACAGTTCTAAGCACGGGAAACATGCACGACGTTTAAAATTTACGATTCGTCCGAAATTCGTATTTCGTACGAATCTGAATTAAATACAATTTTTTTTAATACGGAACGGAACAAATTTTTTGACGGCGCCCATGTCTACTGCTCTATCACTGTGAACAGTTGATGGATGGTCTTCAGCTTGTTCTGGACTTCTTAAAACCTGATCTGCTGTTCCTGTTTACTTGTGCATGACCCGGCTTGCCTTTGGAATTTGCCTCTGCTCATGCTCTAGCTTTTTTACCTAGTATCCCGACCTTGGCTTGTTTACTGGATCTGATCTGCCTGCTGACTTGTACCACATTGCCCGGCTGTTACCGACCATGGCCTATCTTCTGGACTTGTGAAAAAAACAATCAGCGCCACAATATTAATAAATTTTTCCTATAATAACGTGAGTTATAAAAATATAATATACCCCTCTGAGTGTTTACACAGCTGCTGAACACTTACAGTGATACACCACACCTGTTACAATATTGATTTGTGAAAATAGTGTATCTATAAATCTTATATAAACAAATAAATGATTCTACATTCCATAAAACAATATCTGAAAAAAAAAAAATAGTTCATGTATAGACTTCCAAAACTTATATTTAGTGCAGACCACCACCACCTAAAATGCCTGCTCACCTCAAGGATGAGTATAAAACTCATAGACAGATCACTCCTCGTGTCCACCACGATCAATCCACTTTACCAATGGTAGTACTTTTTGTAGTCCCCAGACTGCACCTCTGTGTGGGTAATCAATGTTTGAATTGTCTCCAAACAACACCTTTCTCCACTCGCTTTTCAATAATCAATTCCGCTTATGTTTCCAGGGGTTAAGGACATGAAACACAAAACACAAGTACCATAGTGTTCTCTGTTTTTAAATTTATTAAAAAAGCCCCCATATAAAGTTACACTTACATGAAGAAATAATAAAAACAGCATGAATCAAATCACCAGCTCATTCACCGCAGATCTAGACTCACGGTGCTTCGCCTGACATCACAGATTCGACTCCTCCCCTCTAGACGCGTGTCGGCCTCTCATTGGCCTTCATGTAAGTGTAACTTTATATGGGGGCTTTTTTAATACATTTTAAAACAGAGAACACGATGGTACTTATGTTTTGTGTTTCATGTCCTTAACCCCTGGAAACATAAGCGGAATTGATTATTGAAAAGCGAGTGGAGCAAGGTGTTTTGGAGGCTATTACCCACACAGAGGTGCAGTCTGGAGACTGTAGGAATTACTACCATTGGTAAAGTGGATTGATCGTGGTGGACACGAGGAGTGATCTGTCTATGAGTTTTATACTCATCCTTGAGGTGAGCAGGCATTTTAGCAGGTGGTGGTGTGCACTGAATATTGGATCTATTTAAGTATGATTTCACGCAGCGGTAAAAGTTTTGGAAGTCTATACATGAACTGTTTTTTTATTTTTCAGATATTGTTTTATGGAATGTAGAATCATGTATTTGTTTATATAAGATTTATAGATACGCAGCGCTGCACTATTTTCACAAATCAATATCTTCTGGACTTGCTTTGCCTGCTGATTCGGCACTTCACTGCCCGGTTGCCGCTGACTGCTGCTCGTCTCCTGGATCTGCTTCCTTCCCATGCTCTGGTGCCAAGCTGCTCTTACATCCTGTTTCGAGGACTGTAACTACCAGCTCTACCCACCTACAGAGTGGACATCACCAGCCAGCTGCTATGGAACTCGTGCCACTCCTTGCATTTACAATCCCTGTCCCCACCTTCAGGAGTGTTAGGCGGGAGGTGCAAGAGAGGCCTCCACAACATTCCAGTCTTCACCAGGTACGTGATACACACTATGTTTTGGAACTCTCCAAATAAACAGGGGAAAGCAATCAAACTTGCAGCCTGCAGAGCCCAGAGCAACCTAAAGTAATCACACACTGCTTTGCTGATTACAGGAGACCACAGCACACAATTTGTCTGCTCAAACCTAGTAACCCATTTAGGAGGGTGCAACATGTGACATATCAGGGATTTATCCATGCAGGCTTGTAAAGTTTGAAAAGATTTACTTTCTAGTTGGTGACTTGAAGCTTACACAAGGTTGTGCACTCTCCTACTACCTCTATGTGGCAGTGCAGAGTGTCTAAGCAGCCAATCACCAGTGCTATCAAATGGGAGGAAGGGGAGAGAATCACATGCTCATCATACCCAGAAGTACTGAATATTTATCTTTGCTAACTGTAGTTAAATAGCGGAAGGGTGAAGTAAGGTGAGTATGTGCAGCTCCGAGGGGTGACAGTCAACTGTTGCTTTGGCTTGCACAGGTTCACTTTAAGTCTGACTTATCCTATCTTTTTATACAAGGAATCTCATTGTATTTCAGCACTGTTTGCTGTGATGACTAATTTGTCACTTTTAATTAGCATTATATTCTTTACAAATGCTAATTACGTTTCTTTTTATCAAGATTACTTGATTGCTAATGACAACAGTGCCATGGTTACAGATTTTTGCAGAATTCCCAAACTGAGCCGGTTGTGTGTTTTTCAGCTCCCTCTGGATTTGGGAGCCTGCAGTAAGGATAATTCACAAGAAAAACACATATTTGCTGACAGGGAGATCAGCAAAATTAGTAGTATCCTTTTTGGCAGTAGGATAATTGTTGAAATATTTACTGCAAACAATTACAAATGGCACAACAGAGGACTTACAATATCTACAGGGATAACGACAAGATTCTACCTTGTTTTATCCCGTAAAACAAAATACTTTTTTTTTTTTTCTTTTTTTTTTTATTCTCAGAATTTTTAATGATCAGATGCATGTGGAGAATGTTGTTTAGCTAGAAAAGAAAAACCGTTCGAGTAGTAATTTTTGTATCCCATGGGAAAAGAGTGCAATGATCGTAAAAGATCTATATGATACATATTTGCATAGCACAACAATGTCTTTATATTGTGAGAAAAAAAAAAGGAAGCACTTTATGTATTTTCTGATTTAATTGCCTTAGTTTATTGTATCCTGTTTCACTTAAAAAGAAATAAAAGCAAAAAAAAATAAAAAAATTGTAAATATTTTGACGTGTCGAAGAGGAGGGTGAACTGTACTGCGTCATCGTTCTTTGGGATGTCAGATCTTTTTATTTCTTTTTTTTTTTTAAAGAAAAATATGCTGTGGATATTCAATCCATGGTAGGTTTATTTTGAATCACCCAGACTTATTTAACCCTGGTGCTTGGATAAATGGAAATTAATCCTTTCCTTACCAAGACTCACAAGCAGACACAATTCTTTTCAATTCTTCTTAAAAATTACTTAACTTAACTTTTTTTTTTTTTTTTTGTAAACTGTGGCATTATGTTTGTGGATCATTTTTGTTGGTTTGAACTCCACTCCAACAATCTTTTTTTTTTTTTAAAGTATAAATATATGTATAGAAAATCGTATTTACTTATTTATTTAGTTATTTTTTTTTTTTTTTTTTTATTATAGAGTAGGGAATGGTTAAAACATATGATTTATCTTTTGCTTTCTCTATCTCATTGGGCAGATTCTTCTTTACATCCTTTCCCAGAAAGGCAGCAGGAAATGAGAAGACATTTTTGGGAAGTTAAGCCTCGTGCACATGGCCGGTTTTCTCGGTAAGAAAACTGCTGGGAGAGCTTTTTGCAGAGAAAACTGGTCGTGTGTATGGTTTCTCGTCGGGAAAACTGCCGGGAATCTCAACGAAAAAAGTAGAGAACCTGCTCTCTATTTTCTCATCGGGATTCTCATTGGCCTGTTTCCCGATGAGAAAACCGTGCGTGTGTACGCTTACCTGTCTCCAGGTAAACCCGCACATGCTCGATGAGACTTCGACGCATGCGGGTAGCTTACAAGGGTAGTGTAGGGTGAAGCAAGATGGCGGCGACGGCATCGACTGTGATGAGAGCATGCTCGTCGTAGTCGATGACGTCAGCGCATTCTTGCCATTCAAAAGAACGGCGGTTCTTTTGAATGTGCCGTGTGTACACTCGGCGAGCAAGAAAAGCTTGCCGGGAATCTCGTTGGGAAAACCAAAGTTTTTTTTTTCCTGACGAGATTCCCGCCCATGTGTACAGGGCTTTAGGGAAGTTTTCCTCACACAGAATTGTCATTGGAACAGATGTTCCCATTGGAAGAATTATCCTTAAATCTTGTTCTGGTGACAACAACTCTAACATTTCGGGTTTCCTATCCCTTTTTGTCTCAGAGATGATGGCCAGCAGGACAAATAGAAAAGATGAAGCTACCTAGCTGGGGCAAGGACAGCATTGGAAATTGACAGGGGTTCTTACCTCTCCCTACTCCCCCGAAAATGTAATCAAATATGTATATATGTGTAGCCCTACCTCGCAGGAGCCGCTTGTTAGTTTGGGTTCTGCGACTACAAGAACAACCTCAGCCCCTCTGGCACACCTAGTTAAATGAAAGCTACTGCAAGCAATTATAAGAACACAGGTACTGTATATATACCTTTAACTGTATAAATAAGTATAGATACCTTAACCACTTCAATACAGGGCATTTTCATCCCCTTCCTGCCCAGGCCAATTTTCAGCTTTCAGCGCTGTCACATTTTGAATGACAATTGTGCGGTCATGCGACATTGCGCTATAAACAAAAGAAGAGTGACAATTTTGAGAAAAACACAATATTTTTTACTTTTTGCTATAACCACTTGTCCCCCGCCCACTGTCAATTGACGGCGGGCGGAGGATACTCTCGTTCTGGGAGGACATCATATGACGTCCTCCCTTTAAAACGAGCTAGGAGGCGCGCGCCCGCCGCGTTCACAAGGCCCCGGTGCGCGTGCCCGGCGGCCGCGATTGCCGCCGGGCACCCGCGATTGCCCGGGAAACGAGCAGGAAAGTGGATCTCTGTGTGTAAACACAGAGATCCACGTCCTCTGAGGGAGAGGGGACCGATGGTGTGTCCCTTGTACATAGGGACAACCATCGGTCACCTCCCCCAGTCAGTAACCTCCCCCCACAGTAAGAACACATTGAGGGAACATATTTAACCCCTTCCCGCCCCCTAGTGGTTAACCCCTTCCCTGCCAATCACATTTATACAGTAATCAATGCATTTTTATAGCAGGGATCGCTGTATAAACGTGAATGGTCCCAAAAATGTGTCAAAAGTGTCCGATGTGTCCGCCGCAATATCGCAGTCACAATAAAAAATCGCAGATCGCCGCCATTACTAATAAAAAAATAAAAAAATAAAAATGCTATAAATCTATCCCCTATTTTGTACACGCTATAACTTTTGCGCAAACCAATCAATACGCGCTTATTGCGATTTTTTTTTTTTTACCAAAAATATGTAGAAGAATACGTATCGGCCTAAACTGAGGAAAATTTTATTTAAAAAAAAAATGGGTATTTATTATAGCAAAAAGTAAAAAATAGTGTTTTTTTTCCAAACTGGACGCTCTTTTTTTGTTTATAGCGCAAAAAATAAAAACCGCAGAGGTTATCAAATACCACCAAAAGAAAGCTCTATTTGTGGGAAAAAAGGACACAAATTTCGTTTGGGAGCCACGTCGCACGACCGCGCAATTGTCATTCAAAGTGTGACAGCGCTGAAAGCTGAAAAATGGCTTGGGCAGGAAGGGGGTTTTCGTGCACAGTAGAGAAGTGGATAATAAATATCCATTTTAAAAAAAAAAAAAATATTTATTCCTCAGTTTAGGCCGATATGTATTCTTCTACATATTTTTGGTAAAAAAAAAAATCAAGGTCAAGGGGTTAATTCTGTGTCCTATGAAATGATTCTAACTGTGGGGGGAGGGAACTGATGAGAGGAGGTGATCAATCGTTGTTCCTATATACAAGGAACATACGATCAGTTCTCCTCTCCCCTGACAGGACGTGGATCTGTGTAGAGCAATCGCGGGTGCCCGGCGGCCATTGCGGCCGCCGGGCACGCGCATCGGGACCACAGTGATGCACAGTGACCACAGTGATGCGCGCACTCGCCACAATGCCGGGAAGAAAAGACGTCATATGACGTCCGCCCAGAGGGAGGGAGGGTTCCTGCCGCCGTCATTTCACAATACGGTGGTAGGCAAGTGGTTAAGCTGTAAATTAGCACCAGTAAATAGATACAAGACTGTTTAGTGGTAAATAAACTCAATCTATTGGTACAGGTTAGAATAAATGGTGGTTTTGAGCATGAATTAACTCACAGAAGGTGGGCTCAGATACAGTCTGGTAGACAGTATAATCAGTATGTCAAGGTAACCTAGAATAGAGTTCTGTACAACTAGACTGGAATCAACACATAAATCACCAGAACAAGCAATAAACAGTGCATTAAAGCATAAACTGCAATGTGAATAATAATATTACCATAACTAATCTAGAGTGCACTCTAGGAGAATGGCTAGGTTTTGGGGAAGGTCTCTGTGTAGCAACTGTAAAGTCAGTCTATAGTCCTAAATCTTCTGCCGGCTAGCAATGGGGCCTAGTGGTACTGTTGGTTCAGGTGAGAATAGTTCCACTCAAGTCTGCAGGCAGCAATAAGGCTACTAGGTGGCTATATGGTCAATTGCTAAAGGGCACAGCCTCTCTAAAAATAAACTGGTCCTTTAAATCTGGAAACCACATAATTTTACACAGAAATACAATGGTATGCAAATGTTAACTTCCTGGCAAAGGAGTAGTATTGTTTATGCATTTTTGGGGAGGGATTTACATGTATTAAAGTGGAGTTCCACCCTGATTTTTATATTTTTTTACCAAAAATCTAAAAAAAAATTGATTTTTTTATTTATTTTTTACTTACCAGAAATAGCGGTTGCTATGCGGATGTTCCTAATCTGCCTCTTCATCCTCCGCGGCTGGTCTTCTTCCTCGTCCTACTCACGATCTCTTCCGGTCAATGGGGCGCACTGCCTTCTAGGAACTGTGTGTATCCCAGAGAGCAGCCGGCCCATTTACAAACCCCACGCAACTCACGCATGCGCAGTAGGAAACGGCCAGTGAAGTCGCAAGGCTCCACTGCCTGTTTCCCTTAGTGAGGATGGTGGCGCGATCGAGCGATCGCCTCGGGGGGGCCGACATCGCGGGCGCCTAGGACAGGCAAGTGTCCTTATTAAAAGTCAGCAGCTACAGTGTTTGTAGCTGCTGACTTTTTAAAAAAAAAATTGCGGGTGGAACCCCGCTTTAAGTAGAATTCAAGAGGGTTATTGTGTAAGAGTGAGATGGTAAGAGTGAAGGTCTTCCAGTGCTCTATGCTGGCATAGATTAGTAGCAACCTCACCCTCTCTGACACAGACCTTGTAGAGTGGAGGAAAAGATGGGGCATGCCTGACCAGGTCTTTTACATAACAGAGTTCCTTGAGAAGTATGGCCAGATTCTAATGACTATTGGTGCACACAGCCATATTTAGAAACACTTCCCAACTGCAATAGCAGAAAGGTGGAGAAGAGATTATGAAAATGGAAGTTGTTAATACAATGGGGTTGATTTACTAAAACTGGAGATTGCAAAATCAGGTGCAGAAATCAGGTGCAGCAGGGCATGGTAGCCAATCAGCTTCTAACTTTAGCTTGCTCAATTAGCCTGGAAGCTGATTGGTTTCTATGCAGAGCTGAACCAGATTTTGCACTCTCCAGTTCTAGTAAGTCAATCCCAATGTCTATCTCACTAAGGCTTCATGTACACTAAATGCTTATAAACTTGAGTTTTGGTGTTTTTATTTCCAAAGCTCCTAAACTCAACTTCATAAACGCCTATGTGACCATGTGCACATAGGCTTTTAGAATAGTTTAGGAGCTGCTGCGGTTAGAGGAGGTTCAACCTCCCTTAACCTTCCTCTCCTGAACGAGGAAGAATCGTGTTCAGGATAGGAACGTATTGACCGTTGTCCGCAAAATGTGCAAAATCGCGGTAAAATTGTTGGGCGCTTTTGACGCGTTTTGCATTTTCCCGCGGCCGACGGTCAAAGTAGTTCAAGTGTACATGAAGCCTTAAAGTGATTGTAAAGTCTCGAGTTTTTAAGGGAAAAATAAAAAACATGTTATACTTACCTGCTCTGTGCAGGGGATTTGCACAGAGCTGCCTAGATCCTCCTCTTCTCGGGTCCCTCTTCGGTGCTCCTGGCCCCTCCCTCCTGTTGAGTGCCCCCACATCAAGCAGCTTGCCCACAGCAAGCAGCTTGCTATGGGGGGCACCCGAGCCGAGTCACAGCTCTGTGTGTCCATTCAGAAAATGGAGCCGTGGCTCGGCTCCGTTTCTCTTCTCATTGGCTGACTGACTTTGATTGACAACAGCGGGAGCCAATCGCAGCCAATGAGGAGGGGAGTCCCGGACAGTCCCGAGACATTCCTACAACATCGCTGGATTTAGAGGGGCTCAGGTAAGCATTAAGCCCTGTACACACGATCGGTTTAACCGATGAAAACCGTCTGATGGATTGTTTTCATCAGACAAACCGATCGTGTATGGGACCCATCTGTCTTTTTTCCATCGGTTTTAAAAAATAGAACATGTTTTAAATTTTTCCGATGGATAAAAAACCGATCGAAAACTCTGATCGTCTATGGGCAAGTCTATTGGATAAAAAACCCACGCATGCTCAGAATTAAGTCGACGCATGCTCAGAAGCATTGAACTTCATTTTTCTCGGCTCATCGGAGTGTTTTACGTCACTGCGTTTGGAACGGTCGGTTTTTTGACTGATGGTGTGTAGGCAAGACTGATGGAAGTCAGCTTCATCGGATTTCCGATGGACAAAACCATTGGATTAGAATTCATAGGATATCCGATTGTGTGTACGAGGCTTAAGAGGGGCTGCTGCACACAGAAGGCTTTTTATTTTAGTGCATAGAATGCATTAGGATAAAAAACCTTCTGACTTTACGACCCCTTTATTATTCACTTTTGTGACTTTCATTCAACTTTTTTACTTGTTGAGGTCTATGTTAGCCAGGTGCCATTTTTGGGTAAGCCCCATTTTTTTTTTTTTTTTAAGGAAATAGCTTTAGACCTCAGTTTAATGTATAACATATTCTAGCAAATTGGGGGCTCAAAGTGACAATGATTTGGAGTCATGACCCACATACTGTGCATCTTTGTAATAGATCACGATGGGCCTATATCTCATTAGCCAGATCCGATTCAAATAATGAGATTCCATGCTCGGTCCCTGGAAATGTCACAAAGAATTCCCTTGTGTAATTCCCTTCATTAGAATATGGTATTCTGGAGGAATTTCTGGAAACTGGTCATTAGCGTTAAGCTGTCTTTAAACACCTACTATAATTTAAATTTCCAACATTACTTGGCTTCCTGTATTTACAGGCAAGAAGTTTGTTTAGAAAGTCATTCTAGCTAGACTACATAAATTAACTAGCCTCAGCATGGATAATTTGTTTATTTGTTTCATTACAATTTTTGTAAAACTTTCAAATGCCTTTCCAGCTTAATGTGTGACTGTAGGCAATAAGTAACACCAACAAGTTTACTGTTGATGCTATTTAGGCAAAAATCAGAGGTGCACCCATTTTAACGTGAATCTGAGTTTTAAATAATCCATTGAAGCCAGATTAACCACTTTCCTAGCAGCCTATAGCGGATTGACGTCCGCAAGGTGGCTCTGTTATCCTGACTGGGCATCATATGATGTCCAGCAGGATAAGCCGCTCGTGCGCTCCCCGGGGGCGATTGGTGGTGCTGTGCGTCACTCAGACACACCGAATCTCCGGTCGTGGTAAAGAGCCTATGACGTAGGCTCTTAACCACATGATCAGCTGTGACCAATCACAGCTGATCACAGCGGTAACAAGGAAGTGCCAGTAATCTTCTTTCCTCGGTTTGCGCTGACATGGAAAGCCGATCGGCGGCTCTTCTGACGGGGGGTCTGTGCTGATAATCAGCGCATTGATTATCAGCACAGCCCCTCATCAGAGGTGCCCATCACAGATGCCAATCAGTGCCCATCAGATTGACAATCAGTGCCCATCAGTAACGCATGTCAGTGCCCATCACAGATGCCAATCAGTGCCCATGTGTAATGACTGTCAGTGCCTCCTCATCAGTGCTGCCTACCAGTGCCACCCATCAGTGCCATCCATCAGTGCCACCTATCAGTGCCCATCATGACACACATCAGTGGCAAGTATCAGTGCCCATCAATGCCCATCATTGCTGCCTATCAGTGCCACCTATTAATGCCACCTATCAGTGCCACCTATCAGTGCCAATCAGTGCTTCATATCAGTGCCCAGTGCATATCAGTGCCCATCAGTGCTGCATATAAGAGTGCCTATCAGTGCCTATCAGTGCTGCATATTAGTCCCTCCTCATTAGTACCGCCTCATCAGTGCCGCCTCATCAGTGCAGCCTCATCAGTGCAGTGAAGGAAAAAACACAATTTTATAAGAGAAACAAAGGAAAACTTAAAAAAAAAAAAAAAAATGTTGGTCTTTTCAAATTTGTTTAGCAAAAAAGTAAAAAACCCAGTGGTGATCAAATACCACCCAAAGAAAGCTCTATTTGTGGGAAGAAAATTATAAAAATGTAGTTTGAGTACAGTGTTGCATGACCGTGCAATTGTCATTCAAAGTGTAACAGCGCTGAAAGCTGAAAATTGGCCTGGGCAGGAAGGGGGTGAAAGTGCCCGGTATTGCAGTGTTTAAAGAAACTCTGTCATAAAATAATAATGATCATAATAATAATTTGATAGAAAAAAAAAACCTGCTGTAGGTATACAGTGTAGGGTCCTCTCATAAATACACTTATGCCGCGTACACACGATCGTTTTTAATGTCATTGAAAAAAACAGCATTTTTCTCAACGTGATTTTTCGTGTTTCCTCTCAAGCCTGCCTTGCCTACACACTATCGTGGAAAATAATGTTCGAGTAAAGCGCGGTGACGTACAACACGTACGACGGCACTATAAAGGGGAAGTTCCATTCGGATGGCGCCACCCTTCATGTTAGTAAAGTTTGTTGAGACACGATTCGCGCTTTTCAGCCTCGTGCTTTTCAGTCCGTTACAGCGTGACGAATGTGCTATCTCCATTACGAACGCTAGTTTTACCAGAACGAGCGCTCCCGTCTCATACATGATTCTGAGCATGCGCATTTTTTTTAACGTCGTTAAAGCCTACACACGGCCGTTTTTCATGACGAGAAAAACGACGATGTAAAAAACGACGTGAAAAATTAGAGCATGTTCCAATTTTTCTCGTCGTGATTCTCTGCTTTTTTCTCGTCGGGAAAAATGCTGGAAAGCCCACACACAATCATTTTTAATAACCATTTAAAAAAATGTCATTTTTCTCATCATTAAAAATGATCGTGTGTACGCGGCATTATGCCGCGTACACACGATCGATTTTTTAGACGGTGAAAACACCGTCAAGAAAATCAACGTTAAAAACGAGGAACAGCTTGTTCCCCCCACACACGGCCGTTTTAAATGTCATTTTTTTTTTGGTGGAAAAAAATTACCGTGTGTGGGCTCCGCGGCAGTGTTTCCCTATGGGAATCACTGCCGCGGAAAACATGTCGAAAAAAACGACGAGAAAAATTAGAACATGTTCTAATTTTTCTCGTCGTTTTTAATGCCGTTTTTCTCGTCGAAAAAAACGACAGAAAGCCCACAGACGATCGTTTTTCTAGTCGAATGGGAAAAATGTCGTTTTTCTCAACGAGAAAAACGGCCGTGTGTACGCGGCATTAGAGGTGAGTGCTAGACCATTCTGGCAGTCACCAAGAAACCATAATGGACCTTTTAATGAACATGCACCTTGTTTTTTCAGCCACCACAATGCAGTGGTTGTACAATATGATGTGCTTAAAGTGGAATAAACTCCCCAACGCTGACATCTTCACCCAGTCTACTTTTTTAGTTTTTTTTGGCTAGTGGCGTAACTCCATGCACACGCCTCCTTTTTGGTATTATTGTGCAACTGTAGGCAATCAGTAACACCAACAAGTAAACTGTTGATGCTAATCAGGCTAAAGTCAGATGTCCACCCATTTTAACATGAATCTGAGTTTTAAATAATCCATTGAGGCCAGATTAAAGGAGAAGTCCAGCCTGAGCTTTTTAGGCTGGGCTCCTCCTCTGGGTCACAGGAGTGCAATTAGTTTTGCACTCCTGTGACCTGTTTTCAGCGGAGAGCGGTCTGAAGTCCGCTCTCCGCTGACGTCACGGACATCAGTCACTTCCCAAGTTTGGATCCGCCAGCTGCCTTGACTGATGGCAGTCTCAGCGAGACCCTGAGACAGCCGGTCCCCGCCCCTCCACAGCTGATCGCTCCAATGAGCGTGGAGGATCAGAGCAGGAGAGATGCTGACTGACAGGCCGGTGGACAGCTGCAGCATCGGTCTGATGCTCCATCCACAGAGGTAAGTATGAATCTAAACAAAAACGAAAACCCATATTTCTCTTTTAAAGAAACTCTATGATAAAATGAAAAATAATAATTAGAAAAAAAAAACCTGCTGTAGGTACAAAGCAAAGGCATATTTCATAACCGATTCAGGCGCGATTCAGGGCCAAATTTTTTCCTGAATTCGCACCTGAACTGGACACAAAAATGCACAGGACCCTTTTAAAACTGCACCGCGGCCTCCCTGGACATGTGTGAACCGGCTCCAGTGAAAGCTGGTTACATTCACATGTTATGCAAATTGGATGCGGTTAAAAACACATCCAATTTGCATATATATGTGAACCCAGCCTTAGAGCTGAATGCTAAATCATTCTGGCAGCCAGTGCTACGACACCTCCTCATGCCAATTGACTTATCACTATGATAAGCTACCACACTGACTAATGGGAATGTGCAAGATCAGGAAGGAATCAGTGCCCTATTGTCTGATTAGCGCCCAAGAGAGAGGGATCGTTCTCATTTATGCTGTTGGTTTGAAGAATCTTACCACTTCCATAAGGCTTGATTATTTTATAACTCTGGTGAGTTTGGATTTTTTATGCACTTTTTGTGGTCGAGTACCATTTGAAGAACTTTTTCTTCATCTTTTTTTCACGGTGATTGGACTTTTTTATGAATTTATATTGAAGAAATTGATTTGGACTTTATTTGCAAATATTTATATTTTTTCATTATTGGATGTTATATATGAATTTATGATTATATGTTGTTAATTTTATATAAGTTAGCACCATAACCTTTCTTTACACATATTAATACACTTACTGTGAGTTGTTTGTCCACTCTTAAAGGGGCAGCTGCACTTATTATTGTATATTTTTTTCTGTCGCCATTATTTATCACTTTTTATTTTCACAAAGCGTGAAATACCTCCACTTCTACGTTCATTCATGGCCCACAGTCTCTGATTTTTGGGTCGTCGTTACTTTGTAGTAGAGCTGCAACGATTAATCGTCAAGAATCGTTATCGCGATTTTTCCCGTTGCGATCTTAACAAAGTATTGACCGATCTTTCTATGCAGAGAATTCTCTCTGCTCTCAGCCATATCCGGGCAGTCTGCCAAGTATCACAACATTCTTTATCAGTGGAACAGTTAAGTCTAAACATTGTAACAATTTGTCTTTTACATCAAAGGAATAGACTTCTGTATGTAAATTAGGAAAATGTAACCACTTAAACACTAAACCTTTTTTTGACATTTGTTGTTTTCAAGTTAAAATTATTATTTTTTTGCTAGAAAATTACTTAGAACCCCCAAACTTAAGAGAATAAAATGGTGGTTGTTGCAATATTTAATTTCACACTGTATTTGCGCAGTGGTCTTTCAAATGCATTTTTTTGGGAAAAAATTACTTTAATTAAAAAAAATAAAAAAATAACCAGTAAAGTTAGCCCAATTTTTTTTTTGTATAATGTGAAAGATTTTATGCTGCGAGAATCGTGAGAAAATTGTGATATTTATTCTAAGCAAAAAAAATTGTGATTCTCATTTTGGCCAGAATCGTGCAGCTCTACTTTGTAGTGAGGATCGGTGCACATTAACCTGCACCGAGTGTGAGCTTTAGGCAAAGTCGCCACGAAACTGTTAAAAGTCTTCTTATTTTCTAACTGTGGTACTTTTGAAAATCCAACAAACTTCATCAACAAACCTGAGAAATGGCATGTATCGAAGAAGAAATGTATTTCCACCCATTTTCTAAAACGTTGACTGGATCAAACAGAGCATAAACTCTACTTGCAGTTTTAATTAAAAGAAAAACTGATAAATTGCTGAGATTCCAGTGTTTACAAGGTGGTTATCTGTTAAAGGAAGGAGTTCTTTAACGTGTGAGTAATCAAAGATGAAACGCTGCTTGGATTTATATTATCATAAGCAGAAATGGTGGCAGAAATAGTTTATCTTGTTACAAAAAAATGATCTCTATTCATACGTGACAAACAAAATCAGAATCATTACACTGTGCGGGCGAGTCGGAGAGATTAGCGATATAAATGGGTTTAACGTGTTTAAACCTGATTACATTATCAATTAAACATGAAGCAAAACATTACACCACACCACTATCTTCCCATAAAGAATACTGCATAGGCTGGATGGAAGGAAGGAAGGAAGGAAGGAAGGAAGGAAGGAAGGAAGGAAGAGGAAGAGGGAAGGAACGAAGAAAGGAAGAAAGGGAGGAAGGGAGGAAGGAAGGAGGGTTAGAAGGAAGGCAGAAATGGAGGGTCAGAAGGGAGGAAGGAAGGAGGCAGGGAAGGAAGGAAGGAGGGAGGGAGGGAAGGAAGGAAGGAAGGAGGGAAGGAAGGAAGAGATGGAGGGAAGGGAGGAAGGAAGAAGGGATGGAAGGAAGGCAGAAACGGAGGGAGAGAAGAGAGGAAGGAAGGAAGGAGGCAGGGATGGAAGGAAAGAAGGAAGGAAGGATGGAGGGAGGAAAGGAAGGAGGGATGGAAGGAAGGAAGGAAGAGATGGAGAGAGGGAAGGAGGAAGGAAGGAAGACATGGAGGGAAGGCAGGGAGGAAGGAGGGAAGGAAGGAAGAAGGGAGGGATGGAGGGAGGGAGGGAGGAAGGAAGGAAGGAAGGCAGAGACGGAGGGAAGGAAGAGAGGAAGAATGGATGAAAGGAAAGAAACGAACTTCAACTTGGTGGTGAAAAATCCTTCTACACACATTGTAAGGCCTTATTTCCGCTTACAGATGAGCCATGTTTTTACTGCTTTCCGACTCCCCACCTTAACACCTTAACCTAACATGGCGATCTACAGGTCACATTCAGTGGGCATTATTACTGCCAAACGTGGCCCATTTAAGCAAATAGCGCTGTAACTGCCTTGCAACTGTGGATTGCATTTTAGAGAGGTAGCAAGTTGCAAGTGTAGCGGGTATACACTTTTCTGTGTATTTAAAACTGGCAGAGACACCAGTGATGTGCAGTTCCCTACAGCCCCACGGGTGGCGCTGTCGCCTTGGGCTGGGGTTGAACCATTGCTGTGTGCTGTGCTCCCTTTTTGTCCTCCCTCGGCAGCGGTATGGTGGGGCGGGGAACCCGCCGTGCTTGCTGGGAGAGGGTATAAAGGGGCCGGCCATCTTTGTCACAGGGTCGAGTCCCAGGCACCTTCAGCCTGTGGGCGTGTGGTTCGTGTCGGTCCTCTAGGCGGCCTCGGCCTAGAGGACGTTCGAAGGTCGTGTTCCATTCCAGGCACCTTTAGCCTGGGGTGAGGTACTCGGATGGAGGTCTGGAGCTCAGTGCCCAACACTGAGTTCCGCGAGGGAAGGAGATCCTAGGGAACCCCGGGAGTGGGTACCCGAATCCGGAGGGCGTAATGGACCGGTGGGAGACACTTGCTTGAAGACCCAGTGCAGCATATTGCCGGTGACAGGTGAGCCTTCCATCGGAGACCGCCTGGAAGGAAATCCCCCCCTCCGCTGGGAGACCGCAACCCACTTTCAGGAAGGAAAGTGGAGAGTTCATTGTGTCTGGGCCTATTCGCATCCACACCTCCTTGTCTGTTCTGTTCTCTAAGGGGTCCAACTGATTGTGTTCACTTTTGCATTGAGAAGAATAAAGGAGTGTTGGACTTTAATGGTGTGGGGCTCGTTTTCTGGCAGACATTGTTCAAGGTAACTCTCTTTGGAGGTTCCAGGTGCAGACCACCGACCCGAAGGTAGAACAAGAACTTTGCTTGCATTACACAGACATCTGTGGTGGAGGCTTGGCGTGGTGACCCCGCACTCTCTCCTCATAAGGTACCCCTAGACAAGAGAGAGACGAGCTGATGAGAAAGAAGGGAGAGTGGATAGAGATGGCCTTGCGGTTCGCCCCGCGGTCGGTTTGCGGCGAATTTTGCGCATTCGCGGTTCGCGAAACCGGCAGACATTTGGCGCTATTCGCGGCCGGTTCGCAGCCACCATATTCTGAATCTTTTACATTGTGGAACTTTGACCTATGACACATCCATCATGTGGTACAGGACAGCCAATGAGACATTTCAGCAGATGGACATACCCCCTACCTTATAAATAGACCTGATCTGGCTGCCATTTTACATTCTGTTATGTGTCAGCGTAGGGACAGGTTGCTGTGTGGAGCAGGGACAGACTGTAATCCTAGCTATTAGGTCCACAAAAGTCCTTTTAAGGACTGGTATAGGTGTACAATTGTTTTGTGTGCAGTATATAGGGGTGTAATACACTTTTAGTTCATTTCAATTGTGCAGCATTGGGACTGCAGTGCTGAGCGGTTCTGCAGCTGTCTTTAGTCAGTGTAGGAAGGTTGCTGTGTGTGTACTAGCAGGGACAGACTCTACTAAAACAAAAGGACTGGTATAGGTGTACAGTCCACAAAAGTCCTTTTACGGACTGGTATAGGTGTACTATTTTGTGTGCAGTAAATAGAGGTGTACTACACGCATAAAATACTCTAGGAAGAATAGTATAGTGCATTTCTACTGTGCAGCTTCTGAGCGGTTCTGCTGCAGCTCTTTTCTCGGTTTAGGTAGAAATTGCCGCTGTGTGTCGCAGGCACAGACTAGCGACTAAAATCCCTAACCAATAAAGCTCCCCAAAAGTTCATTTTAAGGACTGGTATAGGTGTGTACTATTTGGTGTGCAGTATATAGGGGTCTAATACACGCATAAAAAACTTTCAAACATACTATATAATATATACTATATACTATACTATATAATATATAGTGCATTTCAACTGTGCAGCATTTCTACTGTGCAGCTTCTGAGCGGTTCTGCTGCAGCTCTTTTCTCGGTTTAGGTAGAAATTGCCACTGTGTGTCGCAGGCACAGACTAGCGACTAAAATCGCTAACCAATAAAGCTCCACAAAAGTTCATTTTAAGGACTGGTATAGGTGTACTATTTGGTGTGCAGTATATAGGGGTCTAATACACGCATAAAAAACTTTCACATATAAAGTTCTTTGCTGTCAGATGAATGCCTGTTGGCTAATTTTTGGGGCCTGTACTGGCCGACACTTACTTCTTTATCCAGGCTGTGAATGCCTAATTTTTCAGACTGGAATTGAAAATCAATTCCGCTAAATTGTGGAACAGATGCGGACCCATTTTACAGACGTGTGAATGGACCCTATATGTATTTGACATGTATTTACCGGCTGCTGTCAGTTCTGGCTGATTTAGGCAGAGCTATTACAATAAAACCGAGCAATATTACAAAAAACGAAATAAACGTTATAACTGTATAAACGATTTATACAACTTATAAAAAAAAAAAACATTTATGGCAACTTTTCCAATAGCAGGATCATCTCATGCACCCCCTTCATAGCCTGGCCTTGCGTCTCTTCCATGGCCTTCATGCGCTCCTAAATTGACAAAAAATTTCAGATAAAAAAAGAATGCTTGTCGTTGTCGATCTCAAATTTGCTTAATACTTCTGTTATGTCATTGTCCATGTTGTGGGACTATGTGTGCACAGCTAGTAATTATTTTGTGGCTGCAAATATGACCTGGAGGTTTTTAATGTTCGCCTCCCATTGAAATGAATGGGGCCCGCCGCGAACCCGCGGTTCGCGAACATTTATCCGCGATCGCGTTCGCGAACCGTCCCGGGAGATGTTCGTCCATCCCTAAGAGTGGAGGCCGCTACATAAGTATAAATGAGCCCTAAAGATGTTAGCAAATGTTATTGATAATTCTTACCTGCTTTTGTCATAATAATATTAAAGTTATTGTAAAGGCAGAAGGTTTTTTATCTGAATGCATTCTGATAAAAAGCCTTCTGTGTGCAGCAGCCCCCTCAGCCCCACTAACACGTACCATCTCTATCCAGCACTAACCATCTCTATCCAGCAATGTTGCAGGAGACTCTCAGGTGTCTCCTTCCTCATTGGCTAAGACAGCTGCAGGACGCCATTGGCTCCTGCTGCTGTCAATCAAAGTCAGTGAGCCAATGAGGAAAGCAAAGGGGCAGGGCCGGCTCACGGCTCTGTGTCTAAATAGACACACAGAGTGGCGGCTCGGCTCAGGTGCCCCCATAGCAAGCTGCTTGCTGTGGGGGCACTCGGCAGAAGGGAGGGGCCAGTTGCATCGGTGAGGGACCCGAGAAGAGGAGGATCCAAGCATCTCTGTGCAAAACTATTACACAGAGCAGGAAAGTATAACAAGTTTGTTATTTTTAAAGAAAAAAAACTGAGACTTTAGTATCACTTTAATATAGGCCTTATCAGGTTTAACATATTTAAACCTTATTACATTGTAAATTATTACTGAGGCAAAACATTACACCACTTTCTTTCCATGAAGAATACAGCATGGTCTCTGGATGGGAGGAAGAAAGAGAGGGAGAAAGAAAGGGAAGACGAAAGGGAAGGAAGGAAGGAAGGAAGGAAGGAAGGAAGGAAGGAAGGAATAGAAGGAAGGGAGGAAAGAAAGGGGGGAAGGAATGAAATACAGGAAGGAAGGATTGGAAGGAAGGAAGGAAGGCAGGAAAGAAAGGAAGGAAGGAATAAAGGAAGGAAGGAAGGAAGGAAATAAAGGAAGGATTGGAAGGAAGGAAACTAGCCTCAGTTTGGTTGAAAAAAACAAAACAAACAATCTGCACACATTAAAGGCCTCATTTATACTTATAGCCAAGAGGGGGAATGGTACGAACATGTGGTCGAGCCACAGTTTTACCAACTTCTAACCACCCACCCTGACCTAACTTAGAGGCTGGAGGCGGTGGCACATAGGCCACAGCAAAAGTTATACCGAAGCCAAACTTGATCCATTCAAGTAAATAGGGCTGTGCCACAACTGCCATGCTACCGCAAATTGCTTATCAGAGGGTGGCAATGACAGCTGCAGGTGTCATTGCCACTCTCTGGCAAGTGGCGCATCCTCTGGAAGCTAAACTGTTAAAAAAAATAAAATAAAAAATAATAACATTTAATAAATTGAAAGCGACCTTGCACCCGTGCTCACACGCAAATGCGAACACGCACGTAGGTGCCGCAAGCATTTGGAAATGGTGATTGCACCACACATGTAAGGTATTGCTTCGAACATCAGTGCAAGAGCAATAATTCTAGGTCCAGACCTCCTGCGTAACTCTAAACTGGTAACTTGTAAAGGCTATTGAAGCATCACCTACGGAAATTTTCATGTACCGTAGTTTGGTGCCGTTCCAACGGCATACACAATTTTAAAGCATGCCATGTTAGGTATCCATTTACTCAGTGTAACATAATCTTTTTATGTTTTACAAAAACATTGGGTATTATGATGTGATTGTGTGCACTAAAACTCATTAAAGTGTATTCTTTCCTAAAAAAATCTGCATTTGATAAACCACTGCGCAAATATTGTACGATATAAAAAATTGCAACAACAACCATTTTATTCTCCAGGTTCTCTGCTTAAACCAATATATAATGTTTGGGGTTCAAAGTTATTTTCTAGCAAAAAAAAAAAAGGCATTTTTTTTTTCATATATGAGAGAAATGTCAAAATTGGCCCGGACTGGAAATAGTTAATGATTTTCATTAACATGAGTGCCTTATGCAATTGACTTACCAGCTAGTTTGAAAAGTATGAAAAAAAGGAACAGATTCTTTTAGTTGCAAATGGAACAAGAATAAAATGAAGTTCTAGATCAATGAAACCAGAAAAAGAGAAAAGACCCTTTCTCTGCAGAAAATAAATCTCCAGTATTAATTTCAATCACCAGAATTTGGAATCGATTGTTTTGTCAGCAGGGGAAATACTAAAGTAAATGACTACAGTTAAGAGATTGTCACCTATCCATTTGTATTTTTTTTTTGTGTGTGTTTTGTGCTGGATAGATCGCTGTAACACTCCTGCGACGAGACAGTAAGCTAGTTAAGTGTTGAGCGGCGCAGTGACAGCCCAGTCTGATCCGCTCAGTGTACATTTGCAATGATGTAAAAGAAAATTAAGGCTGGAGTATAGGTTATTACACTTGGGGCTCCTGGCCAACGAAGGATAATAAAATTCAGACTGTTCCAATTTCCTTTGAGCACATCAACATGTACAGGACTTTATTTCCTGAAATCCATAGCCCCCTACACAGGTACGGAATCCAAATTTAATTGCTGCAGCCAAAAGTGACAGAATGAAACATTCGAGGAAACAGAAACTTCAATTAGAGTTCATTAAGGGAGGATAAAATTACACATTCTTCTGGGGGTAACAATGGAGGCCATAAATGGTTATATATTTATGTTTTAGACTTAAAGTTTCTGTACAGAGTTAAAGGCCCTGAAAACTGAAAATACAAGTTCAAGTATGCTAAAGAGGTTAGAAAAATCCTGTAGGGGTCCCACTGCAAATTTCACCCCCCTCTAATTAATTACAGCACCCATTCTTCCCTTTCTCCTTTACTGCATACAATGTGTAAAGCTAAAGTCAGTAATAAACCCAAAAGCAAACATTTATTATATTGCAGCTAACCAATTTTTAGATGGCTGTATTTGTTTTCTTTTTTTTAAGGCTTCCTTTATAGGCGTGCACAAGAAATGTGTCGGGTGTGTCTGGGCACACCCTAATCACCCTATGTGTTCCCCCTGATGATATTTCACCAAAGCCCCCAAGGGGCTACAAAATTGTAAAAAGAAATAAAACAATAAAAAAAAATACTGACACAAACCTCTGCCCTACTGACACCAACCTCTGCCCTACTGACACCAACCTCTGCCCTACTGACCCAACCTCTGCCCTATTGACATATCCACTGCCCTACTGACACCAACCTCTGCCCTACTGACACCAACCTCTGCCCTACTGACACCAACCTCTGCCCTACTGACCCAACCTCTGCCCTATTGACATATCCACTGCCCTACTGACACATCCACTCCCCTACTGACACCAACCTCTGCCCTACTGACACCAACCTCTGCCCTACTGACCCAACCTCTGCCCTATTGACATATCCACTGCCCTACTGACACATCCTCTGCCCTACTGACACCAACCTCTGCCCTACTGACACCAACCTCTGCCCTACTGACACCAACCGCTGCCATACTGACCCCAACCGCTGCCCTACTGACCCAACCTCTGCCCTACTGACCCAACCTCTGCTCTACTGACACCAACCTCTGCCCTATTGACACAAACCTCTGCCCTACTGACACCAACTTCTGCTCTACTGACACCAACCACTGCCCTACTGACACATCCACTGCCCTACTGACACATCCACTGCCCTACTGACACCAACCTTTGCCCTATTGACACATCCACTGACCTACTGACACATCCACTGCCCTTCTGACACCAACTGCTGGCCTACTGACACCAACCTCTGCCCTACTGACACCAACCTATGCCCTACTGACACAAACTTCTGCTCTACTGACACCAACCGCTGCCCTACTGACACCAACTTCTGCTCTACTGACACCAACCGCTGCCCTACTGACACCAACTTCTGCTCTACTGACACCAACCTCTGCCCTACTGACACGTCCACTGCTCTACTGACACCAACCTCTGCCCTATTAACACCGTCCACGTTTTAATACATTTTAAAATGTTTTTTACATTTATTTTAAGGAGACTGTGTGATTAGGGATGAGCTTCGAGTTCGAGTCGAAACTCATGTTCGACTCGAACATTGCCTGTTCGCCGAACAGCAAACAATTTGGGGTGTTCGCGCCAAATTCGAAAAGCCGCGGAACACCTGTAAAAGTCTGTAAAAGCCTGTAAAAGTCTATGGGAGAAATCTAAAGTGCTAATTTTAAAGGCTTATATGCAAGTTATTGTCATAAAAAGTGTTTGGGGACCCGGGTCCTGTCCCAGGGGACATGTATCAATGCAAAAAATAGTTTTAAAAACTGAAGTTTTTTGTCTGGTATGGATTTTTGGGGGGAACTCCATGCCATTTTTTTTATTTGGCGCGGAGTTCCCCTTAAAATACATACCAGACCTGAAGGGTCTGGTATGGATATTTGGGGGGAGCCCCACGTCATTTGTTTTTTAAATTTGGCGCAGGGTTCCCCTTAATATCCATACCAGACCTGAAGGGCCTGGTAATAGAATTTGGGGGATCCCCACGCATTTTTTTTTTTATCAAGGACTTTCAATGACTTTTCTCTGTATTGCCGGGAGCCGACAATTCATTACAGCCGCGAGTACTTTTAAATGACTTTTTTTCCTTCAGAAATTACATTTTGTGCAGGGACAGTTCTAAGCACGGGAAACAAGCGCTACTTTACAGGCATACTATACACCCTCCCCCCAGGTACGAAATTTAAAGGAATATTTCACTTTTATTGTTTCACTTTAAGCATTATTAAAATCACTGCTCCCGAAAAAACACCCGTTTTTAAAACTTTTTTTTGCATTGATACATGTCCCCTGGGGCAGGACCCAGGTCCCCAAACACTTTTTATGAGAATAACTTGCATATAAGCCTTTAAAATTAGCACTTTAGATTTTTCATGTTCGTGTCCCGTAGACTTTAACGGTGTTTGGATGTTCGAACAAATTTATTGCCTGTTCGCATGTATTGATTCGAACCAAACTGGGGGGTGTTCGGCTCATCCCTATGTGTGATATATACAGTGGGGACGGAAAGTATTCAGGCCCCCTTAAATTTTTCACTCTTTGTTATATTGCAGCCATTTGCTAAAATCATTTAAGTAATTTTTTTTCCTCATTAATGTACACACAGCACCCCATATTGACAGAAAAACACAGAAGTTTTGACATTTTTGCAGATTTAAAAAAAAATAAAAACTGAAATATCACATGGTCCTAAGTATTCAGACCCTTTGCTGTGACACTCATATATTTAACTCAGGTGCTGTCCATTTCTTCTGATCATCCTTGAGATGGTTTTACACCTTCATTTGAGTCCAGCTGTGTTTGATTATACTGATTAGACTTGATTAGGAAAGCCACACACCTGTCTATATAAGACCTTACAGCTAGGGTTGCCACCTTTTCATCAAGTCAAACCCGAACACTTTAGCGGCGCACAGCAATTTTTTTTTCACAGTTTATATTATAGGATTGTAAAAGACCTGGGACACCTTTGAGTGCCATAAGAAGAGTAGTATTGCAGTGCATGTAGTGGTAGTGTCCTGTGACGAACAGTGGGTGTGACCAAATTGTTAAATCGTTAATAGTTAAATCAAACATGGTCAGTCTGTCCCGCAGTACAGTCCCCCCCAGTCAGTCTGTCCCCCAGTACATCTCCCCCCAGGTCCGTCTGTCCCCCAGTATAATCTCCTCAGGTCAGTCTGTCCCCCAGTACAGTTCCCCCCAGGTCAGTCTGTCCCCCAGTACATCCACCCCAGGTCAGTCTGTCTCCCAGTATAATCCGCCCAGGTCAGTCTGTCCCCCAGTACAGTCCCCCCAGGTCAATCAGTCTGTCCCCAAGTCAGTCTGTCCCCCAGTATAATCCCCCCAGGTCCATCTGTCCCCAGTATAATCCCCCCCAGGTCAATCAGTCTGTCCCCCAGTATAATCCCCCCAGGTCAGTCTGTTACCCAGTATAATCCCTCGGGCCTGTCTGTACCCCAGTTAAAGTACCCCCCACTAGTATAATTAAAAGCACTGGAAGCTGACGGAAGGGGGATAGGAAGACTGGTGTTACAAGGCTGCCATTGCTTTGTCCGGGTTTCAGGTGGACTAAAACCCGAACACAGGTTTTAAAACCCGGACTGTCCGGGTGAATCCTGGACAGGTGGCAACCCTACTTACAGCTCACAGTGCATGACTGCCTGAAGAGCTCAGAGACAGAATTGTGGCAAGGCAAGGCACAGATCTGGCCAAAGTTACAAAAACAATTCTGCTGCACTTAAGGTTCCTAAGAGCACAGTGGCCTCCATAATCCTTAAATGGAAGACGGTTGGGACGACCAGAACCCTTCCTAGAGCTGGCCGTCCGGCCAAACTGAGCTATCGGCGGAGAAGAGCCTTGGTGAGAGAGGTAAAGAAGAACCCAAAGATCACTGTGGCTGAGCTCCAGAGATGCAGTCGGGAGATGGGAGAAATTGTAGAAAGTCAACCATCACTGCAGCCCTCCACCAGTCAGGGCTTTATGGCAGAGTGGCCCGACGGAAGCCTCTCCTCAGTGCAGGACACATGAAAGCCCGCATGGAGTTCGCTAAAAAACACCTGAAGAACTCCAAGATGGTGAGAAATAAGATTCTCTGGTCTGATGAGACCAAGATAGAACTATTTGGCCTTAATTCTACGCGGTATGTGTGGAGAAAACCAGGCACTGCTCATCACCTGTCCAGTACAGTCCCAACAGTGAAGCATGGTGGTGGCAGCATCATGCTGTGGGGGTGTTTTTCAGATGCAGGGACAGGACGACTGGTTGCAATCGAGGGAAAGATGAATGCGGCCAAGTACAGGGATATCCTGGACATAAACCTTCTCCAGAGTGCTCAGGACCTCAGACTGGGCCGAAGGTTTACCTTCCAACAAGACAATGACCCTGAACACACAGCTAAAATAATGGAGTGGCTTCACAACAACTCTGTGACTGTTCTTGAATGGCCCGGCCAGAGCCCTGACTTTAACCCAATTGAGCACCTCTGGAGAGACCTAAAAATGGCCGTCCACCAACGTTTACCATCCAACCTGACAGAACTGGAGAGGATCTGCAAGGAGGAATGGCAGAGGATCCCCAAATCCAGGTGTGAAGAACTTGTTGCATCTTTCCCAAAAAGACTCATGGCTGTATTAGATCAAAAGGGTGCTTCTACTAAATACTGAGCAAAGGGTCTGAATACTTAGGACCATGTGATATTTCAGTTTTTCTTTTTTAATAAATCTGCAAAAATGTCAACAATTCTGTGTTTTTCTGTCAATATGGGGTGCTGTGTGTACATTAATGAGGAAAAAAATTAACTTAAATGATTTTAGCAAATGGCTGCAATATAACAAAGAGTGAAAAATTTAAGGGGGTCTGAATACTTTCCGTACCCACTGTATATATATATATATATATATATATATAAATATATATACATACACACAGTGGAACCTTGGTTTACGAGTAACGCGGTTAACGAGCGTTTTGAATAACGAGCAACTTTAAAAAAAAAATCCTGATTCGCTCTGCGAGTGTTGTCTCGCAAAATGAGCAGAATTCAAGCTAATGGGGTGTGCAGTACCGCATTTGGCCCGTGGTGCGGGGGCGCCGGTATTCTATTCGGAATCACTCGGAAATACTCAGAAACACTCGGAAATACTCGGTTTTTGAGTGTTTCCGAACCTTTCCGAGGGTTTCCGAGATCAGCCGAGCTGTCCCCGAGTATTTCCGAGGCTCTCTGGTGCCCCCCCACCTCTGGCCACATGCGGTATTGCATGCCGTAGAAGTCAAGGCGGAACTAATTATCTTCATTTCCATTGACTTCTATGGGGAAACTCGCTTTGATATGCGAGTGCTTTGGATTACAAGCATTCTCCTGGAAAGGGATTATGCTCGTAATCCAAGATACCACTGTATATACACACACATATATGGAAAAAAAAAACTGTTTGCTGTAACTGATTATAACGTATTAGCTGGAGTTTGGCTTAATTTTTTTAGTATATTCAAATCTGCTAATACATCTAACACTCTTCACCCTCAGACTGACAATGCTGCTGTCCAAAGGTGCCTCCTGTGCTCTTTCATCCAGAGTGGAGGCTTTCTAATACAGGAGGTGTGTTATTGGCCAGATCACCAGGTGAGAACAGAGGGAAAAAAGAGAAAACTAATGCAACCACCACAACAAATGATTGGTAAGCTGCAATATATTACATTTTCAGTTTTGGGCCCACCAGAGTGTTCTGGTGGGTGGGCCGTCCCCCTGTCAGAACACAACAGCTCAGCGGGGGAGATTGCTGGACTAACCTTGCATGGTTAATACAGTCGCCCCTGACCGAAGCTGTCAGCTTTTTTTTGTTCAAAAAAACTGTAGTGTGTACCAGGCTTTAGACAGTTGTCCCCTGAACAAGGGTCCCCACTGGAAGTTCTTTACCTCTATCACTGTTCTGCTAACAATTAACCGCTTGCCGACTGCCTCACGCACATTTACGTCGGCAGAATGGCATGGGCAGGCAAAGCAACGTATATATACGTTGCTTTGAACCTGCCGGCAGTGGGTTACCTCCCTTCTGCTTCTAGAGGCTTCTAGATGGAAGGTGGGGAAGAAGAGTGGATCTGTCTGGGGTATTCTGAGGAGCCCTGACCAATCCCCAATCTGGATTGGCAGGGGGAAGGCCTCTTTAAATACCCAGAGTCAGCCCAGCTGGGGAGGAGTTGTTCGGGTGGAAGAACTGGAAATGGAGTGTTAGGCTGTCGGGACCTTGGGCCATTGGCTTGGAGCTGTGAAGGACCCCACACAACCCAAGGGGTGGCCTGAACAGGAGCAGGAGAGGACAGCAGGGAATACTGCCCGGCAAGACTCCAGGACGGATCAACCAGCTGTCGGTGAGTGACAGGCACAGTCGGGAGATCTGGGAGAAGCATGTCGGAGCAGACTGGGAGGCAGTCTGAGATGGATGCAGAGCCAGCGGGAGAGACTGTGAGGTTACTGGCAGTGAAGTCGGGCTGCTGCAGCCAGGAGGGCTGTCAGGGTCTGCAAAAGACTGACTGGGATCAGTATTCCACCAAAGAGGGCAGCTAGCACTAGAAATTTCTTTGCTACACCACAGGGGCCTGCGGTCCCTGCCTGTAATAGGGCATCTTGCTAAGGCCTAACCATGTGCTAGCTGCACCTTAAGTATTGTGCTGGAGGGAGAAGGAGAGATAGTCTGCAGCAAGTGTTGTGCAGGAGGAGAGTATCTAAATTGTCCCAAGCCAAGCAGGAATCTTTTCTGGGTATCCCATACATTTTTATCCCTAAATAAAATACAAAAACAAGGCTGATGGACTCGTTCATTGTCTTGGAGTGACTAGAAGTGAATGTTGGGCTGGGCAGGATGACAGGTGGGCCACATCACTCAGCAGCCCCTACAGGGGGTACCGCTACACCTACTTACCTTACTTCCGGCTTCTGCCTGCATTGCCCAGCCAAGGTTCACATCACCATCCTTCGAGCAAGATCTCAGGAGTAAAGAAGATCCTAATCTCACACAGTACAGGAGCACCAATTTATGAAATTTGGGATACTCAACTTTCCCAGGATCACACAAGAGGGATTGTAACGTCACCCTCGGAAGGTAGAAGGTAAATATGTGTTGGTGCAAGGTTTGGATGGAAGGTTTTCTATGTCTTCTTTTCTTTTCAGTTTTTTTTTTTCCTTTAGGCCCCATACTAACCTCCTGTTTGCTATTTTCAAAGCCCATTTCTCAAGGTTACCAAGTGTTGTGCATAGGGCAGCCTATTCACTCAAATGGGTTGCCCTGTGCGAGTTAGTTGCCCAAAAGAAGCTCCTGCTCCTTTTTAAGGGACACGCTTCATACAAATTTTAAAGGCACTTTTTGCCATGATTGCCACGTGATTCTGTTGCGCAGCAATCGCAGCAGAATCGCACCACGTTTGGGGTGCCATTTAAATGCACTTTGTGTGTTCTGCAGCAATTGTTGCACGATTTAAAAATTGCGTCAGAATCGTGGCAAATCCGCTTGCTATTCCAAATCGTGAAGTGTGAATGTTGCCCTAAATTGGAACTAATTGGACGCTTAATTGGACGCCTCCATCCCCATACAATATACAAAGAAACATGAATTGCCTGTGGGACTTTAGATGAGGAGTAACACACTCAATAATAAAATCAATAAAGTAAAGATTTATTGGTAAATACAATTTCCAACAGATTAACAGTGACATAATTGCCATATAGTCAAGCAGATTGGTCAACATATACATATACATTTCGTAGCCAGGTACAGTGTTTCAAAGATCAATCCATAATAGGTGTAAACTTGCATCTATGTAACCAGACGCGTTTCATGACATAGCGTCACTTCCTCAGGGGTTGATGCACACACAATTGTCTATAAAGTAGAAATAGTTTAGGAATATATGACACACATAATACAATGGGGTATCAATCAAAAGGGGACCCATACTTACTCATGACCTAATGGTAGTCGCCTGGAAATCTCTGACCTAGGAACTCTGGGTACGAGATTCGAAGGGCCTAGCAGTGCAAACAGGACAAGATGGAATGGTGGGCATGGAGAGCAATCCAACAAGTCCTCCACCGTGATGGCTGTGAAAAATGTGTCTTATGCGTTAGTATACATGACATACAAATACCACTTGGGTGTTGACAAAATAGGAATAATATGTGTAAAGTATGTGAGATGTATGTATAGTACATACATAAACATGTGTGCAAAACATATATAACAAAAAAAGGATAAACAGTAAAAAAGTAAGAAAAATGTAAAAATCTATGTAACCAGACGCGTTTCATGACATAGCGTCACTTCCTCAGGGGTTGATGCACACACAATTGTCTATAAAGTAGAAATAGTTTAGGAATATATGACACACATAATACAATGGGGTATCAATCAAAAGGGGACCCGTACTTACTCATGACCTAATGGTAGTCGCCTGGAAATGTCTGACCCAGGAACTGTGGGTACGGGATTCGGGATTCGAAGGGCCTAGCAGTGCAAACAGGACAAGATGGAATGGTGGGCATGGAAAGCAATCCATACATGACATACAAATACCACTTGGGTGTTGACAAAATAGGAATAATATGTGTAAAGTATGTGAGATGTATGTATAGTACATACATAAACATGTGTGCAAAACATATATAACAAAAAAAGGTAAACAGTAAAAAAGTAAGAAAAATGTAAAAATCAAAAAGGAGGGTGAAGGGCAAACAACCACCAAACCCTCATGGCTCCACGGGAAAATCATGAGTGTGAGTGAGCTGCTAAATTGAGTGCAAAACCACATGAGGTATATTGGTAGGTAGAAATAAAATCAATCACAGGATAAGCCACCCAGAGATTATGTTGTTCTAGGTGAATCATGAGAGCTCTGTCCATACATTCCCACTGAGAAAGCATAAGCATGCACATAGATCATCACATATCATTGCAAACTAAATGTAGAAACTATGTTTTTAATATCAACATTAATAAGATAATTCATATCACGTTAAGTGGATCACATTCACATAAATGGCATATTTATAAACTTTACAAAGGTTCTAGTTTCCCTTCAGCCTTTCTAGGCTTTAGATTGATATCCTGTTTGCTTTGTAGCATAGACAGCAGGGCGTATTTCACGGGGACGATGGCCACCCATACAGCGAAAGGGTTAAGTTATTGTAGCTTTTAATATATACTGTAAGTCATTAAAAAGCATAGTACGAAAACTTGCCAAAACAAACATTCCCAGCGCCTGGATGCTGGGCTCTCCGCTTGACGCTCTCTACCTGGATTTATAGCTGGGGATTCGGTGTCACGTATACAGTGCATATGTTGGCCCACTGCCTAATTAAAATATAAATACTGTGTAAGCCTCACTCTTCAAATAACTTATGTTAAATCAATATCGCCTGGCACAGCCTTAACAATCATTAGATCCCATGGTGATTTAATTCTACACAATGAAAATGACCTTCACAAATGAGGCTGGTCTGCTACAAACATGGAGATAGAGGAAGGGAGAGGAAGAATTTACTAAATGTTCACTATTTCATCCAAATGTAATGTGCGGGACATGTTCAACGACTGAAAGAAAAACGCCTTCCTGCTGGGACAAGGCCTGGTTTACAAAACTAGAGCAGCTGCCTATGGCAACCAGTTAGGACTCGTCTTTTAAAAAAGGAAATGAATAGATTACAACAGGTAATTGCTCCGTTCTTGCTTTAGGTTTTGAAAATCTTCCGCTCTGGGCAGTGATATATCTAATAAATCCGGTGCCTGACGACTCCTCATCATTTTTACCAACCCCTTCCCACAAAATATGCTTTCATTACTGTGCCGCAATGGGGAGTCTAACAGACACATATAAACCTCAGCAGACCCATTAAAAAAAACAAAAAAAAAACCTTCAGGAGTATATAATGTACTTAGAGTTAATGGGTCAGAAGTATGTAATTTAAGCCCAGTGTACAGAATGTAGTAGTCAGGAGTATAAATTGTATAACATGAGTGTGTGACACAGAGAACGTAGGGGTCAGGAATTGGTAAGGCAGAGAGTGCAGGGCTCAGGAGTGTGTAACACAGAGTTTTCTGGACTCAGAAGTGTGTAACAAAGAGTGTAGGGTTCAGGAATGGGAAATTCCTAAAGTTCAGGAGTGCATAACACACAGGTGTCAGGAGTAGGTAACGCAGAGATTGCAGGGCTCAGGAGTGTGTAATGCAGAGTTTTCAGGGCTCAGAAGTACATAATACAGAGAGTGCAGGGGTCAGGAGCAGGAAATGCACAGAGTGCAAGGGTCAGAGGTGTATAGCACAGAGAATGCAGGGATTAGGCATGTTTAACGCACAGAATACAGGGGCCAGGAATGTCTAGCGCAGAGATTGCAGGGGTCAGGATTGGCTGACGCAGAGTGCAAGAGTGCATAATAGACAGAATATAGGTGCCACGAATGCATAATGCATAGACTGCAAGAGTCAGGAGTGCATAACACACAGAATGCAGGGGTCAGGAGTGCTTAGAGCACAGAATGCAGAGGTCAGGAATGTACAGTGAGTGGGTAATGCAGAGAGTGCAGGTGTCAGAACTGTGTAACGCACAGAATGCAGAGTCCAGGAGTGTGTAACGCACAGAATGCAGATGTAGCAATACCCCCGCAGGGGCTGCTGGTTTAAGATTTGGGCCTGCCGTTACCTTACTGTTCATTACGTCCGTCCTAGGGGTCTTCCTTGAAGAGTTGTTCACAAATGTCTGCACCAAACACTAAAGCCGTGTACACACGATAGGTTTTACCGATGAAAACACTCCGATGGACTTTTTTCATCGGACAAACCGATCGTGTATGGGCCCCATCGGTCTTTTTTCCATCGGTGTTTAAAAATAGAACATGTTTTAAATTTATCCGATGGTTAAAAAACCGATAGCAAATTACTATCGTCTGTGGGGAACTCCATCGGATAAAAAACCCACGCATGAAGTCGACACATGCTCAGAAGCATTGAACTTAATTTTTCTCGGCTCATCGGAGTGCTTTACGTCACCGCGTTAGGAAAGGTCGGTTTTTTGACTGATGGTGTGTAGGCAAGACTGATGGAAGTCAGCTTCATCGGTTTTCCGATGGAAAAATCCATTGGTTTAAAAACCATAGGAAATTCGATCGTGTGTTCAGGGCTTTAGTCTCTTTTTCTCAAGGGTTTTATTAAAGAATTCCAGACAGAGGGATGGAGGGTTGGGGGAGGTTCAGGTACCTTACTTTTGCGGATCACGGGTACTTTCTTTAATCCAGAGGACCAACAGCTTCCACACTGGATCTAGTAACCACCGGATAGGCCTACCTCACCGACCTAGCAGCCGGTGCGAGCTTGTTCAAAAAGTCTCTGCCACAGACTTGTGTAACCACACACTTGGTAAAGTTCCAAAAACATAACACACAGTGCTTTCAGCCAGCCGGCAGCACTGTGAGGTAGATTTTATCCGGATGCGTCCTCCAATTGAGTCCTCAATTGTTCGGTCCCTTCCCGCAGGCAAGGCGACACAGGACCATCTCTGGATCAGTAGGCCCCAGCAACTCCTGGGCCTACTCTCAGTAACCGAGCCTCGGGTCCGCAGGCCCCGAGGCAGAAAACTGCTAACACATCCCTGAGACCAGGAGGGCCATCAGGTCAGGATCGGAAGACCCCGAAAAAATGGTGTCTGCCCCACAGCTGTGGTAATTACTAAGGCAGTGAAACTGATCAAATCACCTGTGCAAAATAATGAAAAGCCTGAAAACATGACCTGTTGGGGAGCCTTGAGGACTGGAGTTGAGAAACACTGGCTCAGACAACTAAATTTACACTAGCGCCTACCCAATAGGAGCAGGGCACTACACAGAGGCCAGAAGTGTGTAATGCAGAACATGTAAGGCCCAGGAGTGTGTAACGCACAGAATGCAGAGGCTAGGAGTGTGTAACACACAGAATGCAGAGGTCAGGAGTGTGTAATGCACAGAATGCAGATGCCAGGACTATGTAATGGAGAGAATGTAAGGCTCAGAAGTGTGTAATATTTAGGTCACTGTACATAATACAACCAAAAGTTAACCCTCTTCCACTACAATTCCCCCTCCCACTCAAGCCCCAACCCCCACAGTGCAGATCTCCCCCAAAACTCTAAACCCCTGAGCACAGACCACACCTTGAGGTCCACCCCTTCAGTACAGACCCCCAGCCCAATCCCTAAAGCCCCCCTTCAGTATAGATCTCCCAGCAAAAATGGTTCCGACTGAGGGAAGTCCTTGCCTTGGCAGTTTGTGACCAGAGCCGAGGAGGAACAGAAGCAGTGCTGCAGTAATATTAGCATAGGCTCTGCAGTGCAGTACGCCACTGCCTCTGGGTGACATCTGTAGTAGTTAGTTGAAGTACAATTAGAGCCCTTCTACCCCCATCAAGTAGCAGCCACCTACCTAAATACTTACTTACCTTTACCTCAACTACTGAGATCACTGTAGTGTTAGGCCCAAAGCTGCAGTCTTTGCAGATAAAAGTCATAGCCACATCCAGCTCCTACTGTGCATGCACACTGCTAGTCCCATTCATTCCTATGGCTGGAGGTGTACTCTACATGGCTGGGGGCTGCCATCAGTAGGGACCAGCCATCGAATAAAGGGAGCAATTGGCACGCAGTGAAGTTGTCTCTAAAAGCTGATCACCAGCTATTCAATCTGAGCATTCTCAAAGCTCCCTCTTTATCTTCAAGAAACTTTTCAAAACATCTCTCAATTGTGACCAGCGGCCAACTGCAGGAGGGTTCTACATGGTGCTCAGTTTCCTCCCAATGTAGGTGCACCCTGCCTAACCCCAAAGAACCCCCAGGCAGCAGTCAATCAGCAGGCTGGCTCAATAAAGTTTTAGACTTACAAAAGTATTTAGATGAAGTTTTTTGGGCATGTGTAGTATGCCCCAAGTCAACATTTTCTTCATTGTTCAATGGCTAACATAGTACTCTACTGCTGCTAGTATAAAATGTACATTGTGTAAGGGGGATTCAGTACAAGAGAAGGGAAAAGTCAGACATAATTAAGTGGTGGAATAGAGATGTTGTATATCAAGGTACATAGTTACATAGTTAGTCAGGTTGAAAAAAGGGCATCTAGTTCAACCATAAAAAAAAAAAAAAAAAAAATATCATACAATCCCATATACCCAATTTTATACCCACAGTTGATCCAGAGGAAATCGAAAAACCCCAACAGAGCATGATCCAATTTGCTACAGCAGGGGAAAAAATTCCTTCCTGATCCCCCGAGAGGCAATCGGATTTTCCCTGGATCAACTTTACCTAAAAATGTTATGTAGCGGGGTATCATTTTCTACCCACAAACTACAGTTCCCAGCACGCTTTGAGGCACCCAGGGTGCATTTCCCCACGCAAGGACTGCTGGGGTGGACTTTAAAAGGGAGAGGAGGAGCCTCGCTCTTTCTCTTTGGACGCCGCCCTCCCTGCAAGAGGATCCCTGCACTGACCTGCTGTGCGTGCAAGGCCTGAAGCCTGGGCCTTGCATTTGTTCCAGAGAGCCTTCCACTCCATTGAGAAACCTGCGGAGCTTCTGTTCCACCTGAGGTGCCACCATCCCCTGGAGGACCGAAGACCCGGGCATCGCGAACACTGTGAAGTACTCACAGTAGCGGAGGTACCGGACAGGAGTCGGTCCGGTCGGGTGAGAGAGCGCCAGCTCAGAATTTCATCTGACTAACTTTGTTGCCTATTAACTTTCTTAGGCCCACCAGTGATTACAGTTATATTCTGGAGAGACTGTCTGCTGAACTGAGTTTAGTAGTCTCTCCAGCTTTTCCAAGTTAGTGATCATCGCTACCCCTTTGGATTACAGTTTGTTCTTTATGTGCACCACCGTGTTTGCTAGCGAAGATTCTTCAATAAACTATACCCCAAATAATAGTCAGGCCTGACTGGGTAGTATAGGACACTGCTGGGCGCCATTTTTTGCTCACGAGGGAGAATAGCTACAGTGGGAGTTATTAAACTGTCATTTCATTGCTGAATGTTATCCCTTTTTATGTGTATACTTATATTGCAGGGATCTGCATGAGACACACTGTATACTGCTTACCCTTTTTACTTTTACTAATAGTAAAGAAGTTATAGTTAAGTATATTGGTTGTCAGTGTCAATTACTGTGCTGTGTTATAAAGGGGTTGTGCCATATAACAGTAGAGATAGAGTACTATTATACCACCCTCTTTCCTAACTGTGCCACGAGAGGTTAGAGCCGATTGCCAGGGGTTGACAGCGGTGCACTACAAGGCCCAAAACAAACAGGCAGCCCTCTTAACTGAGGGTATCGCTATAGTTAGTACCCAGTTATATTATGTACATTTAGGAAAGAATCCAGGCCTTTCTTAAAGCAATCTACTAAGCTGGCCAGAACTACCTCTGCAGGGAGTCTATTCCACATTTTCACAGCTCTTATGCTGCGTACACACGATCGGAATTTCCGACAACAAATGTTCGATGTGAGCTTTTGGTCGGATATTCTGACCGCGTGTAGGCTCCATCGGACATTTGCTGTCGGAATTTCCAACAACAAATGTTTGAGAGCTGGTTCTCAATTTTTCCGACAACAAAAATTCTTGTTGGAAATTCCAATCATGTGTATCCAATTCCGACGCACAAAAATCCTACGCATGCTCGGAATCAATTAGACGCATGCTCGGAATCATTGAACTTAATTTTTCTCGGCTTGTTGTAGTGTTGTACATCACCGCGTTCTTGCCGATCGGAATTTCTGACAACATTTGTGTGACCGTGTGTATGCAAGACAAGTTTGAGCGAACATCTATCGGAAAAAAATCCACAGTTTTGTTGTCGGAATGTACGATCATGTGTACGCTGCATTTCTGTGAAGAAACCTTTCCGTATTTGGAGGTGAATTCTCTTTTCCTCTAGACGTAAAGAGTGCCCCCTTGTCCTTTGTGTTGACCATGAAGTGAATAACTCCACACCAAGTTCACTATATGGACCCCTTATATATTTGTACATGTTGATCATATCCCCCCTTATTCTCCTCTTCTCAACAGTGAATAAATTCCGTTCCTCTAATCTTTCCTCGTAGCTGAGCTCCTCCATGTCTCTTATCAGTTTGGTTGCCTTTCTCTGCACTTTCTCCAGTTACCCGATATCCTTTTTGAGAACTGGTGCCCAAAACTGAACTGCATATTCCAGGTAAGGTCTTACTAATGATTTGTACAGGGGCAAAATGATATCTCTCTCTCTCTGGAGTCCATACCTCTCTTAATACAAGAAAGGACTTTGCTCGCTTTGGAAACCGCAGCTTGGCATTGCATGTTATTATTGAGCTTATGATTTACCAAAACCCCCAGATCCTTCTCCACTACGGTAACACATATTTCTTTAAAATAATGGACTTAAAACACATTCAAAATTTTTAAGAGTCTGCAAACATCTCATAGCAGATAACAAATGCCTGCCAGAACTCATAAATATAGTAGTTACGTTTTAAGTGAACCATCTCTTTAAGAATAGTAATCAAGCAGAATTTAATATTAATATTTGCATGTCACGAGTTTAGCTTGCAGTGTCATGCAGCTACACATCTGGAGGGTTATTGTCCAAGTCCAATGACAAGCGTACACTTCCAATAGCAGCTTAGCTTTATCCAGATCTGTTTTAAGTAACCTCTGCAGGAGCATTTCCTGTTGAAGAATACCATGTATAGAAGACAGCCAGCTCAGGAGATACTGTATCATGTTCTTTTTTGTTTTTGTATGTTTGCTAAATGTCCTCCCCCACATGTGTCCCTTGGAATTCGTTTGTCTACATCCTGGACTGAAAGCAAAAAGAATGCCTGGGATCTGCCAGAAGGAATGTTTAGGGGCATGGGAATCTCAGTGTCACGGTGGTCACCAGTGCATTTTTTGGCGTGTGTTAAAACAAGCAAGCACCGTTGGGCTTACCGCAAGACAATCACAGCGCTTCTATCAGGATACCTATCGCACGCTAAAGTCCTGAGAAAAAGTGTGTGGGTTCTTCCTTCATGACAGAGACTAAGGTTTTGCAGATCTCCAAATGAGAACTTGTATTCTGGCTCTGAGCTGTAGTCTGACCTCGGCAGCCGTCCAGCGTACCGCTACAGTTCAGTTCAAGAATTAAACACTTGAGAGAGAACCAAGAGAGGGGGGTATTCACAAATACACTATATTTATAAAAAGTATTGGGACGCCTGCCTTTACACACACATGAACTTTAATGGCATCCCAGTCTTAGTCCGTAGGGTTCAATATTGAGTTGGCGCACCCTTTGCAGCTATAACAGCTTCAACTCTTCTGGGAAGGCTGTCCACAAGGCTTAGGAGTGTCTATGGGAATGTTTGACCATTCTTCCAGAAGGGCATTTGTGAGGTCAGGCACTGATGTTGGACGAGAAGGCCTGGCTTGCAGTCTTTGCTATAATTCATCCCAAAGGTGTTCTATCGGGTTGAGGTCAGGACTCTGTGCAGGCAAGTCAAGTTCCTCCACCCCAAACTCGCTCATCCATGTCTTTATGGACCTTGCTTTGTGCACTGGTCCAAATCATTTGGTGGGGGGTTATGGTGTGCAGTTGTTTTTTTAAGGGTTGGGCTTGGCCCCTTAGTTCCAGTGAAGGGAACTCTTAAGGTGTCAGCATACATTTTTGTTCATGTTTCCAACTTTGTGGGAACAGTTTGGGGATGGACCCTTCCTGTTCCAACATGACTGCGCACCAGTGCATAAAGCAAGGTCCATAAAGGCATGGATGAGCGAGTTTGGGGTGAAGATACTTGACTGGCCTGCACAGAGTCCTGACCTCAACCCGATAGAACACCTATGGGATAAATTAGAGTGGAGACTGCGAGCCAGGCCCTCTCTCCAACATCAGTGCCTGACCTCATAAATGGCCTTCTGGAAGAATGGTCAAACATTCCCATAGACACACTCCTAAACCTTGTGGACAGCCTTCCCAGAAGAGTCAAAGCTGTTATAGCTGCAAAGGGTGGGCCAACTTAATATTGAACCCTACGGACTAAGACTGGGGTGGCATTAAAGTTAATGTAAAGGCGGGTGTCCCAATACTTTTGACAACACAGTGTATTTTAAAATATTTGTATAGATTTAGAACCACAAAAGAAAAGTCCTATTATTACTTCTGCAGATACATTTTGCTTATAAATTTCAGAAAATTGTCCATGGACAAAGGTATTCATAAATAGTGGATGACTAAAGACTGGTTAAGTCAGTATGACAGGATAATGCAGCTCATGTTATGTTTGTAGGCATTTTTAATTCTAAGCAGGCAACCCCACTAATTGTTCTTGGGGGGGGGGGACAAGTCAATCAACTTAGGTTTGATTCCTGAGACCAATTACTGTTGTACCCCCCATAATAATCATACCGGGAACTGTTAAATGTACAAACATTCACTGATGGTTGGTACAAGTGTACATACCTGTATGGGCCAAAGCCCACTATTTCTCCTAGAGAGAATGTAGTGTAGAATTTAAGCATGAGTAGAGTGATATTATCAAAGTTGTTTACCCACAAAATTAACAATTTTGCCTTGCAGACTGGTTAGACAAAATGCACTTTTTTTTTATACTTTTTTTTTTTTTTTTATCAAAAAGCCTCTGACATGGTGAACACATGACTTTGTTTATAGACAAAGCCACGTCAGTGACAGCCTAAAAAAAGAAGATAGTATGCAATTAAGAAAATGTGATAATAATAATACATAATAATAATACTTTTTTTTTTTATAATAATAATAATAAGTTATAAGCAGTTTCCATGAACCTCAGGAGCCACTTAATGTCAACTGTATCCTTAAAAACCTATTTAAAATGTATATAAATGTAAACGTTTTTTTATTTGGGGGGGGGGTAAAGTGGGGAAAAGTTAGACCCCTGTCAAGTTTTTATTGCTATCTGTGTCTCTGATGGGGGGGGGGGGGTGCACCCTCTCAATAAGTAATGATTAGGGTTGAGCGAACCCGAACTGTAAAGTTCGGGTCCGTACCGAACTTTAGCTTTTTCCCGAACCCGGACTTTGCACGAAAGTCCGGGTTTGGGTTCGGCAATCTAATTACGCAGTTAGAAATGCTTCAGGGGTCAGCCAATCACCTTTTGATAAGCTGGTGTGCCCTTAGAAGCCATCACAGCCATGCCTACTAATGGCATGGCTGTGATTGGTCAGTGCAACATGTGACCCAGCTTCTATATAAGCTAGAGGCACACAGCACACACGTCACTCTGCTTCAGAATAGATAGGGAGAGGATCTTGTCTGCTGCTGCTGCTTTTAAGGAGAGATTGAAAAATACATGAGTTAGTCCTGATTCTGGAATCTGAGGGAAAAGATAGAGAGATAGTGTAGTGTAGGGCCAGGTTCCTGTTGGTGCTTTCAGGGAGAGAGAATATTATATAGGAATAGGAGTCCAGATTCAGAGATATAACTCAGCGATCTGCATAGGTTTACCTGTTTGTGTTGCAGTGCAGTCTTTTTACACTGCCATGAGCCCAGTGTCAGAGAAAATCTACCTTTTATCTGCAAGCTCAGTGCACCAGCACTGCATATATTACGTTGAGAGATACACCGTTTCCATACTGTGGGTGTATTCTGCTCTTGGAAAAAGATCCATTTAGGGCAAAAAAAAAGGCACTTTATTGTGCTCTTTTCCAAAAGACCCATTAAGGGCAAAAAAAAAAAAAAAAATTTGCATTTTATTTTGCTCGTGCAAAAAAAGACCCGTTTAGGGCAAAAAAATTTTGCACTTTAATGTACGCTTGCAAAAAGACCCATTTAGGGCCACAAAAAATATTTTGCAGTGTGTTATACATATGTGGAGGCGTGTGAAATAAACCATTTCTATATATTTGTCTTCTACTGTGCTATACTAAAAAAGCAAATTTTTTTTTGAATAGCATTTTCTGCAGTTCTGTAGCTGTGCGATTCAGCGGTTACGTACTGTGGGTGTGTTGTGGTCTTCCAAAAAACGCCATTTAGGGCCACAAAAAATATTTTGCAGTGTGTTATACATATGTGGAGGTGTGTGAAATAAACAATTTCTATATAGTTTTCTTCTACTGTGCTATACTAAAAAAACAAATTTTTTTTTGAATAGCATTTTCTGCAGTTCTGTAGCTGTGCGATTCAGCGGTTACGTACTGTGGGTGTGTTGTGGTCTTCCAAAAAACGCCATTTAGGGCCACAAAAAATATTTTGCAGTGTGTTATACATATGTGGAGGTGTGTGAAATAAACCATTTCTATAAATTTGTCTTCTACTGTGCTATACTAAAAAAACAAAAACATTTTTTAATAGCATTTTCTGCAGTTCTGTAGCTGTGCGATTCAGCGGTTACGTACTGTGGGTGTGTTGTGGTCTTCCAAAAAACGCCATTTAGGGCACAAAAAATATTTTGCAGTGTGTTATACATATGTGGAGGTGTGTGAAATAAACAATTTCTATATAGTTTTCTTCTACTGTGCTATACTAAAAAAACAACATTTTTTTTGAATAGCATTTTCTGCAGTTCTGTAGCTGTGCGATTCAGCGGTTACGTACTGTGGGTGTGTTGTGGTCTTCCAAAAAACGCCATTTAGGGCCACAAAAAATATTTTGCAGTGTGTTATACATATGTGGAGGTGTGTGAAATAAACCATTTCTATATAGTTTTCTTCTACTGTGCTATACTAAAAAAACAAAACTTTTTTTGAATAGCATTTTCTGCAGTTCTGTAGCTGTGCGATTCAGCGGTTACGTACTGTGGGTGTGTTGTGGTCTTCCAAAAAACGCCATTTAGGGCCACAAAAAATATTTTGCAGTGTGTTATACATATGTGGAGGTGTGTGAAATAAACAATTTCTATATAGTTTTCTTCTACTGTGCTATACTAAAAAAACAACATTTTTTTTTGAATAGCATTTTCTGCAGTTCTGTAGCTGTGCGATTCAGCGGTTACGTACTGTGGGTGTGTTGTGTTCTTCCAAAAAACGCCATTTAGGGCCACAAAAAATATTTTGCAGTGTGTTATACATATGTGGAGGTGTGTGAAATAAACAATTTCTATATAGTTTTCTTCTACTGTGCTATACTAAAAAAACAACATGGTTGAGCAGTATGTGTCCACAGGCCTACACGTACTGGATGACGGGTCTGCCCCCTTTAACTTCTGGGTCTCCAAATTGGGCACATGGCCTGAGCTTGCCCTTTATGCCTTGGAGGTGCTGGCCTGCCCTGCAGCCAGTGTATTATCTGAACGTGTATTTAGCACGGCAGGGGGCGTTATCACAGACAAGCGCAGCCGCCTGTCCAGAGCCAATGTGGACAAGCTCACGTTCATTAAAATGAACCAGGCATGGATCCCACAGGACTTGTCCGTACCTTCTGCAGAATAGACATGTATACCGGTGTTGTGACAAAAACTGTCCGGCCATCGGATTGTGTCCGGCCCATACTGCGAAGGCGCAGCGCTTGCGCAGTACAGAGGACAAGGAGATTCACAAAATCTCCGAAGATGAACGGCGCCTGCGCAGTGAGTGCAGGTTCAAGCCCCACCATCCAAGTGGACATACGGTAGCACATAGTAACAGGGCCCCTCACGGGCTCGGTTCGATCGCCATGCTTCAGGTACGGCCTCACTTGGCTCGGCTTGAACCACGGATGGTGTGGCCTTCACCTGAACTCACCACGCAGGCGCCGTTCCTCTTGGGAGATTTTCGAAATCCCCTTGTCCTACGTACTGAGCAAGCGCAGTACAGGGTGGACACTATTTGACGGGGGACAGAATTCGACACATCACCGGCCTTACCCAGCCATTGTTGTATTTTTGAACCAGTGTTGACTATCTCGTCCTCCTCCACCGCCGCTTCCACCTACACAGCCACATCCACCGCCACCTCAACCTGCTACTCCATATGGACCTCGTCCTCCTAGGTCAAGATTATAATTTTTATTTTATTTTTTTGTAGCGCACAGATCCTTTCCCCCTTACCTGCCTTTATGTTGTTGGCTCCTCGCAGGAGGGAGAAAGGCACACCGCACTACCAGCCCGTACCCTCCTATATAAAGAGGTTGAGCGGTGTACTTGACGGGCCGTGTCCACAGCCGGAGTCAAAACTCCTCCAGAGGATGATTCTCACCTCTACTGTAGGTAGAGGCAAGTCCTTTAATTCCCAGTAAAGTCAATGTCCACACCAGCTGAAATTACAACTCTTATTCTCTCATGGCAAAATAAACTCTACTCGGATAGAAAAGGTTAGAGCAAAGAAACAGGACAGCTTAAGGTGTGGAGGAGGTCCAGGCACAAACGTAGCACATTCACTTCACTGTTTAGGTTTCTCAAACAGTTTTAGGTGCACGGTCTCTGCCACAGACCTTGAGGTTGGTCTCTGCCACAGACAGGGTGTACAAGGCCCCTGCCACGGACCTGGAGAACTTTGGTCTCTGCCACAGACCAGGGTGTATAAGGCCCCTGCCACGGGCCGGGTGAATAAGGCCTCTGATACAGTCAAGATGACCTTGAGCTTCTCCTTCTACGAACCTAGCCCATATCAAGGGGAAGACATCTCTCCAGGGAGTCAACAGACCCTTCCTTCACCGTGACTCCCGCATCGGTCCATCAGAATGATCCTCCCTTCCCTGGAACATGGTCCCCTACACAAGGCGGCACCCTAAGACTCCTCAACCCTTAGCGGACTCCAGACGAAGGCTCTGGACTCCAGGCTTTACTCCCGCACCTAGGCCTCCATACCCAGGGCAGCAGGAACTCCAGGATAGTACCTCACCCCGGGCTAAAGGTACCCGAGATGGAACAGGAACACATGCACCCAGGCCGAAGGCACCTGGGCGTGGACCCCACTGGACATCAGCCCCCAGGCCAAAGGTCTGCCCCTTTTATATGCTCTCCCGGCATGCACAGCAGGTTCCCCGCCCCGCTGTACTACTGCCAAGAGGGGACACAAAAGGCACAGCACTGTATCAGCGGTTCAACCCTAGCCTACCATGGCAGTGCCACCTGTAGGCCGCAGGGAACTGCACACCAATACTGTCCCCCGAGGACAAAATGGTCCATGAATCCTACAGAATTAAATTTAGCACCCCGCTACATTTTTATTTCAAAGTATTTTATTTTCCCACTAGCTTATCCATTAAATTGAATAATTTATTCCAGAAAGGGCATATTCTGGGGCATTCCCACCATATGTGTGGCATCGTGCCGTTGAGTTTCTGAGGTTCTTAATGACTTCCCGTACCTCTTCTGCTGAAAAGGGGGCCTCCAGCATATTTTTATTTTTTTTTATTTTTTTTATGTTATTTTAAGTTATTTCCCTATCCACATTTGTTTGCAGAGCACTTGCCATGCTCTTAACAACATTTTGCTGCCATTTGCAGCCCTCTAGCCCTTTCCATTACTTTTTTAGAGCCTTTTTAGTCCTTAGAAGTCCGGCTCCCCATTGACTTCAATGGGGTTCGGGTTCGGGTTCGGGTTAAAGTTCGGTCCCGAACCCGAACTTTTTTCCAAAGTTCGGCCGAACCCGTCGAACCCGAACATCCAGGTGTCCGCTCAACTCTAGTCATGATGACTATTTTCATCAAGGCAGAAAAGATGTCACATCAGCAAGGGGTGAGGGGAAAGCTTCTAATGTGGACAAATGTTTGGGAGACAATTAAAGTGGGAATTCCCTTTATTCCAGGGCAATTTATTTTAATTAATTGTTGCTAATCCAAGATAAGAAGTGAAGGGTGATCTCCCCTGCGAGACACAAAGAGCAAATAAATGACCACAAAGGGGTTTTAAACGTTCCTTACTTTACTGTATCAAAGACTAAAAATACAAAAGAAATAAAAAAAAAAATGCCTTTACATACACTTTGAATAAAGTGGGGAGGGAAAAAGGGACTTTTACGGTGCTTACAAATAATAATGAGAAACATATATTGGAAAAAGTATATAAGTTTAATGAGAATAAAGTTAAAAACGTAGAAGAAACAGTTTGTTTACAAATGTTCAACAGTTCATCGAGAGGGTGGTCATAAGGCAGGTATTTGGCTTAGACAAAGATTTCAAATTTGTATATTATCCTGACATGTTTCACCTATTAGCTTTATCAGGGGATATACGAATCAATCAGAGAGTTCGTAAAACTATACAGGAGAAACTACTAGGCGAAACATGTCGGGATAATATACGAATTTGAAATCTTTGTCTAAGCCAAATACCTGCCTTATGACCACCCTCTCGATGAACTGTTGAACATTTGTGAACAAACTGTTTCTTCTACGTTTTTAATTTTATTCTCATTAAACTTATATACTTTTTTCAATATATGGAGCACCGTAAAAGTCCCTTTTCCCTCCCCACTTTATTCATTTGATTACCTGGGATGAGGTGCCAATTACCTGGGTGTTCCGCCCTCAGTCGGACATACTCACTATATTTTACATACATTTTATTTACCCTTCCCCAGTTCAATGCATTTTGCCAAAATAACAAAACTGCTGTGACAGATCCATTTATTAACCCGCAGCTGCATATACACAAAAGGATGGGGATACTTGTGAAATCAAAGACCTAATTCGGTCACATGGTCATATTAGGTCATTTATATTGACCTAATGGGGTGGATTTACTAAAACCAGAGTCTGCAAAATCTGGTGCAGATCTGCACAGAAACCAATCAGCTTCCAAGTTTTATTGTCAAAGCTAGTTGAACAAGCCGAAGTTAGAAGCTGATTGGCTACCATGCACAGCTGCACCAGATTCCAAGTGCTCCAGTTTTAGTAAATCCCCCCAATATGTCCATGTGACATCTTGTTTCTGAGTTTGGCCAAACTTGGGATTGGACCAAACCCAAGCTCATGACAAGGTGAGGCCTCAGTTCCCTTTAGCAATCACAATACAAGCAACAAAATCAGATTCAATGTTGACATCAGCATACTATACATTTTTCTCCAGTTGCAATTATCCAGCCTCTACCGGCATGGAGTGCACATGTGCAGAACGATCTTATCCTTACAGCAACCGACACCATTTTTCTGATTGGGGAAGGACATTTTACAATTAGGAAACAGGACGTCTGCTACAATACCATAAAGACAGAGACACCCAGGTTGTAGTTTTGACAGTATCATGGTTACAGAAAAGGCCATTTTCCTTTTTGGACCAGGGGGTAACAGGATAAGTACCGTATATACTTGAGTATAAGCCGACCCGAATATAAGCCGAGGCACCTAATTTTACCACAAAAAATTGGGAAATTTTATTGACTCGAGTATAAGCCTAGGGTGTCCATCTTCATGCCTCACTGTGCCTCACTTTGCCTCACTGTGTCCATGCCTCAATGTGCCCATACCTCACTGTGCCCATATCTCACTGTGTCCATGCCTCACTGTGTTCATGCCTCACTGTGTTCATGCCTCACTGTGCCCATACCTCACTGTGCCCATGCCTCACTGTGTCCATGCCTCACTGTGTCCATGCCTCACTGTGTCCATGCCTCACTGTGCCCATACCTCACTGTGTCCATGCCTCACTGTGCCCATACCTCACTGTGTCCATGCCTCACTGTGCCCATGCCTCACTGTGTCCATGACTAGACTTAAGTTTAACATGGGAATATATGGAAGGGGTGCCAGGCTTTGAAAAATCTGTTCTCCCCGGCCGTAGGTCTCCCAGACAAAAAACTTTGCACACCTGTAGAAGAAGAGTGGGGCTATATGTGTGCCAAGTTTTGGGTCCAGGGGACCTACAGACGGCCGGTAGCGGGTCCCCAAATCCGGGAGATCAGGCGCAAAAAGGTGACTCGAGAATAAGCCGAGGGGGCATTTTCAGCACAAAAAAATTTGCTCAAAAACTCGGCTTATACTCAAGTATATACGGTAATCCCACAACATGATATGTACAACTTGTTTTTACTTTTTAATTAATGTTTGCCGCGTTTGACCATCTATGGTTACAGAATCATTCCAATCATCGGACAAAGCTTCTTATGTGAGGTGTGACTTCAAACGGCCTTAGCCCTATTCAGCTCTTTGCCTGTATGGTATGTGAACCGTGCTATAATGGGCCTGCTTCTGACTGCTGCCCATCTGGCATAGTGCGGTTTACATCCTTTCTGGAAAGAGATATGAATAATTTTACATACACTGTAGAAGCCTCACACTTCAAAGACGTTTTACTAACAGTGGGGCATCTGTAGTGACCAAACAGGTGGTGCAGGGCAATTTTTGTCACTGTATTTATCAGAGAGGGGTGATTATATCCTAGGAAGCAGATGTCTCTACCCCATACCTCTGAACATGTTCCAAATACTAAAGCTCAATCTGCCTGGACACCTATGCAGAGTAGAAGAATTTTCAAGTGCAATGTGGGGAGTTACAGGAGCCGCACTAGTCAAACTCACTTTGCCTTCACTTTCTCATTTCCCTGCATGTTTCTACAACTCATTGGATGGTTATTGTGTATTATTATTGTAGCGGGTGTTTGTTTTAAGGCCCAGAGACTACCATACCCAGGATGCATTTCCCCACGCAAGGACTGCTGGGGTGGGGTATTTAACAAAGGGGCGGACCGGAGTACGGTCTCTTTGGACATCGCCCGCCCAGCAAGTGGAACTCTCTGCTGAGTCTGCTGTTCCGGACAGGGCCTGAAGCCTAGGCCCTGTATTACCAAAGAGCCTTCCGTTTCCACCGAGGAGCCTGAGGGACGTCTCATCCTGCCATCCGTCTGCTGCTGCCAGGAGGACCGAAGACCCGGGTGTTGTGGAACCTGTGTACCGAGACACAGCAACGAAAGATACGGACATGGACTGGTCCGGTTGGGTGAGAGAGCACCTGCTCAGAGATTAGTGCAGACCTCTAGGCCTAGTGTTTATTGTTCGGGACTCCCCCGCTAGAGTTTGCATACGCACACCGGAGGGACAGTGCATGTATTAACAGTAGTGGCTTTATTCTTGTTCGCCAAGTTCAACCTTTATTCCTGTGGATTACAATATTATCTCCAAAAGTGCACCACCATTTGCTAGTGAAGATTCTTCTCTGCGGAACTTACACATAGTTACAGTCAGGCCTGACTTATCAGTGTATCCAGCACCATATAAAAGGAGGTTTATACAACTACACTTTTGGTTACCATCCAGGCTTGCTGTGGAAGGACCCAAGTAACAGTCATCATATCCCATCATCTCTGGGGGGATACACGCTCGTATGACCTTTTCTTAACTGAGAGGTCCACCGAATCTGGTAAGCTCAATATATATACGGTGGAGGATTTTATCAGCACTCTTTGGGCAGAGGATTGCATCCCTTTTCCATCACATGAGGAATCTTATCGCATTTTCCTGTTATACCATTCTGGGACAATTTGAGGATTTTTTTTCTCTTGGTGATAGGACTTTTTGCCTGATATTGTTGATATTTTATTTTATTTTATTGTATTTTGTTTTCTCCATTCATGCGCTGCATTTGCATATTGTTTCTAGGCTTGTGATGACCTAATGTGTTCAGCTGGCAATTTTTTATCCTTCACAACATTATTTGTTTGCGCTGATTGCCCCTCATTTTTGTATTTAATTGTTTTATCAGTGTAGACATTGCTGGGCGCCATCTTGCTCACAAGGGAGGAGAGCTGCAAAGGGGAGTCTGTTAATTATCTTTGCATAGTATTGTATATCTGTCTATTGCTGAACACTTTTCATTGCATGGCTCTGCATATACTAAAGTATACTGTTTATCTGTTTAATCATTTCCTTCAGTAAAATTAGCAGGATTAAGCAGATCAGTGTTGGTGTTATTACTGTACAGAAGAACGGTCAGTGTCAGCTATATCACTGTGTGTGTGTTTTTGTTGCTGGATTGTGTTGCCTAAAGTTACAGGCCTCACAATCCTATCATCCCTTACTAACTGTGCCAAGGGAGGGTAGAGCCAATTGCTGGGGGTTGACAGCAGTGTGTTACAGGCCCAAAAATCATATCAGCGGCTCCCTTAGCTGGGGGTATCGCTACATTATTATTATACAGGATTTATATAGGTTATGCAGCGCTTTACAATATAAAAGAGAGACATACAGTTACAATACAATAAAATACAAGAGGATTAAAGCAATGTTCCGGCCATATTTTTTTTTCTTTTTTTACAATCTCAACATTATTACAATATATATGCAGTAACAGATATCAATAGTTCCCAATCTGATCAGTAATCAATTAAAAAAACGTACATATGTTGTCAGCGTTCTTGTAGCCATTTCTATGTTAGCTATGGGCATGTGAAGCCCAGCTGATTTCTCTTCCTGGTTTTTCTGAGAGAGGTGCATGCTGGGTAACCAGCATGCACCTCTCGATCTCGTGCATGCGCAGTTAAACAGCGCTTGTAGCGCCGTTAGTTTGTATAGTTGCCATAACAACGGGTGGCAACGGAAGAACGTCCCGCCCTGTTGTTATGACAACTAAGATAACAGAAGCATGCAGATAACAAAACTACGAATCCCTAACCTTCCCAGTAATGTCCACAGACTCCCGGGAAATGATGACACTCATTTCCCAGAAGGCCAGGCGAGTCAGGGAGAGAAGTAGGTCCACCGCGGACTAGGAACTAGGCAGATTAGGAAATCTGCCTAGTAACAGGCATTTTATGCATTTTCAGGCAAGTATAATTTTTTTTTAACAAAAATATTTTTTTTTAGATTAAAAGGAACCTACTAATGTGAACTTTATTTTTAGGGTGGACCTCCACTTTAAGAGGGTCCCGCTCAGAAGAGCTTACAATCTAATAGGGTAGGGCAGGTGGTACAAAAGGTTGTAACTGTGAGGAATGAGCTGATGGAAGTGGTAAAAGATTAGTTGGAGGTGTGATAGGCTTCCCTGAAGAGATGAGTTTTCAGGGATTGCCTGAAGGCAGCTAGAGTGGGACATAGCTGGACAGGTTGAGGTAGAGAGTTCCAGAGGATGGGAGAGGCTCTGGAGAAATCCTGGAGACAAGCATGGGAGGAGGAGACAAGGTAGCTTGAGAGTAGGAGGTCTTGAGAGGATGATATTTGGAGACAAGATTGGTGATGTAGCTCGAGGCAGAGTTGTGAATGGCTTTGTATGTTGCTGTTAGTATTTTGAATTTAATTCGCTGGGCAATCGGGAGCCAGTGTAGGGATTGGCAGAGAGGGGTGGCAGACACTGAGCAGTTGGCAAGGTGAATAAGTCTGGTAGCAGCATTCATCATAGACTGAAGAGGGAATAGCCTATGGAGAGGTAGGCCAATGAGATGGGAGTTGCAATAGTCAAGGCGAGAGATAACAAGGGAATGAATGAGTGGCTTGGTGGTTTCATTTGTTAAAAAGGGGTTATTTTAGAGATGATATGGAGGTGAAGTCTACACGCTTTTGACAACGATTGGATTTGGGGCTGAAGGAACAGGTCAGAGTCTGGGATTACACCTAGTACCCTGGCATGAGGGGATGGATTGATGGTTGCATTATTGATTCTGATGGAAATGTCATGGAGGGGGGCACAGGCGCGAGGGGGGGGGGATATTATCAGCTCAGTTTTAGAGAGATTTAATTTAAGGAAGTATTGTAAAAATTACATGATCACTGAGTGCTGTTTTTTTTAATTCTTGAGCTAATTATTTACTTCAGTTGGCGAAAAAAGATTTGAAACCTCGAGAAAAAGTCATCATATGTGTATATGATATTTGATTGCATATACTAGGTTGTAGCCATGGTTCCCTTCTAATTTCAGCTCCAACATTTCAAATGCCTGTGAGCAGGAGACTTACGTCATTCCATCAATATAGCAATGCAAAACTTTTAAGTGAAAAAAGTTGACTTCAGAAGGACATGAAACCGAGTATGTCTTCTTATCTCTGTGTATTAAACAAAAGACCAGAAAAAGTATTAGCCTTTAGCAAATCAAACAATTAGGTTGACTTCATCAATCCACTGACATCCATGATCTATTCTGAGCTGTGAAAAAAAAAATCTTGGATTAATTTGCGGGGCCTGTCAAATTATGGATGCAAATAGAAAACGGTGTATTTCTTGGTCTGAATGGGCGAGCCGTGTGGATGTTTCAAAGCTTCGCCGATATTGGTAGGAAACCATTATCTACCAGCAGATGTTAACTATAAATGTATTATTGTTTAGGAAAAGAGTTAATTACCAACTTATTAATTAAATAGAAAGTATGAATCTGTTGTACTGCTAACAAATACATAATTTTCCTGGAGTATTATTAAAGACTTTTTGTTGTACCTATTAAAGATTCTTGTCTGGAAGTTAATTTCATTATGCTAATGAGCTATCATCATTACCAAAACCTAGGCTTTGATCCATGTTAATTGTCGTGATCTTCAAAGACAAAGTCGCCACTTACTTTAAATGAATTTTACATCTTTTTAAAGAATCATATGGAAATTAGGGGAAGTAATTAATTTTTTATTATGTCTCTCCATATTTTTTTTCGAGAGGAAGTCAATGGTATTGGCTGGAATTCATTTTAGCATTTAACTAGGGAAAACAGCATGAGGCAAAAAATGTTCAGATGCAAAAGATTAAAGAAAATTTGAAGCTAGGACCTAATTTGTCTTGATAAACTTTGGTGTTTAATATGCTTCTTTTGTTCTCCGTGCGAAACTGCAGGGTTTTGATTTGTAGAAAGAAATCTTCAAAAACTTTCCATTTCACTCCTCATTTCATAGTCTTTCATTTGTGGTAAGACAGCCAAGTTGACCTTCAAGCCATAATACTTAAATATCTGTGAACATAGCCAGTTAAATCTATTTTATCGTCTGATATCAGCTGTTGTGCACTCAACACTAAGGGGGCTTTTTTTGTAGATAACAGATTTCTTTTTTCAATAAGACAAGCATCACAAACCGACTGAGTCTAACTCATAATTATATTCAAATATTTTAACAACTAGTTAGCCTTATGAGCCTTACATGTCTTGCTTTGGCTAACTTTGCTGTACATGTGTTACACTATGGGCATTTATTACTATTAGGTCTTGTGTCTTATGAACATTTTTGCATTTTGTAGTCAATTTTGGCTGTGGTCAGTTAGGATAACAGTGGAGAAGATTTTTTTTTTATTAAACGTTAAGGTTCTACAAACAATTTTACCTTAAAGTGTATTTAAAGCCATTTATTTACATTTTGGACGGAGTAGAAAAGGGTTACAATTCCTATTGATGCTTTTTATTGCTGTTCCCAGTGGGGAGATTTAAACACTCTATTTGTCCTGATGATATAATTTCCAAATTTTTAAGTTGTCACTAGAACAGGAATTGAGACAAAACCTTTAAATTGGAACATTTAGACCAGTAACCACTGTTTAAGAAGGGATTTCCCTTATTTTGGAGAGGTGTTCTCTCACGTTCTGGCTTGTCTGGAGTGGAGGTAGGAATTGTAATTAGAGCTTCACAATAGGCCTCAGACAGAAAAAAATGTAAGGGATTTTAACCACTTCCTTCTCTATCCAAAGCTAAATTGGCCTAAAAAATAAATAAAATGTATATATATATATATATATATATATATATATATATATATATATATATATATATACCGTATATATATATAGATAGATATATAGATAGATAGATAGATATATCAATCATCAAAATTAGTCTTTTTAACAACTCTTATTAAAGAATTAAGTGTTATTGAACAACTGAAAATATTATTCATTTTATAATAATTATAGTATTACTATATTTTAATAATAGGTTTTATAATTATTAAAACATTAACAGCCCATTTGATATGCCTTTCAGTGAAAATGGTTTGTTGGACATTTGAAACCATATAAATGTATCAAATTAAAAGTCAATTAACTAACACAAAAGATGTTTACCTGTATTTTAATAGTTATTAAATGTATATCTAAAATTAAATCCCAAATAATAAAAGTGAAATATAGAAAAATACAGACATTGATGCAGTTTTTTTTAAATAGCATTTTCCACTGGCATGTGTTAATTTTATAAAGGTTAAGGAAAAAAAAAACATTTCCCCCAAATCTACCAGCTCAGGCAAGTGGAAATGCATTGTTTCTGTACCGAGCTTGATCATATTAAATGTCTAAATAAATATTACTAATAATAATTAATAATATACATATAAAAACATAGAAATATATGTATAATATGTCAAATGTTAAAATAGCAATAATAATAATAATAATCACAGTTATTTGTATTAGTTTTATATATATATACATATACACTATATATATATATACACACACACAGTATATATATATATATATATATATATATATATATATAATATTAAAAAGTACTTTTTAAGTCTGTAAACATTTATGTTACTTATCTGTTATCCTACTTTGGTGTGTGTATTCATTTGATTTATTAGTTTGATTTATACACAGACCTGTGGAATACGCCAAAGTTTTATAAATGTATAATAATAAATGGTAAAAAAAAATTTTATGCAATTTACAAATGGAAACACGTCATTAGAAAAAATACTATATTTGATGTGCAGTTATCAAACAGGCTAAACAAAATCAATGTAATAATCCAGACTGAAAATATATTTATCCCACTTTCACATAGATTTCTATTCAATTAAATTAGAAATTAGCACACTTCATATCCATCAAAGTTAGACATACTAGTCAATGTAATCATCTTTTTTTATTCCCCATAGTAGAAGCTCAGTTGAATCTATATACATCAAGTCATGTTATAGGTAAAAATTTGATATTTTATTATGTTATCTATCTATCTATAAAGTTGCAGTGCTTAAATGACAATGGTTTAAAATAGTTTCCAAGTCTACACTGACCCAGCTAAAAGTCTGTGAAGATTAAATTAAAAAGACTGATAACTAGCAGAGCTGCAGAGAGTTATGTGACTACTCTTTGCAACCCTCACACACATGTATACACAAAATGTTACCTTTGATTTTGTGCCAGTTGTAGTGGCTGCCGCTACTACAGTGATAACAGAAGTTATAAGGCTCCAGAGCCAAGCAGCTAATAACTGCAGAAGATCATTTTCTCAGCACTGCCACCATTCAGAGAAATCCTTGTATTTTTTTTTCCAATGAATACAAGGCGTTCTCTGATTGGAAGAGGTGGAAATGGTGCTGTCACTTCCCCCCTCTACACGTCATCCATTCAGGGACTTAAAAAAGTACAAGACTTTCTCTGAATGAAAGTAGAAGGCTGGACCCAGAAGACTGACATCACTGTAGCAGCAACTACAGTAATTTGAGGCTCACATGTGGATCGATCAGGTATGAGATATGCATACTTACATTGGTCCAAGCCACACTAATTTAACTATGCAAAAAAAATAAAAAATCATAGTTAAACGCCAGCTTTATGTAATATGTGGTCGTTTGTGATTTTACTATGAGCTGCACCACACTTTAGGTAAAGGTTACAAACCTCTACCCAGCAGATGAAGGCACATTTCTACTTAAAGCCCAACTCTGCCAAAAAATAAGTTTTCCCTTGCAGTGGGGCTATGCCCACACTGAAAGCGGCAACTGCTCATTTTGCCAAGAGGAGTGTAGAAAGCCTATACTCACCCAGTCCTCCATTCCACCGGTGAACAGCGCTCCCCCACATTCTAGCGATGGACTGTTCCTGGCGTCCTCACATCCAGAGCAAGGCTATAGGCTTGATGACGTCAGGAACAGTCCACCTCACAAGACCGCTAGAACATGGGGCGGGCAGCAGCCGCAGCGACCCGTCTTGTTCAGGTAGGATCCAAGGATCAGGTAGGTATATCTCTGTTCTACAATCCCCAAGACAAAGATGAGAAATTAACCCTTGCAGTGGAAGCACAGCCCCACTGCAGTAGAAAACTTATTTTTTTTTTGGCCAAGCGTTGGGCTTTAACCACTTGCCAACCATATAACTTACGTATACGGCGGCAAGGTAACTCGGCTGTGCCGTATCACGTACTTAGTATGTGATCTGACACTTCCAGGTAGAGGGTGTGCATGCGCGCCATCACCACCCCACTCCCGCTGTGATTATACACAACGGGAGCTGATCTGCGGTTCAACAGACTCGATGTCCGCCGGCACCCGCTGATCGTTAGACGGAGAGCCAGAATGGCTATCTGCCTATGTAAAGAAGGTAGATTGCCGTTCAGACAGGAGGGAAAGCATGGATCCTGTGTCTCTGCAAAGCAGGGACAAGGATCCATCTCTTCCCCTAGTAAAAGCACCCCCCACGTTGTACACTAAAACACTGGCTAGGCACACAGTTAACCCTTTGATGTTTAACCCCTTCCCAGCCAGTGTCATTAGTACAGTGACAGTTCCCAAAAAGTGCCAGTTAGTGTCCGACTGTCTGTCACAATATCGCAGTCCCGATATAAGTCACTGATCGCTGCCATTACTAGCAAAAAAAATTAAAAAATTGTAGACACATACCAATGCATATACGTTTATTGTTTTTTTGTTTGCCAAAAATATGTAGCAAAATACATATTGGCCTAAATTGATGAAGAAATTAGATTTTTACAATTATTTTATTGGATATATAAAACAAAACAGTGTTGTGCTTCCTAAATACAAAATAACTCCCCATAATTCTTAAATGAGAATAAGTGATTAACTTGCAATATAGCAAGATACTGAGTGCACAATCAAATATTCGTGTTCCCTGACTGGGAATAGTAAACCAAAAATGGAAAATACTTGTTCCCTGAATGGTAATAGTGAACAATAAAACAAAACAATAAAGTCCACGCATTAAAAATAAATTAAGAGTCCAAATGCACAAGTATAGTCCTCAGAGTCTTCTGCATAAAAACGCACAACACACCACTAGTGCCTGAATGTTGAAAATGCAAGTGCTCTCCTCCACCTCTATATCCTAGCCACTCACCTCACGTTCTGACCCCGAAGGTCAGAAAAAGCAGGTTCCCTCTCAGGGATATAAACGGATCAACTGGTCATGGAGCTCCTATTCCTTCCGTGCTGCCTCCGGCTGATTAGATGGATACCAGCCAATACAGATTCCCTCAATGGGGTCAGATGCAAATAGGAATAGAAAAGGCAAAATCTAGTGCTCTCTGATTATAAAAACGGTTTATTTGCTCATTAAAACTTTAAAACGTTACTCACAAACGTAGCACTTAAGCAGTGTGGGCTCAGGATGCATAGAAATTACAAGATGCTCGCGGGATGACGTAGCCACTGCAACTCCTTCACCCCTATACGCGTTAAGTCGAGTGACTTCTTCACCCACTACACATATCACTATTTAGTGAATAAGGACATTATTCTATTATTATTTTTTGTGCTGATAGAAATTTGTTTTAATTTATTGGATATGTTTTATAGCAGAAAGTAAAAAAATAATATTGTTTTTTTTTTTCAAAATTGTTGTTCTTTTTTTTGTTTATAGTGCAAAAAACAAAAACCGCAGGTGATTAAGAGCTGGTTCACACTGGGGCGGCATGACTTTGGGGGTGACTCGGCAAGGCGATCTCAAGACGACTTGAGAGGCAACTTGCAAAATTACTTCTGTATTGAAGTCAGTGCAAGTCATCCCGAGTCGCCCCCAAAGTCGTACAAGAACCTTTTTTTAAGTCGGAGCGACTTGCATCGCTCCTATTAGAACGGTTCCATTGAATAGAGCGGAGCGCGACTTGTCAGGTAGCTGAGTCGCCTGACGAGTCGCCCCAGTGTGAACCGGCTCTTAATACCACCAAAAGAAAGCTCCATTTGTGAGAAAAAACAGACATACATTTTATTTGGGTACAGTGTTGCATGACAGCGCAATTGTCAGTTAAAGTAACGCAGTGCTGTATCACAAAAAATGGCCTGGTCAGGAAGGGGGGTAAATCTTCCAGTGGTCAAGTGGTTAAGGAAAGTAAAGGATGGAGGGGTCAATCCTAGATGTTGCTTTGTGTGAATTGGCTAGTTAGTAACTGGAACTTGGAGGTTGCAGAATACATTCTTTGCTTTCTGCCAAAATGATAAAAATTTATAGGACTTTATTTTATTCAAACAATGCATCAAAATGCAGATACAAATAAACAGCTTTTTATTTTACCTAGTTTGTGTTCCATTTGCATTTCTCTTTGACAGTACATAATCTATGTAAGTGGACATAAAAGGTACAAAAACAGTTCACATGTCCACCATCATATATTAATGCCATCATGTTGCCATTCTTCTTTATACTTTGTGGAGTGGAGCACAGCTAGATTACCAAGGGAATAAATTATTTGATTCAAATATTTATGAGGTAGACTATTATGCAGGGCTATCGGTTGGAGGAATAATTATTGCCACCAAAACACAATAAAGAAAACGATATATACCTTCAAACAAGAACAAAGGTTGATTAAAGTGTTTTGGGAAAATGGTTTAGAATCAATAAAGAACAAAGAGAATTTTAGAGCATAAGCTTCTAAAGGAGAACTCTGGCCAATAAAGGAGTAGAATATTCTCATAATATTAGGAGGGACTTGATAAAACAGTTAATACATTTTATTCCAATTTTCTTGCAAAAGGAGAGACAATAATTTGTAGTATAGGATCTGACAAAATGTTGTGCTCATGGCACTCCTATTTACTGCATCAAGTGAGTTCATGGTACATCCTTCATACAACGCAATAGAAAAATAAAGAGTGTTTACACATATATTATTCTGTATCCCCTAGTGCAGTCTTTCTTAACTTTTTTTTTACCCTAGAGTAACTCTGAAAAAAAAAATTCAGGTCTAGGAGAACCCCTACTAAAGCTTATTTTGTTTTGGAAAAAAAAAATTGTATTTATCAGCAGTTATTGGGAAAATTGCCCCTTACATTGGTGGTCAGTGGGAAAAATAATCCTTATATTGGTGGTCAGTGGGAAGAATGCCCCTTTCACTGCTGGTCAGTGGGGAAAATGCCCCCTACATTAGTGGTCAGTTGGAAAAATGCTCCTTACATCAGTGATCAGTGGGAAAATGCCCCTTACACTGGTGGTCAGTAGGAAAAATGCCTGATACATTGGTGATCAGTGGGGAAAATTCCCCATACACTGGTGGTCAGTAGGAAAAATGCTCCTTACATTGGTGGCCAGTGGAAGGAAAGTTCCCCTACATTGGAGGTCAGTGGAAAGAATGTCCCTTACATTGCTGGTCAATGAGAAGAATGTTTCTTACATTGGTGACCAGTGGATAAAATGTTTCTTACATTGGTGGTCAGTGGAAAGAATGCCCCTTTCATTGGTGGTCAGTGCGTCCTCCTTGCAGACAGCTAAATAGATCACTTAACCTCCCTGGCTGTATGATTCTGTCTGGAATTATGTACCAAAAGCGGTACAATTATTTTGCATGGAAATTTGGTGTTATGTGTTGTAGGCCTGCGATTCTTAGTAATTACTTACTTAAACCTGACCAAACAAGAGTCTAGTAGACATCCCGGGTATGATAAAGTTTGAAACACAAAATAATAAATTATAATATAATAAATAACTATAAATAATTATAACAAATAGTAATGTAATTATAATAAAAATTATTCAATAATGTAATCAAATTAAAAACACTGAAATTTGCTCAGATGCAGAATTGTCGCTGTCATTAGATTTTTTGTTTGATGATGAATTTCCCCACAAGTCGCTATCGCTCAATTCTGCGAGTGATTGTAATTTATTATCGCTGTTTTTTAGCTGGTCTAAAACCACTTTTGACATAAAGGGACACTTTTTGGTTGCTATGGACAATCTTCAGTTTCCAGGCAGAAAGAAAAGTTTTTATTATATAAAAGTGCATGCAGGACACTGGGCAGACCACTAGGGACAAAGGGGATGTGTAATTATTACATACAGTACTGTAATCTGTAAGATTACAGTATACTGTATGTATACTATGTGTTTACTTTTTTGAATTTGGCGCCGAACTCCGTCCCCGTGCGTCGCAACGTCGCAGGGAACGGAGCTCGGCACTCGGCAGTGAGGATCGAGCGAGACACGGCTCGCTGACACTGCGGGAGGACATCGCAGGATCCAGGGAACAAGGTAAGTTACTTCCCCTGGATACTGCGATGCAGCCCGAGTCTGGCTCGGGGTTACCGCTCTTAGCATTGAAAACTCACCCCGAGCCAGACTCGGGATTACCGCTAAGGAGGTTAAAACCATGATGCTGGCTCTTCTAAGTGGCATTGGCCCTGGAACTATGGCGGTACCATCAAGTAGGTCAACCAGCCAATGCTCAGAGCCCCTAGCATCCACTGGAGGAACACCGGACCCTGACTGAGAATGGATGCCCAAGTTGTCTAAACTTTTTCCAAGTGCTTCAGGCTGGTAGAGGCATAAAACATCTTAAAAAATCTTCCAGGAAAGGTTTCTTGTTTTTATAAAATTGCAATGAAATTATATGGCTTACTTAACTTTACAGGCATTTATAGAGCACCAACAATTTTATGCAGTAGTTTAGAAGTTTACAATGTAATTCCCTAGCTCATGTACACCATACACTAGTAGATTTTCAAACGAACGTTCCTACTGCCATTCATAAAACATTTATTTTAAAACTCTTAGGACATTTGATGACTTGATGAATGGCATTCCAATGCACTTAAAAATTTTATTTGATTTTAAAATTTAAAACATTTTTGGAATAAATTGATTTTACCAATCAAAAACCACATACAGTGTTAAATATTTTTTTCAATAAAAATTTACATCCTGTTTCTACAAATTTTCTCATCAGTGTGGCTGAAAGTGAATGTTAGTTTTACCACCCAACAATTAAAAATCGAATGTACATTCCTAAAATTAAAAATTTCAAGTGAAATTCTACTGGTGTATGGCCAATGAAAGTTCCCCCATTGTGTGTGTCTTTAGCCTCGTACACACGACCGAGAATCTAGTCGTAAAAAAAACCATTGTTTTTCTCGACGAGCTTCTTGTCAAGCTTTCCTTGCATACACACTGTCAATTACAAATCTCGTCGTTGGAAAGCACGGTCACGTACAACACGTACGACGGCAGTATAAAGGGGAAGTTTGATTTCAATGGTGCCACCCCTTGGGCTGCTTTTGCTGATCTTGTGTTACCGCGTGTTAGTAAAAGTTTGGGGAGAGACGATTTGCGCTTTTCAGTCTTTGTGCTTTCAGTTCGTTTTAGCGTAACGAATGTGCTATCTCCATTACGAGCGCTAGTTTTACCAGAAGGAGCGCTCCCGTCTTATACTTGATTCTGAGCATGCGCGATTTTTTAAGACTTGGAAAAGCATACACACGACCGGTTTTCTCGTAGGGAAACAGGCCGCCGAGAATCTCGACAAGAAAAACGAGAATCCTGACGAGAAAATAGAGAGCAGGTTCTCTATTTTTCTCGTCGAGATTCCCAGCAGTTTTCTCGACGAGAAACTATACACACGAACGGTTTTCTCGGCAAGAAAGCTCTCTCAGCAGTTTTCTTGTCGTTTTTGGCCGAGAAAATCGGTAGTTTATCAATACTTTATGTATTGATAAAAGTCAATTTAAATTTCAAATCTCTTTTTGCTAGCTTTAGTCTTTTCTCTGCTTGCTTTCTTACAAACACCATTCAATCAGTCTTGTCTAAGTTACACAGGCATTACCCAGATGATTGAGTCCCCTCTCAGTGACCCCTGAAATTTACACCTTGAATTCACCTCTTGTTCTTCAGCGGCAGAATTGTTTGTGTCTCTTAGGCGTGTCAATCACAGGTTCTGTAATCGAAGCTGAGCGCAAGATTTATTAATTAAAATGAGGTAAAGGGAGTTCCACTGCAAGTGACCAAAGTGAACAAATTCTGCATCTTTCACTTTTCTTGTTGTCACTGATGAATTTTAGACTCTCAGCCTAAATGCATTGTATGGACTAACTTTCTATGGAGGACAGTTCTTGGCACCTTCACAGACCCTCATTTTTTTGGGGCAATGTAAATTACAGTGAATAATATGTGCAACATACAAATGGAAATGTATAGAAATGTATCAAATGTAAACATCCAAACATCTGATGGTTAGCAGACTGAAAAACCCAGCACTTTAGGGTATGGGGAACATTTTACACTCCTCCTCAACTCCTACAATACAACACTAGAGCTGATCCCTAAATCTGGATAAAATTCAAATTTGAATGTCCGAATCCGAATTTCAGTGTTTGGTTTACGGCTTACAGCTGCTTGTGAGGTTGCCAAGGTATCCTTCACTTCACTGCAGTGCCACCAGGTACTACTCTTCTATCTTAATATCCATGATGGACCTTTTAAAGGAAGTAGTTAAGACTTTTTTTTTTGCCTCATCAGCCAGGCCTACCAGGAACTTTCCAAACCTTCCTGTCCAATTTTGCATCATTTGCTGCTCTTTAATGCACACTGACTTCTTTGGGACTTTGGAAATTCCAAATATAAGTTTTCCAATTTTAACTTTATTGGGTATTCGGAAATTTCAGAGGCTGGTCAATGAAAAAAAATGTTTGGTCATCTCTATTCAACACTGCTGTGTGGCCAATTGCCAAGCCTGGACATTGACATGTGACAGGTGGTGTTCTTTGTATTCATGTTTTCTTTCCCTGTTTTGTGTATTTCATCATTATTCATATACTTTAAAAACTGTCACTGTCTCTTAAAGTGGAAGTTTAGCTAAAAACAAACTAACTTTAAATTTTCTTGCAGCCACATTCTAAGACTAACCTATCTAACCCTGTAAAGCAAAAATCCCTATACATACCTTTTCTGCAGCCACTCCGGTCTGGTCCTCAGTCGTGGATGCTGTGTAGAAGAGACAGCCAACAACGGCTGGGAAATGATGTCACCCATTGACTTACTATGGGGCTTCCTGTGTCAGCTGCGTCTCCTGCACACGCTTACACAGAAAAGCCGTGGGACCGGATCAGCTGCAGAAAAGGTATGTATAGCGATTTTTGCTTTACAGGGTTAGATAGAATAGTCTTAGAATGTGGCTGCCAGTAGAGTTAGGCCTCGTACACATGGCCGATTTTCTCGTCGTAAAAAACACGTCGTTTTTTTCGACGAGATTCTTGTTAAGCTTGTCGATTTTCTCGTCAAGCTTTCTATGCGTACACACTGTCATTTTCCAATTTCCTCGTGGTTCTCTGCGCTCACGTCCAGCACGTACGATGGCACTATAAAGGGGAAGATCTTTTTTCTTGGCGCCACCCCTTGGGCTGCTTTTGCTGATCTCGTGTTACCGCGTGTGAAGTAAAAGTTTGGGAAGAGACGATTCGCGCTTTTCAGTCTTCGTACTTTTCAGATCGTTTTCTGCCGTTCAGTTTGTGCTTGTGGGTTCGTATCTTGACTTTCAGGGCGTCTAGGCAGGTCGTATCTGTTTTACAGTGCGTTCTTGCCTGTTCGTTTCTGAATTTCAGTTCGTTATTCATAGGCCTTGCTGTTCTAAAGTGCGTTCTGTTCTGTACGTTCTGATTAGACGACCGTTTCCTAGCCATGTCGCCTGGACGTTCTCGTCGTCGAGTTCGTGCTGTGCGTGCGCTTGGTGTTGGTCTGCTTGTTTTGGACCAAGACCAGTCCATGAATGGTGTGAGGAGGAGTTCATGGATCAAGAATTGGTTGCTCCAGCGGGACCAATTCTGCCACATGCCTCTGCTGCGGGAGATCGTCGAGAATAATCCTGAGGACTACAGGAATTTTCTGAGGATGTCTGACCCCGTTTTTCAGGAACTGTTGGCTTTGGTGTCCCCCTATATTACCAGGAAGGACACCGTTATGCGGGAAGCCATCAGTGCTGAGCAGAGGCTCATCGCCACGTTGCGTTACCTGGCGACAGGGAGAAGTCTTCAGGACTTGAAGTTCACCACAGGCATCTCCCCCCAGGCTCTGGGCCTCATAATCCCAGACACCTGTTCTGCCATTATACAAGTCCTGCAGGAGGACTATATTAGGGTAAGTTTTCTCCCTTAACATCACATTTTATGTATTACATGTATGCTAATGTATTGTATTTCTTTCATCCTTCCCTAATTACCATGATTGTAATATGCTGAGAATGTCCCCTTTGTCCCCATGCATGTTGGAAGCTTTAGATTGCCCCTTTTTTATCCTCCCTAAATATTTCCCCTCACTAACTTTTCCAGCAGGGGCGCCTGTTGCTCCAAATGTTGGGGGGTTCCAACCCCAATTTCGGAAATAAACTTCCTCCTTTTTTGCTCTGTTGCCTAATAAACGCCCCCAGTTGTCCCCTCCAATGCAGCCATTTTGTTCCCTCAAATGCAGCCATTTAGTCCCCTCTAATGCAGCCAGTTTCCCCCCAGCCCTGCACTTACCTTCTTGTGGTCAGCGCCATCCTTCTTCTGTCCTTGATGTCTTCTCCTTCCCTTCATGTTGCATCAGCCAATCATGTTACCATTAAACAGACTTGGTGAACATGATTGGCAGAGCAGCCTGTCAGTGTTTACACAAGGAATGCCCCCCTCCTTGCGTCCCCGATTTTTCTTTGAGGAAGCCAATTACATCCCTCAGGTTGTAATTTGCAAGACTATTTTAATACCTGTTTCTGCTCTGCAATTTTAACCCCCTAAATGCCGCAATTATTCATATGTCGGTCGCTTTACAAGAGGCCATCCACCTGAATAGTGTGCGGCATAGACAATACATAGGTTCATGCAACGCATGAACCTATGTATTGTTCTGAGTGATGGGCACAGGAGAGAGGGGACAGTGCTCCAGCGCCCACTCTGGACGCACCGCCACTGCAATGCTATCCTGTGGCCAAACACATCTCCCCCCCCCCCAAATAATTTAGTAATGGCCCATCAGAGGGGGTGATGAATATGATAAATGAGCCTTCCATTATACTTTTTTTACACACCTTAATAAACGTATAATTAGATTGATGTTGGTCTCTAATTTTTTGGGATAGAATTTCCTTGTAATGTATGCCTTTGTTTTTCTAATATTATTTCATCTTGTTTCACTCCACAGCTTCCTTCCACGCCACAGGAATGGCAGACTGTGGCATCGGAGTTTGCCACGCGGTGGGACTTCCCCAACTGCGGTGGTGCCATAGACGGGAAGCACGTCCGCATCGTGCCGCCACCCCGTTCTGGGTCCTACTACTACAATTACAAGGGGTTTCATAGCATTGTGCTGATGGCGGTGGTGTCAGCACGGTATGAATTCCTCTATGTTGATGTAGGGAAGAATGGCCGGATGTCCGATGGGGGATCCTTCATCCAGACGGAGTTTGCCCTCAGTCTCCAGAGTGACGACCTTGCATTGCCACCGGATGCAGGGAATATTGAAGGACTCCCCTTTGTTTTCTTGGCTGATGAAGCCTTCGGACTCGGACGGCATCTTATGAGGCCATTTCCACAGAGGACCCTGACCCCAGAGAAGAGTGTGTTCAATTACCGGCTGGCCAGGGCCCGAAGAGTCGTTGAAAATGCCTTCGGCATAATGGCCAGCCGGTTCCGCCTTTTTATGACTTCCATCCACTTGGCAGACTACAAAATAAACTATGTAGTGTTATGCTGCTGTGTGCTATACAACTTTCTGAGCCAAAAATCTAATTCCTATATGGCCTCAGTTTTGCCAGAGGCTGGACTTTCCCCTGCAAATCCCCTTCCGGGCCTGGAATCTGCCCGTCTTGGCTTGCCCCCCCAAAATGCCCGTGTGGTTCGGGACAAATACATGGAGTATTTCACGGGTAGGGGGGCAATTCCTATGCCAGCCTATGTCTAAGTATCCCAATAAAAATCTTGTTTAAACCTTTAATTATTTGTTCTTTCCTGTCTCCTAGTTTGTCTTTGTGCATTTGTAGTGGCAAGTGTATTTTACTTTAGTAAATAACAACCAATTTCACTATGTTACCTTACAAAAGAACCAAATAAGCTTAGAGAGTTATATAAAAAGAAGCTACACGTTGTTTGCGGTCAAATATTTTACTCTCTGCACATTCTCTTTTTTAATTTTTTTTTTGTTTTACTTTGGGGTTGGCCTGGCCACAACCCGGCAAATTTTGGCTTATGAAAATACAAAAATATCACTTGCATTTCTAAAATTACAACATTGGATACCTCTGAGCAATCTGAGACATTCAGTTACACAAACTATGTCTCTATGTGCCCGTCCTAATATGGGGTCCTGCCACCCCTTGCCCAGCCAAAAATTCAATATGCACACATTTTTACTTTTTTGCAAATAGGAAGTTTACAATCCTGATCCCTATTGTCAACATGTGCTATCTGCCATCAGGGGTGATCAATGGACGTGTTTTGGGGGTGCATCCCCTTCCTCAGTTCACCGACTTTTGATACGAGGAAGGGGTTGCACCCACAAAAGACGTACATGGATATCCCCTGATGGCAGATAGCACATGTTCACACACTGTGTGCATATTCAATTTTTGGCTGGTTTGTTACTCAAAAAATTATAAAAAAATATAAAAACAAACATGTAAAAACAAATGTGTTTGGATGGCTTATTGAATTCTCCCCAAAACATCGAGAATGTCTTGTTTGTTCCATCACATGGATTCTTTGTTTAATTAGGTCCAGTTCCGTGCTACATTCCATCACTTGCTGGATGAGGCGGAGGGCACTGTCAGCAGAGAACCGTGTGCTATCCTTCACAACATTTCCATCCCCTAAAAACCAAAATAAATAAATAATAAAACTCTGTAGGCCTACCTCGCTTACCTTAAGCTGTGGTGTCAGATACTGACCTGTTGTGGTGACCAGATCCACAACGTCATCCACCTCTCCTTCCTGCACTTCTCCTTCCTCCACCTCAACTTCCTGCACATCTTTCGGTTGTGGATCTTTGGGAGTTTGGGGTTGCTTGGAAGTTGTGGGGTGCATGTGCTCCCTGGAGTGTCCTCCTCCCAGTCTTCTCTCCCCTATGAGAATAAAACCAAAGGTCTATTTATCACACTGTAAAAATCTCATTGTTAAACTAAAAACAGGCTAAATTGTTTGGAAGTGGGGTACAAGTGTGTGTTTGTGCGGAATTTAAAGAAGAATGCATTATTTATGACCCCAAATATGTTTAGTATTCACATTTGGATGTAATTTTTTGGACATGGAGGCACCACAAATAAACTCTGATGCACCTGTGTGGGACACCCAAAAAAGGCGGGTCTGGTGGCCCACACTATAGTGCTCCAAAGTACAGATGTGGAAGCAGCTGCTGAGTGTCCTCTCCTTTACACTGATAAAAGTTTGCATTTCATTCTCCTTACAAACACATCATCTAGACTTAAAAATTAACCACAATACTTGATCAAAAATGGCAGATGTCTAATTACTTTTGTGTCTCTTAAATAAGCCAAAACCGCGGATAGTGGTCGAACGAAGTGTCGGTAACGTAACGAACGATTACTGTGCCCAACCTAGTTCAAAATATTACATTTTGGAAGGGAGTCCAATATGATAAAAAAAAAAAAATGTCAGATTCTAAAAAGATTAATAGCAGAAAGGTCGTCATTTTACTTACTTTTAGCGAGCATCCTCTTTATGATCCTCAACTGGTCTGGCTCCCTCAGTTTGAGGTCTGACCACCTCTTTCTGAGCTGCTCATTTGAGCGTTTCACCCCGAACTTCGCCCTCAGACTCTTCACAACTTTAGTGAGGATTTTGGCCTTCCTTCTATTTGGTTTGCTATACGGCCCATGCTTGGCATCATAATCAGCCTTGACCAAGATGTCCACCATCTCCGCCATCTCCGCCAAAGACATATTCGATGCCTTGAATCTCCTCCTTGATCGTGACGTGTCCTCTGTCTCTGGGCTTGTCTCCTCGCTAGTTGCGGAATTATCAGACACCTGCTGTAACTCCGCCATATCTGTCTGCGCGCCGAAAGAGAAGGGGCGGGGAAAAGATGTTAGTTAGAACGTCATGGGCGGGCGACGTGTGCGGAGCGACGTGTTCGAATTTTGACGCATGCGTGGTGTGTATATAGCAAACACACATGTGACTATAGTACGTTCGGTGTGCGGAGAGAGGAGTTCAAGTGACGGACGTGCGAACGAAGGTATGTGATTTTGTGAGACTTGTAAAAATTGTTGGCCTATGCTGTCTTGAGATTGGTGGAGGATATATATGGTGACTAGGATGTGAAGGAGGTTAGACTGTTTGCCTCACATTATTTAAATATAATTTATTTTACTTGCAGATACAATATGAATGTCTTTATTAGCGACAAAGAGTTCCTGGCGGAATTTATTGACCGGGTAGGGGAGCTGCCGGCTCTGTGGGAGACCAAAAACCCCATCCATAAAAAAAAAAGGGGTGAGAAAAGCAGCGCTGGAGAAGCTGCTCCCATTTGTGCATACCAAGGTGCCCACAGCCACAGCAAAACAAGTGGACACTAAAATTGGGAGCTTGAGAGGTACCTACAGGACTGAACGCTCTAAGGTGCTGGCTTCTCAGAGGTCAGGAGCAGCAGCAGATGATGTTTATGTCCCGATTTTGTGGTACTACAGCAGGATGTCCTTTCTGGATGACCACATTGAGCCAAGGCCATCACTCTCCACTCTTCCCCCCAGACTTCCCTGCAGCCAACCTGAGCCTTCTCTGGAGCAAGAGGAGGCAGCCATCCTGGATGATCCTGATTTGTCCATCTGGAGCCAGGTATAGTATTAACTGAAAATGTAGTGGGATAAAATTAATGTTTCCCAAATATGTCAGGATGAGAAACATACATTATTTTGTATTCCACAAGTGAAATTATGATCTGTAGACATTATTCTGCACTTAATTTTGTGGTAAATAGTCAAGCTGATGTAGTGGTAAATTTAAAGCAAGGATTTATGCATTTACATTCTAATTGCTTCCATCAGGATTACAAAGTTTGATGCAAAGATTAAACCAACATATTAAACTATGTTCCTTTTTCATACACAGGATGAAATCAGCCAGGAGGAGGGTCTGGAAACTGTCAGGCAGGAGGCGGAAGGGCCCAGTGGCAGCCAGGAGGTGGCAGGGCCCAGTGGCAGCCAGGAGGTGGCAGGGCCCAGTGGCAGCCAGGAGGTGGCAGGGCCCAGTGGCAGACAGGAGGTGGCAGGGCAAAGGAGAAGCACCAGATCCCAGGTGCCTCCCATCCGGCTTCACAAAAGAGGCAGGAGGGACAGGACCACCAGTGAGGCAACAATGGCCCTTATTAAAGAGGCCCATGCCACCCTCAAGGAGCCCACATCCCCTGAAGAGGCCATTGCCGGCCTAGTGGAGGCTAAGTTCAAGGTGATGAGCATGGAGCAACGCCTCCTATGCGAGCCCCTGCTCATCACCTTGCTCAACAAGGGGGTGATGGAGCAAATTACCCCCAATACCGCCATATGTGAGGTGGCCCAACTGACCCAACCTCAACCTCCACCTCCACCTTCCTCTTCTGCCCCACCCCCTTCTGCTACACCTCCACCTTCTGCCCCACCCCCTTCTGCTACACCTCCACCTTCTGCCCCACCCCCTTCTGCTACACCTCCACCTTCTGCCCCACCCCCTTCTGCTACACCTCCACCTTCTGCCCCACCCTCTTCTGCTACACCTCCACCTTCTGCCCCACCCCCTTCTGCTACACCTCCACCTTCTTCTTCTGCCCCACCCCCTTCTGCTACACCTCCACCTTCTTCTTCTGCCCCACCCCCTTCTGCTACACCTCCACCTTCTTCTTCTGCCCCACCCCCTTCTGCTACACCTCCACCTCCTCCTCCTGACAGGAGTACCCCTCCAGTGGGCCAGCCTCCAGCCAAACGAAGAAGGAAGGCTGCAGGAAAGGCTGCAGGAAAGGCTTCAGGAAAGGCTTCAGGAAAGGCTGCAGGGAAGGTTGCCAGGAAGAAGAGGAAGTGATGGCCTTGCTTCATTGTGGTCGGACAGAAGGCAGCCTGTTGTAGTACCACACACTTGGGACATATATCTCACCTGCTGCTGTTCCTGACTAGGGATGAGCTTCGTGTTCGAGTCGAACATACGTTCGACTCGAACATCAGCTGTTCGATCGTTCGACGAAGATCGAACGATTTGGGCCGTTCGCGCCAAATTCGAGTGACGCGAATGGCCCACAATGCACTACGCCATCGCAGTGTCATCCAGGCGCTGTGATTGGCCAAGCATTAACTATGTGACCCCGCATGCTTGGCCAATCACAGCGCCGGCAGCGAGGAGAGCAATGATTGGCCACAGGCAGAATGCCTGTGGCCAATTATTGCTGATGGGGTTTAGTACACGCCCCACACTATAAAAGGCCGCCAGCGCGGCGGCCTTGTGTAGTGTGTTCCGGAGCAGGGAAAGAGAAGCATAGGCAGGGACAGTGTCATTTTTTTTCCTTTACATAATCCTGGATTCCTTGTGTTTAGGGACAAATAAGGATAGGTAGGGAGAGTGTCAGTGACAGTGTGCTATTCTGTGCTAATCCTTGTTTGTAGGGACAGAGAGGTACAGTGAGGGAAACTGACAGTGTGATATTCTGTTCTAAAACTATTTTGCTGAACCATATTTTCAATCCTTGAGTTGAGGGACAGAGAGCTACAGTGAGGGAAAGTGTCAGTGTGCTATTGTGTCCTAAAACTATTTTGCTGAGCCATATTTTCAATCCTTGAGTTGAGGGACAGAGAGCTACAGTGAGGGAAACTGACAGTGTGCTATTGTGTTCTAAAACTATTTTGCTGAACCATATTTTCAATCCTTGAGTTGAGGGACAGAGAGCTACAGTGAGGGAAACTGACAGTGTGCTATTCTGTTCTAAAACTATTTTGCTGAACCATATTTTCAATCCTTGAGTTGAGGGACAGAGAGCTACAGTGAGGGAAAGTGTCAGTGTGCTATTGTGTTCTAAAACTATTTTGCTGAACCATATTTTCAATCCTTGAGTTGAGGGACAGAGAGGTGCAGTGAGTGAAACTGACAGTGTGCTATTCTGTTCTAAATCAATTTTGCTGTTCCATATTTTCAATCCTTGAGTTGAGGGACAGAGAGCTACAGTGAGGGAAACTGACAGTGTGCTATTCTGTTCTAAAACTATTTTGCTGAACCATATTTTCAATCCTTGAGTTGAGGGACAGAGAGCTACAGTGAGTGAAACTGACAGTGTGCTATTCTGTTCTAAATCAATTTTGCTGTTCCATATTTTCAATCCTTGAGTTGAGGGACAGAGAGCTACAGTGAGGGAAACTGACAGTGTGCTATTCTGTTCTAAAACTATTTTGCTGAACCATATTTTCAATCCTTGAGTTGAGGGACAGAGAGCTACAGTGAGGGAAAGTGTCAGTGTGCTATTGTGTTCTAAAACTATTTTGCTGAACCATATTTTCAATCCTTGAGTTGAGGGACAGAGAGGTACAGTGAGTGAAACTGACAGTGTGCTATTCTGTTCTAAATCAATTTTGCTGTTCCATATTTTCAATCCTTGAGTTGAGGGACAGAGAGCTACAGTGAGGGAAACTGACAGTGTGCTATTCTGTTCTAAAACTATTTTGCTGAACCATATTTTCAATCCTTGAGTTGAGGGACAGAGAGCTACAGTGAGGGAAAGTGTCAGTGTGCTATTGTGTTCTAAAACTATTTTGCTGAACCATATTTTCAATCCTTGAGTTGAGGGACAGAGAGGTACAGTGAGTGAAACTGACAGTGTGCTATTCTGTTCTAAATCAATTTTGCTGTTCCATATTTTCAATCCTTGAGTTGAGGGACAGAGAGCTACAGTGAGGGAAACTGACAGTGTGCTATTCTGTTCTAAAACTATTTTGCTGAACCATATTTTCAATCCTTGAGTTGAGGGACAGAGAGCTACAGTGAGGGAAAGTGTCAGTGTGCTATTGTGTTCTAAAACTATTTTGCTGAACCATATTTTCAATCCTTGAGTTGAGGGACAGAGAGGTACAGTGAGTGAAACTGACAGTGTGCTATTCTGTTCTAAATCAATTTTGCTGTTCCATATTTTCAATCCTTGAGTTGAGGGACAGAGAGCTACAGTGAGGGAAACTGACAGTGTGCTATTCTGTTCTAAAACTATTTTGCTGAACCATATTTTCAATCCTTGAGTTGAGGGACAGAGAGCTACAGTGAGGGAAAGTGTCAGTGTGCTATTGTGTTCTAAAACTATTTTGCTGAACCATATTTTCAATCCTTGAGTTGAGGGACAGAGAGGTACAGTGAGTGAAACTGACAGTGTGCTATTCTGTTCTAAATCAATTTTGCTGTTCCATATTTTCAATCCTTGAGTTGAGGGACAGAGAGCTACAGTGAGGGAAACTGACAGTGTGCTATTCTGTTCTAAAACTATTTTGCTGAACCATATTTTCAATCCTTGAGTTGAGGGACAGAGAGCTACAGTGAGGGAAAGTGTCAGTGTGCTATTGTGTTCTAAAACTATTTTGCTGAACCATATTTTCAATCCTTGAGTTGAGGGACAGAGAGGTACAGTGAGTGAAACTGACAGTGTGCTATTCTGTTCTAAATCAATTTTGCTGTTCCATATTTTCAATCCTTGAGTTGAGGGACAGAGAGCTACAGTGAGGGAAACTGACAGTGTGCTATTCTGTTCTAAAACTATTTTGCTGAACCATATTTTCAATCCTTGAGTTGAGGGACAGAGAGCTACAGTGAGGGAAAGTGTCAGTGTGCTATTGTGTTCTAAAACTATTTTGCTGAACCATATTTTCAATCCTTGAGTTGAGGGACAGAGAGGTACAGTGAGTGAAACTGACAGTGTGCTATTCTGTTCTAAATCAATTTTGCTGTTCCATATTTTCAATCCTTGAGTTGAGGGACAGAGAGCTACAGTGAGGGAAACTGACAGTGTGCTATTCTGTTCTAAAACTATTTTGCTGAACCATATTTTCAATCCTTGAGTTGAGGGACAGAGAGGTACAGTGAGGGAAACTGACAGTGTGCTATTCTGTTCTAAAACTATTTTGCTGAACCATATTTTCAATCCTTGAGTTGAGGGACAGAGAGCTACAGTGAGGGAAAGTGTCAGTGTGCTATTGTGTTCTAAAACTATTTTGCTGAACCATATTTTCAATCCTTGAGTTGAGGGACAGAGAGGTACAGTGAGTGAAACTGACAGTGTGCTATTCTGTTCTAAATCAATTTTGCTGTTCCATATTTTCAATCCTTGAGTTGAGGGACAGAGAGCTACAGTGAGGGAAACTGACAGTGTGCTATTGTGTTCTAAAACTATTTTGCTGAACCATATTTTCAATCCTTGAGTTGAGGGACAGAGAGGTACAGTGAGGGAAACTGACAGTGTGCTATTCTGTTCTAAAACTATTTTGCTGAACCATATTTTCAATCCTTGAGTTGAGGGACAGAGAGCTACAGTGAGGGAAAGTGTCAGTGTGCTATTGTGTTCTAAAACTATTTTGCTGAACCATATTTTCAATCCTTGAGTTGAGGGACAGAGAGGTACAGTGAGTGAAACTGACAGTGTGCTATTCTGTTCTAAATCAATTTTGCTGTTCCATATTTTCAATCCTTGAGTTGAGGGACAGAGAGCTACAGTGAGGGAAACTGACAGTGTGCTATTCTGTTCTAAAACTATTTTGCTGAACCATATTTTCAATCCTTGAGTTGAGGGACAGAGAGCTACAGTGAGGGAAAGTGTCAGTGTGCTATTGTGTTCTAAAACTATTTTGCTGAACCATATTTTCAATCCTTGAGTTGAGGGACAGAGAGGTACAGTGAGTGAAACTGACAGTGTGCTATTCTGTTCTAAATCAATTTTGCTGTTCCATATTTTCAATCCTTGAGTTGAGGGACAGAGAGCTACAGTGAGGGAAATTGACAGTGTGCTATTCTGTTCTAAAACTATTTTGCTGTTCCATATTTTCAATCCCTGAGTTGAGGGACAGAGAAGGACACTCGTAGAAATTATCAGTGTGCTATTCTGTGCTAAATCTTGTTTGTAGGGAGGGACAGAGTAGGACAGTGAGGGAAAGTGTCAGTGTGCTATTCTGTTCTAAAACTTTTTTGCTGAACCATATTTTCAATCCTTGTGTTTAGGGACAGAGAAGGATAGGCAGGGGACAGTGTCAGTGTCATTGTTGCTAAGCCTCCTGCACAATATACACCTGAAGGTAGCCCTTATTGCTGTTTTTCCCATCTCCCTGCAGGCCATCCATTAAAATGTCTGGAAGGCAACCAAGGAGAGGCAGACAGTCAGGAGGCAAAAAAAGAGGGCAAGCAGGCTCTGTGTCTGGGGGCATTAGTGCTGGTCGTGTACGCGGTGCATTGTCATCAGCACATAGCCATGGGACACGCTTGTCCTTGTTTTCGGCAGCTGGACATGTTGAGCCACATCATGCCGAAGACTTGGTAGAGTGGATGACCAAGCCCACCTCATCCTCCTCATCCTCTCTCACCCAGGCTCAGGGTAGTGGCAAAGCAGCTGCCAAAGCGTCCTCTTCTCTGGTATCATTATCTTCATTAGTCAATCCTTCCCTAGACCCACCATGCCCTCCTCCTGAGGAGTCCCCCGAACTGTTTGAGCACAGTGTTGGGTACATGCTCCAGGAGGATGCCCAGCGTTTGGAAGGATCTGATGATGATACCCAGCTAGAGGAAGGCAGCAGCGTGAGAGCAGAGAGAGGGGATGCTCAAGAAGGACACCAATCTGGCAGTCATGTTCCAGCAGCTGCAGCATACTGCCAGACTGGCTCCAGTGATGAGGAGGGAGGGGATGATGAGGTCACTGACTCCACGTGGGTGCCTAATAGGAGAGAGGAGGAGGAGGAGGATGAGGAGGAGGCACATCTCCAACGAGGCAGGATGCCCTTGAGTGGCCAGCGTATGGGCAGCACACCGACGGAATCACACTGCAGAGCTCCGCCTGTGCAGGGCGCTGCCTCTGCCCGTCATTCAAAAAGTTCTTTGGTGTGGGCCTTTTTTGAGGCGAGTGCATCAGATCGCACAGCTGCTGTTTGCAACATATGTCTCAAGCGTATATCGCGTGGCCAAAACATCAGCCGCTTGGGCACCACATGCTTGATCAGACATATGTTGACCTGCCATGCAGCTCGTTGGCAAGCCTACCTTAAAGACCCACACCAAAGAACAAAGCTGACCTCTTCTTGCACCGCATCAGCTGGGATCTCCAACCCCACTATACCTTCACTCCTCTCTGAAACCTGCTCTGAGAGGAATGAAGGTGTAGAATTAGGTGTGTCACAGGCAAGTACTTGCGGGCACTCTGCTAGCAGTACACCAACGTCCGATTCTAGCAGGCAAATTTCCCTGCCCCAGCTGCTGGACCGTCGAAAGAAGTTCACTCCCAGCCATCCACATGCCCAGCGGTTGAATGCTAGCTTGGCTAAATTGCTAGCGCTTCAACTGCTGCCTTTTCAGTTGGTAGACTCGGCCCCCTTCCGTGAGTTTGTGCAATGTGCGGTTCCTCAGTGGCAGGTTCCCAAACGACACTTTTTCGCACGGAAGGCTATTCCGGCTCTCTACAGGCATGTGGAAGGCAATGTCTTGGCCTCGCTGGACAGGGCGGTCAGCGGTAAGGTGCATATTACCGCTGACTCATGGTCCAGCAGGCATGGACAGGGACGTTACCTTTCTTTCACGGCCCATTGGGTCACTCTTTTGGCAGCTGGGAAGGATGCAGGACAAGGTGCAGTAGTGTTGGAGGTTGTTCCACCCCCACGCCTCCAAAATGCTACTACTGGTTGTGACACACCTCTCTCCTCCACCCCCTCCTCTTCTTCTTCCTCCATGGCCTCTTCCTGTGGTTTGTCCTCGGAACCAGCGGTGCTCCGTAGGCGTTCAAGGGGCTACGCAAGTACGCAGGCAAAAAGATGCCATGCCGTGCTTGCGCTGGTGTGTTTGGGGGACAGGAGCCACACTGGGGCAGAGGTCCTGTCTGCTCTGCAGGGGCAGGCCGAGAGGTGGTTGACGCCACGCCAGCTTAAGCCAGGAATGGTGGTTTGCGACAATGGCACCAACCTCCTCTCCGCCCTCCGACAGGGACAACTGACCCATGTGCCCTGTATGGCTCACGTCCTTAACCTGGTGGTGCAGCGGTTCTTGGGCAGGTACCCGGGCTTACAGGATGTCCTGAGGCAGGCCAGGAAAGTCTGTGTGCATTTCCGCAGATCTTATAATGCCAGTGCTCGCCTGGCTGAGTTTCAAAAGGAGTTGAACCTGCCCAAGAACCGCCTTATATGTGACATGCCCACCAGGTGGAACTCAACGTTGGCCATGCTGCAGCGGCTGCACACGCAGCAGAGGGCCATCAATGAGTACCTGTGCGACTACGGCACCAGGACAGGGTCAGGGGAGCTCGGTTTTTTTTCACCACGCCAGTGGGGCATGATCAGGGATGCATGCACTGTCCTGGCACCATTTGAGGAGGCCACGAGGATGGTGAGCAGTGACAGTGCATGCATCAGTGACACTGTACCTCTTGTCCACCTGTTGGAGCACACGCTGCGTGGAATAATGGACAGGGCACTTGAGGCAGAACAGAGGCAGGAAGAGGAGGACTTCCTTGCCTCTCAAGGCCCCCTTTACCCAGACAGTGTTCCTTCTGTCCCACCCATCGCACAGGAAGAGGACGAGGAGGAGGAGGAGGATTGTGTCAGCATGGAGGTGGAGGCTGGCACTCAGCATCATCAGCAGCAGTCTTTTAGGGATGATTTACAGTCCCAAGAAACCAGTGGACTTGTACGTGGCTGGGAGGAGGTGGCTGCGGATCATGTCGTCCTTAGTGACCCAGAGGACTCCGGACTGAATGCCTCAGCTAACCTACGCTGCATGGCCTCCCTGATCCTGCAAAGTCTGCGGAAGGATCCTCGTATTCTTCGGATCAAGGAGAGGGACCATTACTGGCTGGCCACTCTCCTTGATCCACGGTACAAGGGTAAGGTTGCGGACCTTATCGTACCGTCGCAGAGGGAGCAGAGGACGAGACAACTCCGGGAGGCCTTGCAGAAAGGTCTGTGCAACGCGTTCCCAGAGACTGGGAGGTTACAAACTCCTGGTCCTGGACAACGAGTTGCTGAGGCTTCGGGCAGTCAAAGAAGGAGCGGTGGGGAAGGTGGCCGTCTGACCGATGTGTTCAGACAATTCTTTAGTCCGCAGCCCCAAAGTATGATCGGTTCCAGCAACCATCGCCAGCGTCTGATATACATGGTGCAGGAATACCTAGGGGCAAGGTCAGACTTGGACACCTTCCCCACCGAAAATCCTCTGGCTTACTGGGTCTTGAGGATGGTTCACTGGCCAGAGCTTGCACAGTATGCAATTGAGCTACTGGCCTGTCCTGCATCCAGCGTTCTTTCAGAACGCACATTCAGTGCTGCTGCAGGATTTGTCACGGATCACAGGGTGCGCCTGTCCACCGACTCGGTTGATCGACTGACTTTCATCAAGATGAACCAGTCTTGGATCACCTCACCACCAGCTACCACACACCAGATGCTGATATAACAGACTAATTGATTTTAAAATGTCACATCCCTTCAAGACTGATGCTGATGCTGAGTGCCTGTGCTGTTATGTTGTCTGGCTATCCTCCTCCTCCTCCTCAATGATACGATTAACGATGATAGCTTGGAAGATCATTTTGGTTTATGGGTGACGCCACCAGTGGCTAAGGCCCAATTTTTCAGCCCCTGTTTAACAGGGGCGTGTAATTAAAATTTTTGATGCAATACTTTGCAACAGGCCTCATTGCTGTGCTCCAAGTACAGTATCTGTGAGGGGTTGCAGTGTTGTGCCACCAGTGCCTAAGGCCCAATTTTTCAGCCCCTGTTCAACAGGGGCATGCAATTATAATTATTGATCTAATAATTCACAGCAGGGCCCATTGCTGCGCCCACCAAGAGTAACTGTCAGGCCTTACAGTGTTGTGGCACCAGCGACACCATCACCACCACCACCACCACCAAAGGCCCAGTTTTTCAGCCCCTGTTCAACAGGGGCATGCAATTATAATTATTGATCTAATAATTCACAGCAGGGACCATTGCTGCGCCCACCAAGAGTAACTGTCAGGCCTTACAGTGTTGTGGCACCAGCACCACCATCAAAGGCCCAATTTTTATTACCACTGATCAACAATTATATGTTATTACAATTCCTGATATTATACTTGACAGCAGGGCGTTCCAGCACCCACCAAGAATAACTGTGTGTGCTTTCAGTGTTGTGCCAACACCAACACCTAAGGGGCCAATTTCTGCAGAGTATATACGGAAGGTCCCTACTTTCAAACATCCAACTTACAAACTACTACTACTTGCAAACGGAAGAAGACAACAGGAAGTGAGAGGAAATCTACCCCTTGGAAGGAAAATTCTCTCCTGTAAGAATTAATATGGGAGAAAGGTGTCTCCTCTCTACTGATGCTTTATCACCAATCCTTGTTTCAATACAAACACCACATTTCAAAAACAGTTGTCATTGGGACGCAAAGTGAGGTGAAATGTTCTGAACAGGGGCACAGACAGCAAAAAAAATGTGACAGGGGTGATAACCGTTCCCTATGTTTTCCAAAAAGCTAAAAAAAAGGAATTTGGCATGGAGCTACACTTAAACAATGCAGCTGTTCAAAATTACAAACAGATTCTACATAAGAACAAACCTACAGTCCCTGTCTTGTATGCACCGCCTGTATACGGCTGTTCAGAGTATATAGGGGCTTTTTTATTTTGTGTGCGGGGTTCCCCTTAATATCCATACAAGACCCAAAGGGGCTGGTAATGGGCTGGGGTAGGGGGGGGGGGTTGATGGGGTAGCTATGCCATTTTTCCTAAAGATTTCCATCCATATTACCGGGACCAGACATTGCATTAAAGCCGCAAGCAGTTTTAAATGGCTTTTTTTCCTTTAGAAATGTTATTTTGTGCAGGGACAGTTCTAAACACGGGAAACACGTGGCACTTCACAGGCATACTTTAGACACCCCCCAGGTACAATATTTAAAGGAATATTTGACTTTTTTTTTTTCACTTTATGCATCATTAAAATGACTGCTCCTGGAAAACGTCCGTTTTTAAAACTTCTTTTTGCATTGATACATGTCCCCTGGTGCAGAACCCGGGTTCCCAAACTCTGTTTCGGACAATAACATAGATAATAGTCATTATAATTAGCACTTTAGAATCCGAACGTTCGCATCAATTGTATTTAATAGGGTTCTAATGTTCGCGCAAACTTTCGGTCCGTTCGCGGGTTCTGGTGCGAACCGAACCCGGGGGTGTTCGGCTCATCACTATTCCTGACCTCTGGGAGGCCAGCATCAGATTGTGTTCGGAAATGTGGGCCTTCTCAAGCTCCCAATTTTAGTGTCCACACAGGGTTGCTGTGTGCTCTGGGGTCCCTGGGATGCACAAATGGCAGCAGCTTCTCCAGCGCTGCCTTCTCTTTATTTAATTTATAAACATGAATAAATGTGTTTTTTGTTTAAGTTCATACTTGACTATGTGTATTTTTAAATAAAAAAAATCAAGCTTTGGAGTAAGCAGATACATTTGACTGACAATAAAAGGCACAGATATCACCCCCCCAAAAGAATAACTAAATCTGATTAGCACAAAAACATGGTGTGAAATTTTAATAATATAGATTCCAAAATTAAATGGGAGATCGCTATCAAAACATTGAGAAATTATAATTAACATCATTTTGAAAAATCTAACCATTTAAATTATTCCTAAAAACTTGCACGATATAATACACATAAATCTTATAAAGAGCAGCATGAAAAAATTTAAAATAAGGCAGAACTCTGTGTGAATATCAGCAGCAAAAGAAGGTCACTCGTTTTGATTAATGTAACATTCTAACGAAGATTTCAATGCAGAACATTTAAACTATGAAATATTTATGAGCGTGACGAATGTGCTCTCTCCATTATGAAGGCTTGTTTTACCAGAAGATGCGCTCCCGTCTCATAGTTGCTTGTGAGCATGCGTGCTTTTGGAAGAGTCGTAAAAGCATACACACGAACCATTTTCTCGTCACAAAACAGGCCGACGAGAAACACGACAAGGAAATCTGGAATCCTGACGAGAAAATAGAGAGCAGGTTCTCTATTTTCTCGTCGAGATTCTCGTCAAGTTTCTCGTCGTAAAACCATACACACGAACGTTTTTCTAGACAAAAAAACTCTTGCGGCACTTTTCTTGACTGTTTTGGACGAGAAAATCGGTAGTGTGTACGAGGCCTTAGAGTTAGTTTTTGGCTGAACTTCTACTTTAAACATTTTTATTTTGTTTTTTTATGTCTTTTTTTTTTCTGTGAAAGAATGGAAGATCACTTTTTGGCACAAGAACAGGTCCAGGATAGTTAAAATTTGCTTATGTAACTGGCATGAGTCATCCAAAGTTCATTGCACAAAAAAACACCAGAAACTGCATTAATGCCACCTTTCTTATTGACTTCAATGCATTCGTACAAAATGGAGACTTTTTGTATTTTACCGAAATATTTGGAAAGCAAAAACTCCCTGAGGCATTCTACCAAAATGTAGAAATTTTGCCAAAAACTCACACATTTCACTGGAATTTTGGGGACATAAAAAACTCTCCAATGCATTAAGCCAAAATTGAGAAAATTTACCAAAAATGCCTATATTTCATTGGAACTTCAGGCAGTGAAAACTCTTCCTTTCACACATCCATTGTGAAAGAACATACATAATTTCTCGAGCAGGATACTGAACACAGTCCTGCCTCATTACTCTCGAGTGAGCGTGACTTTTGTAAATTAGGACTACTGTGCATTGTGAAGTATATTACAAATCCCCTAGTAAACTTGATTTATTTTCCATCTTCTTTTAATATAAAATGTCACATGTACCTAATCTAAATTGCAGATTGTTTGTATGTGTTTATTTCCAACGGTAAAAGTGGGAAATAAAACTGTGATGATTGGCTACACACCAAAGATGCTCTGGGGACATGTTATGTGTGTTGCACACCCTTCAGGAAGAAGGCTGCTAAAATACAATAAAATCAGATTCAGTGTCAGATCTTGAGTACACTTGTCAGGCACGGTGTAATCAGTCATTTTACTGCACTTGACCAATATTTCAGACTGTGCAGCTTGTCAAATGAATAGGACAAAATAACAATCACAGTGACACAAGGCAATGGCTGCCTCATGGCACAATAATGCCACAGTTTCCCAGTTACATTTTTCGGCTGAAGATTGATTAAAGCGTATTTAAGATATTGTAGCTTACCAGCCCTAAATGTGGTGGCTGCACTAGGTTTTTTATTTCAGGCTTTTTATTCCTTTAATGGAGAAGTACAGAAAAAAGCTTGTTTGGCTGTACTTCTCCTGTGGATCACAGGAGTGCAGTACATTCTTCACTCCTGTGACCCATTTTCAGCAGCAGACTACCGGCTGAAGCCCGCTGTCAGCTGACATCACAGAGCCGGTCCAGGCTGGGGCAAGATTGGAAAAATTTGGTCAGGATCCACCCACAATGCTGGATCTGCACCTGGCTCAGACTCTCAGCGAGACGTTGAGAGCCTAAGCCAGTCATTCCCACACCCTTCACAGCCCAGCACTCCAGTGAGCGCTGGGATTTTTTTCAGTTATTAAATATTGGGTGTCCTGAATGCGAACTCCATTAAAGTCAATGACAGTTGAAAGTTAAAAAACAGTAATGGCCATTTTCTAGGCTAATAGGCATGGGGTTGTCAAACTAATGGCATGAAGGGGGGGGGGGTGGTGGCTATGTATTTCCCTGGGGATCATGTACCAAAGCAAAAAAATAAAAATTCCATTTGGTGGGGAACAGCGATCAATCCAATCAATATACGCTTATTGGGATTTTTTTTTACCAGAAATATGTAGAAGAATATACATCGACCTAAACTGATGAAGAAATTGGTTTTAAAAAAACAAAATGTGGGATATTTACTAAAGCAAAAAGTAAAACATATTGTTTTTTTCAAATACCACCAAAAGAAAGCTCTATTTGTGGGAAAAAAATGTTGTTTGGGTACAACTTTGTATGACCGAGCAATTGTCAGTTAAATCGACACAGTGCCGAATCGCAAAAAATGCTCTGGTCATTAAGGGGGTAAATCCTTCCGGGGCTGAAGTGGTTAGGGGCACTATTACAAATGCAATATTTCTTTATATAACATCCCTGGGGGATACCCAGGTGTGAAGTGGTGCATCTGTATGATGCGTAGAACCTACTACAGCAATACTGACATTTAAATGACGATAAATGGCGGGTTTCAGCTGCTTACTGTTTATAACCAATGAAACTGAGAATTCCCTTTATATATACCACACTCTTATACTAGATGAGGGTCTAGCATAGATATTAATGAGGGACTACACAAACAATTCCCCAAATTCTATACCAGACCCTTTGATTCTGGCATGGACTTTTAAGGTGGGAACCCTAAGCCGAAAAACAAGAAAAAAAAAGTGTTTTCCTCAAATTCTATACCAGACCCTTATCTGAGCATGCAGCCTGGCAAGCCAGGAAAGTGTGTACCTCCCCCTAAACCATAGCAGACCATATGCCCTCAACTGAAGGAAGGGTACCTTGTCTCCCTGGCAACCCCCCCCCATGTTGATGAGCACAAGGGCCAATTTCCAACAACCTTAGCCCAGTGGTTGTGTGGTGATTGTTGGGGTCTGCAGGCAGGGCTTATTGGAATCTGAAAGCCCACTATGTAGTTCTATTGTCAATCACATCGTCCAGTAAGTGATCCTTGTCAATCACAATGAATGTCGCCCCCTGACTCTCCAGAAGAAAAACCCACAGACTGACTGACATATCCAAAGTTTTTCTTGCTCATAAGGTAGGAAAAAGAAGTGCTTTGATATCTCAGTCCGGCTCAATTTTTATCAATCTGTCTTTATTTAACCCTGAAGAAGGGGATCTCTTGTAACTCCTGAAGGGTGTTGACTCTTTTCTGGTGAATTCAACCAAAATCTTAGACATTTTAAAGCCTTGTACACACTACTAGTTTTTTTTCCGTTCAAGCCAACAGGCTCAGGTTGGAGCCGCTGTACTAACAATCCGATGTTAGTACAGCGATCTCTCCTGCTGAGCTGTTGTGTTCTGACAGAGGGACCGCACCCCGCCATTGGCTGAGAGCACTGATCAACAGCCAGATGGCAGACTTTTTTTTCGGTCAAGAGTCTTCGACAGAAGCTGGTCGAATGGCCAGCTTCTGCCCGGTCGATTGCTGTACATGTGGGCCAAATGTCAGCTGGTTTTTAATGAACCATAAACAAGTAAAATGTGCAAGATACCAGAACAACAGATATCCAAACAATATTAAAAATAGTAATAATAATGACTAAGTGTACATGGTGATTTGTGCAGTCAAAGAACCTAGGGGAAAAGTCCAGGCTCTTAGTATAGGAAGTCCAGGTACTGGAGAAGGATGGTATGGCAAGGGTTAAAGTTACACTCTCAGGGCTGCCGTCAAAGGTGAACAGAGACCATGTTCCAATTCTGTAGGAAAAAGCACAAGGAAAGAGGCGACTCTGGGTGTAGCAATTTTAAAACATTTAATTGAGTAGTAAACATAAGCCACTCACATTTGGATGGTGAAAAGAAGGCATAAAACCATTTCCAAATGAGGGGAAAGAGATCATCAGCTCTGTCAGTCCACTACTGGTCCTGCTGGGGCGCTGTAATGCTGAAGAGATCAAGGATTGTTAATGAACCGACCGATGCCGGCCGACATTTGGCTCGTGTGTACTAGGCTTCAGTCATTAGCAAGAAGGACTTGACAAGAGTGCGAAATCTTTTCTACCTTATCTAAGACAAATAAAAATGGCTAAACATACACCTTAAACAGAAGCTATGTGTTTGCCTAATTCTTAAATGAAGGAGAAAGTCTAAATCCTTTAAAACCTATAAAAAAATATTCATTATGGGTTCAGCTCCAAAACTGGTGGTCTACACAGCAAAGAGGCAATGGGTAGACTCTGAAACCTAAAATGCCCAAACAAACCGCATAAACAAGATTCATGGGGAGTCCACCGGGTCGTCATATAATCCCCGCTATGAAATATGTGTCGTTTTTTTAGCAGTGTAAACAAACGTGAAACAAATATGTATTCTCTAAGTGCTGGTGGTGAATGCCAAGTTTACATTCTCGTTAATGTGTTATGTTTTGCAAGCCGTGGGGTGTGACAAGGAGGACACGGCCCCAAATTCACCTTTCCGTTAACCTTGTGGTTAACAACATAAGCTAAACTAAATTAAACAAAATATTTGGAGGAATCAGATTGTATATGGAAAGTTTAGCATTTGGTATTATTTTACAGTGAACTGTTTATATGTGCTCCCAGAATTTTGTTTCTTTTCTCCAAAAAAACCTTCTACAAATCTTCATGGGGCAGATGTGTGTAAACTGTCCTCTGTAATGATCAGGGGAAGCACCCTGTCCCTGAGAACCTCCAAGTCACAAAGATAAGGTCCGCTCATTGAATTTACTGCATTCATTTAAGGTTCTTGAGGGCGAAGATTAAGAAAAATTCCAGCAATAGACATTACATTCCATCATGTCCATACAGCAGTTTTCTTTGTTAAAAAAAATAAATGAAAAAATGGGTCTAAAACACTTACATTTATGCGTAAATATTTTATATTTAAATGATATACTCATATTTACAGTATAAGTGACTCTAATGCCGCGTACACACGGCCGTTTTTCTCGTCGAGAAAAAATAAATTTTTCCCATTCGACGAGAAAAACGATAGTCTGTGGGCTTTCTGTCGTTTTTTTCGACGAGAAAAACGGCATTAAAAACGACGAGAAAAATTAGAACTTGTTCTAATTTTTCTCGTCGTTTTTTTCGACATGTTTTCCGCGGCAGTGTTTCTGTTAAATGTTAAATAACACTAAAATTAACGGTATAATAGGGAAACACTGCTGCGGAGCCCACAGACGGTCGTTTTTCTCTACAAGAGAAAAAACGACGTGAAAAACGACCGTGTGTGGGGAACAAGCCGTTCGCTCGTTTTTAATGACATTATTCACGGCGGATTTTTAACCGCCGTGAATAATGATCGTGTGTATGCGGCATTACTTTCAGGCACACCCTAATCACCCTGTGTGACACAGATTCCCCCTGCTAATATTTAGACAAAGCCTCCTCTTCTAAAAAAATAAAAGTAAAAAATAATAATAAAAAAAAATTGTAGAAAAAGAATACAAAAAAATCATAAAAAGAAAAAAAAAAAACGACTGACACCGTCCACTGCCCTACTGACACCAACCTCTGCCCTACTGACACGTCCACTGCTCCACTGACACCATCCATTGCCCTACTGTTTTTTACTTTATTTATTTATAAGCCTATCCATATATATATACACACACACATACACCGACCCGATTACTACTGCCATGTCCCACTTGCTTGCAGTCGGGCACACCTGCTACTTGCTCGGTATCCCCCCTTTGATTAAAGAGGAGCGTGCGGTGTTATTGTTTGGGCCTTGCGGCGAGTTACCTCTCTCGAGTGAATCCTTTTTTTTACTTCGTTGTCTAGGTAAAAGTTCCTCAAAATAATGCCAATGTCCACACAGGAGTAAAACCTAAACAGTAAGGTTTTATTCTTTTATCTTTTTCCAATAACTTGAGTAGGAAGTAAGAAGATGAGAGAAGTAGGGGGTAAAGGTTCAGGCATGCAACACTTAGAGCGCAGTGTTAAACTTTTATCGTCACTCAAGCCTGAGTGAGTATTGCTCACCCGGATAGTCCCTTTGAGAGCGGTCCCAGCAGCCGGGATGGAGCATGAATCAATCTTTTCCTTTCCTGAGTATCTAGGGATGCGATCGGGGAATCCTCTGCCACAGAATCTAAGTCCCAAACCTCCCAGCCAAACAATACTGAATAAGAACCTCTGTACCAGACCGGCGTATTGCAGGCTTTGTAACTTTGAAGATGAATCCCTCTTTAGGCGAGTTTCCAGGCCTCTTCCCGAGACAGCAGTACCGTCGCTAGTCTCCTCCGGGACTGATCCTCCCCTGGTCTCCTTTCCTAAAGTTGGGCCCCCTAGAGGTGGGCAGCCTGGGATCCTTCTCTGAGGTGTAGGCCCCAGCCAGCAGAGCCGGGCCTACCATAAAACAAATCAGCCTCGGGCCGAAGGTGCCCGAGGCCCGAACACACTCACGCACCTCGTGCCATATGGGCTACGAGGCGCACACCCAGGACCAATGGGTCCCCTGGAACTCTCCTCACCCTCAATGGTGTCTGCCCCTTATGTACCCCCTCCCAGCATGCACAGCAGGCCGACCACGCCCCCTGTATGGCTGCCGAGAGAGGACACCCAAGGTGCTGTGATACCCCTCTTGGTTCACCCATGCCGGTGGTGACAGTGCCACCTACAGGCAACAGAGAACACTACTGTCAGGCAGCATCACACCCAGAGCAGAAGCATAAAATAACTTAACAATTGGTCTGAGCCCAACTACTGGCTCAGACTACCCCTAAATTTCCACCTAGCGTCCCCAAATATTGGGAGGGGCGCTACACACATATATATATATATATATATATATTATACATACATACATATACACACGCACGCGTGTTTGAGATTTGGGGCGCACATCCTAATGCAATAGGCTGCACACACTGTTCATCTAACATTCACTGCAGGTGAATCTTCCATGTTCATGTGTTCTAAATGACCACCAGTACATTTTTGGTGAAAGCTACATTGTTTATTGCTTTACGAATATGGTTTTTACAGTGCAAGTTCATCTTTTCACAAAAAAATTACTGAACTAACACCCTACAATCTCCCCACCCTTGGGTTACTGCTGCACCTACCTTCATTGGTGAATAGCCATCAGTGCTCATAAAGCTGGTGTAGCCATCTAGGGATTTGAAATCTCTGCTCTTCTTCCCCTTCTTTCTGTAGGGCTTCTAGGTCGGATCAGAGTAATTCTGATTCATCAAACCAGTCACATACCGTATGCTGGTGCTCACCAATAGGTGATCCATCCTGGAAGCCCTACCGAAAGAAGGGGAAGAAGACCCGGGATTTCAAATACCCAGACAACTTGTAGTCACCAGATAGCTATGGACCAGTATGTGTCTGTGGTCAACTGAAGCCTCGCCTATAGCGGTGTATTGTGGCTGGAGGTCCAACATAAGTAACTGGTTCTGCAGATACAGGGATCGGGTTTAATTTACATGGTTCCATTACCCTCTTGACCCCTGGAAGGTTTTTATCCCCTTCATGACAAGACCATTATTTGCTATTCAGCACTGTGTTACTTTAAAGAGGAAGTAAACCCTGATGGGTTTTACTTCCTCTTTAGCCCGCTGCTGCAGCCTGCAAATGAAAAGCATAATGGGCTAGAATGCATCGCATACTAGCCCATTATGTGGCACTTACCTGCAAAAGAATCCAGCGATGTCCCCAGAGTAGGCAGCGTCCATCTTCTGCCCCCTCTTCCTTCCGGGTCGCTGACTCCGGTGAATCACCGTGACGGCAAATCACTGTGACGTCACTCCCGCGCATGCGCACGGGAGCCGCAATTCACGGCACAGGCTGGGGAAGAAACGACACTTTGTTTTGTTTCTTCCCCACGCATGCGCAGTGAAGATTTTCAACGGACTACAAGTGCAATATCTCCTAAACGGCGCACGTTTAGGAGATATTTCCACTACCTATTGGTAAGCCTTATTCTAGGCTTACCTATAGGTAGAAGTCCTTTGAGTGGGTTTACAACCACTTCAACTGGCAACTGCACGATCATGCAGCGGATATTTGATCACCACTGGGTGTTTTATTTTTCGAGATATAAACGAAAAAAAGGACAAACATTTTTAAAAACAAAATGGTATTTTCTTCTTTCTGTAGAAAAAAATCGAATTTCTTCATAAATGTAGGCCAAAATGTATTCTTCTACGTGTCTTTGGTAAAAAAAAAAAAATCCCAATAAGTGTATATTAATTGGTTTGTGGTAAGATTATAGTGTCTACAAACTATGGTATATATACTGGAATTTACACAGCTATAGACGCTCTACTGTCGGTGATCAGCGACTTATAATGGGACTGTGACAGGGTGGTGGGCAGCTGTCATGGGCTCTCATGAATAGTGCTCGACTATGCCCGCCCTTCCCACCTTCTCCTCCATTTATAGGCAATACTACCGCTTCTATGAATTAATAGAGGGGTGGACCTTTCATTCATCTATCTGTCCTCCATTCATAGAACAGCTTCTATGAATAGAGGAGGTGGGCAGAAGAGGTAGAGATAGTCAAGCACTTATGATGAGTGCATATGACAGGTCCCTCAGCTTGATTAACCCCCACCACACTGGAAGATTTTGACGGGGTTGGTAAGAGTGGGTCAGAGGAGGAAGATTAAGAGCCAGCAGCACAAGGGACACATCACACTGATAGCTAGTAATATCCCCTATACTGATTATATATATATATATACTGTAGATACAGTGCATCCAGAAAGTATTCACAGCGCTTCACTTTTTCCACATTTTATGTTACAGCCTTATTCCAAAATTGATTAAATTCATTATTTTCCTAAAATTTCTACAAACAATACCCCATAATGACAACGAAATAAGTTTGTTTGAAGTCTTTGCAAATGTATTAAAAATAAAATACGAAAAAAGTCACATGTACATAAGTATTAACAGCCTTTGCCATGACACTCAAAATTAGCTCAGGTGCGTCCTGTTTCCACTGATCATACTTGAGATGTTTCTACAACTTGATTGGTGTCCGCCTGTGGTTAATTCTGTTGATTGGACATGATTTGGAAATTCACACACCTGTTTATATAAGGCCCCACATTTAACAGTGCATGTCAGAGCACAAACCAAGCCATGAAGTCAAAAGAATTGTCTGTGGACCTCTGAGAAAGGATTGTATTGAGGCACAAATCTGGGGAAGGGTACAGAAACATTTCTGCAGCATTGAAGGTCCCAATGAGCACAGTGGCCTCCATCAGCCATAAATGGAAGAAGTTTGGAGCCACCAGGACGCTTACTAGAGCGGGCCGCCCGGCCAAATGAAGCAATCGGGGGAGAAAGGTCCTTAGTCAGGGAGGTGACCAAGAACCTGATGGTCACTCTGACAGAGATCAGCGTTTCTCTGTGGAGAGAGGAGAACCTCCTAGAAGAACAATCATCTCGGCAGCACTCCACCAATCAGGCCTGTATGGTAGAGTGGTCAGACGGAAGCCACTCCTCAGTAAAATGTCCATGACAGGTCACCTGGAGTCTGTCAAAAGGCACCCGAAGGACTCTCAGACTATGAGAAACAAAATTCTCTGGTTTGATGAAACAAAGATTGAACTCTTTGGCCTGAATGGCAAGCGTCATGTCTGGAGGAAACCAGGCACTGCTCATCTGGCCAATCTCATCCCTGCAGTGAAGCATGGTGGTGGCATCATGCTGTGGGGATGTTTTTCAGCGAGAGGAAATAGGAGAATAGTCAGGATCGAGGGAAAGAAAAATGCAGCAATGTACAGAGACATCCTTGATGAAAACCTCCTCCAGAGCACTCTGGATCTCAGACTGGGGCGAAGGTTCATCTTTCCAACAGGACAACGACCCTAATCACACAGCCAAGATAACAAAAAAGTGGCTATGGGACAACTCTGTGAATGTTCTTGAGTAGCCCAGCCAGAGTCCAGACTTGAACCCAATTAAACATCTCTGGAGAGATCTGAAAATGGCTGTGCACCGATGCTCTCCACCCAACCTGATGGAGCTTGAGAGGTCCTGCAAAGAAGAATGGGAGAAACTGCCCAAAAATAAGTGTTCCAAGCTTGTAGCATCATACCTAAAAAAGACCCGAGGCTGTAATTGGTGCCAAAGGTGCTTCAACAAAGTATTGAGCCAAGGCTTATGTACTTATGTACATGGGATTTTTTTTTCGTTTTATATTTTTCATAAATATGCAAATATTTCAAACTTCTTTAACGTTGTCATTATGGGGAATTGTTTGTAGAGTTTTGAGGAAAATAATAAATTTAATCCATTTTGGAATAAGGCTGCAACATAACAAAATGTGGAAAAAGTGAAGCGCTGTGAATGAACTGTGTGTGATATATATATATATATATATATATATATATATATATATATATATATATATATATATTGTGACAGCAGGAAGGTAAAGTCACCTGGTTGCATCCAGGGGGGTAGGTATATTTCTCCCAGATTCAGGCTTTATGCCGACTTATACAACTAGGGAGAGAGTTGATGAAGCCCAGCTGAGGCTAGTGGGCTCATGGATGATTCATACCTCTAGGGAGAGTGCTGGGCATCGTGCAGGCAGGGAGTTGATGAGACCAGCTGAAGCTTGTCAGCTCGTTTAAGGCCTCTATAAAAACTCCCAGCTTCATTAGGTGTTTGCTCATGCCTGGACCCAGACCTGTGTGGACTGTCTAGGGAGAATGAACCCCTGTGCGGTGAGACAAAGCCTGTGTGGCTATTTGTTTGGACATTTACTAAACCAGGGACTTAGGGACTAGGACAGCACCAGGCTGATCCCAGTTGTTAGTTAGGGAAACCTGCATGTTTAGTCAGAGGTCAAGCTGACCAGGATTTATTTTGTTTATGTTTCTTTTTGCTTTGCTGTGTTTTTGTCACTGTAAATAGAGAAATAAACCGCACCTTTTGATCTTGAAAACCACAACCTCCGTCTGCTGGGCCTGTTTTTGTGTGGGGAGCCCATCCAGGGGGTCACACACACCCGCTACCGAGCTAACCCCCTCACAGTTGGTGGAGAATGCAGGCAGTTTTTTTTTAAGCCAGCATGGAGGAGATACTGAAACAGCTGGCTCTAGCAAATGCCAATCAACAGCAGACAAATGCAGGTTTGCAAAAGAGCCTTGCAGCTCAACAACAGAGCTTCGCAGCCCAGCAACAAGCCCAGCAGCAATCTGAGGCCCGCTTCATAGACCTGTTGCAGAAGCAAGAGCAGAGACTACAACAACAGATGGAAGCAGTAATGCAGCAACGTCCGCAGACCAGTGAGGAAAGCCGTCCCACTAATACCGCGTCCTTTGGGGTGAGTCGTTTATTGACAAAAATGACTGGAGAGGATGATCCAGAGGTATTTTTGACCACATTTGAAAGGACTGCTGAAAGAGAAAAGTGGCCTGAGGAGCAGTGGGCTGGACTGCTGGCTCCTCTGTTAACTGGTGAATCGCAGAAAGCTTACTATGACCTAGAGCCTGACCAAGCAAAAGACTATGTGATGCTAAAAGCTGAAATATTGGCAAGGCTGGGTGTCACCCTGGCTGTCCGGGCTCAGCGTGTGCATAACTGGACTTTCCAGCTTGGAAAACCCCCCAGGTCTCAAATGTATGATCTCATTCACCTGAGCAGGAAGTGGCTACAGCCAGAGACTTTGTCCGCACCGGAGATTGTGGAACGTGTTGTGATGGATCGTTTCTTGAGAGCTCTTCCTACCGCCATACAAAAGTGGGTAAGCCATGGAGACCCAGAAACGGCCGGTAAACTTGTGGATCGTGTAGAGAGATACTTGGCTGCAGAGAACCTGACGGCCTCTTCCAGAGACTCTCGGACTTTCCACCCTAAGACCAGACCATCCCCAGGGGCGGATAAGAGGATTCCAAGGGGTGAGGGTGGAGAGAGTGAGAGGGTGGGAGCTCTACCCAAAGTTTGGCGAGAACAGCCTGGGAAGTCAGGGGCTCAAGAGGCAGCCAAATGGATTGTTTGCTACCGCTGCCGGCAAGCGGGACATATTGCAGCAAATTGCCCGGTTGTGGAGGAACCCATGCAATATGACTTTCTGACGGACAGACGTCAGTCGCTGTGTGCGACAGTCGCATGCACTGCCATTCGGGGAACTGAGAAACATTTATGCAAAATGTGTATTAATGGTAGAAATGTTGTGGTATTACTGGATTCAGGTAGCCTTGTGACCCTGATAAAGGCTGAATTAGTTAAAACAGAGGTCTCTGGGAATAGCAAGGTAGCTGTTATTTGTGTGCATGGGGACACCCGAGAGTATCCAGTGACTACAGTGTGTTTCAAGACCCCCAAAGGTACCCTCTCTCATCCAGTGGGGTTAGTATCTCAACTACCGCATGATGCCATTGTGGGAAGGGATTTTCCGAAGTTCTGGGAACTGTGGGATGATCCTGAGCCCCCCACTGGTGCCCCTATGTACCAGGAAGGTGATAGCCAGAACTCCTCTGAGAGTGGTGAGGACTCTCCAGAATTTCCCTTGTCAGTATTGGCAGGCGAGACTCAAGAAACTGGAGAGGAGCCCACCTCCTCAGATGAAAACCTACCGTCTGTGGAGTTTTCTGATCTTGAGGTTCACAGGGAAAATTTTGCCACAGAACAGTTAAAAGACCCCGCCCTAATAAAGGCACGGGAAAACGTAGTGGAAATAGATGGCGAGTTAGTGAACCCAGATAAAACCTGCACTTACCCATACTTCAGCGTAGAGAAGGACCTACTGTATCGGGTGGCAAAAAGGGCAGAAGAAACCGTTGAGCAGCTTGTAGTGCCCAAACCTTACAGGAAGTTGGTGTTGGAGTTGGCCCATGGGCACATTCTTGGAGGTCATCTGGGGACAGAGAAAACCCGAGAGAGGGTATTACAGAGATTCTATTGGCCTGGGGTGATGAAGGACATAGAAAATTATTGTTCCTCCTGCCCTGTGTGTCAGAGGTCGGCCCCGATGCCACATTTCCGTAGCCCGCTGGTCCCTCTACCCATCATTGAGGTCCCGTTTGAGAGGATCGCAATGGATTTGGTAGGTCCTATAATCAAGTCCGCTAGGGGGCACCAGTACATATTAGTTATAATGGACTATGCCACCCGTTATCCAGAAGCGATCCCTCTCCGAAATACCTCGGCCAAAACCATAGCCAAAGAGCTATCTCTTGTTTTTAGCCGGGTGGGTATTTGTAAAGAACTGCTTACGGACCAAGGTACACCCTTTATGTCCCGGGTTATGAAAGAGCTGTGTAAATTGTTCAAAGTGACGCAATTGCGTACGTCTGTGTATCACCCCCAAACCGATGGGCTGGTTGAAAGATTCAACAAAACCCTAAAACAAATGTTGAAGAAAGTGGTGGATAGAGATGGAAAGGATTGGGACTGTCTACTTCCTTATTTGATGTTTGCTATTAGGGAGGTGCCCCAATCCTCTACGGGATTCTCCCCCTTTGAGTTACTGTATGGGAGACACCCAAGAGGGCTGTTGGATATTGCCAAGGAAACTTGGGAAAGTGAGAGTTCTCCCCACAGGAGTGTGATTGAGCATGTCGCCCTGATGCAAGATCGAATTGCACAGGTAATGCCCATCGTGAAGGAACATTTGGCCCAAGCGCAGTTGGCACAGCAGAGAGTGTACAACCGTGGAGCCAAGACCCGTACCTTTTCCCCGGGGGATAGGATATTGGTACTTGTCCCTACGGTTGAAAGTAAATTCCTTGCCAAATGGCAAGGCCCCTACGAGATAATGGAAAAAGTGAGCGAAGTGAATTACAAGGTCAGACAACCAGGAAGGCGAAAGCTCGAACAGATCTATCACGTTAATCTGTTGAAAGCCTGGAGGGACAGAGAGTCCCTAGTCGCAGAAACTTGGTCACCAGCTCAAACTGGTTGCGTGATTCCGGAGGTTGGAATAGCAGCCACCTTGTCACAACCCCAACAACAGGAGGTTAAGGAGTTTGTGCTTCGCAACAAGGAGGTGTTCTCTGAGCCGCCGGGACAAACATCTGGGGTAGAGCATGATATTATTACCCCGCCCGGTGAAAGGGTGAAGTTAAAACCCTATCGGATCCCAGAGGCCCGACGGGAGGCAATACGGGAGGAAGTACAGAAAATGCTGAACTTAGGGGTGATAGAGGAGTCCCAAAGTGATTGGTCTAGTCCCATTGTGTTGGTGCCTAAACCGGATGGGAGCTGGCGATTTTGTAACGATTTTCGTCAGTTGAACAAAGTTACAAAATTTGACACCTACCCCATGCCACGTATAGATGAGTTGATCGACCGGCTGGGAACAGCCCGATACATGACGACTCTTGACCTCACAAAAGGGTATTGGCAAATTCCCCTGGCCAAGTCGGCCAAAGAGAAAACTGCATTTGTAACCCCAGACGGGGCGTTCCAATATAAGAGAATGCCGTTCGGGTTACAGAATGCGCCGGCCACATTCCAGCGGAAAATGGACCAGATACTGAGGCCCCATCGGAAGTATGCTGCGGCTTACCTGGATGACGTAATTGTCCATAGCACAGATTGGGCCTCACATCTGCCAAAAGTGCAAGCAGTCCTAGACTCTATCCGGGAAGCGGGGTTTACGGCTAACCCCAAGAAGTGTACCATTTGGCAGGAGGAGGCCAAATATCTTGGGTACACCATTGGCAGGGGAGTAATAAAACCTCAACTCAACAAAGTCGAGGCCATCCAGAGTTGGCCACGTCCCAACAGCAAGAAGCAGGTACGAGCCTTTCTGGGAATCGCGGGTTATTATCGGCGCTTCATTCCCCACTTTGCTTCTAAGGCTGTGCCGCTAACCAACCTGACGAAAGGGAAAGGGTCGGTCATGATTAAATGGACCCCCGAGGCTGAGGCAGCATTCCAATTCTTGAAACAAGCCTTATGTAGCCAGCCAGTGTTGTACTCACCCGACTTCTCTAAAGACTTTGTCGTACAAAGTGATGCGTCAGATGTGGGGTTAGGAGCAGTATTGTCCCAGGTCTGGAACGGGGAAGAGCACCCAGTCATTTACCTCAGCAGGAAGTTGAAGTCCCATGAGGTAAATTACGCCACGGTTGAAAAGGAGTGTTTAGCGGTGAAGTGGGCTCTAGATTCCCTTCGGTACTATCTGCTAGGTAGGCACTTTGACATGGTTACGGATCACGCTCCGTTAAAGTGGATGGCTCAAAACAAGGAGACAAATAGAAGAGTAAATAGGTGGTTCCTGGCCCTACAGGAATTCAACTTCACAGTAAAGCATTGCCCTGGCGTTCAAATGGGGAATGTGGATGCTTTGTCTCGAGTACATGAATGCCTGATTGCTGGTGTTCCAACCCCAAGGTTAAAACAAGAGGGGGGGTATGTGACAGCAGGAAGGTAAAGTCACCTGGTTGCATCCAGGGGGGTAGGTATATTTCTCCCAGATTCAGGCTTTATGCCGACTTATACAACTAGGGAGAGAGTTGATGAAGCCCAGCTGAGGCTAGTGGGCTCATGGATGATTCATACCTCTAGGGAGAGTGCTGGGCGTCGTGCAGGCAGGGAGTTGATGAGACCAGCTGAAGCTTGTCAGCTCGTTTAAGGCCTCTATAAAAACTCCCAGCTTCATTAGGTGTTTGCTCATGCCTGGACCCAGACCTGTGTGGACTGTCTAGGGAGAGTGAACCCCTGTGCGGTGAGACAAAGCCTGTGTGGCTATTTGTTTGGACATTTACTAAACCAGGGACTTAGGGACTAGGACAGCACCAGGCTGATCCCAGTTGTTAGTTAGGGAAACCTGCATGTTTAGTCAGAGGTCAAGCTGACCAGGATTTATTTTGTTTATGTTTCTTTTTGCTTTGCTGTGTTTTTGTCACTGTAAATAGAGAAATAAACCGCACCTTTTGATCTTGAAAACCACAACCTCCGTCTGCTGGGCCTGTTTTTGTGTGGGGAGCCCATCCAGGGGGTCACACACACCCGCTACCGAGCTAACCCCCTCACAGTATATATATATATCTCTATCTATATATTTTTTTTAATAAAACTTTAATCTAACAAAATACATTTCAAGGTTGTTTTCTAAAAACCCAAGCAAGTGACCCATTTACAATCAATCAGACTGCTTGCTTCATTCCAAAAAAAATGACACCTGATTGGTTGCTATGTGAAATTATCTATGCTTGCCCCATCTTTCTCTTTTCCAGTCATATTGTGATTATCTTCCAAAAAGAGATTTTGTTTTAAACTATTTGCATTTTATGCATTTTTTCTTCTTTGCATCATACATTAATTTCTTGTTCCATTGACTCTATCGATCTTTTTATGCTGTTGTAGTGTGTGTGCTTATATTCATAAGTTTATCGTTTAATGATGATCATCTTCATTCATCTAGTGTAGACATTTTTTATATATTCCATTATTTATACATGACATTATGTGCTGTACGTTTATATGTACGTTCTTATACATCTATGAATAATTGCATATTATGAATTATTTTATACTATTTCTGATTTCTTTTAAATTGAGGGAACTTCTGACGCATACAACATATGATATGTTGCCTCTGTGTGTGGTCATATCTACACACTGACCTGCTCAGTCACAACATCAATTTGTATGTATTTCTTGTCACATTTGTGTCCAATAATATTTTTTATTAATGTTCCATACTTTTTGATCATAACAGATTTGTTTAATACCTCCACATTTATGTGATATATACTTAACAATTTATTTGTATCATATATATGTGCAAAACGTTTTCTCAAAAGTTTTTTCAAAAGAATTTCACATAAAAACTTTTGTTTTGTATTAATATAGACTTGCAATGGTATGATCATGATATTTCACATTTTCTACAATTTTATACTAGGTTATATTTATACTCACAGACACAACACAGAAATCATTCCCCCTTTTCTTTTATATAAACATAATATTAAATATTTCTCACTTTTTTATTCATAAAAATAATTTTTTTCAAGTTCATAGACACATACACACACATTATTTACATATTTATACATACATGCATTTTTTAACATATTTAACGGGTTTTTCCTTTAAATCATGTCATAATATGAATTTCTTTCTATTTAATAGTCTATTTCACATTTGTTTCCACTTAGCCATTATACACACCTGCACATTTCACCATTAACACCACTCATCCTTAATTAATGCTCTATGTTTATTGGCTACTTTGGGTCATGTGATTTTGTGCACTTTTTGTATTTATTTGAAGCATGTTTTCATTGTGTGTTAGCCATGACTAAACACTAGTTTTCAGTGTGAAACGCGTCGGCTGTACCCCCCCATTTCTTGCTGTGACTTGCAGTGCTGTAAGTTTTTTTACCCAATAAAGGCAACCTTCATGGTTTTCGGAGTGCGGCTGTCCATTCATTCCACACGCCCTTTTTCTGCAGAATTTCCAGGGTGCCAGGAATACAGCTTAAATCTTCAAACATATAAATAATGAAATAATATATTGCCTTCAGATGTTTGAGGTGAATATTTAAAGAAGTTTTCATTCAGGCAGCCATATCACATGCCTTACACTTCTAAAGACCTTTGCTTTTTAACTAAACGCTCTCTTATCTTTTTAATTTAGCGTAGTCCCTTGTCCGCCTTTGTACTTTATTTTGGACTATCTGATAACATATAATGGAAAACATGTCTGTATGTTCCTAGCGGTCCTTGTTGCATATTTCAAAAGCTTGGAGCAACAATTTTCAGTCACTTTCATTAAAGTTAATTTAAAAAAAAAAAAAAAAACATTAAACACAAACAAATTTCTCTCAAAAAATTGCAGTATGTACTAAGTGGACTCCTGTATGTTCTGTTTGATAAACTACCTCATATAAATGCAAATTTTTACTTTCTGTCAAAACCAGGTGGGACAGAAAAATGTGATTATACAAATAACTGCGGATAGGAAAACTTTGACTTGTAATATTGAGTCAAGCGGCGTTTATCTGTTCGGCTTTGATGTGTATTTTTACTTCGACCTTCAGTCTGACAAATTGAAAAGAGACTGTTTGACATAAAACCTTAGCGGTATGAGAAATTATTTTAGTGTGTTCCCTCTGTGAAGAATGGCTAGTTACACCATATTCTGCTGTAAAGCCCCACTGGGATGTTTCCTGTAGAGAATTGAAACAGCTGCCTGAACCCCGATTGAAGTCTCAAGCCCTGTACACACGATCGGTTTTCATCGGACAAACCGATCGTGTATGGGACCCATCGGTCTTTTTTCCATCGGTTTTAAAAAATAGAACATGTTTTAAATTTTTCCGATGGATCAAAAACCAATAGCAAATTCCGATCGTCTGTGGGCAAGTCCATCGGATAAAAAACCCACGCATGCTCAGAATCAAGTCGACGCATGCTCAGAAGCATTAAACTTCATTTTTCTCGACTCATCTGAGTGTTTTACGTCACCGCGTTTGGAACGGTCGGTTTTTTGACTGATGGTGTGTAGGCAAGACTGATGGAAGTCAGCTTCATCGGATTTCTGATGGACAAAACCATTGGATTAGAATCCATAGGATATCCGATCGTGTGTACGAGGCTTCACACTTTTTTTATAGCCCTGTACCCCTGCATGTTACGATTTGTAACATGCAGAGCTTCGAAATACCAGAACATTCCTTATTACCACAGTAAAAATGCTGCTTCCAGCTTCACACTGCAGTGCCCTGTGCTGGCCTAGCTGAGTATCAGCCACACCCCTCCCTCAGACTTGTATGTCAGAGAAGAGGAGGGGGCGTGTCTCAGCAGATCTATTAGGTTTTTCCACATTTTGCTGGCTGGAAGCTGAAGAGTGGACGGTTTGAATAGCGAGTGAAAAACCGTTTTGCTTTTGACTGCTGGTGATTGCTTGTGTTTGCATCTGTTTTCTCTTTGGGGGTCTTTGCTAGATGCTTTTACCCCCTTCCTTATACCCTTATACCCCCTTCCAGCCCAGGAAAATTTCCAGCTTTCAGTGCTGTTGCACTTTGAATGCAACACTTTACCCAAAATATTTTTTTTTTTAACACAAATACAGCTTTCTTCTAGTGGTATTTAATCGTCACTGTTTTTTTTATTTTTTGCTAAACAAATGAAAACAGATCGAAAATTTTAAAGAAAAAAAAAAACCTTTCATAGTTTGTTTAAAATTTTGCAAACAGGTGATTTTTCTCCTTTAGGCCCCTTTCACACGGGACAGATCAGTAATGGGGGATCGCTCCGTTGATCCCCGCTGAGCCGGCGGATAACAGGGCGGTACCCGCACACTGTGCAGGGACCGCCCTGTCAGATCTCCGCTCTCCCCTATGGGGGGATCGGATGAACACGGACCATCTGTCCGTGTTCATCCGATCCGCTCCGCAGACGGATAGAAAAATAGGAATTTTTCTATCCAGAAAAATGGAGCATTGCGGACACGGAGGAGATCGGGTGTCAGCGGAAGTTTCATCCGCGGACACCCGCGATCTTATAGGGACCAATGTATGTCCCTTTTTCATCTGTAAACGGATGGATGAAAAAGCGGACATACGGTCCGTACGTGTGAAAGTGGCCTTACAGATGTGTGCTAATGAGGCTGCACTGATGTGAGCTGATGGGCACTGATAGGCAGCACTGGTGGGCACTGATAGGCGGCACTGATGGGCACTGATAGGTGGCACTGAAGGGCACTGATAGGCGGCACTGAAGGGCACTGATAGGTGGCACTGATGGGCACTGATGAGGCTGCACTGATGAGCACTGGTAGGCACTGATGAGGTGGCACTGGTGGGCACTAATAGGCGGCACTGATAGGCATGGATAGTGGGCACTTATGGGCACTAATATGCAGCACTGGTGTGCACTGGTAGACGGCATTGATTGGCAATACTGATGAGGAGGCACTGATGGGCACTGATTGACAGCACTGGTGGACAGAAATTGGCAGCACTGGTGGGCACTGTTGGAACTGCACTGATAATCAGGACACACGCTGTCAGCATGAAGAAAGGAGTGCCAATAACTGGCTTCTATTTACATCTGTGATCAGCTGTGTATGCAAAGAAGCATGGGGGAGCTCATGTCCGTAATGGGGATGGAATTGACACAGCTCTAAATGATTCCAGAATGATGGTCCAGAAATGTTTAGACTGAATAAAGTACCTGGGCCAGATGCCATCCACCCACAGATCCTAAAAGAATTGAGCTCTGTCATTTCAAAGCCATTGTTTCAAAGTTTTAGGGACTCTTTAATGACTGGAATGGTGTAAGGCCAATGTGGTGCCTATATTTAAAAAGTGATCAAAGTCTTTACCAAGTAACTATAGACCTGCTAATTTAACTTCTATAGTTGGGAAGATACTGAAGAGTTTAATAAAAGACCACATAGATGAGTTCTTGTTAGAAAAAATATATTTTAAGCAACAGACAGCATGGATTCCTGAAAGACAAAAGTTGCCAAACAAACCTGATCTCTTTTTATGAGGAGGTAAGTAAAACCTTGGAAAAAGGAGTGGCTGTGGACGTGGTATACTTGGATTTTTGTTTATATTTACTAAAACGGTTGCATTTCCGTGTACTGTGGGAGGCCAGATATAGTGAATACAGGCTCCTGGGTTTAGTAACACTTTAAGGGCTAGTTTACACTTGCAAAACAAGGCTTTGGAAACACTTTGTTAAAGCTCTCTGAATGCCAGTCAAAGCCCCTGTCACTAAATAAAATGGTTAGCTTACAGTCCTGTTTACACCTGCTTTTGCTTGGTGCTTCCATGAGGCTCCGGTGGGGCTTTGGTGGAGCTTCAGTGAGGCTTTAGTGAGGCTTCGGTGGGGTTTCGGTTAGGCTTTAGTGAGGCTTCAGTGAGGCTTCGGTGGGGCTTCGGTGGGGCTTTAGTGAGGTTTCAGTGGGGCTTCGGTGAGGCTTAGTGGGGCTTCAAGCGAGCTTTGCCATAGACTTCTATGCAGACTTTGAAGACGCTTTGAAGCACCACTGAAGCTACATGGGGTATAATTTTTGAAGCAAAGCCGAAGCAAAGCAAAGCAAAAGCTAGATGTAAACAGGACTGTAAGCTAACCATTTTATTTAATGACTGGAGCTTTGACTAGTGTTCAGAGAGCTTTAACAAAGCCTGTCCGAAGCCTTGTTGAAGCCGAAACAAGTGTAAATGAGCCCTAAGTGTTAATAAGTCACCACGATATAATAATGCATTGAAATTAAGCCACAGACTGAAAGCGCGACTAGTTCATTTTGTACAATTTCCTTTAGATTTAACAAAACTACATGATAGGACACACCTTTATCTAGTACTTCTATATCCAATCGCAGCAATTTTAACAAGGTCTTCTGGCTTTGACAGGTGGGACTGCTCAGTAGGAGCCCACGGTATTTCGGTGCAGTATTTTAAAGTCTTGTTGAAGTAAAAAATAATTGTCGCTCTTTTTTTGTTTATAGCGCAAAAAATAAAAACCGCAGAGGTGATCAAATACCACCAAAAGAAAGCTCTATTTGTGGGGAAAAAGGACGTCAATTTCCTTTGGGTACAACGTCTCACGACGAGCAATTGTCAGTTAACCACTTAAGGACCGAGCCTCTTTCTGAGATTTGTTGTTTACAAGTTAAAAAACATTTTTTTTTGCTAGAAAATTACTTAGAACCCCCAAACATTATACTTTTTTTTCCTCCTAACTCTCTAGAGAATAAAGTCGTTGCAATACTTTATGTCACACCGTATTTGCGCAACGGTCTTACAAGCGCACTTTTTTTGGGAAAAAACCCACTGTTTTGAGTTAAAAATAAGACACCAGTAAAGTTAGCCCAATTTTTTTTTATATTCTGAAAGATAATGTTACGCCAATTAAATTGATACCCAACATGTCACGCTTCAAAGTTGCGCCCGCTCGTGGAATGGCGACAAACTTTTACCCTTAAAAATCTCTATAGGCAACGTTTAAAAAATTCCACAGGTTGCATGTTTTGAGTTACAGAGGAGGTCTAGGGCTAAAATTATTGCTCTCGCTCTCGATCGCGGCGATACCTCACATGTGTGGTTTGAACACCGTTTTCATATGTGGGCGCTGCTCACGTATGCGTTCGCTTCTGCGCCCGAGCTGGGCGGGATGGGGCACATTTAAATTTTTTTAATTTTTTTTTATTTTTTTTATTATTTATTTTACCTTTTATTTTAATGTTTTACACTGTTCTTTCAAAAAACATTTTTTTTTTCAATTTTATTCCTATTAGAAGGAATGTAAACATCCATTGTAATAGAAAAAAAGCATGACAGGGCCTCTTAAATATGAGATCTGGGGTCATAAAGATCTCTGATCTCATATTTACACTAAAAAAAATGTCCCTTTAAGAGCTATGGGCGGAAGTGGCGCTTTAACACCGCTTCTGCCCTTCTATGGTATGGAGACGGGTGGGGGCCATCTTCCCTTCACTCGTCTCCATACCCAGCCATCAAGAGGACCCGATCGCCTCCGCCGATGCCGATGGCTTCGGTAAGTGGCGGAGGGCACGGGTGAACGGCAGGAGGGGGGGCCTCACCCGCCGCCGATAAAAGTGATCTTGTGGCAAATCCACCGCAGAGACCACTATTATTGGAAACCGGACCGCCGGCTGAAGAGGAGGATACCTGGGTTATGGCAGCTAGCTGCTGCCATAACAAAGATATCCCTCTTCAAACAGCCGACGTATATTGGCGGGCGGCGGTCCGGAAGTGGTTAAAGCAACGCAGTGCCGTATCGCAAAAAATGACCTGGTCAGGAAGTGGGTAAATCCTTCCGGGGCTGAAGTGGTTAATACAAAATACCCCTTGGCATAAAAAAAAAAAGCTACAATCAGGAGGCAGCAGGATTGCCTCCTGAACCCCTGGCAGCCGCTGATCTGTCATCCTCTGAAAAGTGATCCACCACAGATCGCTTTTCAGAGGGCAGTGGACACTACCGCCTGTTTGAAAGAGCTCCACCAGGTATTGTTGCTTTCCAAGCCTGTGACTAACCAGTGTAAGGAGAAGCAGCAGGCCGGACTTGATATTTCTCTGCAACAGTTTAACATTCACTTTTAGGTCTTCTACACAGTCTGTGAATGTCCAGTGAACAGAGAAGCCACACAATGGTGAGCTCATCTCTCTGTCACTCTGCTCTTTCCTCCTTTTATCATGATCCTTGCACAGCAGCACAATCAATTGGCTCCTTGTGCGGTGTCTCCCTCTGCAAGTCTGAGCTCTTCTGTACTTTGTCTGCAAGAAACTGATATTAAGTCACATTCAGGTATCTACAATGCTTGTGTAGCGGGGTGTTCCCCTTTAATGCAGAGAGACAAGAAGTTCCAGGTGAGAGGTGAGTCGGGAGGAAGTAAAGAGACATTATGGAAGTGAAAGCAGAGGAGAGAGAGACTACATCTCCCAGTACATCTTGCAGCACCCAGGGTGCATTGCTCCAGAACAGAGACTGCTGGGGGAGACTTTATAAAGGGGAGGCGGAGTTTTGGTCGGTCTTTTTGGACACCCCTCTCCTAGCAAGAGGATGTCGGTGCTGAACTGCTGTGTGCACAAGGCCTGAAGCCTGGGCCGTGTGCTCCTTTCCAAAGAGCCCTCTGCCAGCCTAGCAGAGCCTTAGAGACATCTAATCCTCCTTGCTGCAGTACACCAGAAGGATTGAAGACTTGGATGTCGGTGGATTCCTGTTCCTAGACGAATCGATGGAGGAAAGGGACTTGGACTTGTCCAGGTGGTGAGAGCTGTTTAAAGACAGATACTTTATCTTTACTATTCGTTGGGATTACAAAGTTGTTCTTCAAGTGCACCACCAAGAAGATTGCTAGCGAATATTGTTTCACTGAACTTCCATTTAGATCAGTCAGGCCTGACTGCATAGGTAGACATTGCTGGGTGTTAGTCTACCCATGAGGGGAAGTAGCTGTAAAAGGGCAGCGCTAGAGTTGCATAGCAATACTTTATTATTCTGATTACTCTGTTTATCTTTATTAATGTTTATTGCAGGGATCTGCAACTTGTTATACTGTTGTTTATTACTTGCCCATTAGCCTCAGTAAAATATCTGGGTAAAGTACATTTGGTGGCAGTTCCGCTTACTTTAATAGGAGTTTTAAAGTATATTCTGTGTATGTTTGTTATAGGACTGCGTCACCAACAGTTGCGATCACGCGGTCCTATCTCTCTATCACCAGCTGTGCCACGGGAGGTTAGAGCCGATTGCCGGGAGTTGACAGCGGTGCACTGCAGGGCCCAAGTCAATATCAATGGCTCTCTTAACTGGGGGTAGCGCTACACGTGGGGGCTCGAGTCCGAGATCCTTGTACGTTGCACGCTGCAATCAAGCCGGTCAGAAGTACCAGCATGGACCCGCTGGCAATGTCACAGTGGTGCGCAGCGATTGGCACCGATCCAACCGCGGCGGTAGTCATTGTACTCCCGGGGGAAAGATGGAAGGAAGAGGAGATAAAACAGCTCGTATTGTTACTGTCTCCGAGCCACAAAGCATGGGTGATGGATTTTAGGCCAGATCCAGTGATCTCGTTTACATACGCACTGGTAGAATGGAAAAACGAAATCCCAGAGCATTTTAAAAGTCAGAGTATACAAGCCATAGATAATCAGATCTATCACTTGATACATACGCTGCCAGTGAAGGAAGAATGGTTTCAGACACCAAAGCCATCACTCCCACAATTATCTCCACCACTATCCCCTAAAGCAGAAAAGCTTAAGGAACTATTAAGTCCGGGATCACCGCTGGCCGCTATAGGGCCTGAATTGTTGAATGCTCTAGGAGACCTTGTAATTAAGTGCCAGAAAAGCAGTACGGTGCATGTGGAGGCCGGTTACCGGAAGCTTAGCACCTTCTCAGGGAAGCTCCCCGTCCCTGCGGGGGAGGAAGATTTTGACACTTGGGTGGAACAGGCATTGCAGGCAGTAGAAGCATGGGAGGTGCCTGAGGCACAGAAGAGACAGCGAGTCTTAGAAAGTCTGAAAGGTGCCGCGGCAGAAGCGGTGAAGAGCTTCCGGTTTGGAAATGAAAACTGTACAGCTCAAGATTGCCTGGCCATGCTGCAGGAAGAGTTTGGTCAGCTGGAGAAGGTGTCAGAGATGATTTATCAAATTGAACACACTCTCCAGCAGCCGAATGAGAAACTGTCAGAATATGTTAGAAGGCTGAACAGGCAGTTATGCAAGATTGTACTGAAGAAGGGAATGCTGCCCAAAGATGCAGATGAAGCACGCATGAAGCAGATCATGAGGGGAGCGCGGCGCTCAGACCCGGTCTGGCTGCACCTGAAAACCTCAGGAGGAGGAATGTCACTAACCTACTCTGATCTAATAAAAATTATTAGGGACGAAGAGGCGCTGGAGGAAGATCAGCAGGTGGCCAAGGCGAATGTCACACCTGTACCAGTGTTGGTCCATTCGGTCAAGAGCCCAGAAAGAGATGCGGAGGTTGACACTCTGAAATCGCAAATGGCCCAAGTGTTGGAGATGCTGACCTCTTTGATGGAGAAAGATCAGAGAAGACGAGAGAAACCAAGCCCAAGAAAGGAGTTGTTCCCGAACACCTCAGCACCGGCCTCCCTACAGGACCGAGAAGAGGTGATTTGCTATAACTGCGGAGGGAGTGGCCACTTTGCTAACGTATGCTCCAGCCCAAAGAAGAAGAGAACAGATAATTGCAAGCCGGCGGGAAACTCCAAAGGGCCCCGGTGAAGGAGTCAACCGGGTGCCCATCATCTTCAGTGCGCTCCAAAATAAAAAAAAAGGCCAAGAATGGAGGAGACAAAACTCCTAGGAGGAGGTATAGTACACCCCCACCAAGATGTACCCCAGAGGGAGGGGGCAAGACCCCTCAGTGGAAGTACAGCACCCCAAAGAAGGAACATCCACCTAAAAGGAACAATAACATCCCTCAGCGGGTTTGTGCCCCCATTGAGAGGGAGAAAGTCAATGCATGCCAGGCTCAGGAAAAATTAAAGTCCAAAAGGAGCAGGGCAAGGGTCGAAAGCAAAAAAAAAAAGAGGTGACCCCAGTCCGGCCATACCCAAAGGAACTGGTGGGCCCGTCTCCTACTGTGCCCATTCAAGTGGAAGGAGTCTATACTAAAGCTCTTTTGGACACCGGAGCACAGGTGACTTTACTATACCGGGACTTCTATGATAGGCACTTGAGTCATCTGCCTATCCAGAAGATAGAAGAGCTGGAGATATGGGGACTTGGAACCCAGAGTTTCCCTTATGATGGGTACCTGCCCATAAAGATGACTTTCGACCCATCCGTGGCTGGGAAGGCTGAAGTGTTTGACACCCTGGCAGTTGTGTGTCCCCGGCTGCCTGGAGCCAGCAAGATTTCCCTGATCATTGGGACAAACACGGATCTAGTCAGGAGACTCCTGACCCCTCTAGTGAAAGAGAGAAACCATTCAGCCACCAAAATCCATCCCATGCTAAAGACGGCCTACCAACGACTGGTCTTAGAGCAGAAGACCCCGGGAGAGGGGATAGGGAAGGTGTGGAGACTTGGCAGAGAAGGAGTAGTGCTACAGCCCGGAGAAGTAACCTGTCTTAGGGCCACTGTGAAGCTTTCGTGGGAACAACCTGGCCCCTTTGTCATGCTGGAATCAGACCCAAGGGAAGAGTCCTCAGGCCTGGAAGTGATACCAGAAGTGATTCCGTTCAAGGCCCTGAAGAAGGCCCATGGCAGAGTTCCGGTGAGTGTTAGGAACACTACGGGAGGACCCATGGAGATCCCTGCCAGAGTGTTGCTTGGTCAGGTGAGCCCTGCTGCCCCAGTCACTTGGTCCGAAGTCAAGGGGACGGGTGACGGAGGAGATGTTTGGGAGAAACTGTCCGTGGAAAACCCGAACCTACCCAGGGCTTGGAAAGAAAGAGCCAAGGCCCAGCTGACCAGGTGGGAGAAGATCTTTTCTGAAGATGAATTCGATGTGGGGTGTGCAAGAAGTGCCATCCATCGGATCCGCCTCCAAGAAGATAAGCCCTTCCGAGAGAGGGTCAGGCGGGTCCCCCTGGCAGATCTGGAGGATCTGAGGGAACAACTTGTAGAACTAAAGAAGACTGGTGTGATCCGGGAGTCTAGAAGTCCCTATGCCTCCCCAATCGTGGTGGTCAGAAAGAAGAATGGGTCGTTGAGGCTTTGTATCGATTACAGGACTCTCAACAGGAGAACCATCCCTGACCAATACACCACGCCAAGGATAGAAGATGCCCTACAAAGTTTGTCTGGAGCCAAATGGTTCAGTGTGATGGACCTCAAGAGTGGGTACTATCAAATCCCTATGCACCCAGAAGACAGGGAGAAGACAGCCTTCATAACCCCGGTGGGATTCTTTGAATTCAATAGGATGCCTCAGGGTCTGTCTGGAGCTTCTGCTACCTTTCAACGCCTTATGGAGAAGACTGTTGGAGACATGAATCTTATAGAAGTCCTTGTGTACTTGGACGATGTCATTGTCTTTGGAAGAACCTTGGAAGAACATGAAGCCAGGTTGGAGAAAGTATTGAGAAGACTCAGCGAAGAGGGACTTAAGCTTTCCCCCGAGAAGTGTCGGTTCTACCAGTCTTCTGTGAACTATCTGGAGCACATAGTGTCTGAAGAAGGGGTGGCCACAGATCCTGAGAAGTTGGAAGCAGTCACTTCCTGGCCACGACCCACCACAGTAACAGAGCTCAGATCCTTCCTGGGGTTCTGCTCCTATTATAGGAGGTTTGTGGAGGGGTTTGCTCGGATTGCCCGCCCGTTGAATGAATTGCTAAAGGCAGAAGGGGAAGAGGATGACTCAGGGCCCAGGAGGCCTGGTGAGTCAGTTCAAGATCAGTGGAACCCAAGGTGTGAAGAGGCCTTTCATGCTCTGAAGAGGAGCCTAACCACTGCCCCAGTCCTGGCCTACGCCGACCCTACCAGACCTTATGAATTACATGTGGATGCCAGCCATGAGGGTCTAGGTGGTGTACTCTACCAAGAACATGAAGGACAACTGCGACCAGTGGCCTATGTGAGCAGGAGCCTGACCCCCTCAGAAAAGAATTACCCCACTCATAAGCTGGAATTCCTGGCCCTCAAATGGGCGGTAGTAGACAAGCTAAAAGACTACTTGTATGGGGCAGAGTTTACTGTGAAGACAGACAACAACCCCCTGACCTACCTCTTCACCACCGCAAAACTAGATGCCACCGGACACAGGTGGTTGGGCGCATTGTCTGGATTCAACTTCAGTCTGAAGTACAGACCAAGAGCCGGAAATAGGGATGCAGATGCCCTGTCCCGGAGGTCTCATGCCACGACAAATGACTGGGAAGATTGGACCCAAGTGGCACCGGACGGGGTGCGGGCCCTTTGTCAAGGGGCTGAATTCCAAGCCAGAGGAGGCTCCAGAGCAGAAGAAATAGGGGTTACCATGGTAGGAGTCCCCAAACACTATTGTGGGGTAACTCAACTGGAGGAAGACAACCTACCGAGACTGTCCAAGAAGGAGTTGAGGTGTGACCAATTGGAAGACCCCATGGGGAGATTGGTCCTCGAAGCCCTGGAGAATCAGGATCCCAACAAATTCCTACATCACCCCTCAAAGGAGGCTCGCCTGTTGAGGAAGGAATTGGACAGGCTACAGGTACATCAGGGAGTGGTCTACCGAAGGGGCCCCTCTGATGACTCAGAAGATAAGTGGCAGTTATTTCTTCCAGAGAAGCACCGAGAGACTGTACTAATTGCCCTGCATGACCATCATGGTCACCTAGGGGCAGAAAGGACCTTCCAGCTTGTCAGAAATCGGTTCTATTGGCCCTGCATGAGGGCAGAAGTAGAGGAGTATTGCCATTCCTGTGCACGATGCATTCAGAGAAAGACCCTACCCCATCAAGCTGCCCCAATGGGCCACTTACAGAGTCAAGGCCCAATGGATCTGGTATGCATTGACTTTCTCTGCCTCGAACCCGACCTGAGTGGATTGGGGAATGTTCTGGTAATAACCGACCATTTCACCCGCTATGCTCAAGCTTTCCCAACCAAAGACCAGAAGGCATCCACCGTGGCCAAGATACTTATGGAGAAGTATTTTGTCCATTACGGACTACCACAGAGACTCCACTCAGATCAAGGAAGGGACTTTGAGAGTCGGTTGATCCGAAGACTTTTGGATTCATTAGGAATAAAGAAGACCAGAACCACGCCTTACCACCCACAAGGAGATGCTCAGCCGGAGAGATTTAACCGGACCCTGCTCAACATGTTGGGAACCTTAGAAACAGAGAAGAAGCAACACTGGAGTCAGCACATATCAGCCCTAGTACATGCCTATAACTGTACCACAAGTGACGCCACTGGCTACTCCCCTTATCGACTTATGTTTGGGAGAGAAGCAAGGCTACCTGTGGACCTGGCCTTTGGCACTTCTATAGACAATACCTCAGCTACATCCCACAAGGGATACGTGGACAGACTTAGACGTAGCTTGCAGGTGGCCTATGAACAAGCCCAGGCGGCTTCGGATCAAAGGGGGGCCCGCAACAAGAGAAATTTTGATCTGAAGGTTCGAGTGCAAGATCTGCAGCCTGGGGACCGAGTACTGCTACGCAATCTGGGGGTCCCTGGAAAACACAAGCTTGCCGACAGGTGGAGATCTGAGCCCTATGTTGTCTGTAGGAAGTTGCCCGGTTTGCCTGTCTACAAACTAAAGCCAGAAGGAAAGGTGGGTCCACTGAAGACGTGGCATCGGAACCACCTGCTCCCACTTGCTGAGGCAGTCAGAATACCTCCCGTGAGAGACTCCCCTGAACCGGCCTCTATCCTGGATATTCCTAGGCCGAACACTCGGTCCCAGACCTCTCGAGCCAAAGATGGGGAGGCCTCCCAATTGAGTACAGAAGAAGGTGGAGAACTGGACTGGCTGTGGCCTCCCTCGACTCTGGGAACGTCCGCCATAGATCTCCCAAATGGAGGGGATACCCCAGATGCAACGCTGAATCCGGAGGCTACTAAATTCATACCCTTCAGTCCCTCAGCTGATTACTGGGAAGATGTTCCTGACACTTGCGCAGAGGAGGACTCTAGAGATTCCATACGTCAGTCGACTTCTGAATCAGAGGTTCCAGAACCAGCAATGTTACCTGAACTTACTCCTGAAGAAGAGCCTGTGGTGCCCGAGTCAGAAGCACCAAGAGAGCAGAGGGCTCGCAGAGTCATCAGGCCTCCCAAGAAACTAACTTACCCCCAAATGGGGACGAGCTCAGAGGACTCTGTTGTAACGGCTAGGAGAAGTGTTGAACAACCTGACCCTTCCACCGTCCATTTGGTGGAGGGCAACCCCAGCTCACTCTCTGGCACAGTTAGGCAGGCCACTCATGGTAGTGTGACCTGTGGGCAAGAGAGTTCCATCCCAAAGTTTTGGTGGGAATTCCCTATGCCAACATCATGCTTGACATTGTCCAAAATGGTAAACAGTATTTGTTGAAGTTTATCTTTGGGGACCAAAGAGTTCAAGTGGGGGGAGTGTGTAGCGGGGTGTTCCCCTTTAATGCAGAGAGACAAGAAGTTCCAGGTGAGAGGTGAGTCAGGAGGAAGTAAAGAGACATTATGGAAGTGAAAGCAGAGGAGAGAGAGACTACATCTCCCAGTACATCTTGCAGCACCCAGGGTGCATTGCTCCAGAACAGAGACTGCTGGGGCAGACTTTATAAAGGGGAGGCGGAGTTTTGGTCGGCCTTTTTGGACCCCCCCTCTCCTAGCAAGAGGATGTCTGTGCTGAACTGCTGTGTGCACAAGGCCTGAAGCCCGGGCCGTGTGCTCCTTTCCAAAGAGCCCTCTGCCAGCCTAGCAGAGCCTTAGAGACATCTTCTCCTCCTTGCTGCAGTACACCAGAAGGATTGAAGACTTGGATGTCGGTGGATTCCTGTTCCTAGACGAATCGATGGAGGAAAGGGACTTGGACTTGTCCAGGTGGTGAGAGCTGTTTAAAGACAGATACTTTATCTTTACTATTCGTTGGGATTACAAAGTTGTTCTTCAAGTGCACCACCAAGAAGATTGCTAGCGAATATTGTTTCACTGAACTTCCATTTAGATCAGTCAGGCCTGACTGCATAGGTAGACATTGCTGGGTGTTAGTCTACCCATGAGAGGAAGTAGCTGTAAAAGGGCAGCGCTAGAGTTGCATAGCAATACTTTATTATTCTGATTACTCTGTTTATCTTTATTACTGTTTATTGCAGGGATCTGCAACTTGTTATACTGTTGTTTATTACTTGCCCATTAGCCTCAGTAAAATATCTGGGTAAAGTACATTTGGTGGCAGTTCCGCTTACTTTAATAGGAGTTTTAAAGTATATTCTGTGTATGTTTGTTATAGGACTGCGTCACCAACAGTTGCGATCACGCGGTCCTATCTCTCTATCACCAGCTGTGCCACGGGAGGTTAGAGCCGATTGCCGGGAGTTGACAGCGGTGCACTGCAGGGCCCAAATCAATATCAGCGGCTCTCTTAACTGGGGGTAGCGCTACACTTGCATATTAAAGTAAAATCTCAAGCCTCGTACACACGATCGGATTTTCTGACGGGAATTGTGTGATTGAAAATCCGTGCATATAAAGAGAGAAAATACTGCGCTAATCTAAAATAGTGAATAAAAATAAAGCTGCTACATAAAATGTGACTAAAATTAATAAACATGGAATGAAGATGTAGCGCTAAGTGAAGAAATGAAGCCCAATGATTTGGGCCTCCAATCAAACCAAAGTGATAAATAATATCAATATAATGAGTCCATACAGTGTCCATAGAAAATTTTCGTGTTGTGAAGAAAGAACATGTAGCACTGAAGGGTCGTCACATAACCCTTGTAGAAAAAGAGAGGTAGAATACTCTTACCGGAACATTAGACCTGTGGTTTAGGCAGGTCAAATAGGTTTCACACCGATTCAGGTGGTCCTCCGATGGAACTGGAACCGCCACTCAGCAAGGAGACTCTTTACCACGGTGAATATTAGTAACCAGTGGCCAAAGGAAGCTATTACTTGACCAACCACCCATGTGAGGAGAAAAGAAGGGAAGGAATGCTCCAATGGTGCAGGTCAATGAGGGTTTATTCATCCAACATAAAAGTGATCACAAACAATAAAAACGTTTAAAAAGGGGCAGTGAATGAGGTAGTGTACCAAGCTCTACGCGTTTCGAACAAATGTTCTTCAACAGGGGCATCAACCAACCTCTTCCACTGCAGAAATATATATAGTGAACAAATAAAATCTAACAAGGTTCTCAACCAAACATATGATTGGGTAAACAGCTCACCAGATCCAAGGTGGATAGTCTCCACCTCCAGGTCAACCTACCACATTCGCTATACGGTTTGCACCTCCCAGGAAGCAAACCATGATAGGCCAAGCCGGAGATGGACCCAAGCGACTGCCAATAACCTTTGTTCAAAAAGCCTGCCATGAGAAAGTGGGTTGGAGACGACGTGCGGCGTTCAACGCCCACACCACATCTCAACGACCACCCAAACATGCCATGCAGCAGTATACATAATAAATAATATGCAATATATAAAAACAAATATGTGTGGCTAAAACGCCACTTACATACACGGTACAACTCACATTGTATCCAATCCGGGACGAGTCTCCTTGCTGAGTGGCAGTTCCAGTTCCATCAGAGGACCACCTGGATCGGTGTGAAACCCAGAGTCTGCTGTCAAGTCGAGGAGCCTACCGGACAGTCTACATTGGGGACCCATCTGATCCAGTTTCCAGACTAACTGATGAGGAGTGCCACTGGGATTTCGTATGTCTATTTGACCTGCCTAAACCACAGGTCTAATGTTCCGGTAAGAGTATTCTACCTCTCTTTCTACAAGAGTTATGTGATGACCCTTCAGTGCCACATGTTCTTTCTTCACAACACGAAAATTTTCTATGGACACTGTATGGACTCATTATATTGATATTATTTATCACTTTGGTTTGATTGGAGGCCCAAATCATTGGGCTTCATTTCTTCACTTAGCGCTACATCTTCATTCCATGATTGAAAATCCGACCATTTGTACGCTCCATCGGACTTTCCGACAACAAATGTGGGATAGCATGCTTTAAAATTTTCCGACAACAAATGTGTGTTGTCGGATTATCCGATAGTGTGTATAGAAGTTCTTTGGAAAAAAATCCAAAGTACAAACACGCAGGCTCAGAGAAATGCTAACCATAACACAACATTAGCAGAAGTTGCCTAAAGGGTGGCGCTAAAGAGCTGAAAAACTACGTTGTTTCGTGTTTGTTGGCCGACAATTCTTTGCCGTTTGTATGCAATACAAGTTCCTGGCCAACGCCCTTCAAACAAAGGTCCTACGCTTTGTCCGTGGAAAATCCGATCGTGTGCACCAGGCTCTAGGATGCATTAATGACTACAAAGCTACATTAATTTGTGTATTTTATATCTGCCTTGACTTTAGTTTGAAGGGTGTCTTAGTAAACTTTTTTTTTTTTTTTTCAGTACAGATAAACCGTTCAAGCAATATGCACTTAATAAACATTTTTTTAAATAAATAAATCTTGTATTTGCGTGTTATGGAAGCCATATGACAGCAGTGTAAAAAATTCACAACGATCTCCTGCTGAACGCATTTAATAAATGTCTCTTTTTTTTGTGAAATTACAGGAAACGAATTCATCATGTACAGAATGTATCTGCGCCGTCCTGACAGGTATTAGAACATTGCAGGGAGAAAAAAAGAAAAGAAATAACAGCCGAGAAATAACAATTAAGGTAAAGTTATGCTGCCTGTTTGTTTTTGCTGTATTTTGATCATTTTAGAGATGCTATTTAAATGTAAATGACTTGTCTGGGCTCTGTAATGACACCCAATTGTAAGCAATTTCACTTATGTGTATACAAATGCAATCTGCAAGCTTAACATGCTCGTAGGCCTTGTAGGCAAGTCAGCATTACAGCGCAGCTAAACGGAGACAGCTGAAAGTGAATTATCTGGGAATCACCTGACGTCTCCAATTAGTTAATTAACAATTACGTTTCAGAAGACGGAGACGCTAAAAAAAAGCAGCTATTTAAGGCCCCATTCACACTTTGTGTAGTGGGAACTTGCGTTCCCGCTTACGATTTTGTGTGGGTCGCTTTCACGCGATTCCGCATGTCACACACAGGGCAGCCCGTTCACTTCAGTGTGCTTCCCTAGGCATGTTTGTCTTCCCAAAAGAAGCTTCTGTTCCTTTTTTTGGCGACAAGCTTCCCACGATTTTTAAAGGTGCGTTTTTACGCAATTGCAGCGTGATTCTGTTGCATGATAATGAATAGCACCCAAATGCGAATCGCCTTTTTTTGAAGTGATTGTCACGTGATTTGTGCCTGAGCTAGGGTTGCCACCGCATCCCTTTAAAACCAAACACATATCATTTACACAGGTTCTGTGGCTGATTAACCACTTCAGCCCCAGAAGATTTGGCTGCTCAATGACCAGGTCATTTTTTTGCGATTCGGCCCTGCGTCGCTTTAACTGATAATTGCGCGGTCGTGCGACGCTGTATCCAAACAAAATGTATGTCCTTTTTTTCCCACAAATAGAGCTTTCTTTTGGTGGTATTTGATCATCTCTGCTGTTTTTATTTTTTGCGCTATAAACAAATAGAGAGCGACAATTTTGAAAAAAACAAACAATATTTTGTACTTTTTGCTATAATAAATATCCCCAATTTAAAAAAAAATAATAATTCCCTCAGTTTGGGCCGATATGTATTCTTCTTCATGTTTTTGGTAATAAAAATCATAATAAGCGTATATTGATTGGTTTGCGCAAAAGTTATAGCGTCTACAAAATAGGGGATAGTTTTATGGCATTTTTATTGTTGTTATTTTTTTTACCAGTGTAGCGGGCATGCACTTTCTCTGTGTATTTAAAACTGGCAGAGACACCAGTAATGTGCAGTTCCCTGCAGCTCAGCGGGTGGCGCTGTCGCCTTGGGCTGGGGTTGAACCAGTGCTGTGTGCCGTACCCCTTTTTGTCCTCCCTCAGCAGTGGTATGGTGGGGCGGGGAACCCACTGTGCTTGCTGGGAGAGGGCATAAAGGGGGCGGCCATCTTTGTCACGGGGCGAGTCCCGGGCACCTTCAGCCTGTGGGCGGTGGTTCGTGTCGGTCCTCTAGGCGGCCTAGGCCTGGAGGACGTTTGGAGATCGTGTTCCATCCCAGGCACCTTTAGCCTGGGGTGAGGTACCCGGATGGAGGTTTGGAGCTCAGTGCCCAACACTGAGTTCCGTGAGGGAAGGAGATCCTAGGGGACCCCGGGAGTGAGTACCCGAATCCAGAGGCGTAATGGACCGGGAGGGGGTACTTGCTTGAAGACCTGGTGCAGCATATTGCTGGTGACAGGTGAGCCTTCCATCGGAGACCGCCTGGAAGGATATTCCCCCTCGATTGGAGACCGCAACCCACTTTCAGGAAGGAAAGTGGAGAGTTCATTGTGTCTGGGCCTACTCGCATCCACACCCCATCTGTCTGTTCTATTCATTGAGGGAGTCCATCTGTCTGTGCATTACTCTGATATTGGAAGAATAAAGGAGTGTTGGACTTTATTGGTGTGGGGCTCATTTTCTGGCAGACATTGTTCAAGAAACCACCAGGAGGAGGCTCCAGATGCAGAACACCGACCGGAAGGTAAAAGAGGATTGTCTCTCACTGCACATACATCTGCAGGGGAACTTGGCGTGGTGACCCCGCACTCTCTCCTCAGAGGTACCCCTAGACAAGAGCCAGAGCAAGAACAATTGAGAGGAGAGAGAGGGGGCCGCTACACTAGTAATGGCGGCGATCTGCGATTTTTATCGTGACTGCGACATTATGGCGGACACATCGGACACTTTTGACCCATTTTTGGGACCATTAACAATTATACAACGATCAGTGCTATAAAAATGCAATGATTACTGTATAAATGTCACTGGCAGGGAAGAGGTTAACATTAAGAGGTGATCAAGGGGTTAAAGTGGAAGTAAACCCATCAATTTAACAATTTCAAAAAACAGTTACATTCCCGGCATGCCGGAAATGCTAACTGACACATTGGTTGTGCTCTCAACCTAACTGTTAAACCATTCAATGGCTGGTGTCATAACTGATCACATGTGCAGCATCATGGCAGTTGAAGATTAAACAGAGGCCAAGATGGCAGCTTCCTTGGCTGAAAACGATAGGAGGGTTTACTTACACTTTAACTCTGTTCCCTAGTGTGTGTTCTAACTGTGGGGAGAGGGGACTGACTATAGGAGATGACAGATCGTGGTTCCTAGCTACTGCTAGTAGGAACTCACAATCTGCCTCTCCTCTCCTCACAAAACAGGTATTTTTGTGTTTACACCAGTGGCGGGTGTTCTCAATTTTTTTTTTACATTTAATTGGGGGATTACCTGGAGGAAGTTTTCATCTCTCCAACATTTGAAGCCATTCTGGGCTGTTGACTGATCTTTGTGCCACTCGTCAGTATGATATCATCATATCACTGGTGGAGTCTTAATGAACCTATGAGAACCATTAGATCAGTGATGGTGAACCTTGGCACCCCAGATGTTTTGGAACTATGTTACCCATGATACTTAACTACACCACAGAGTGCATGAGCATCATGGGAAATGTAGTTCCAAAACATCTGGAGTGCCAAGGTTCGCCATCACTGCAATAGATAATAGTGACCGAGTCCAGTTGATAATGTCAATACCATATCCCCTATTATATATATTTAAAAAAACAAGTAGAGAAAGTGGGATTTTAAAAAGGTGTTGACACTTTCTATCAGAGTAATACAAACAACAATATTGTTAAAAACAATCACATTTATTTGGAAATGGTTTAAAAGAATTTGGGCTAACTAATTCCCTAAAAACATAGGTTCAGCAGACTTCCGCTCATCGGAACCTTCCCCCCTCCGGTGTCACATTTTGCACCTTTCAGGGGGGAGGGGGGAGGGGGGTGCAGATACCTGTCTAAGACAGGTATTTGCAACCACTTCCGGGAGTCCTCTCTGCGGGTATTCTGCGGGTAGTGCGTCACTTCCCGGCCCGGCCCGTTGTGTTCTGGGAAACACACGGCTTCCAGGACACAGCGGGGACCAGTGAGGACGGCGCTGCGCGACTCGCGCATGCGCCGTAGGGAACCGGACAGTGAAGCCGGAACGCTTCACTTCCTGGTTCCCTCACCGAGGATGGCGGTGGGGGCAGCAGATAGACGAGCGATTGCTTGTCTTCTGCTGCCGACGTCGCTGGACTCCAGGACAGGTAAGTGTCCTACCATTAAAAGTCAGCAGCTGCAGTATTTGTAGCTGCTGGCTTTTAATATTTTTTTAACGGAGGAGCTCCGCTTTAAGTGAAGAAGAAAGAAGACTCGGACCCACCATGTCACATGACCACAGATTCAGGAAATTAGTTAAACAAAGATCACTTAACTGGTAGGCTAACTAAAAGGAAGTGAGATGGGTAGATTTTAGATGGAGGATTAAGCTGGAGTTCAGCATTAAGGTACTTTATGCTATACAGTACCTTGAAAAAGTATTCATACCCCATGAAATTTTCCAAATTTTGTCATGTTACAACCAAAACCTTAAATGTATTTTATTGGGATTTTATGTAATAGGTCAATACAAAGTGGCACATAATTGTGAAGTGGAAGGAAAATGATAAATGGTTTTCAAATTTATTTACAAATAAATATGTGAAAAGTGTGGCGTGCATTTGTATTCAGCCCCTTTTACTCTTTTACCCTTAACTAAAATCTAGTAGAACAGAGTCCACCTGTGTGTAATTTAAACTTAGTATAAATACAGCTGTTCTGTGAAGCCCTCAGAGGTTTGTTAGAGAACCTTAGTGAACAAACAGCATCATGAAGGCCAAGAAACGCACCAGATAGGTCAGGAATAGGTTGTGGAAAAGTTTAAAGCAGGGTTAGGTTATAAAAAAATGTCCCATGATCATATCACAGAGTATTGTTCAATCCATCAGGTGGGAGAATCTGTCCACAGGACAACTACCAGTCATGCACTCCACAAATTTGGCCTTAATGGAAGAGTGGCAAGAAGAAATCCATTGTTGAAAGAAAGCTATAAGCAGTCCCGTTTGCAGTTTGCGTGGAGGACACAGAAAACATGTGGAAGAAGGTGCTCTGGTCAGATGAGACCAAAATTGAACTTTTTGGCCTAAAAGCAAAATGATATGTGTGGCGGAAAACTAACACTGCACATCACCCTGAACACACAATCCCCACCGTGAAACATGGTGGTGCTAGCATCATGTTGTGGGGATGCTTTTCTTCAGCAGGGACAGGGAAGCTGGTCAGAGTTGATGGGAAGATGGATGGAGCCAAATACAGGGCAATCTTGGAAGAAAACCTGTTAGAGTCTGCAAAAGACTTGAGACTTGGGCGAAGGTTCACCTTCCAGCAGGACAACGACCCTAAATATACAGCCAGAGCTACAATGGAATGGTTCAGATCAAAGCATATTTATGTGTTAGAATTGCCCAGTCAAAGTCCAGATCTAAATCCAATTGAGAATTTGTGGCAAGACTTGAAATTTGCTGTTCACAGACGCTCTCCATCCAATCTGACAGAGCTTGAGCCATTTTGCAAAGAAGAATGGGCAGAAATGTCACTCTCTAGATGTGCAAAGCTGGTAGAGACACCCCCAAAAAGACTTGCAGCAGTAATTGCAGAGAAAGGGGGTTCTACAAAGTATTGACTCGGGGGGCTGAATACAAATGCACACCACACTTTTCACATATTTATTTGTAAATAATTTTGAAAAACATTTATCATTCTCCTTCCACTTCACAATTATGTAACACTTTGTGTTGGTCTATCTGAGGCGGCTCTCTAATTAGGCAAATTAGGCGGTCGCCTAAGGCCTCGCACTCATAGGGGCCCCGCCTAATTTGCCTAATTGCAGAGCCACCTCTGCTGACAATGCCGCTGCGCTCCGGCTAGCAGAGCTGCTTGTGAGCTCCGTTCCGTGGAGAGATAAGACGCTTGTGGTTGTGTCTGAGGGGAGGAGGTGGGGCCAGCACTGTGTTGTCCGGCCGGGGGAGCAGAAGGGGAGGAGACCCATTCCAGCAGCCGGAGAAAAAGTAGCCACAGATCGCCCCCCCATTCTAGCCCTGGAGCCGCAGATCGCCCCCCCCCTCCTCTGGAGTTCTCCGCTGAGTGAACCCCACACACCCGCAGGAGGCATCCGGTGTCTGGTAAGCAGAGGGGAAGAGGAGGGTCCCGCCGGGGAGGAAGCCTCGCCAGGCCTGTATGGAAGGGGGAGGTAGGAGAGAAGGGCTGAAGTGGTGTCCGGGCCGCCCCTCTCTAGGGCTGTCATTCAGGGTGGGGGATCTAGGCCGGGGCTCCAGCTACAGAGAGAGGCACAGCTAACATGCCACAACCCCTTCTGCAGCCAATCACCAACATGAGAGAGAGCCAGCCCCCATCCCTGCTCCTCCACTAGTCTGTGGTCATCGATCTCCGGTTCCTCCGCCCGGCGCCTCTCTTCCCGCCCGCCTCAATGACCCTTTTTACATCTGGATTGGCGCTGTATACACTGAGGAAAAATCTGTAGAATGCCCCGCCTCTCAGCTCCGCCCCCAACTTCGGCTCTCACACCTTGCTTCCAGCGGTACCTGATTCCCGCCGGTAAGGTAACATACATGGAGATCCTAAAGAGGACAGGGGGCGCTGCTATAAGGGGGGTCTCTATGATCTCTGGTGTTCTCTAAGGAAGGGGAGAACTGATATTAGGGGACTGTAAGCTAATGAGGGTCTCTGGGGGGTACTCTTCTGCTTCCCCTGTACTGTGCCCACTTATCCTCCCCTGTGCTGTGCCCTCCTGCTCCCTTCTTTTACTGTACCCTGCTGCCCCCTGTACTGTGCCCACTTACCCTCCCCCTGTGCTGTGCCCTCCTGCTCCCCCTGTACTGTGCCCACTTACCCTCCCCATGGTCAGCTGATAGCCTCCCACAGCTTCCAATACCACCTCTATGCTGATGACACTCAAATCTATTTCTCTGCCCCTCTACTCACTGCTTCATTCTCCTCACGTATCTCTAAATTACTATCCGATATATCAGTTTGGATGTCACACCACTTCCTCAAACGTAATCTATCTAAAACTGAACTGATCATTTTTCCTCCTCCACGTGCCCCCTCCTCCGATCTCTCTGTCAAAATTGATGGCACAACTATCAGCCCATCCCCACACGCCAAGGTCCTAGGAGTAGTTCTGGACTCTGAACTCTCCTTTAAGCCTCACATCCAATCACTGTCCAAATCTTGCTGCCTCAACCTCCGCAACATCTCCAAAATACGCCCCTTTCTAACCAATGACACAACAAAGCTCCTAATTAACTCCCTGGTCATCTCTCGCCTCGATTACTACAACTCCCTCCTCATTGGCTTACCTCTGAAAATTTTAACCCCCCTTCAGTCCATCATGAATGCTGCTGCCAGACTCATCCACCTTAGCAACCGCTCTTTCTCTGCCACTCCTCTCTGTCAATCCCTCCACTGGCTTCCGCTCACCCAACTAATTAAATTCAAAATACTAACAACTACCTACAAAGCCATCCACAACTCTGCCCCCAGCTACATCACTGACCTAGTCTCCAAATACCAACCTAATCGTTCTCTTCGTTCTTCTCAAGACCTCCTGCTCTCTAGCTCTCTTATCACCTCCTCCCATGCTCGTCTCCAGGACTTTTCCAGAGCCTCTCCAAACCTATGGAACTCCTTACCCCAATCTGTCCGTCTATCTCCTTCTCTATTAGTTTTTAGAGGATCCCTAAAAACCCTCCTCTTCAGAGAAGCCTATCCTACCCACACCTAACAACTGTATTTTCATTTTGTCCACCTGATCATCCCCCACAGCTACTACCCTTTGTTTCACGTGACCCTCCCTTCTAGACTGTAAGATCTAACGAGCAGGGCCCCCTGATCCCTCCTGTATTGAATTGTATTGTGATTGTACTGTCTTCCCTGATGTTGTAAAGCGCTGCGCAAACTGTTGGCGCTATATTAATCCTGTATAATAATAATAATAATAATAATAATAATAATGTGCTGTACCCTCCTGCCCCGGTACTGTGCCCACTTATTCTCCCCCCATACTGTACCCTCCTGTCCCGATATTGTGCCCACTTACCCTCCTCCTGTACTGTACCTTCCTGCCCTGGTACTGTGCCCAATTACTCCCCCCGTGCCCTCCTGCTCCCTGCTTTATTGTACCCTCCTGCCCCCTGTACTGTGCCCACTTACCCTCCCCCTGTGTTGTGCCCTCCTACTCCCCCTGTATTGTACCCTCCTGCCCCCTGTACTATGCCCACTTACCCCCGAGCTTTTCCCTCCTGCCCCCTGCACTGTGCCCACTTACCCTCCCCTTGTGCTGTGCCCTCCTGCACCCTCCTTTACTGTACCCTCCTGTCCCCTGTGCTGTGCCCTCATTCACCCTCCTTTACTGTACCCTCCTGTCCCCTGTACTGTGCCCACTTACCCTCCCCATGCTATGCCCTCCTGCTCCCTCCTTTAGTGTACCCTCATGTCCCCTGTACTGTGCCCACTTACACCCCCGTGCTGTGCCCTCCTGCTCCCTCCTTTAATTACCCTCCTGCCCCTTGTGCTGTGCCCACTTACCCTCCCCCTGTGCTTTTCCCTCCTGCTCCCCCTGTACTGTACCGTCCTGCCCCCTGTTCTGTGCCCCCTTCCCCTGTGCCCTCCTTCTCCCTCCTTTACTGTACCCTCCTGCCCCCTGTACTGTGTCCACTTACCTTCCCCCCTGTGCTGTGCCCTCCTGCTCCCTCCTTTACTGTACCCTCCTGCCCCCTGTACTGTGCCCACTTACCCTCCCCCCATGTTGTGCCCTCTTGCTCCCCCTGTACTGTACCCTTCTACACCCTGCACTGTGCCCTCCTCTCTCCTTTAATGTACACTCCTGCCCCCTGTACTGTGCCCACTTACCCTCCACCTGTACTGTATCCTTCTTATACAGTTAATTTTTATCACTTGAATTATTTTTCCCATTATGGGTGTGAGGGGGCCTCGTGCCTAAGTTTTGCCTAAGGCCTCACAAAGCCTAGAGCCGCCTCTGCCTGGTCTATCACATAAAATCCCAATAAAATACATTTATGTTTTTGGCTGTAACATGACAAAATGTGGAAAATTTCAAGGGGTATGAAAACTTTTTTAAGGCACTGTAGATGACAGGTAGTAATATTAATATTACAAGACTCCACTTTTTATGCACATGTTACATTAATATGTTCAGAAACAAACATCCCTGGTACAGATAAGTTAAGTGTTTTTGTTTAAATGAATTTTGCAGCAAAATTACTGATTTCAATATTGAGAAAAGTTAGTTGAAGCAGATACACTCAGTTTAGTTAAAGGAGCACTAAAGCTTCCCTTTTTTTTGCCTAAAAATAACAAACATGTTATACTTACCTCCACTGTGCAGCTCGTTTTGCACACAGTGGCCCCGATCCTGGTCTTCTGGGGTCCCTCGGCGGCTGTCTTGGCTCCTCCCCGCAAGGACTCCACACCTTAATGCGAGTGAGCTCGCATGGTGTGGAGTGATTGCGGGCGCGCTCCCGTGATACAGCGGCGGCCATAGCCGCCGACTGTATCACTCGGCCCCGCCCCCCGCGCGCCGCGTCATTGGATGTGATTGACAGCAGCGCCAGCCAATGGCTGCGCTGCTTTCAATCCATCCAGTGTAGCCAATCGGCGGCCAGGCTGAAAAACGAAGAGGATGACGGGGACGAGCATGGGACTTTCGAGGGGCCAGGTAAGAAAAACGGGGGCTCGGGGGGGGGGGGCGGTATTGTCAAATGTTTTTTCACCTTAATGCATAGGATGCATTAAGGTGAAAAAACATGTAACTTTACTACTCCTTTAATTGAACTGATAAGGTAAAAAATAAATAAAAAAATAAATAAATCTATTTTTTACTTATTTAGGGGGTGTTCGTGTTTTGTATTTTCTTATTTTTTCTGCATTTTGCTACCTGTATTTGATTTAAGTATTTGTATTCGATTTGATTTGATATTTTTAAACTTTTTTTTTTCCCTTATGTCAAAAAACATAATATAAGGTTAATAAGGGGGCATTTTCTGGCACAAGAACAGGTCCAGGATAATTGAAGGACTTTTTGTAACCATCAGGAGCCATTTAAAGCCATTTAAAGCCCATTGCACCCCTATAAGCCAACAACAAATTACCATAATTTCACCTTCTCTATTGACTCCAATGGATTTTGTCAAATAGAAAAATTTAAACAAAGCCTCCAGATTTTCACCAAAATATTGGGGAAAGGAAACCAAACCTTAACCTTAATCCATGGTCAGGGAGAATATTATTTAAATGGATGTCTGTGTCATCACTGCCTTGTCTCTTGCAGTTGAGGTTGGATTAGCAATTCTTTATATTTGTGCTTCCTTACATAATGGCCATTGGCCAACTCTCCATTTTTTGGTAGATTTTGCCTAACAGTGTTACAGTGCCATTCAAAAGAAATTATTAGTTTATAGGAGGAAGGAGTGGATCAATTGTTCTGGGTTTCATTATTATTTAGAATTCCTGAGTTTCTCTACACAGCAGCAGCTCCTCTGTTGGTACCAGTCAAGTATATCTTGTTATTTTATAAGAGGACCCTTTGGCTTATGCAGAGGATAGGGCTTAGCATAATTAAAGGTATGGCTATTCTTCCATAACTTTAAATTGTATCAGATAAAGTACATGTTTCTCATGCTAATTTCCTGTGTTCCTATTAACCCTTGTCGTATATCTCTGTTGCTCTGCAGGATATGCCTATCTGTGAAGGTGTGTAAAAAGGTGCAAATGCTCTTCAGCCAATGAAACAGCTTGCAGGTACTAAACTTACCTGAACAGTTGTCAGTAGAAGCAATGGGCCTGATTAACCGCTTCAGCCCCGGAAGATTTGGCTGCTCAATGACCGGGCCATGTTTTGCGATACGGCACTGCGTCGCTTTAATTGCGCGGTCGTGCGATGTTGTATCCAAACAAAATTGACGCCTTTTTTTTCCCCACAAATAGAGCTTTCTTTTGGTGGTATTTGATCATCTCTGCGGTTTTTATTTTTTGCGCTATAAACAAAAAAAGTGCGATAATTTTGAAAAAAACACAATGGGGGTTATTTACTAAAGGCAAATCCACTTTGCACTACAAGTGCAAACTACAAGTTCAAAGTGCACTTGAATGTGCACTGAAAGTGCACTTGAATTTGCACTGAAAGTGCACTTGGAAGTGCAGTCGCTGTAAATCTGAGGGGTAGATCTGAAATCAAGGGAAGCTCTGCTGATTTTATTATCCAATCATGTGCAAGCTAACATGCTGTTTTTTATTTTCCTTGCAGGTCCCCCTCGGATCTACAGCGACTGCACTTCCAAGTAAACTTTCAGTGCAATTTCAAGTGCACTTTGCACTTGTTGTTTGCACTTATAGTGCAAAGTGGATTTTCCTTTCGTAAATAACCCCCTATATGTTTTAATTGAGTATTTAAAGGAGTTCTATGGTCACGGCATACACTTTCATTTTATATTATCAGCATTTTAATAACAATACAAACAAAAGTTATACAGGTATTTGACAATCCAATACAAGCTTGCTAGAAAAATCTCCTTTCATTGTGTGAGTGCTGCCTGTCTGCTTGCCATCTCTTCCCACAATTTCCTGGATTTCCAGCAGTGGCGGCCCTTCTATATGCGGCAAATTAAGCCTAATATTGGTTGTAGAATTCCAACTTCTTTAGATGTGCAAAGAAATCTTAGTACCTATTACTGCACCTAATGTGATTCAATTAAGCCCATGACGGATGAAACGCGTTGTGGACATGGTTTGGGAGGGGGTGGAGCTGGGGCCTTCCTATCATATGTTCAATTGAGCAGCTTTCAGTGTGCGCTTCCGTCTCTTGCTTGTATTTGCTTCTATGCTTCAGGAAAAGTATCAGGGAAGCCCTGTGGGAGCTGCACCCGACAAGGATCGAATCACCAGAAGACTGAACTAATAGAGCTAGGAGCAGCACTTCATGTTCTTTTCGGGTTCAAAGCATTTTTGACGCAATTGCATTGTGTTAAAAAGTGCTTGCCAGACGCCTCCTGTCAGGAAGGGCATGCCAGTAAACAAGATAGCTCCTCTGGATTTTCTTCTGTGCACCTTCACAGGCTAATACACGTTCCTTCTTGTGCATGCAGGAATTGGGCACATGCTCACGTGTACCCGTGTGCATACATGTGCGCATCGGCATACTCACGTGCACTCGTGACATATGTTGGTGCGAGACGGGCTATTTAAACTGTGCCAGTGCTCTGGATCAGTGCTGCTTTGGCCTCCAGTGTACCCGGTGTTCCCATTATTCTGTATTATGATTCCAGTTGCCGACTCGGCTTGTCCTCTGACCTCCGCTCCTGTCTCTTCCATTGGCTTCTGCTTCACTGATCGGTTCCAGACCCAGCTTGTACCCTGCCGGTGCCCTGTACCTGATCCATCCTGCCAGTGTATGACCCAGCCTGCTTGACTATGCTACTTTGCATGTTGTCACCGGTTCTTGTCTACTACGCTGCTGATCTACTGTACAGTAGGGATGAGCTTCGAGTTCGAGTCGAACTCATGTTCGACTCGAACATTGCCTGTTCGCCCGTTCGCCGAACAGCGAACAAATTGGGGTGTTCGCGGCAAATTCGAAAAATCTATGGGAGAAATCTAAAGTGCTAATTATAAAGGCTAATATGCAAGTTATTGTCCTAAAAAGTGTTTGGGGACCCGGGTCCTGCCCCAGGGGACATGTATCAATGCAAAAAGAAGTTTTAAAAACGGCCGTTTTTTCGGGAGCAGTGATTTTAATAATGCTTAAAATGAAAAAATAAAAGTGAAATATTCCTTTAAATTTCGTACCTGGGGGGTGTGTATGATATGCATGTAAAGTGGCGCATGTTTCCCGTGCTTAGAACTGTCCCTGCAAAAAATGTCATTTTTGAAAGAAAAAAATGCATTTAAAACTGACTCGCGGCTATTAATGAATTGTCGGCTCCCGGCAATACATACAAAAGTCATTGATAAAAAAAAAAAAAAAGCGTGGGGGTTCCCCAGAATTCAATTACCAGGCCCTTCAGGTCTGGAATGGATATTAAGGGGAACCCCGCCGCAAATAAAAAAAAATTGACGTGGGGTTCCCCCAAATATCCATTCCAGGCCCTTCAGATCTGGCATGGATTTTAAGGGGAACTCCACCCCAAATTTAAAAAAAAATGGCGTGGAGTCCCCCTAAAAATCCATACCAGACCCCTTATCCGAGCACGTAACCTGGCCGGCCGCAGGGGAAAAGGGGGGGACGAGAGAGCGGCCCCCCCTCCCTCCTGAACCGTACCAAGCCACATGCCCTCAACATGGGGAGGATATCCCCATGTTGATGGGGACAAGGGCCTCATCCCCACAACCCTTGCCCGGTGGTTGTGGGGGTCTGCGGGCGGGGGGCTTATCGGAATCTGGAAGACCCCTTTAACAAAGAGGACCCCCAGATCCCGGCCCCCCCCCATGTGAATTGGTAATGGGGTACTGTGTACCCCTACCATTTCACGAAGAAAGCGTAAAAAAATGTTTAAAAAAACACACAAACACCTTGAAAAAGTCCTTTATTAAAAAAAAAAAAAAAAAACCCATTCCAGCGGTGAAATCCAGTGTCCCGCGGCGATCCCGATGTCCAGCGCTGTCCGTCATTGGTTGTGCCTGAGCGGACCTGATGGGGAACTCCCTCTCAGTATTTTAAATGTATAGACCCGCCCCTTCTAAAGTTCCCCATCAGGTCCGCTCAGCGGACCAGATGCGGAACATGAGAAGGGGCGGGTCTATACATGTATTACCAAAGTGAGAGCAGTTCCCCATCAGGTCCGCCTCCTCGGTATGTCGGACCCGCCTACGTCATTGGCTTGAGCGGGGAACTTCCTTCACTGTGTAATTTAAATTTACATAGTGAAGGAAGTTCCCCGCTCAAGCCAATGACGTAGGCGGGTCCGACATACCGAGGGGGCGGACCTGATGGGGAACTGCTCTCACTTTGGTAATACATGTATAGACCCGCCCCTTCTCATGTTCTGCATCTCGCCCGCTGAGCGGACCTGATGGGGAACATTAGAAGGGGCGGGTCTATACATTTAAAATACTGAGAGGGAGTTCCCCATCAGGTCCGCTCAGGCACAACCAATGAAGGACAGCGCTGGACATCGGGATCGCCGCGGGACACTGGATTTCACCGCTGGAATGTTTATTTATTTATTTTTTTAAATAAAGGACTTTTTCAAGGTGTTTGTGTGTTTTTTTAAACATTTTTTTACGCTTTCTTCGTGAAATGGTAGGGGTACAATGTACCCCTTACCAATTCACATAGGGGGGGGCCGGGATCTGGGGGTCCCCTTTGTTAAAGGGGTCTTCCAGATTCCGATAAGCCCCCGCCCGCAGACCCCCACAACCACCGGGCAAGGGTTGTGGGGATGAGGCCCTTGTCCCCATCAACATGGGGACATCCTCCCCATGTTGAGGGCATGTGGCTTGGTACGGTTCAGGAGGGAGGGGGGGCCGCTCTCTCGTCCCCCCCTTTTCCCCTGCGGCCGGCCAGGTTGCGTGCTCGGATAAGGGGTCTGGTATGGATTTTTAGGGGGACTCCACGCCATTTTTTTTTTAAACTTGGGGTGGAGTTCCCCTTAAAATCCATGCCAGATCTGAAGGGCCTGGTAATTGAATTCTGGGGAACCCCCACGCTTTTTTTTTTTTTTTTTTATCAATGACTTTTGTATGTATTGCCGGGAGCCGACAATTCATTAATAGCCGCGAGTCAGTTTTAAATGCATTTTTTTCTTTCAAAAATGACATTTTTTGCAGGGACAGTTCTAAGCACGGGAAACATGCGCCACTTCACATGCACATCATACACACCCCCCAGGTACGAAATTTAAAGGAATATTTCACTTTTATTTTTTCATTTTAAGCATTATTAAAATCACTGCTCCCGAAAAAACGGCCGTTTTTAAAACTTCTTTTTGCATTGATACATGTCCCCTGGGGCAGGACCCAGGTCCCCAAACACTTTTTAGGACAATAACTTGCATATAAGCCTTTATAATTAACACTTTAGATTTCGAACGTTCGAGTCCATTGTATTTAATAGGGTTCTAAAGTTTACACGAACATTTTGTCTGTTCGCAGGTTCTGGTGCGAACCGAACAGGGGGGTGTTCGGCTCATCCCTGCTGTACAGTCAGCTACCAGCAACCTTCTCATCTGCCCTCTCACACCAGTACCAGTTTTCAGTGCGCTGCCCGGCGGCCTATCAGTCTGCCTGCTTTACTGCATACCCCTAACGACTTAACTTGCCCAACGTGGACACCTGCCCTGCTGCTAGCAAGACTTACAGGCACTCATTCCACTCTGTACTCCTGCACCTCCTGTCTACACTATCAGGGGCTCCGAATCAGAGGTGTAAGAGAGGTCTTCCTCATCATATCAGGCTCTGCTACCAGCTATGTGATACCTCCTCTGTGTTGGCTTTCTATTGCATGGAAGTATCATCTTCGCTAGTAACACTTTATAAACGCATCCCAGATGCATTGTAAACTTTAATTGCAGCCCGTTTACATTGACATCAATGGAAGCATTTGTTGAACTGTTATGCCCGGCACACAACGCATGTGGGGCCAATTTCGAAATGATGCGATGCAACATTAACGTGACCACGTGAACAACACTAGGTGCTGCAATGCACACAATTTTGACAGGTGTTCATGGAGCGTAAAAAACACTCATGAAACGCCTGCTTTTCAACCAAGTGTAAACTTAAGCAGCCTATGGGATATATGTCACGGAACCCTGTGACACTCCGCTTGAGTGCTTCCGTTAGTACACTGCTTCCTCCAGTCTGGACCTTCAGATATCAGATATTACAGCCACATATTGTAACCAAGAACCAGGCAAGACTAGCTTAGTTACAAAACTGCAACATGGAATGTTTTATTGGACAAGGATACAGGCTTTTTATACACTTGAAAAGTAGGTCCCCCTCTCCTGATCATATTACCCTAACAATACAAACTGTAACCATAAACATAAATTAACATGAGCTAATTAACTAGTTATTTAACCAGCCTAGGTGACTCAGAGGTCGTCTCCTAGCTCACAAACTACAATACACATTATCATAAGTATAAACACAGAACACCTTAACACAATAGCAGGAGACCACCAGTAGCAGACTATCCGTTTCCGAAATTGTACAGAGGCCAATGTGATCAGTTCTATCAATTAACATGTATAGCTCAGAATCAAATAAACCAAGAATAGTCTTTGTATATTTCCTGGGAGATATTGTGGATAAATATCACTGTCCCATCTGAAGTAATCTAAACCACATTCTCAATGTCCATTAGTAGCTGTCCATTTTCTCGGTCACCCTGTGCCCCTAATAGACACAGGATGACTTATACATAAGAGGGGGCTGGAGTGCTGAAACAAGGGCTTCCCAACCTCTCCAAGGGATTCTCGTTTCCACGGGGCCCCCCACCCGTCACAATATACAATTTTCTTTCCATCCACCATGGGTTGAAGGATAGAAAAGTGCTTGCTTTCCCCATCAATACATTCAGTGTTGATGAGGGAATTCCTCCCACAGGGCCAGTGCCGGGACAAGGTCATCTACCACCCAGGGCGAAGATGCCAAATGGTGCCCCCCAAAATGTATGAGCGTTATGTGTCAGCATAAATCCTCTCCCTTCCCCCAAAAAAATTTAGAGCACTAATCTTCACACTTACTCCTAAGCATGAATTCTCTTTGCAAGGCAAAATTCTCCCTCCAAAATAATTCCCCATATTCCAGTACAAGTCTCCCCCTTCCCAGCTCAAATCCCCCCCCCCCAATTCTCCTCTCCTAGCACAAATCCCCCATCCCCTCTCCTAGCACTTACCCCCCCACACCCCAAATATCCCCTCCTATCACAAATCCTCCCAACCATCCCTACTAACACAAGTCCTCCCCTCCCAAATCCTCCTTCCTAACAGAAATCCACTCCCTTTCATATTTGCTTTCTGAGCCTAAATCCTCTCCGCCCCTCAAAATCCCCCTATCCCAACACCCCCCCCCAAAATCTCCTCTCCTAGTGCTACCCCCCCCCCATTCCCCTATTTTCCCCATCTAGCACAAATCCCATCAATCATCCCTACTAGAACAAATCCTCCCCCTTCCAAATCTCCCCTTCCTAACAGAGATCCTCTCTCCTAGTACAATTTCCCCATCCAAATCACTCATTCTAGCACAATATCCCAAAATCCCCACCTCACCCGGGGCAGCCACCCCTCCTGCCCACTCCTTGTCCCGGCCCTGCACAGGGCTATTGTTTTCTGCCGATAGAAAGCCTTGATCACTGCTGGATGTTATACCCGCCGTCAGTGATCGCATTAAAAAATCAGACAGACTGAAGTGGATTGATTGATCGACTTTAGTACAGCATGCCTGCCCATAGATGAATCGAATCTGGGCCGGTCCCTGCTGAACCAGCTGAGATTCAATCCATCTATAGCTGGTTTTAGCCTTCACTATAGAATAGAAAGCGCAAGAAAGAAGACTTTGGAGAAGGAACGCCCTCTTTACAACTTTGTCTTCTAGCTTCGATGACATCACATCTATGACCTCACTACCTTCCACTGTAATTTCTCTAATACGGCAGCTATTTGAAGGGGTTATTTTTAAACAGCTGGAAAGGTTCCAGTCACATTGAATTACGCTCGATGTATTGTGTAAAGGATAACCTATTTGTTCATCACCAGCGTTAAAAACCTCTTTTCAAACAACATGCTGTTTAAATTCACGTCTGGCAATTGTTTTCTAAATTCCGCTACAATAATGGCACCACACCCACCCCGTCATAAAATGTTTAATACTCCTTTGTCTCTCTCCTTGCTCGCTATTTTTTTTTCTCAGGGGTTTTATGGTAGAGGATGCATACCAAATTTATCCAGATGTTACTTGTTGAAAAAGCAGGAATTTCAGTACAGCTATCTCTGGATAAAAACTGTTTATTTTAACAGGCCGATTGCGCAACTCCCGTTTTTTTTTTTTTTTTCGGACCTCGGTGACCGTGTACTGTGTGCTCTTGGTAATGGTAGTACATTGTTTTTAGATGATTTTAGTCACTGTAGATGCTTAGCAGTCACCAGGGGAGCTGAAGTATGCCGCACCTGGTCTTCGAGCTGGACGCAGTGCGATCGTCCAATGACCGCCCGCTCTATCGCTCAAGTGACGATCACAAGCCAATCTGCTGTTTGGGAGAGCGTAGAGAATAGCCTCATGGGTCCCATAGCAACAGTTGCAGCTTACTGATACAAAGTGACGTTATTACAGTAAACAAGCTAAGGGTGTTGGAAAAAATATCCCAGCTGCCGTGTGATACCTTGTAAAAAATTCAGTTAAAGAAGCTGTACTCCAGGCTGATATAAAAGGCTCAAAGTAACGCTCAGTAATCATTAATACATAATTGAATTTTTTTTTAAATGCAAGCAGCAGTTTGACTAGGTATAAGCCCTTTTGCAAATTTCTGTACGGCCGAGTTTAGACTGGGAGAGGGAGAGGCAGCAGTAGGAGCCAGCCAGGTGTGCTGCATTGCTTGGGCTAATAAGGAACGTGTTTATGGGAAGAGGAGACAGTTCTTTTACATGGGCGGTAAAAAACACACAGCTGAGCAATGGTCCTGTGCAGGGGAGGGCTGGCGGCCTTAGGCCTGGGGGGAAGTCTAGTCAAGTGGCCCATTCAACCGCCGAATCAGCTCACCATCCATGGCCCACCTGGTTTTTCAATGCCCCTGAATGGGCTCCCCTACGTGTGTCAAACACCACAAAGAAGATCCACGCTTTCACCATGCTTTATGGGGCACTTCCACTCGTTTTCCCACAACAAAATACACGGCAAACGCATGCCCGTTACTCGTGCTTAGGGTGCCATTAACATTTAATGGCAACACAAGCTCTGCGCCGTATGCCATGCGATTGAAAACACAGAGATGAGAACGGGCCCTATGTATAAGTCGTCATGAACACAGAGGTTAAAAATTGATTATACAGGTCTTCCGCCAATCAGCGGGTCCGGCGGACGCGATGTCCACCGGGACCCACCGATCGTTCTGAGGAGAGGCAGAACGGCAGTCTGCCTATGTAAACAAGGCAGATCGCTGTTCTGCCAGAGGGGAAAATGGAGATATTGTGTTTCTGCTAGGCAGAAAGATGGATCTATGTTTTTCCCCAGTCAAAGCATCTCCCCCACAGTTAGAAAGCACTCCCTAGGGACACACATAACCCTTTGATCATCCCTGATGTTAACTCCTTCCCTGCCAGTGTCATTAATACAGTGACGGTGTATTTTGTTCCCCCAAAACGTGTCAAAAGTGTGAGTTAGGTGTCTGATTTGTCCGCCGCAATGTCGCAGTCCTGCTAAAAATCGCTGATCACTGCCATTACTAGTAAAAAAAAAAAATCCATAGAAATATCCCGTTGGTTGTATAACTTTGCGCAAACCAATCAATATACGCTTATTGGGATTTTTGTTTTTACCAAAAATATGTAGCAGAATACTTTATGAAGAGATTTTATTTTTATTATTTTTTATTGGGTATGTTTTATAGCAGAAAGTAAAAACTATTGTTTTTTTAAAAAAATTGTCGGTCTTTTTTTGTTTACAGAACAAAAAATTTAAAAAGCAGAGGTGATCAAATACCACCAAAAGAAAGCTCTATTTGTGGGAAAGAAGGGCATACATTTTATTTGGGTACAACGTCGCACGACCGCGCAATTGTCAGTTACGCAGTGCCGTATTGCAAAAAAATGGCCTGGTCATGAGGGGGGGGGGGGGGGGTGAACCTTCCGGGGCTGAAGTGGTTAATATCACTACCTGTGCATCCCTTCCCATGCTCTGCCATTGATATTTGTTTGTGGTCTTCAAGGAAGGAAAGAATGTGCCTGCACACGCTGAATAGATGTTATACAAACAAAAGCCCATATGACGGCCTTCTAAAATAATAGAGTGGGAGTGTGGCGGGAGCTCAGGCACAGCAATTCCTGAAAGAGGAAGCTGATTGAAATGGCAGGTATGATTAAACTTTTCTTGATTTATTGGTAGGTGTGACTGCCATCTTCACTCCTTATCCTGGTTTTGCCGACTAACATTAGAAGGAAAATATATCAGTCAACCCAAATATCATCAGTGAATTCAACGCTGAGCTCCAAACCAACAGCTAAATACAGAGATGAAAATCATATGGAACTCTTTTCAGTGGTGTATTTAGGTTTTGTGCTGCCCTAGGCCTGACTAAGCTCAGGCACCCCCTAATTAAAAAATGACCAACCCCTTCCTGTCAAGGGCACACCCCTTTCTGTTTAAGACCCGCCCTGAAATTTTTGAGTGGGGACACTCGTTTTTAGGGCCTTGGGAGGCATTGGATTCCCTTAATTTGCATAGATTTCCTCTCACTTCCTGTTTGGCTATGGGGCAGGAAGTGAAGGGAAATCTCTGCAATGGGAAAGGGATGGTAAAAAATATACTGACAGGGGCTATAACCCTCCCTTAGTCTATCCAAAATGAAAAAAAAAAGTGTTGCCTATAGTTCTACTTTAAGCACAAATTTCTGATAATTTTATGGAGAGGACTAAGAAGATATAAACATGCCAATGGTGCAGCAGAAAATATATAGCACGGTGAGGAAGGTTTGTGGTCCAGGATGATAGGACAGTCAAAATTAGAAGCAGCTTGCGTTACACTAACAGTATAGCGCAAGCCGGCGGGGACTCTTTCCGTGCTGCCCACCTGCAAAGTGCTGCCCTAGGCCTGGGCCTGGGCCTTGTTGGCCTAGGCCAGGATACAGCGTTGACTCTATTGGTAGTTAGGAAGACACAATTTGAAGGACTTGAATCTCCATTAGGCCCCTTTCACACTACTGCGACTTTAAAGCCGCACGATTTTACCACGATTCTGCGGCCGTGATTTTTCCACGATTCGCGGCCAAGATTTCAGGGAATGCCTGTGTAAGTGGCATCAAAATTAGACCAAAGTAGTGCAGGAACTACTTTGAAGTCAGAAACTACTTGAAGTCGTACTAATATGAATGATTGTCATTGGAAATCATGGGAAAAGACTTGTCATGCTACTTTGCCATCACAAATGGGACAAGTCGTATAAGTGTGAAAGGGGCCTTAGTGACCACACATCGTTAATGTTCCAGGCCCATGTTGTTGGCAAATAATGTCATAGGCACCTTCTTCTCAGAGAGTGATCCTTTTCTCCGGATGTTCTGAATGATGGGCACAAGTGACTGTGACTTAGGTTTTTGTAGAGTTTATTGCACAGGTGTATGGAGAAATATTAAGGAGGGTGTAGGGATCATAGGATACCAGTAGGCTCTACTCAAAACACTACATGTCTTTTTATATCTCCAGGTTCCCGCTCTCACAGGGCTATACTCAGGGCCGCCATCAGGAATTTTGGGGCCCCTTACACAGCTTCAGGCATGGGCCCCCTGGAGCAGAGGAGAACCAGTGGGGGGGGGGTGCTGCCGCCGCAAATTGAGTAGCGGGGGGGGCAGCCGCGAAGCGGGGGTGCCACGAATTGACAAATAAATTGTAGTGCTGATGAAAATGAATGAATAACACCCTGCAGAAAAGAAAAAAAACTCAAAATCTCTCGATTCAAGTGTTATTAGTCCATCATAGTGAAAAACGAACTGAAACGTCTCTGGTGAAGTATATCAAAGTAAGTTCGTGATGATATAAATATTCCAATAATGTTCCAACAGTACTCCAAAATATGTTCGTAATGATTAACCAGTGCCAAACAATCTTGAATGAATATGTGAAGAAAAGCACCACCAGTAAAGAGGAGGCTTACCGGACTCTGTGGACCCTACTAGACGTGCGTCTAGAGGGTCGACTTAGACTTTGGATGTATATCCCTGAAGAATCCGCAGCTGATGATTTGCCACAGGAGCGTCACTCACAGCAACCCACAGTAGGAGAGTGAATAAAAACTTGAAAGATGTTGGCCCAATGATGGTGTGCCAAAATGAAAGCCAATATAAAGGAAAAAGAAGGGCGCATAGCGTAATACTGCTTAAAAAGTATATTTTAATGTAGGTAGATACACTTACATTCAGGTGGTCATAAAAAGCGCTTCATAAAATATCAGTGGCAACAGTGGAAAGTACCGACGCGTTTCGCAAGAAGTTGCACCCCAGACGATGCAACTTCTTGCGAAACGCGTCGGGACTTTCCACTGTTGTCACTGATATTTTATGAAGCGCTTTTTATGACCACCTGAATGTAAGTGTATCTACCCACATTAAAATATACTTTTTAAGCAGTATTACGCTATGTGCCCTTCTTTTTTGCAGGGTGTTATTCATTCATTTGTTTATTCACATTCATCAGCGCTACAATTTATTTGTTATTTTGTATATGCACCTTTTTTGTTTATTGGTTTTGTAGCTGCTTTTCTCTTTTCATTAGCAGTGCAGAAATTTTTGTATTTGTTTTTGGTGCCACGAATTAAGAAGCGGGGGGTGCTGCCGCCGCAAACTGTTGAGGTCGGGGGGGGGCCTCTGGGGACCTCTGGGCCCCTTACAAAATATATATATATATATATATATATAAATTAATTTAAAAAAAGGGGGGTTGCCATCCGGGGCCCTGGGGACCTCCAGGCCTCTGGGGACCTCTGGGCCCCTTGCAAAAAATACATTTAAATAAATGTAAAAAAATAAAATATATTTTTTTTAAATAAAAAATACATGAAAAAAGGAGGGTTATCATCCGGGGACCACCGGGCCTCTGGGGACCTCTGGGCCCCTTACAAAAACACAGTGGAGTGGTGCGCTAGCAGGAGAGTAAAAAAAAAGTCCTGGTAGCCGCATCTTTAGAGCGGTGAAAGAGCGGTGTGTATACCGCTCCTCCACCGCTCCTGCCCATTGAAATATACCGCTGGAAATGCGCCTCTTCAGAGGCGCTTTGTGGTAGTTTTTAACCCTTTCTCGGACGCTAGCGGGGGAAAAAAACGCCCCGCTAGCGGCCGAATAGCGGCACAAAATTTGCGGTAAAGCGCCGCTAAAGAAAGCGTTTTTTTACTGCCGACGCACCTCCCGCCCCAGTGTGAAAGGGGCCTCCTAAATCTATCCCCTATTTTGGAGATGCTATAACTTTTGCGCAAACCAATCAATATCCGCTTATGCCCACGTTCACACTGGGGCTGCGGGAGTGAAGCCTGCGAGTTCAGCTGAACTCGCACGATTTCACTCCCGCTGGCAGTCCCGATTTCAGCCACGATTTCAAAGACATCTGAAACAGATGTCAATGTAAATCGCGGCTGAAATCGCAAAAAGGAGTACAGAAACTACATTTTGTAATCGGTGCAGCGCCGCAGATGCGGCGTCGCACCGATTAGGACGGTGCCATTGCCCGCAATTTGCGGCAAATTTCGCCGATTTGACATGCGATTTGACATGTCAAATCGCACCAGTGTGAACCAGGGCTATTGCTAGGAAAAAAAAAAAATTACCAAAAATATTTAGAAGAATACATATTGGCCTAAACTGATGAAGACATTTTTTTTTTCAAATATTTTTGTGTTTTTTTTTGGGGGGGGGGGATATTTATTATAGCAAAAAGTTTTAAAAATCGTTTTATTTTCTTTTCAAAATTGCGGCTCTTTTTTTTGTTTATAGCGCAAAAAATAAAAAAAACACAGAGGCAATCAAATACCACCAAAAGAAAGCTCTATTTGTGGGAAAAAAAGCATACATTTTATTTGGGTACAGCGTCCCACAACCGCGCAATTGTCAGTTAAAGCGACGCAGTGCCGTATATCGCATAAAATGGCCTGGTCATTAAGGGGGCAAATCCTTCCGGGGCTGAAGTGGTTAACACACAACAGACTGAAGGGAAAACACTTGTCAGCTTTTCTTTTCCCAAACACAATTGCTTAGCCTGACCTTAATATAATAAATAAGTAATGACAATAAAACAATGATCCGTCTTGCTGGGTCCAGGTTTTAGTGTGTATGTACGGCTGTCTCCTGCTAAGTTACCTGAGACAGCCTGTCTGCAGGACGACCCAATCTATAAGCCCTGATTATTGAACGCTATTTGAAATGGCTATCGACCCTGCAAAGCCCCAATGCTTATTCCTCGAGCAGCTCAATTTACAGCGCAGTTAAATATTTTAGGGCACAGAAAAGGCCCCCAGACAAGCAGCGGAATCTCAGCCGGCCCCGGCATCCAGTCCAACTCTCCCATTACATGGATCCCGGGGGAAGGAGCGCAGCAATTACTGGTCTCAAGTCCTCTCACACGTTACTACCTGTGATTTAGTGTGACATAAATATTTACTACTCCGATGTATTGTTTTAACTGGCTTGTTGTAATAACGTTATCAATTATGAATTGGCTATAAATTAATAATACGCTCAAATTAAAGCTTCAAAAATGTCACTGGTTCTTAAAGTGAAATGAACACCAAATAGGAGGAAATGCTTCATAGTCAATGGCTGGGAAGAACTAGAAGTCCCAGCATGCTTCACTAGCCACAGGATGTGCCATCATTACTGCTTTTTTGATTAACCTTAAAGCGTAACTCCACTTTTGTTGACAAAAAAAACATTCCCCTCTGGGTGATCGATGTACATTGCAAGGATTTTACCAAACTTTGTTGCAGATTCCTACCTATTGTTAGGGCTCTTTCACACGGGCGGATCTCGTCATGATCCGCTCCGTGAATATCCGCTTGCTCAGCGGAGATCGCTCCGTTGATCCCCGCTGAGCCGGCGGATGACTTGTTCGTCTCTGCACACTGTGTAGAAACGGACCGGTCGGATCGCCGCTTTACTCTATGGGGGGATCGGATGAAAACGGACCGTCTGTCCGTTTTCATCCGATCCGATCCGCAGACGGATGGAAAAGTAGGATTTTCCTCCGTCATGCTAAACAGACCATAGCGGAGACTGATTTCGTCGGATGTCAGCGGATGTTCATCCGCTGACATCCGCTATCCCATAGGGATACATGTACGTCTGTTTTTCATCCGAAAACGGATGGATAAAAAACGGACATACGGAACGTCCGTGTGAAAGGGGCCTTATTCTGAAGAAATCACTGTTTGCACCTCTGTGCCGCGTGAGTCTTATTAGAGTGGTTTTCGTAATTATCAACCAGCTGCTGCACCTGCAGGGCTCTAATGAGGAAAATTGCTGGGCCTGCATCCCTTTAGATGTGATTTCCCATACCTCCCAACATTTTGAGATGGGAATGAGGGACACCCACTAGCAAATGTATGTAGGCATAGGACACACCCCTGCCACATCCCTTAAAGGGGACATAACCAAAAACAAACAAAAAAAGTTAATTAAATCCACAAGTGCTTTTTTTTTACCACAAATTGTCCTTTATATTGGCTCTTAAAATTGACAAATGCAGCAATTTAGAATTTGGATGAAAAGTTTAGCACTGGGAGACACTTTTTGAAAGCTAAAAAGTGCATTTTATATACAAATATACAGATCAGACCAAAATGAGGGTAAAATGAGGAGGAAAAAGGGACATTGCTCCAAATCATGGACAGTCCCTCAAAATCAGCGACAGTTGGGAGCTATGGATTTCCTATTGGGAGTATATGGCCAAAAATGTAATTTTTGTTGCAGGGGATGCCAAAAATCTGACTTGTATCTTAGACAGACTTCTGGGAAAATCTGTAAGCCAATCACACAAGCAGGAAATTATTTTTCGGGGGGGGCATTCTGTACACATTCAATTACAATATGACTTGTGTTGCAATTGTATACGCATAATTATTATTTTTTTATTTGCTACTTTTTTTCCCATGAAAGTGGAGTAAAGCCCTGTACACACGATCGGATTTCCTATGGGTTCAAATCCGATGGATTTTTCCATCGGAATTCCGATGAAGCTGACTTCCATCTGTCTTGCCTACACACCATCAGTCAAAAATCCGACCGTTCCAAACGCGGTGACGTAAAACACTCCGACGAGTCAAGAAAAATGAAGTTCAATGCTTCTGAGCATGCGTCGACTTGATTCTGAGCATGCGTGGGGTTTTTTCTCCGATGGAGTTCCACACAGACGATCGGAATTTGCTATCGCTTTTTTTTTCCATCAGATAAGTTTCAAACATGTTCTATTTTTTCTCACCGATGGAAAAAAAAACGGTGGGGCCCATACACGATCGATTTGTCCGATGAAAAAAGTACATCGGACTGTTTTCATCAGTAAAACCGATTGTGTGTACAGGGCTTTACTCTTTACTTGTCGACCGCCCGCTGCATATTTACTGTGGCAAGGTGGCACGGCTGCGTGAAACGACGCACCTGTACGTCGCGCTGTACACCAGCCTGCGTGGGCTCGCGCGCGCCTATTGGGCAGAGGGCTAGCCAATCAGCAGGTCCGGGCGGACGCGATGTCTGCCGGCCACTCGCAATCATTCCCCAGAGAGGCAGAACAGTGATCTGCCTATGTAAACAAGGTAGACCACTGTTCTGACAGGGGAGGATATAGAGATCTTGTGCTCTTGCTAAGCAGGAACACAGATCTCTGTGTTGTCCCAGTCAGTCCATCCCCCACAAAGTTAGAAAACACTCCCAGGGAGCACACTTAACCCCTTGATCGCCCCTGGTGTTAACCCCTTCCCTGCCAGTGTCATTAGTACAGTGACAGTGTATATTTTTAGCACTGATCACTGTATTGGTGTCACTGGTCCCCAAAAAGTGTCACTTAGTGTCAGATTTTTCCGCCGCAATGTTGCAGTTACGCTAAAAATTGCTGTTAGCCGCCATTTCTAGTAAAAAAATAAATAAATACAAAATTCCATAAAAATATCCCATAGTTTCTAGACGCTATAACTTTTGCGCAAACCAATCAATATACACTTATTGGGATTTTTGTTTACCAAAAATATGTAGAAAAATACAAACTGGCCTAAATTGATGAACAAATTCGATTTTTTACATTTTTAATTGGATATGTTTTATAGCAGAAAGTAAAAAATATAGTTATTTTTTTTCAAAATGGTCGGTCTTTTTTTGTTTATAGTGCAAAAAATAAGGTGAATGGTCCCTTAGTGGCGACAGCTTCCCCTCTATCTCCAACCATGACAGCTCCCCCTCTATCTCCAACCATGACAGCTTCCCCTCTATCTCCGACCACGACAGAGTCCCCTCTATCTCCAACCATGACAGCTTTCCCTCTATCTCCAACCATAACAGCTTCCCCTCTATCTCCGACCACGACAGAGTCCCCTCTATCTCCAACCATGACAGAGTCCCCTCTATCTCCAACCATGACAGAGTCCCCTCTATCTCCGACCATGAAAGCTTCCCCTCTATCTCCGACCACGACAGAGTCCCTCTATCTCCAACCACGACAGAGTCCCCACTATCTCCAACCATGACAGAGTCCCCTCTATCTCCAACCATGACAGAGTCCCCTCTATCTCCAACCACGACAGAGTCCCCACTATCTCCAACCATGACAGAGTCCCCTCTATCTCCAACAATGACAGAGTCCCCTCTATCTCCAACCATGACAGCTTCCCCTCTATCTCCGACCACGGCAGCTTCCCCTCTATCTCCGACCACGACAGCTTCCCCTCTATCTCCGACCACGACAGCTTCCCCTCTATCTCCAACCATGACAGCTCCCCCTCTATCTCCAACCATGACAGCTTCCCCTCTATCTCCAACCATGACAGCTTCCCCGCTATCTCCAACCATGACAGAGTCCCCTCTATCTCCAACCACGACAGAGTCCCCTCTATCTCCAACCACGACAGAGTCCCCTCTATCTCCGACCACGACAGAGTCCCCTCTATCTCCGACCATGACAGAGTCCCCTCTATCTCCAACCATGACAGAGTCCCCTCTATCTCCAACCATGACAGAGTTCCCTCTATCTCCAACCATGACAGAGTCCCCTCTATCTCCAACCATGACAGAGTCCCCTCTATCTCCAACCATGACAGAGTCCCCTCTATCTCCAACCATGACAGAGTCCCCTCTATCTCCGACCATAACAGCTTCCCCTCTATCTCCGACCATGACAGAGTCCCCTCTATCTCCAACCATGACAGAGTCCCCTCTATCTCCAACCATGACAGAGTCCCCTCTATCTCCAACCATGACAGAGTTCCCTCTATCTCCAACCATGACAGAGTCCCCTCTATCTCCAACCATGACAGAGTCCCCTCTATCTCCAACCATGACAGAGTCCCCTCTATCTCCAACCATGACAGAGTCCCCTCTATCTCCAACCATGACAGAGTCCCCTCTATCTCCGACCATAACAGCTTCCCCTCTATCTCCAACCATGACAGCTTCCCCTCTATCTCCGACCACGACAGCTTCCCCTCTATCTCCGACCACGACAGCTTCCCCTCTATCTCCAACCACGACAGAGTCCCCTCTATCTCCGACCATGACAGAGTCCCCTCTATCTCCCACCATGACAGAGTCCCTTCTATCTCCAACCATGACAGAGTCCCCTCTATCTCCAACCATGACAGAGTCCCCTCTATCTCCGACCATGACAGAGTCCCCTCTATCTCCGACCATGACAGCTTCCCCTCTATCTCCGACCATGACAGCTTCCCCTCTATCTCCGACCACGACAGAGTCCCCTCTATCTCCGACCATGACAGAGTCCCCTCTATCTCCAACCACGACAGAGTCCCCTCTATCTCCAACCATGACAGAGTCCCCTCTATCTCCAACCATGACAGAGTCCCCTTTATCTCCAACCATGACAGAGTCCCCTCTATCTCCAACCATGACAGAGTCCCCTCTATCTCCAACCATGACAGAGTCCCCTCTATCTCCAACCATGACAGAGTCCCTTCTATCTCCAACCATGACAGAGTCCCCTCTATCTCCAACCATGACAGAGTCCCCTCTATCTCCGACCATGACAGAGTCCCCTCTATCTCCGACCATGACAGCTTCCCCTCTATCTCCAACCATGACAGAGTCCCCTCTATCTCCGACCACGACAGAGTCCCCTCTATCTCCAACCATGACAGAGTCCCCTTTATCTCCAACCATTACAGAGTCCCCTTTATCTCCAACCATTACAGAGTCCCCTTTATCTCCAACCATGACAGAGTCCCCTCTATCTCCAACCATGACAGAGTCCCCTCTATCTCCAACCATGACAGAGTCCCCTCTATCTCCAACCATGACAGAGTCCCCTCTATCTCCAACCATGACAGAGTCCCCTCTATCTCCGACCACGACAGAGTCCCCACTATCTCCAACCATGACAGAGTCCCCTCTATCTCCAACAATGACAGAGTCCCCTCTATCTCCAACCATGACAGAGTCCCCTCTATCTCCAACCATGACAGAGTCCCCTCTATCTCCAACCATGACAGAGTCCCCTCTATCTCCAACCACGACAGAGTCCCCACTATCTCCAACCATGACAGAGTCCCCTCTATCTCCAACAATGACAGAGTCCCCTCTATCTCCAACCATGACAGCTTCCCCTCTATCTCCGACCACGGCAGCTTCCCCTCTATCTCCGACCACGACAGCTTCCCCTCTATCTCCGACCACGACAGCTTCCCCTCTATCTCCAACCATGACAGCTCCCCCTCCTTCTCCAACCATGACAGCTTCCCCTCTATCTCCAACCATGACAGCTTCCCCTCTATCTCCAACCATGACAGAGTCCCCTCTATCTCCAACCACGACAGAGTCCCCTCTATCTCCAACCACGACAGAGTCCCCTCTATCTCCGACCACGACAGAGTCCCCTCTATCTCCGACCATGACAGAGTCCCCTCTATCTCCAACCATGACAGAGTCCCCTCTATCTCCAACCATGACAGAGTCCCCTCTATCTCCAACCATGACAGAGTTCCCTCTATCTCCAACCATGACAGAGTCCCCTCTATCTCCAACCATGACAGAGTCCCCTCTATCTCCAACCATGACAGAGTCCCCTCTATCTCCAACCATGACAGAGTCCCCTCTATCTCCGACCATAACAGCTTCCCCTCTATCTCCGACCATGACAGAGTCCCCCCTATCTCCAACCATGACAGAGTCCCCTCTATCTCCAACCATGACAGAGTTCCCTCTATCTCCAACCATGACAGAGTCCCCTCTATCTCCAACCATGACAGAGTCCCCTCTATCTCCAACCATGACAGAGTCCCCTCTATCTCCAACCATGACAGAGTCCCCTCTATCTCCAACCATGACAGAGTCCCCTCTATCTCCGACCATAACAGCTTCCCCTCTATCTCCAACCATGACAGCTTCCCCTCTATCTCCGACCACGACAGCTTCCCCTCTATCTCCGACCACGACAGCTTCCCCTCTATCTCCAACCACGACAGAGTCCCCTCTATCTCCGACCATGACAGAGTCCCCTCTATCTCCCACCATGACAGAGTCCCTTCTATCTTCAACCATGACAGAGTCCCCTCTATCTCCAACCATGACAGAGTCCCCTCTATCTCCAACCATGACAGAGTCCCCTCTATCTCTGACCATGACAGCTTCCCCTCTATCTCCGACCATGACAGAGTCCCCTCTATCTCCGACCATGACAGAGTCCCCTCTATCTCCAACCATGACAGAGTCCCCTCTATCTCCAACCATGACAGAGTCCCCTCTATCTCCAACCATAACAGCTTCCCCTCTATCTCCGACCATGACAGCTTCCCCTCTATCTCCGACCACGACAGCTTCCCCTCTATCTCCAACCATGACAGCTTCCCCTCTATCTCCGACCACGTCAGCTTCCCCTCTATCTCCGACCACGACAGAGTCCCCTCTATCTCTGACCACGACAGAGTCCCCTCTATCTCCAACCATGACAGAGTCCCTTCTATCTCCAACCATGACAGAGTCCCCTCTATCTCCAACCATGACAGAGTCCCCTCTATCTCCGACCATGACAGAGTCCCCTCTATCTCCGACCATGACAGCTTCCCCTCTATCTCCGACCATGACAGCTTCCCCTCTATCTCCGACCACGACAGAGTCCCCTCTATCTCCGACCATGACAGAGTCCCCTCTATCTCCGACCACGACAGAGTCCCCTCTATCTCCAACCATGACAGAGTCCCCTCTATCTCCAACCATGACAGAGTCCCCTTTATCTCCAACCATGACAGAGTCCCCTCTATCTCCAACCATGACAGAGTCCCCTCTATCTCCAACCATGACAGAGTCCCCTCTATCTCCAACCATGACATAGTCCCTTCTATCTCCAACCATGACAGAGTCCCCTCTATCTCCAACCATGACAGAGTCCCCTCTATCTCCGACCATGACAGAGTCCCCTCTATCTCCAACCATGACAGAGTCCCCTTTATCTCCAACCATTACAGAGTCCCCTCTATCTCCAACCATGACAGAGTCCCCTCTATCTCCAACCATGACAGAGTCCCCTCTATCTCCAACCATGACAGAGTCCCCTCTATCTCCAACCATGACAGAGTCCCCTCTATCTCCAACCATGACAGAGTCCCTTCTATCTCCAACCATGACAGAGTCCCCTCTATCTCCAACCATGACAGAGTCCCCTCTATCTCCGACCATGACAGAGTCCCCTCTATCTCCGACCATGACAGCTTCCCCTCTATCTCCAACCATGACAGAGTCCCCTCTATCTCCGACCACGACAGAGTCCCCTCTATCTCCAACCATGACAGAGTCCCCTTTATCTCCAACCATTACAGAGTCCCCTTTATCTCCAACCATGACAGAGTCCCCTCTATCTCCAACCATGACAGAGTCCCCTCTATCTCCAACCATGACAGAGTCCCCTCTATCTCCGACCGCGACAGCTTCCCCTCTATCTCCGACCACGACAGCTTCCCCTCTATCTCCGACCACGACAGCTTCCCCTCTATCTCCAACCATGACAGCTTCCCCTCTATCTCCGACCATGACAGCTTCCCCTCTATCTCCGACCACGACAGAGTCCCCTCTATCTCCAACCATGACAGAGTCCCCTCTATCTCCAACCATGACAGAGTCCCCTCTATCTCCGACCATGACAGAGTCCCCCTATCTCCGACCATGACAGCTTCCCCTCTATCTCCAACCATGACAGAGTCCCCTCTATCTCCAACCATGACAGCTTCCTCTCTATCTCCGACCACGACAGAGTCCCCTCTATCTCCAACCATGACAGAGTCCCCTCTATCTCCGACCATGACAGCTTCCCCACTATCTCCGACCATGACAGCTTCCCCTCTATCTCTGACCATGACAGAGTCCCCTCTATCTCCAACCATGACAGCTTCCCCTCTATCTCCGACCTTGACAGAGTCCCCTCTATCTCCGACCATGACAGCTTCCCCTCTATCTCCAACCATGACAGAGTCCCCTCTATCTCCAACCACGACAGAGTCCCCCTAACTCCGACCACGACAGAGTCCCCTCTATCTCTGACCATGACAGAGTTCCCTCTATCTCCAACCATGACAGAGTCCCCTCTATCTCCAACCATGACAGAGTCCCCTCTATCTCCAACCATGACAGAGTCCCCTCTATCTCCAACCATGACAGAGTCCCCTTTATCTCCAACCATTACAGAGTCCCCTCTATCTCCAACCATGACAGAGTCCCCTCTATCTCCAACCATGACAGAGTCCCCTCTATCTCCAACCATGACAGAGTCCCCTCTATCTCCAACCATGACAGAGTCCCCTCTATCTCCAACCATGACAGAGTCCCTTCTATCTCCAACCATGACAGAGTCCCCTCTATCTCCAACCATGACAGAGTCCCCTCTATCTCCGACCATGACAGAGTCCCCTCTATCTCCGACCATGACAGCTTCCCCTCTATCTCCAACCATGACAGAGTCCCCTCTATCTCCGACCACGACAGAGTCCCCTCTATCTCCAACCATGACAGAGTCCCCTTTATCTCCAACCATTACAGAGTCCCCTTTATCTCCAACCATGACAGAGTCCCCTCTATCTCCAACCATGACAGAGTCCCCTCTATCTCCAACCATGACAGAGTCCCCTCTATCTCCGACCGCGACAGCTTCCCCTCTATCTCCGACCACGACAGCTTCCCCTCTATCTCCGACCACGACAGCTTCCCCTCTATCTCCAACCATGACAGCTTCCCCTCTATCTCCGACCATGACAGCTTCCCCTCTATCTCCGACCACGACAGAGTCCCCTCTATCTCCAACCATGACAGAGTCCCCTCTATCTCCAACCATGACAGAGTCCCCTCTATCTCCGACCATGACAGAGTCCCCCTATCTCCGACCATGACAGCTTCCCCTCTATCTCCAACCATGACAGAGTCCCCTCTATCTCCAACCATGACAGCTTCCTCTCTATCTCCGACCACGACAGAGTCCCCTCTATCTCCAACCATGACAGAGTCCCCTCTATCTCCGACCATGACAGCTTCCCCACTATCTCCGACCATGACAGCTTCCCCTCTATCTCTGACCATGACAGAGTCCCCTCTATCTCCAACCATGACAGCTTCCCCTCTATCTCCGACCTTGACAGAGTCCCCTCTATCTCCGACCATGACAGCTTCCCCTCTATCTCCAACCATGACAGAGTCCCCTCTATCTCCGACCATGACAGCTTCCCCTCTATCTCCAACCATGACAGAGTCCCCTCTATCTCCAACCATGACAGCTTCCCCTCTATCTCCGACCTTGACAGAGTCCCCTCTATCTCCGACCATGACAGCTTCCCCTCTATCTCCAACCATGACAGAGTCCCCTCTATCTCCAACCACGACAGAGTCCCCCTAACTCCGACCACGACAGAGTCCCCTCTATCTCTGACCATGACAGAGTTCCCTCTATCTCCAACCATGACAGAGTCCCCTCTATCTCCAACCATGACAGAGTCCCCTCTATCTCCAACCATGACAGAGTCCCCTCTATCTCCAACCATGACAGAGTCCCCTCTATCTCCGACCATAACAGCTTCCCCTCTATCTCCGACCATGACAGAGTCCCCTCTATCTCCAACCATGACAGAGTCCCCTCTATCTCCAACCATGACAGAGTTCCCTCTATCTCCAACCATGACAGAGTCCCCTCTATCTCCAACCATGACAGAGTCCCCTCTATCTCCAACCATGACCGAGTCCCCTCTATCTCCAGCCATGACAGAGTCCCCTCTATCTCCGACCATAACAGCTTCCCCTCTATCTCCGACCACGACAGCTTCCCCTCTATCTCCAACCATGACAGCTTCCCCTCTATCTCCGACCACGACAGCTTCCCCTCTATCTCCGACCACGACAGCTTCCCCTCTATCTCCGACCACGATAGAGTCCCCTCTATCTCCGACCACGACAGAGTCCCCTCTATCTCCAACCATGACAGAGTCCCTTCTATCTTCAACCATGACAGAGTCCCCTCTATCTCCAACCATGACAGAGTCCCCTCTATCTCTGACCATGACAGAGTCCCCTCTATCTCCGACCATGACAGCTTCCCCTCTATCTCCGACCATTACAGAGTCCCCTCTATCTCCAACCATGACAGAGTCCCCTCTATCTCCGACCGCGACAGCTTCCCCTCTATCTCCGACCACGACAGCTTCCCCTCTATCTCCGACCACGACAGCTTCCCCTCTATCTCCAACCATGACAGCTTCCCCTCTATCTCCGACCATGACAGCTTCCCCTCTATCTCTGACCATGACAGAGTCCCCTCTATCTCCAACCATGACAGCTTCCCCTCTATCTCCGACCTTGACAGAGTCCCCTCTATCTCCGACCATGACAGCTTCCCCTCTATCTCCAACCATGACAGAGTCCCCTCTATCTCCGACCATGACAGCTTCCCCTCTATCTCCGACCACGACAGAGTCCCCTCTATTTCCAACCATGACAGAGTCCCCTCTATCTCCGACCATGACAGAGTCCCCTCTATCTCCAACCATGACAGAGTCCCCTTTATCTCCAACCATTACAGAGTCCCCTCTATCTCCAACCATGACAGAGTCCCCTCTATCTCCAACCATGACAGAGTCCCCTCTATCTCCAACCATGACAGAGTCCCCTCTATCTCCAACCATGACAGAGTCCCTTCTATCTCCAACCATGACAGAGTCCCCTCTATCTCCAACCATGACAGAGTCCCCTCTATCTCCGACCATGACAGAGTCCCCTCTATCTCCGACCATGACAGCTTCCCCTCTATCTCCAACCATGACAGAGTCCCCTCTATCTCCGACCATGACAGAGTCCCCTCTATCTCCAACCATGACAGAGTCCCCTTTATCTCCAACCATTACAGAGTCCCCTCTATCTCCAACCATGACAGAGTCCCCTCTATCTCCAACCATGACAGAGTCCCCTCTATCTCCAACCATGACAGAGTCCCCTCTATCTCCAACCATGACAGAGTCCCCTCTATCTCCGACCGCGACAGCTTCCCCTCTATCTCCGACCACGACAGCTTCCCCTCTATCTCTGACCACGACAGCTTCCCCTCTATCTCCAACCATGACAGCTTCCCCTCTATCTCCGACCATGACAGCTTCCCCTCTATCTCCGACCACGACAGAGTCCCCTCTATCTCCAACCATGACAGAGTCCCCTCTATTTCCAACCATGACAGAGTCCCCTCTATCTCCGACCATGACAGAGTCCCCTCTATCTCCGACCATGACAGCTTCCCCTCTATCTCCAACCATGACAGAGTCCCCTCTATCTCCAACCATGACAGCTTCCTCTCTATCTCCGACCACGACAGCTTCCCCTCTATCTCCAACCATGACAGAGTCCCCTCTATCTCCAACCATGACAGCTTCCCCACTATCTCCGACCATGACAGCTTCCCCTCTATCTCTGACCATGACAGAGTCCCCTCTATCTCCAACCATGACAGCTTCCCCTCTATCTCCGACCTTGACAGAGTCCCCTCTATCTCCGACCATGACAGCTTCCCCTCTATCTCCAACCATGACAGAGTCCCCTCTATCTCCAACCATGACAGCTTCCCCTCTATCTCCAACCACGACAGAGTCCCCCTATCTCCGACCACGACAGAGTCCCCTCTATCTCCGACCACGACAGAGTCCCCTCTATCTCCGACCATGACAGAGTCCCCTCTATCTCCAACCATGACAGAGTCCCCTCTATCTCCAACCATGACAGAGTTCCCTCTATCTCCAACCATGACAGAGTCCCCTCTATCTCCAACCATGACAGAGTCCCCTCTATCTCCAACCATGACAGAGTCCCCTCTATCTCCAACCATGACAGAGTCCCCTCTATCTCCGACCATAACAGCTTCCCCTCTATCTCCGACCATGACAGAGTCCCCTCTATCTCCAACCATGACAGAGTCCCCTCTATCTCCAACCATGACAGAGTTCCCTCTATCTCCAACCATGACAGAGTCCCCTCTATCTCCAACCATGACAGAGTCCCCTCTATCTCCAACCATGACAGAGTCCCCTCTATCTCCAACCATGACAGAGTCCCCTCTATCTCCGACCATAACAGCTTCCCCTCTATCTCCGACCACGACAGCTTCCCCTCTATCTCCAACCATGACAGCTTCCCCTCTATCTCCGACCACGACAGCTTCCCCTCTATCTCCGACCACGACAGCTTCCCCTCTATCTCCGACCACGACAGAGTCCCCTCTATCTCCGACCACGACAGAGTCCCCTCTATCTCCAACCATGACAGAGTCCCTTCTATCTTCAACCATGACAGAGTCCCCTCTATCTCCAACCATGACAGAGTCCCCTCTATCTCTGACCATGACAGAGTCCCCTCTATCTCCGACCATGACAGCTTCCCCTCTATCTCCGACCATGACAGAGTCCCCTCTATCTCCGACCACGACAGAGTCCCCTCTATCTCCAACCATGACAGAGTCCCCTCTATCTCCAACCATGACAGAGTCCCCTCTATCTCCAACCATAACAGCTTCCCCTCTATCTCCGACCATGACAGCTTCCCCTCTATCTCCGACCACGACAGCTTCCCCTCTATCTCCAACCATGACAGCTTCCCCTCTATCTCCGACCACGTCAGCTTCCCCTCTATCTCCGACCACGACAGAGTCCCCTCTATCTCCGACCACGACAGAGTCCCCTCTATCTCCGACCATGACAGAGTCCCTTCTATCTCCAACCATGACAGAGTCCCCTCTATCTCCAACCATGACAGAGTCCCCTCTATCTCCGACCATGACAGAGTCCCCTCTATCTCCGACCATGACAGCTTCCCCTCTATCTCCGACCATGACAGAGTCCCCTCTATCTCCGACCACGACAGAGTCCCCTCTATCTCCGGCCATGACAGAGTCCCCTCTATCTCCGACCACGACAGAGTCCCCTCTATCTCCAACCATGACAGAGTCCCCTTTATCTCCAACCATTACAGAGTCCCCTCTATCTCCAACCATGACAGAGTCCCCTCTATCTCCAACCATGACAGAGTCCCCTCTATCTCCAACCATGACAGAGTCCCCTCTATCTCCAACCATGACAGAGTCCCCTTTATCTCCAACCATTACAGAGTCCCCTCTATCTCCAACCATGACAGAGTCCCCTCTATCTCCAACCATGACAGAGTCCCCTCTATCTCCAACCATGACAGAGTCCCCTCTATCTCCAACCATGACAGAGTCCCTTCTATCTCCAACCATGACAGAGTCCCCTCTATCTCCAACCATGACAGAGTCCCCTCTATCTCCGACCATGACAGAGTACCCTCTATCTCCGACCATGACAGCTTCCCCTCTATCTCCAACCATGACAGAGTCCCCTCTATCTCCGACCACGACAGAGTCCCCTCTATCTCCAACCATGACAGAGTCCCCTTTATCTCCAACCATTACAGAGTCCCCTCTATCTCCAACCATGACAGAGTCCCCTCTATCTCCAACCATGACAGAGTCCCCTCTATCTCCAACCATGACAGAGTCCCCTCTATCTCCAACCATGACAGAGTCCCCTCTATCTCCGACCGCGACAGCTTCCCCTCTATCTCCGACCACGACAGCTTCCCCTCTATCTCCGACCACGACAGCTTCCCCTCTATCTCCAACCATGACAGCTTCCCCTCTATCTCCGACCATGACAGCTTCCCCTCTATCTCCGACCACGACAGAGTCCCCTCTATCTCCAACCATGACAGAGTCCCCTCTATCTCCAACCATGACAGAGTCCCCTCTATCTCCGACCATGACAGAGTCCCCTCTATCTCCGACCATGACAGAGTCCCCTCTATCTCCGACCATGACAGCTTCCCCTCTATCTCCAACCAAGACAGAGTCCCCTCTATCTCCAACCATGACAGCTTCCTCTCTATCTCCGACCACGACAGAGTCCCCTCTATCTCCAACCATGACAGAGTCCCCTCTATCTCCAACCATGACAGCTTCCCCACTATCTCCGACCATGACAGCTTCCCCTCTATCTCTGACCATGACAGAGTCCCCTCTATCTCCAACCATGACAGCTTCCCCTCTATCTCCGACCTTGACAGAGTCCCCTCTATCTCCGACCATGACAGCTTCCCCTCTATCTCCAACCATGACAGAGTCCCCTCTATCTCCGACCATGACAGCTTCCCCTCTATCTCTGACCACGACAGAGTCCCCTCTATTTCCAACCATGACAGAGTCCCCTCTATCTCCGACCATGACAGCTTCCCCTCTATCTCCGACCATGACAGCTTCCCCTCTATCTCCAACCATGACAGAGTCCCATCTATCTCCAACCATGACAGAGTCCCCTCTATCTCCAACCATGACAGAGTCCCCTCTATCTCCGACCATGACAGCTTCCCCTCTATCTCCAACCATGACAGAGTCCCCTCTATCTCCGACCATGACAGCTTCCCCTCTATCTCCGACCACGACAGAGTCCCCTCTATTTCCAACCATGACAGAGTCCCCTCTATCTCTGACCATGACAGCTTCCCCTCTATCTCCGACCATGACAGCTTCCCCTCTATCTCCAACCATGACAGAGTCCCATCTATCTCCAACCATGACAGAGTCCCCTCTATCTCCAACCATGACAGAGTCCCCTCTATCTCCAACCATGACAGAGTCCCCTCTATCTCCAACCATGACAGAGTCCCCTCTATCTCCAACCATGACAGCTTCCCCTCTATCTCCGACCATGACAGCTTCCCCTCTATCTCCGACCACGACAGCTTCCCCTCTATCTCCAACCATGACAGCTTCCCCTCTATCTCCGTCCACGACAGCTTCCCCTCTATCTCCGACCACGACAAGTTCCCCGGCCAGCAGAACCGTTACTCCTGGGCACAGAGAAGCTACTCTATTTTCATTGACTCTACAGGCATAGCCTACTCAATCAGACACCAACTGCCTACAAGGGCAATCCTCCTGCAGGTGAGTCACAGCTTTCACCAACTTCACTATCTGCCTGACTTACCATAGGAACATAAAGATTACATCTGGACCCCCTTGACATCCCCTGGTCCCTAGGCTTCTGCCCAGTTTGCTTTGTGGTTTATCCAGCTCTGCTGCTGGCTCAGATTTATGTATACCTCACCACCACTATATTGTCACACATGTATATTCAAAACACAGGAATATGTAGAATACATCAATTTCATTATAGGGCACCCAATTTTGTATCGTCACCCAAGGTATAATGCGCTATTATTGTGTCTCATCAGCTGGCGGCCTCAGGTGAGAACACTTTACATGTAATAAATATGAATATACATATCTCCGAGTCACACAGGGCTTCTGAATAAAATGTATATTAAGGTATGGAAATTTTCACAGTAGACTATAAACCTTCTTTCTTTTTTTTTTTTTTCAATTATAGAATGACAGATGTATCTTTCATGTGTAATTCAATGAAGGAAAATTCATGATAACATTGATGTGCCTTAAAGGTATACATAGTTTTATTGCATGAAGTATTAAAAGCACTTACAGTGAGCTTGCAGGGCTTACAAACTGCTGGAGGTGAGACCTTTATATCTATATCAAATAAAAGTTATTCCTGTATATGAGATTGTCAGAATTATGTAACAGAAAGAGGAAATGTATTAAAACTCTGGAAATGTGAAATGCAGCTAATAAGAATCAACCTTTTTTTATTTATAAAGCAGAATCCAGTTGTCACTCTACACTACAGCAAAGCTGGCAACCTGTCGATCGCGGGTAGGTGACGGGTAACACCCGATCCTTCCTTGCCCGGGACCTGGATAGGAGGAACGGCTGCGGTGGCATTTTACTGGTACCAATCGGCTTTATTAACTTCCTGTAGCCGCTGAAAGCCTCCTCTCCCTTGTGCTAGCATTCATCTGCTGCATGAAGAAAGGGGATCGGTACATATAAATGCCACCCACGCCGACCTTCTCCTGTTCCTGTTCGGTCGACTGCTTGGCATCACCCGTGTTCCCCTAGTCCCCCAGCAGCACTGCTGGCTTCCTTCCTCTCCTCGGTACTGATCGCTCACCATGTTCATTCATAACTGATTTAAAGAAGAGCATCCCCACAGGGCGGTACTTAGAGTTGCCACCTCATCCCTTTAAACCTGAACACATATGAATTACACAGGTTCTGAGGCTAATTTAAGCAGATAAGGCACCAAGTGAGTTTAATTACTACCTTAATCAGCCTCAGAACCTGTGTAATTAATATGTGTTCGGTTTTAAAGGGATGAGGTGGTAACCCTAGCGGCACTGTGGATGCAAAGAACAAAAGGCGCCAAAAATAGGAGTCTATTTTTCTAATTCATTCATAACTAAAGCATAGTAAACTATCTTTACCATGCTTCAGTTTGTGAATAAACAGGGTGCCACTCAGCACAAAGCACTTCCCATTCATTCACTGTCCAGTGGAGGTGCAGCTGCAGAGAAAGGGACTGGGAACCTCTGTCCTCAGTCCCTTTCTCTTAAAAGTGTGACATCAGGGGTTTGTTTAGACCCCTGCTATTTCACCAAAGCCCTACAATGGGACGCCTAAACAAAATTGAAAAACATAAAATAAAAATTATGTAAAAAAAATTATAAAATAAAAATTCTTTAAAAAATAATAAAAAATAAAATAAAAAACAACTGACACCACCCACTGCGCTACTGACACCCATCTCAGCAGTACTGACACAAATCTCAGCCCTACCGACACAATCCACTGCTCTATTGACACCATCCTCAGCCCCACTAACACGATCCACTGACCTATGGGCATCTACCTCTGCATTACGGACATCGTCCACTGCTCTACTGACTGACACCACCCACTGTCCTACTGACACCATCCTCTGCTCTACTGACAACAACCTCTGCCCTACTGACACTGTCCACTGCTCTACTGACTGACTCTGTACACTTTTAAGGTAGTGCAAGTTTATATGTTACAGTGACATTTGTTTTATTATATTTTTGTAGCGGTCCCCCCTCCCCCCCCCCGTAGAAGCTGCTGGTTGTTGTAGTCTGTCTGTCACCCTGCCCAGCCAGGCACACCATTTTTAAGCATCCAGAGACATGAAACAGTTCTTGCACTTGTTTTTGTATTTTTATTGAGAAGAATCAACTTGGATAGGGATAGGGTAATTATGAGATGCCCAGGTGATTGCAGAACAAACATAGGGGGACTTGAGATTATATATACCTTAAGTATATACACCTCCTCTCTTCTCTCCAGCGTATCTCTCCTTAACACCTCCAGCACATCACTTGCTTGCTCTTCCAGGACCAGCTAGCAGTGATTTGCAGGCCTGACACTGGCTCAGCCAGGCCTAAATTGAATGCCCTTTGCAGGCAGGCCCAAACAAAGTAGGTAGTCGTCCCGACTGTGTGTCACTGACCAGCCCTCTTGGCTGCGACCTGTTGTTCCTCCCTGGAAACTTGCCCGGCAGTGCTCTTTCCTGCTGTCCTCTCCTTGCTCCTGTGCCTCCTGTCCAGGAAACCTCCACATGTTCTTAGAAGGTCCTGTCCGCACCAGAGCCCAGGCCCAAAGTCACCCCCCCCCCTCAGACTGAGACGCTCCCTCAAAGGCCACGACAGCCTAGCACTCATCCACTCATCTCCAGCTTCCTCCCGAACAACCCCTCCCCAGCTGGGCTGACACTGGGTATTTAAGGATGCCTACCCCCTGCTAATCCAGGTTGGGGATCGGTCAGGGCTCCTTAGAACACTCCAGGCAGCTCCACCTCTCCTCACCTTCTTCCTTTCCAGAAGATTCTAGAAGGTTCAGGAAAGAAGTGGGAGGTCTCAGTAATGCTGCCTGTGAGTCACCAGCTCTGCCTGAGCCACTCCCAACCAAGATCAAAACAACTAGTCAGACTTGGCTGCCAGCCAAACCTGTAAATTTACCTATACTAACAAAACCCTAAACACTATACTTCTAGCACACTAGAGGGTTTCCTTACTATTTAGTTAGGCCTTGCTAGTTATTTTCTTAAAAAAATAACCCCTGCAAGCTTTAATTTCTTTCATGTGGTTCAGGTACTGTATATCTCCCCTGTTCTACAGAATAAAACCCATAACGCAGTGTAGGGTTACAAACTTGCTATGAGTAAAGCTGACCATTCATGGTTCAAATTGAAGCTATTTTTTACCGAATCAGCCTAAATTCAATCCATGGGTGGTCCTGTTGGTACCATCAGGCTTGACAAAGGTAAATTTGTAACTTTTTGTCAAAGAAGCCGACATCCAATCATATGCCAGTTACCGGTTGCGGCTTGCCATTGTCAGAAAAAAAGTGAGCATTAAATTGTTTCCTCTCGTTTAGCCCACAAGGCTGAACAAGAGAAATCGTAACATGTATGGCAAGCTTTACCCCTTCACTAAGCTCTACCATTGCTTTTTAATCAATCCCCCAACCCTCCTGAGTGCTGACTTTCTGGACAAATACTTGTTTTCCTCCTTGCTGTTCAGCCCTACTGGGTACTGCACAGTCCTTCAAGCAAAGGCATTGCCAACAAGTCCTCCTTTGAGTGTGCATGTAAGCCTTATTCACGCACATAATGGAGGCCATTTTAGTTAGAAAGGGGGCTTCCAGCTCCCCACCCGTAGACGCCCACAACCACTGGGCCAAAGTTGTTAGGAAGAGGCCTTTGTCCTCAATAACATGAGTGGTCAGGCCTGTGCACAGCTGAGACTAATTATTGAGGTCTGGCTACCAGGTAAGATGTGGACTTTATCTCACATAAAACTTTACAAAGTCTCTGGACTCTAAGACCCAAACTATAATCAGGGTCTTCTGGCTGGTCTGGAAATGTCATGGTTAAATCCTCCTTTTCTTTGGTGGCTGCAGTGGACTGTTTTTACTTTTTTACACTGAATGGTGCTCACATAATGGCATGTGGGTGCTTTTCAGTGCAGTAGTACTAGCTTATGACCAGGGATGAGCCGAACACCCCCCTGTTCGGTTCGCACCAGAACCTGCGAACAGACAAAATGTTCGTGTAAACTTTAGAACCCTATTAAATACAATGGACTCGAACGTTCGAAATCTAAAGTGTTAATTATAAAGGCTAATATGCAAGTTATTGTCCTAAAAAGTGTTTGGGGACCTGGGTCCTGCCCCAGGGGACATGTATCAATGCAAAAAGAAGTTTTAAAAACGGCCGTTTTTTCGGGAGCAGTGATTTTAATAATGCTTAAAATGAAAAAATAAAAGTGAAATATTCCTTTAAATTTCGTACCTGGGGGGTGTGTATGATATGCATGTGAAGTGGCGCATGTTTCCCGTGCTTAGAACTGTCCCTGCAAAAAATGTCATTTTTGAAAGAAAAAAATGCTTTTAAAACTGACTCGCGGCTATTAATGAATTGTCGGCTCCCGGCAATACATACAAAAGTCATTGAGAAAAAATAAAAAAAAAGCGTGGGGGTTCCCCAGAATTCAATTACCAGGCCCTTCAGGTCTGGAATGGATATTAAGGGGAACCCCGCCGCAAATTAAAAAAAAATTGACGTGGGGTCCCCCAAATATCCATTCCAGGCCCTTCAGATCTGGCATGGATTTTAAGGGGAACTCCACCCCAAATTAAAAAAAAAATGGCGTGGAGTCCCCCTAAAAATCCATACCAAACCCCTTATCCGAGCATGCAACCTGGCCGGCCGCAGGGGAAAAGGGGGGGACGAGAGAGCGGCCCCCCCTCCCTCCTGAACCGTACCAAGCCACATGCCCTCAACATGGGGAGGATGTCCCCATGTTGATGGGGACAAGGGCCTCATCCCCACAACCCTTGCCCGGTGGTTGTGGGGGTCTGCGGGCGGGGGGCTTATCGGAATCTGGAAGACCCCTTTAACAAAGAGGACCCCCAGATCCCGCCCCCCCCCCATGTGAATTGGTAAGGGGTACATTGTACCCCTACCATTTCACGAAGAAAGCGTAAAAAAATGTTTAAAAAAACACACAAACACCTTGAAAAAGTCCTTTATTTAAAAAAACAAAAACAAAACATTCCAGCGGTGAAATCCAGTGTCCCGCGGCGATCCCGATGTCCAGCGCTGTCCGTCATTGGTTGTGCCTGAGCGGACCTGATGGGGAACTCCCTCTCAGTATTTTAAATGTATAGACCCGCCCCTTCTAAAGTTCCCCATCAGGTCCGCTCAGCGGACGAGATGCGGAACATGAGAAGGGGCGGGTCTATACATGTATTACCAAAGTGAGAGCAGTTCCCCATCAGGTCCGCCCCCTCGGTATGTCGGACCCGCCTACGTCATTGGCTTGAGCGGGGAACTTCCTTCACTGTGTAATTTAAATTTACATAGTGAAGGAAGTTCCCCGCTCAAGCCAATGACGTAGGCGGGTCCGACATACCGAGGAGGCGGACCTGATGGGGAACTGCTCTCACTTTGGTAATACATGTATAGACCCGCCCCTTCTCATGTTCCGCATCTCGTCCGCTGAGCGGACCTGATGGGGAACTTTAGAAGGGGCGGGTCTATACATTTAAAATACTGAGAGGGAGTTCCCCATCAGGTCCGCTCAGGCACAACCAATGACGGACAGCGCTGGACATCGGGATCGCCGCGGGACACTGGATTTCACCGCTGGAATGTTTTTTTTTTTTTTTTTTTTTAAATAAATGACTTTTTCAAGGTGTTTGTGTGTTTTTTTAAACATTTTTTTACGCTTTCTTCGTGAAATGGTAGGGGTACAATGTACCCCTTACCAATTCACATGGGGGGGGGCCGGGATCTGGGGGTCCTCTTTGTTAAAGGGGTCTTCCAGATTCCGATAAGCCCCCCGCCCGCAGACCCCCACAACCACCGGGCAAGGGTTGTGGGGATGAGGCCCTTGTCCCCATCAACATGGGGACATCCTCCCCATGTTGAGGGCATGTGGCTTGGTACGGTTCAGGAGGGAGGGGGGGCCGCTCTCTCGTCCCCCCCTTTTCCCCTGCGGCCGGCCAGGTTGCGTGCTCGGATAAGGGGTCTGGTATGGATTTTTAGGGGGACTCCACGCCATTTTTTTTTTAATTTGGGGTGGAGTTCCCCTTAAAATCCATGCCAGATCTGAAGGGCCTGGTAATTGAATTCTGGGGAACCCCCACGCTTTTTTTTTTTTTTTTTCTCAATGACTTTTGTATGTATTGCCGGGAGCCGACAATTCATTAATAGCCGCGAGTCAGTTTTAAATGCATTTTTTTCTTTCAAAAATGACACTTTTTGCAGGGACAGTTCTAAGCACGGGAAACATGCGCCACTTCACATGCATATCATACACACCCCCCAGGTACGAAATTTAAAGGAATATTTCACTTTTATTTTTTCATTTTAAGCATTATTAAAATCACTGCTCCCGAAAAAACGGCCGTTTTTAAAACTTCTTTTTGCATTGATACATGTCCCCTGGGGCAGGACCCGGGTCCCCAAACACTTTTTAGGACAATAACTTGCATATAAGCCTTTATAATTAGCACTTTAGATTTCTCCCATAGATTTTTCGAATTTGCCGCGAACACCCCAATTTGTTCGCTGTTCGGCGAACGGGCGAACAGGCAATGTTCGAGTCGAACATGAGTTCGACTCGAACTCGAAGCTCATCCCTACTTATGACATACTGTCAGGAAAACCAAGCTCAAGGCCGTGCTCAAAGGAATGCTCATGCATGCAGAATGGTCCACAGAACTGTGCACAGAATTAGGAATCTGCGTACATCTAGACGAGTACTGCTTATGAGCACGAGAGTACATGTTTGATGGAATTTGACGCCAGTGGCCCATTTAAAGCCCTATAGGACTCACAATCATTGTTGATTGGTCAAAAGCTTCTACTGCTTGTGACCTCATCCTGTGTACATCCGTATCCCGTGGAAGCAAGTAACCAGACGCATAGACAAAAATGCCTAAATGAAAATTGTGAAGAATTATAAATTATACTAGCCCAAGCTCATAGAATTAATGAGACTACAATAAGGTTTTATCGCTTATGATCCAACGGTTGGGCGTATTAATGACTTTATTCTGATGCAGCGCTTTCCCCGAACTTCCCCATCCGTATCCTGACCTGGCTTGTTGACCCTGCTTGTTCCTCAACCTCTGTTGCTGACTCTGGCTTGTGACCCAACCTTACTTCATGTCTGCTGTTCTGGGACCTCCTTTGCTCACTTGGTACTGACCTTGGCCTGGCTCTGACTCCACTCCTGGTTCCTGACCCTCTACTCATCCTCTGCCTATCTGACTATGCATCCAAGACCCTGCATCTTTCTGCTGCCAGCTTGCTTGCTTCGCTCCACATCTGCTGCCAAGGTATTCCAAACTGGATTTCCTTCAGACAACCATGCCACTGTGTGCCCTATTTACCCTGTTATCTTTCCCAGGGGAAACAGGACAAGAAATGTAAAGGCAGCCCTCTTGACAACTCTGCTTCAACCAGGTTCGTGACACATACCCTAGCGCAGGGTTTTCAACTGGTGGCCCTCCAGTTGTTGCAAAACTACAAGTCCCATCATGCTTCTGCCTGAGGGAGTCATGCTTGTGTAGCGGGGTCCTCAATTTAGTGGGATACACTTGGGGGTAGTGTGACCCAAGTGTGTAATTGTGTTAGGGTTCAGACCCCTTTTTGTTATTCGTGGAGGATTGGATGGTGTAATATTCTCCTTGACCAGTGGGTGTCAGTGTACCTACTGGCTCAGGGTAGAATCACTACCGGAGTGCTACCCTTCTTTGTCCCTTCCTGGAGATGGTACGGCCGGGGCGGGGAACCCGCCGTGGTATCGACGGGAGGAGATAAAAGGGGGAGACGCCCTCACCACGAGGTCTTTTTCGGGGGATCATCTCTTCACGCACCCAGGCACCTTAGGCCTGGGTGCGGGCGGTTCAAGGTTCCGGCCTAGGCGCCCTAGGCCTGGCCGGAATGAAGATGGAGTCCATCCCAGGCACCTTCAGCCTGGGGTGAGGTACTATTGAGGAGGCCTGGGACCCGGTGACTCCGACTGGGTCCCGCGAGGGTGAAGTTGCTCCAGGGCGCCCCTTGCGAGGGGGCCCGCATCTGAGGTGAGGAGGCTGGGGAGGTCACCCGTTCGAAGACCCGGTGTAGTGTCAACCCGGTGACGGATGGGCCTTCGGTAACTCCCTTGGAGGACATCTTCCCCTGATAGGGGCCGCAACGCAACGGAGGTATTCATGTCAAGACTCCTACAACCCTTGGTCATAGTACAGGGGGTGTAGGGACCCAGATGAGTATAGTGCCTCGACCTGCTCATCTCACCGTATCATGCCATCGCATTGCCTGTATGTGGAGATACGAAATAAACCAACAGTTGGACTGTGATCGGTGTATGGACTCTGTTAATGGGAGCAAAGGGTGGTTCGGTGGTTTCTGCACGACAGACTCGGTACATGCTCAGGACACACCGGCCCGAGGAAACATCAGGTATTGGCCTTCACCTCGCCTGCCGTTGTGGGGAGGACATGGGCCGTAGCGCACCTCACCCTGTCGCGTGACATACCCCTAGCTAAAGAGGACGGGGTGAGGGGGTGGCTACACGTGGGGGCTCGTTCGTCCGGGATAGTGTGTGTCTTGGCGATGGAACTGAGAACGTCTGTGTTTGAACTTTGCTGCCCGGAGGAGTTCCGAACAGGTCGGCCATGTGATTGGCCAAAGTGCATCCCTGCTCGGAGTTGTGGACATGACCCTAAGTCGGGAAAGGCCCACGCAGAGGAGCGTAAAAAGGGAAAGGTCCAGCCGTGTGAAGTACTACATGTGGGGACTGTTAATGCACTGCGCCACGAGGCACCCCATGACTGTACAATTCATGGGCGGAGGCTGGCGTAAGCCCGCGAAAACGTACAAGTTGTGGGAGGAGTCTGGCCACGTGTGGAGATACACGTGGAGACTCCGGCGCGTGGTCAGCGCGTGATGGAACAGCAAGTGGTCGGGATGGCCTCAAGCTCCCCGTGGATACCGGTACCTTACCCCACGAAAATGACTGCATTTGCTGCTCCCCTGACAGACACGGGAATAAGGCTCAGGCCCCGAGGACAGTTGGCTCTGTATTCATGCAGAGACACGGAGGCTCTCGGTGTGATCTGTCCCGGATGCTCGGGACTGGTGGTCCAACTAAAGCCATTCTGGCGATGTGAGGCATGCAAGGAGTTCCTTTTTGAGGTTGAACCATACACGGAAAGGCCCCGGGCCCTACGCCTCAACTGCATCACAGGAACCGCCACTCCGGAGGGAGAGATCCAGGCCTCTGCGGAGGTCCCCGTACGCGCTGACCAGGGCGAAGTGACTGCCCAACCAGAGATTGAGAGAGAAAAATCCGAAGACACTGCTTCGGTCACCACAGACTCCCTGCTGCCACCCCCGAAGAGGAAGATAGGCCTGGTGCAGGCATCCTGTGGTCGTGGTCGAGCTTCACCCCGCCGCTTGCCTGGCCTGGATGGCGCTGGTAGAGAAGAGAGTCCCGGACATCCCAGTTCTTCAGTAGGTCCAGGTGAGCTAGGGGCTGGGACTGTGGTGTTGGTTGGAGGTGTCGGGAGTTCACAGTCGGTGGAGCCCGAAAGGGAGGGTAGCCTTCCGTCTACTAGAGACTACCTTCCCGCCGAGATGTATGACACCTCCAACCTAGAGTCGTTGTCAGACTGTGGGGATGACGGGGAAATAGACGAGCTGTTTCACCGGAAGGGCTGGGACAGACGCCCGCTACCTGTGCTGAGTAAACCACAGGATTCCCCCATGTCCATAGAAGACAGTACGCTCCGGGCGCAGGCCCCGGAGTTCCCGAGGATATCTAACCCTCTGACCAACTTTCCTCATTCAACTACATCATCCGCTCTGATGGTGGGGACGCAGCGTGCTTCATTGCGGGCACCAAAGACAAAGCAACCCGAGATGGTGAAGGTACCTCGGCACCCGGAGGCCATCGTACAGCCAGGAGAAGGTGAGCGAGATGTGATGCCGCCCCTAGCCAGATTGCAGAGGCTTTTCTCCCAGAGAGTCGCCCGTGAATATGGGTGGGAGTACCCCTACTTGCCTCGGGACTTATTGTATGAAGTTGAGGTCCTGCGACCAAGGTGGTATGACGAGTTTGTATGGGAAAAGTTTAAAGTACCCCATGCCAGGCGATACCTGTCATGTTCGCCGCCTGTGTCTAAAAAGTTCAAGGACTGCAGAGCTGATTGGAGACTTGGGCGCCATATTCATGCTGATAAGGTGCTCATCTGTAGGAAAGAAGGAGAGGATGTCGAGTATTCAGTGGAAGTGTTTGACGGGCACCTGAAGCCTCTGTTTCTGCCGGATCCAAGGTTCTACTTATAGGAGGAGTGAGCTCCTATCTTATTGCTGTTGAAACTTTCTGGATGAGACATTCCCTGACGCCTAGAACTGTGCCCTACTTTTGTTTTGATTTGGGCTTTTCTTTTACTCACTGGAGACTTGGGAGCTGTTGTGTTTTTTTTTTCTCCCTTTTCTTCATGTGCCAAAGGCAGAGACATTTGGGGTAGAGTCAGAGTAGGAAAGCAGGAAGAATGAAGATCTCACCAAGTGTCATTACTGCAGCTCTGTCACCAGGTGGCAGTGTTGTGCAACGGTTGTTCGAAATGCTACACATGCATTACTTACTTATTGGAGTGAGCGGGTCTCTCGGCTGACGGACCCACTCATGCCAAGTTAACACAGAGTGTTATGATGTGTTTTCTTTTTGTTGTTTCCCTTCTGCAGGAGATTCATCGGTCAAGACTACTGAGAGTGGGGTGGTTCTTAGACAGCGATGGGAGGGATTGTACATGTGTACAGAATAGATGTCTTATACAAATGTTTATCGTTTTATATTTCCCCTTTCCCTTTTGAGCAGGTCTTGGCACATTTAGTATCCAAAAATTTGAGGGATAGCCTCTGGGGCCCACTTCATGTCACCACTCTTTGGGAGACATGGGTGTGCACCTGACGCTGGGGACCAGCGTCAAATCACAGGGGGGAGTGTGTAGCGGGGTCCTCAATTTAGTGGGATACACTTGGGGTAGTGTGACCCAAGTGTGTAATTGTGTTAGGGTTCAGACCCCTTTTTGTTATTCGTGGAGGATTGGATGGTGTAATATTTTCCTTGACCAGTGGGTGTCAGTGTACCTACTGGCTCAGGGTAGAATCACTACCGGAGTGCTACCCTTCTTTGTCCCTTCCTGGAGATGGTACGGCCGGGGCGGGGAACCCGCCGTGGTATCGACGGGAGGAGATAAAAGGGGGAGACGCCCTCGCCACGAGGTCTTTTTCGGGGGATCATCTCTTCACGCACCCAGGCACCTTAGGCCTGGGTGCGGGCGGTTCAAGGTTCCGGCCTAGGCGCCCTAGGCCTGGCCGGAATGAAGATGGAGTCCATCCCAGGCACCTTCAGCCTGGGGTGAGGTACTATTGAGGAGGCCTGGGACCCGGTGACTCCGACTGGGTCCCGCGAGGGTGAAGTTGCTCCAGGGCGCCCCTTGCGAGGGGGCCCGCATCTGAGGTGAGGAGGCTGGGGAGGTCACCCGTTCGAAGACCCGGTGTAGTGTCAACCCGGTGACGGATGGGCCTTCGGTAACTCCCTTGGAGGACATCTTCCCCTGATAGGGGCCGCAACGCAACGGAGGTATTCATGTCAAGACTCCTACAACCCTTGGTAATAGTACAGGGGGTGTAGGGACCCAGATGAGTATAGTGCCTCGACCTGCTCATCTCACCGTATCATGCCATCGCATTGCCTGTATGTGGAGATACGAAATAAACCAACAGTTGGACTGTGATCGGTGTATGGACTCTGTTAATGGGAGCAAAGGGTGGTTCGGTGGTTTCTGCACGACAGACTCGGTACATGCTCAGGACACACCGGCCCGAGGAAACATCAGGTATTGGCCTTCACCTCGCCTGCCGTTGTGGGGAGGACATGGGCCGTAGCGCACCTCACCCTGTCGCGTGACATACCCCTAGCTAAAGAGGACGGGGTGAGGGGGTTCCTACACTTGTAACGGTCAGCCTTGCAATGCCTCATGGGACTTGTAGTTTCGCAACAGCTGGAGGGCCCACAGTTTAAAGGGGCTGTAAACATATATATATTTTTTTTAAATAACAAACATGTTATACTTACCTCCACTGTGCAGCTCGTTTTGCACAGAGTGGCGCCGATCCACGTCTTCTGGGGTCCCTCGGGGGCTATCTCGGCTCCTCCCCGCAATAACTCACCACCTATATGCGAGCGAGCGAGCATGGTGGTGAGTTATTGCGTTATTGAGTTATTGCGGGCGCACTCCTGTGATAGAGAAAGAAGGTTGTCTGGACTGCCGCACTCTGTTCAAACGTTTATTTGCCAAAAATAAAATTCAAAAATATCCAAACAAAGAATAATCAAAATCCATCAAAAGCTATGAGTAAGCATCATCTCTGATGTGAAACGCGTCAGCCTTGTTTTCCTGCATGCCCTTTTTGATTGCTTTTGATGGATTTTGATTATTCTTTGTTTGGATATTTTTGAATTTAATTTTTGGCAAATAAATGTTTGAACAGAGTGCGGCAGTCCAGACAACCTTCTTCCTCTATGCATTAGAGCAGAGCCAGCACCTGTGAGTGAAGCAGGGCGGCAGTTACTATAGGAATCTGGAACCCTTTGAGCGGTGCACACCTTCTCCGCGCTCCTGTGATACAGCCGGCGGCTATAGCCACTCACTGTATCACTCGGCCCCGCCCCCAGGCGAGCCGCGTCATTGGATGTGATTGACAGCAGCGCAAGCCAATGGCTGCGCTGCTTTCAATCAACCAATGAATGAGCCAAGAAGCCAGCCGAGAAGCCTGCTTGTTCACGGACTTTCGGGGGGGGGGCAGGTAAGTAAACGGGGGCTCGGGGGGGGGGGGGGCGGCTAATGCACAGATGCTTTTTCACCTTAATGCATAGAATGCATTAAGGTGAAAAAACTTTTACCTTTACAACCCCTTTAAGACCCCTGCCCTAGCGCAATGACATACAAAACCTAGCTAGTGTAATGACATACTCCAAAATGGTGGGTCTATGACTGCCTGAGCTCAGAGGAAGTGGGTTAAGTCATCAACCCTGTCCTCAGGGCCCACTAACAGGCCAGATTTGATGTATTTCCTTGGGGAGATGCAGACTAGAATACTGCAATCACTGAACAGCAAATGATATCACCTGTGATGTATTTCAGTTATCTCGCAAACCTGGCCTGTTAGTGGGCCCTGAGGACAGGGTTGATGACCACTGGGTTAAATGATACTGGGCTTTTTTCAATTTGAAAGACTGGCGCCATCTAGTGGAAGAAAGGTTTTACTACATGGGGACAGCTCTAGATTTGTAGAATGATAGCCAAATAATATTATTTTATTTTTCCTGTGATATGTATTATCAATTAGATAAAAAATTCATAAAAAATAATAGTTTCTGAATCACTGATCCACAGCAAGTAAGCGCATCAACGTAGTTTAGAATTTCTGATCTGTACTTATTTGTCATTAACGTGTTCCAGGACAGTAATTCAAAGAATCTTCACATCATGACATCACTTCAGAGGTGTTCTCTGCCCTGGAATTAGCATGACTTCTGGCAGTAAGCAATATAATGCCTCTGGTGCTGGGTTGGAGTTGTAGACATCAGCGGTCTGACAGGTCCCCTTCAATTACACAATTTTCATGTTTGACTGGAGTGTACTTTTAATCTTCTGATACGAAACCTCCAGAATCCCAAGAGCAGCTTGTGCTTTAATGAATATTCCCCGACTCGTACAGCTCTGTACCCTCCCGGTGATCTCTCAGTTTGCTATTTCACATGGACTTCTAAACATCAGCTTGAGCTGCACTGAGTATAATTCAGCGGCTGTATGTGTCATATTCCTATTAGCAGTGATTTGTAAGCTAACTTTAATAGCAACTGGGATAAGACATTACATCCCGGCCTTGAATGGCATAATAAACCAAATGAATAAACAAACAGAGAGGGGAGAAAAAAAAAGATGATGTTTTTGAAAAGGAGCCTCACAAAGCGACTTGAATTTGCTGAAAGCCCCTCACTTAGAAACTACTTTTCCTTCTCTGCGAGGGCCGTGTTTTATTTTTCTCTTGGCCTATGTCAAAACCACAAAAATAAACCTTGATGTTACAGCAAACCGCTTAACTTTTGCTGTTTGTTTTGTCTTTTATTTAACTCTACCGTGACTCCGAACAGCGGTTCTACTTGGCAAGCCGTGGCGACACTCGAGCGCGCCTTTTGCTGTATGCACTTTACCGCGACTTGGACGCTGCAGCTAAAATATCAGGCCGGTATGGTTAAACATTTCTTAGGAAAGCAAACAGGGGCTTGATTTGGGAGAAGTATGCAGCCGTCAGCGGCCCTCCCATAGTGACAGAGCAAAATCAACTGGAATTTTATTCTTTTATAACTTGCGATGGTGAAGAATCTCTGCAGAAGACTCAGTGGAGGCTTATTTTGGGGTGAAAATCTGAGGATACCGAAAAAAATAAATGTCTTCTATAGTTTAAAATATTTTCAAGGACATGAACAGGAAATGTCCAGGAAAAATCGTACATTTGGCAATAAATATGAAAAATTATTTACCGTTGCCTAATATTCCAGAAATGAGGTCTAAGAAAACATTCAGGCTCTATATGTTTTGGACGTTAACAGCCCATTCACATGTGTTTTTTTGCGTTGAGGGAGCTCATTTATTTTGAATGGTCTGGCAGCGCACTTCAATGCTAGGTAAAAACCTACCTGAACCCCCTTAACCACTTGCTCTCCGGAAGGTTTTACCGCCTTCATGACCAGACCATTTTTGCTATTTAGCACTGTGCTACTTTAACTGGCAATTGCGCAGTCGTGCAACGCAGTACTCAAAAAAAAAAAAAAATTAGAACTTTTTTCATACAAATAGAGCTTTCTTTTGGTGGTGGTACATGATCACCAATGGGTTTCTTATTTTTTGCGATATAAATTAAAAAAGACTGAAAATTTTTAATTAAAAAAACAATATCTTTTACTTTCTGCTGCAAAACCTATCCAAAAAAAATAAAAATTGTGGGCAAAATATATTCTGCTACATGTCTTTGATAAAAAAATTAAAAAAAACACCCAATAAGTGTAAACACTGATTGCTTTGTGTGAAAGTTATAGCGCCTACAAACTTTTTTTTATACTAGTAATGGCGGTGATCAGCGACTTATAATGGGTAGGCAATCTGACACTAATGGACGCTGGGGGGAACTGACTAACTGCCACTGACATCACCAGTGATGTGATAATACTATACACGGTCACTGTACTATTGACACTGGCTGGGAAGGGGTTAACATCAAGGGCGATCAAGGGGTTAAATCTGTGCCTAACTACTGTATGTGTAATATGTGTACAGTGCGCTGCTTTTTAACAAATGGATCTCTACATTTCTCATCCCTTTGCAGTGGAAGGGAGTTTAACAAGACACGTGGCCACTCATTTAAATGAAAAGAAAAGAGATTTAACCTTAAACTACGAAGAGGGTTCTTTACTGTAAGAGCGGCAAGGATGTGGAATTCCCTTCCACAGGTGGTGGTCTCAGCGGGGAGCATCGATAGTTTAAAAAAACTATTAGATAGGCATCTGAATGACCACAACATACAGGGATATACAATGTAATACTGACATATAATCACACACACAGGTTGGGACTTGATTGACTTGTGTCTTTTTTCAACCTCGCCTACTGTGTAACTATGTAACTATGTAAGGAAATGAGGGTCAGTGTGTGTGGAAATGCTACATCTTTGGCTGGGGATATGCTGCAGAAAATAATATGAATCTGGGAACATGTTACACTAGGCTAGTAGAGATCAATGCTATTACCTTAATCCAGATGTGGCCCGCAAACTCATGCTCTGGAGTGGCGGGTCAGCATGCCCAGATTGCAATTAAAGCAGAGGTCAGCCAATTTTTTTTTTTAAAGTCAGCAGCTACAAATACTGCAGCTGCTGACTTTTAAAATTAGGGCACTTACCCGTCCCTCGGCCCTCGGATGCTGCCGCCGCCATCTTCGGTAAGGGAATCAGGAAGTGAAGCCTTGCGGCTTCACTTTCTGGTTCCCTACTGCGTATGCGCAAGTCGCGCTGCGTGATCCAAATGGTGCCTGCTGTCTTCTGGGACCCGTGTGTCTCCCAGAAGACAGTGCGGGGGGGGGGGGGAGTGGCATAGATACCCACAGATAATGCGGCTATCTATGCCCGGAAGTGGGGGCAAATACCTGTATTAGACAGGTATCTGCTCCTCCCTGAAAGGTGCCAAATGTGACACCAGAGGGGGGGGGGGGATCTGGACAGCGGAAGTTCCATTTTTGGGTGGAACTCCGTTTTAACGGGTAACCCGCCATTCCAGAGCATCAGAGTTCATGGAGTTGGCACCAGTAGTAGAGAAAGCAAGCAGCCACAGAGGGAGCAGGAGCCGCATAAGCTGATGCTTCCTCTGTAGCGCTAGCTCCTGTCTCAGGCAGGGTGATATTAGGTGCACTGCACCTGGGACCCTTCTAGCAGCCTGGAGAGTGATGCCAGCAGAAGCTGAAAGAGGAAGAGGTCAGTGTATTACATACATTGCACTTTTATAAAGGGCATATTAGCACATAAAAAAAGGGTTATAAGCTGCTTACACACTCATCCGCGGGTGCTGCGCAGTGTACGTGCGGCTTTCCTACGGGTTAGCTGCACGGAGCCATAGACGTCTATTTTATCCTGCAGGTTTGATGCGATTTCTGAAAGCGCACCGAAACTCCTAAATGCAGAGATTTTGCTACACTTTTTGAAAGTGCACCACACCCACAAGATGTAATAGAAGTCTATGACAAAGCGCAGCTAACCTGCAGGAAAGCCGCAGGTGCACTGCACTGCACCCATAGATCAGTGTGAAAGCCGCCTAATAACCCTTTTTTATAAGTGCTAAAATACAGAATATCAGTGTGAAAGCAGCCATATAGGGGGCTCAGGACAGTAAGGTTTACATTTGTGGCTTGGGAGGCGGTAAAACCTCATAGCTGATTGTGGTCCGTGGCCAGTTACCAAATCACTTAAAGTGATTGTAAAGTCTCCTTTTTTTCTACAAAAATAACAAACATGTTATACTTACCTGTTCGGTGTAATGGTTTTGCACAGAGCAGCCCGGATCCTGCTCTTCTTGGGTCCCTTCTCTGTGCTTCTGGCCCCACCCTCCTGTTGAGTGCCCCCACAGCAAGCAGCTTGCTATGGGGGCACCAGAGCCAAGCTGCAGCTTCTTGTGTCCATTCAGACATGGAGCTGTGGTTCGGCCCCACCCCATCTCTCTCCTGATTGGCTAACTGACAGCAGCAGGAGCCAATGGCGCCGCTGCTGTGTCTCAGCCAATCAGACACTTGTGGACATCGCTGGACAGAGAGGGACCTTAGATAAGTATTAGGGTGGGTTAGGGTGGCTGCTGCACACAGAAAAAATGAAACTTCCACTTTAAGTGTAGGTGACCCCCTGACATGCCACATTTGGCATGTCATTTTTTGGGTGGAGGAGCGGGTACTTTGCTTTTACGGGCACCCAGCTCCCACTTCCTCCCTGGCGCCACGGCACCAGAAGGAAGATCACCTCTCCCCCTCCCTCCCTGCAATCATCAGGGACACGTCACAGGTCCCATAAGATTGCCCAGCAATCACAGCGCCCAGCTGTGAAACCACAGCTGGGTGCCCATAGTAACAATGTCGTGCCTCGGAGAGGAGGGGGAGAGAAGTTGGGCTTTGTGTGCCCGCATCGCTGGATCGCGGTACAGGTAAGTGTCTGATTATTAAAAGTCAGCAGCTACACTTTTTGTAGCTGCTGACTTTTAAATGGGTAGAACTCCACTTTAATGCATAAAAGGCATTAAGATAAAAAACCTTCTGACTTTACAACCCCTTTAAAAGGCCCTCGTTCTTCAAAAAGTTGCTCACCGCTGCCTGATTCAATGTTCCACTACAAACTGTTGAGGCCTGAGGGCAATGCATCATATACCAAAGGGCCACATGCCCTTGGGCCACAGGTTGGGCATCAGGGTTTTAGGTGGTTAAAACAGGCAGTGAGAAGGCACGGGGTTTGATTTACTAAAGGCAAATAAACTGTGCACTTTGCCAGTGCAGTTGCACTCTACAAAGCGCAGTTGCTCCAGAGCTTAGTAAATGAGGGGAAGCTTTGCTGACTTCCATCATCCAATCATGTGAAAGCAAAAAATATGTTTTATTTGTCTTGCATGTAATTGGAAGTTCTTTGCAAAGTGAAGCTTCGCCTCATTTACTAAACTCTGAAGAAACTTCACTTTGTAAAGTCTATTTGCATTTAGTAAATCAACCCCATAACCTCACCACCTGTCAAACACCCCCTGTGGATCGCTCATCAGAGAGCCAACACTAGTGTAAAAGGAACCCTAAAGCCCTGTACACACGATCAGTTTTACTGATGAAAACAGTCGGATGGACTTTTTTCATCGGACAAACCGATCGTGTGTGGGCCCCATCGGACTTATTTCCATCGGTGAAAAAAAAATAGAACATGTTTTAAATTTTTCCGATGGAAAAAAAAACGATAGGAAATTCCGATCGTCTGTGTGGAACTCCATCGGAGAAAAAACCCACGCATGCTCAGACTAAATTAGGAGACGGGAGCGCTCGTTCTGATAAAACTAGCGTTCGTAATGGAGATATCACATTTGTCATGCTGTAACGGACTGAAAAGCACGGAGACTAAAAAGCGCGAATTGTCTCTCACCAAACTTTTACTAACACGCGGTAACACAAAATCAGCAAAAGCAGCCCAAAGGGTGGCGCCATTGGATTTGAACTTCCCATTTATAGTGCCGTCGTACGTGTTGTACGTCACGGCATTTGGGACGGTCGGAATTTTGTCTGATGGTATGTAGGCAAGACTAATGAAAGTCAGCTTCATCGGAATTCTGATGTAAAAATCCAACGGATTTGATTCCATTGAAAAATCCGATCGTGTGTACAGGGCTTTAGGGTACCCGTGGCAAGCTTAGAAAAACACCACATTGGTACCAAAAATGTCTCAAACCAATAGAAAATAAATCAATACTTTTATCAAAAGTAGGTCACAGCAAGTCTAGGTTGGCCATAGCAATCCATTTTTTAAATAGTGCTCATGGCTCACAATCAATATTTCCTTTTTGGCACTGGTGTGTGTGTTCTAACTTTTTTTTGTTTGTTTTGCGTCTACTTTATATTTATTTCCTTTCTGTTCTGGGGGTGTTTCTTTTCCTCCCAACAACTCTATGCCCAGGCCAAAAAGCCAGTTCGGCATGATAACTGCGAAGGATCCATTTGTGAACAGAGTAGCTGGGTGCTAATGACTCTCAATCTCATGCATGTATAATTCATTGTAATACCCTTGTGCTTACTATGAATTATTCACAGGGAAATTGATAGATAACATTTTTATGAATGATTTAAGAAATATAAAAAAGAATTAGCGTGAGGGTTCATTTAAACCTGGCATGGATTATTTCCTATGGGCGTTTTAGACTTTTAATCTTGACTCCTTACAGCGAGGAACGCTTTCTGTTGTGCGTTTCAGAAGTGTGAGGTGGGAGATCGCATCATTAACAGCGGGCACCGCGTGAGGCAAAAGAAAGAGCACGTCCCCAGCTGGTCTGAGCAAATGTAGGATTTTATAATCATGTGTGTAAACAGCCTTTAAAAATATGTTTGGATCTTTGTGTTACGTGCGGGGAAAAAATAAAAATAAACGCAGAAGATGTAACTCTTCAAAATATCTGTAATTTATGTCTAAGACTGTGGACAGGCAGGTGTCGTAATGAGATGCTCAGTGGGTATCACTGATGTTTACCAAGTGCTCTGTGACCCCCGAAGCAGAAAGGGTATTAAACACGGCAATGCTCAATACACACCGGCATTTGTGCTTTGCCCCTGCTTTGGGGACCAGAGGCAGAACTACCATTTGGACAGACTGTGCAACTGCTCAACGGTCCTCTGGGACTTAAAGTGGAACTATACTAACCTCGATTCCAGTGATGCGCCGTTCCCTGGATATTCCTATTGGATACTTTTGTGCCTCGGGGCCACAATGTAGAATTTGACTTAAAGTGGTTGTAAACCCTGTAAATTTTTATTTTTTTAAAAACAACCTGCAAGACAAAGGCATAATGAGCTAGTATGACTAGCATACTAGCTCATTATGCATCACTTACCTTAGATCGGGGCCCCCAAAGCCATCCTCGTCTCCCTCTTCAGCCGCAGCCATCGCTGCGGCGATAGCCAGAAGGTTACTTCCGGGTATCGCCGCTCCAGCCAATCACAGCGTCGCTCTGGCGCTGTGATTGGCCGGAGCGGCGAAGACGTGACCGCGCATGCACGCGGGAGCCCTGAAATCCGGCTAAGCCGGATTTGTGAATGGGATTAACCCTATGAATGCGCCGTTGTCTATGGCGCGTATGCGCCGTAGACACCGATGCATGTCATTTTTAGCAAATATCTCCTAAACCGTGTCAGCCTGACTCGCGGGGGTATTGTGGTTTGACGTCCAATAGCTGGATTTGAACAGTGGTATACTTATCACTGCACTGGCTGTGTTGTCTGCACTCTCACTGCAAGTTCTGGGATTCTGCGGTGAATATGAAGCTATCCCTCTCTCTATACTAGGACGTCCCCTACCCCCGCCTGGGCATACCCTATTGGATATACCTGATCTGTCTAGCCATTTCTGCTAGCTGTGAACATCAGGCTTTTCCACTTGTGGAGTGTACCACTGCGAGAATATCTTTTCTTGATCATTTTTTGACCACCAGACCACACATGTATCTGCCCTTACCATACCATACATACGAATTGGTAACCTCTGAGCAATATTTCGCTGTCCGGACCCTCTTCCGAGATAGTGAGATTTGTCCCAAGTGTGTAAAAAACCTTCCCATTTTGTCCGTCCTGACGAAGCCTCACGGCGAAACGCGTAAATGTTCAAGGGACCTCCTATTGCTATATACATTGTATGGTTTTTAATCTTTGTTTAACATTCATTTGATAATAAAATATTTTTTTTCTATTCTATTTTCGTGTGTTGCCTGTAAAGTCCCACCTTTGTTTTACTCTTCCTGAGTAGAAAATTGTTTTTCCCGGACCTCAACCAGATAGAACACTTTTGGGATGAATTAGAGTGGAGACTGTGAGCCAGGCCTTCTCATCCCAAATGCACTTCTGGAAGAATGGTCAAATATTCCCATAGACACACTCCTAAACCTTGTAGACAGCCTTCCCAGAGGAGTTGAAGCTGTTATAGCTGCAAAGGGTGGGCCAACTCAATATTAAACCCTACAGACTAAGACTGGGATGGCATTAAAGTTTGTGTGCGTGTAAAGGCAGATGTCCCAATACTTTTGACAATACAGTGTATGGGCTGTCACAAAGTATCATGTGATTTTATTGAATCTTTCTGATATTTATCTGCTGTCTCCATCCTCAGCCCCCCTACCACCACGCACACGCTGATTGCTATTGCATTCATACTGGGAAGAATAATGTTGTATGCTTATGAGCTCTTGGCACACAGAGCAGTAATTTGTTTTGCTAGGTGTACATTACCGGCGAGGGCTCAGGTGGTTAAACTAAACATGAAAAATACATGCCGCTTCTACCTTCCGAAATGCAATCACATAATCGCATTTCAGGCCATCTTACCTATCTCACTTACAGCTTTACAGAGATTAATTCCTTGTTAGATTTCACTCATCACATCTTTGCTGGTGCCATTTAGCTAAATTTGTTCCGACTCCAACCTGCGCGATGCGGAGTGCACCCCTAAGGACGCATTACGAGCCATCGCCGCAAGCCTTACTCCTCTCATTAAAAGTTGATACCTTGCACAAATTACACTCTTGTTCTTTTGGACTCTGCATTGTGTCTCATGATTATGCTGGGAAAAATAAATAAATCAAAAAATAATTAACAGGAAAAAAAAAAATGTCTCCCGGCCCACATAAAAAAGTGAAATGATTTAAGTTTTTTTTTTAGGTTCAAATTTATTTTATCTTTTTGTAAACTCCATAAAGGGTTTCTCCATTCACCATAGTACATGTTGTACAGTGATTGGCACAGACCACACAAGAATTCACCCCCCCCCCCCACACTTATTATATACTGTAATGTATTAGTATTTTTCTGAAGGTGGAGGACAGAGAGCACATTGGAAATAGAGTCCATGAAACCGTCACCCATATGAAGAGATATTTGGAATGTACTTGTGAAGATGATGGATTTGAATTGGCAACATGCAGTGCCTTGAAAAAGTATTCATACCCCTTGACATTTTAAAAATGTTGTCATGTTACAACCAAAAACGTAAATGTATCTTATTGAGATTTTATGTGATAGACCAACACAAAGTGGCACATAATTGTGAAGTGGAAGGAAAATGATAAATGGTTTTCAAATTTATTTACAAATAAATATGTGAAAAGTGTGGTGTACATTTGTATTCAGCCCCCCTGAGTCAATACTTTGTAGAACTGCCTTTCTCTGCAATTACAGCTGCAAGTCTTTTTGGGGATGTCTCTACCAGCTTTGCACATCTAGAGAGTGAGGTTTTTGCCCATTCTTCTCAAGCTCTGTCAGATTGGATGGAGAGCGTCTGTGAACAGCAATTTTCAAGTCTTGCCACAGATTCTCAATTGGATTTAGGTCTGGACTTTGACTGGGCCATTCTAACACATGAATATGCTTTGATCTAAACCATTCCATTGTAGCTCTGGCTGTACGTTTAGGATTGTTGTCCTGCTGGAAGGTGAACCTTCGCCCAAGTCTCAAGTCTTTTGCAGACTCTAATGCCGCGTACACACGATCGGTTTTCCCGTCTGAAAAACTGCGATGAGAGCTTTTTGTCGGGAATCCCGACCGTGTGTATGCTCCATCGGACTTTTTCCTACAGGAAAACTGCCAGAAAAAAAAAAGAGAGCAGGATCTCTTTTTTCCCGTCAGGAAAAAATCCTAGCGGGAAAACCGTTTGTCTGTATGTTTTTCTGACAGGAAAAAAACACGCATGCTCGGAAACAATTAGACGCATGCTCGGAAGCATAGAACTTCATTTTGTCGGCTTGTCGTAGTCTTTTGCGTCACCGCGTTCTTAGCAGTCAAAAGTTCACCGGACTTTTGTGTGACCGTGTGTATGCAAGGCAGGCTTCAGAGGAATTCCGTTGGGAAAACAATCGTTTTTTTTCCGACAGGAAAACCGGTCGTGTGTACGGGGCATAAGATCGCCTTGTATTTGGCTCCATCCATCTTCCCATCAACTCTGACCAGCTTCCATGTCCCTGCTGAAGAAAATCATCCCCACAACATGATGCTGCCACCACCATGTTTCACGGTGAGAATTGTGTGTTCAGGGTGATGTGCAATGTTAGTTTTTTGCCACACATAGCATTTTGCTTTTAGGCCAAAAAGTAAAATTTTGGTCTCATCTGACCAGAGCACCTTCTTCCACATGTTTGCTGTGTCCCCCATATGGCTTCTCGCAAACTGCAATCGGCACTTCTTATGGCTTCCTTTCAAAAATGGCTTTCTTCTTGCCACTCTTCCATAAAGGGCAGATTTGTGGAGAGCACGACTAATAGTTGTCCTGTGGACAGATTTTCCCACCTGAGCTGTGGATCTCTGCAGCTCCTCCAGAGTTACTATGGACCTCTTGGCTGCTTCTCTGATTAATGCTCTTCTTGCCCGGCCTGTCAGTTTAGGTGGGCGGCCATGTCTTGGTAGGTTTGCAGTTGTGCCATACTCTTTCCATTTTCGGATGATGGATTGAACAGTGCTTCATAAGATGTTCAAAGCTTGGGATATTTTTTTAAAACCTAACCCCTGCTTTATACTTCTCCACAACTTTATCCCTGACCTGTCTGGTGTTTTCCCTGGCCTTCATGATGCTGTTTGTTCACTAAGGTTCTCTAACAAACCTCTGAGGGCTTTATGGAACAGCTGTATTCATAATGAGATTAATTTACACACAGGTGGACTCTATTTACTAATTAGGTGACTTCTGAAGGCAATTGGTTCCACTAGATTTTAGTTAGAGGTATCAGAGTAAAGGGGGCTGAATACAAATACACGCCACACTTTTCAGATATTTATTTGTAAAAAAAAAAATGAAAACCATTTATCATTTTCCTTCCACTTCACAATTATGTGCCGCTTTGTGTTGGTCTATCACAGGGATATGCAATTAGCGGACCTCCAGCTGTTGCAGAACTACAAATCCCATGAGGCATAGCAAGACTCCGACAGCTACAAGCATTACACCCAGAGGCAGAGGCATGATGGGACTTGTAGTTTTGCAACAGCTGGAGGTCCACTAATTGCATATCCCTGGTCTATCACATAAAATCCCAATAAAATACATTTACATTTTTTTTTTGTAACATGACAAAATGTGGAAAATTTCAAGGGGTATGAAAACTTTTTCAAGGCACTGTAGAGATTATCTTATTATTAGATTATGAATGTGATCCACATTTTATATCACTTTTTGTTTTGGCACATTTATTTATTTGTACATTTGGAGAAAATATCAAGCATTGTTTATCGGTTATTCATTGAGGTCTAGGAACATGGCCCTATGAGCTCCATAGCTTTGCAAATTTCATCTCCAGGCCCAATATACAGCGAGTTGCAGCCATTTACAGTAAATTTGCTTTTATCAGGGTTACAACAAAAGAGTGAGAGTAGGTTTGCAGGTTTTAGCACCACCGGCTAATCTCCGCAAGTGCAGTTAGTGTTAAAACAACACACACCTTCAGCTTCAGTAAACCCACCAGTGCCACCGGCTTGCTAATATCTTCCAAGGTCTTAAACATCCAGGATAAATAAAGTGCTGTTAAATCGGCTTCCTGTAATAAAGTGAAATAAAACACAAATTTAAAGCAGAAGTGCAACAGCTGCTGTCATTAAAATTATAGTGATAATATAATATCATGCTAATTTTATCTTTAATACCCCAGGATTTAGTGAAAGTTCTCAGGAGAATCAGGAGAGCGCTAAAGTGTATCTCAGCTTTTGTGAAATAACAATTCTTTCCAGTTTTAGCAGAATTGCTGGCCTGTTAGAGTACGGTATGTAAACCCGACATTTCATATTCGTAATATGTGCCTGCTGTACCATGTACTTGTATGAAACAGCATACCGTTCCCTTTGTATTTCTTCCTTTGTGTGAAATCCCTGGTGTTCCTGCCAGTCCCTCTGCTTTCCTAATAAAAACTGACTGCACTAGGCATGAGAGCACATGGTGGTCAGTTTTCTGGCTGTGCTGGAAACTCAGCCTGCTCTCCAATGATCAGACATGTCCTGACACACCCCTATTTGCCTTTAGCACACCAACCCCATTGTAACTGTTAATAGATCACATAAAGAATTTCAGTATTGCTTGGCGTCAAATGTTATTTTGTATCATCCTTCTACACTATGTTGGCCACAGTCGAATGGAGAAATGGAATTCCAAAACGAGACGTTAGTGGGCAAATATTGGAAAATCTGTAGTATTTTCTTTTGCATACCTCTCCTCATGTGAGAACAAGAGTACGTCTTGCAGAACACTCCACAATCCTTTGTGGTCACAAATACAGGACTAATGCACACGATCGGAAATTCCGACAAGAAAAGATCGATGTGTGTAGGCGCCATCCAAATTTTTCTGTCGGAATTTCCGCCAAGAAAAATTTGAGAGCTGGTTCTCGAATTTTCCGACAAGAAAAGTTCTTGGAGGAAATTCCGATCGTCTGTATGGAATTCCGACGCACCAAAAACCACGCATGCTCGGAATCAAGTCGACTCATGCTCGGAAGCATTGAACTTCATTTTTATCGGCTCGTCGTAGTGTTGTACGTCTCCGCGTTCTTGAGGGTCGGAATTTGGTGTGACCGTGTGTATGCAAGACAAGTTTGAGCCAAGATTCCGTCGGAAAAAAAATCCACGGTTTTCTTGTCAAATTTTCCGATCGTGTGTACGTGGCATAAGTTGATGAAGAGAAGAATTTTCATAGCCAGCAAAATGCAAACCAAAATCTGCTACCGCCAACTTAGTGTCCTCCAAAAATTAGGTATAGTACAGCTCCAAAAGGACAATTTTAACACTTGATCTACTTCTTAACAGGAGCCATATACTGGACAAGAGAAAAAGTGCCCAAGATGTGTTGGAGGATGCAGATGGAGGAACAATCGATCTAAACTAAAGAAAAATTATAACAGAGGACAAAACAGTAGACCTTAGACAACCAACAAAGATAATCCTGATAGAGATACACTAGTAACAAAATAATAATTGTAGTCAGAAATGTGACTCATTTCAATGTACATAGAAAAATTTGGTGTATATCGCGCTGACATATATCTAGTAGCAGCCAGCAAAACACTCTTGCCCCATACACATGATCGGTTTTCCTGTTGGAAAAACTCTGATGAGAGCTTATGGTCGGGAATCCCGACCGTGTGTATGCTCCATCAGACTTTTTCCAACGGAAAAACTGCTGGAAAAAGATAGAGAGGAGGTTCTCTATTTTCCTGTCAGGAAAAAAACTGATCGGATTTTCCGATCGTGTGTACAAACCCTGACGCGCTAAATTCCGACGCATGCTCGGAAACAAATCGACGCATGCTCGGTAGCATAGAACTTAATTTTCTCGGCTCGTCATAGTCTTTTATGTCACCGCGTTCTTGGCAGTCAAAAGTTCACCAAACTTTTGTGTGACCGTGTGTATGCAAGGCAGGCTTGAGTTGCATGTTTTTTTCTGACGGGAAAACTGATCGTGTGTACGAGGCATAAGACAAGTGTAAATCAAGGAATAGGTAAAAAGTGAAATTATGTGCAGCGCTCAAAACATGGAAATACATATGTATACAAACTAATGTACACTGTGCAATGACCACAAAAACTAATAATAATGAAAATAAGATGTGAAATTCACACCCAAACTAAAGTCCATGTGCCATCATACAAAAATTGTTTTAAAACATAAACATGGCAGTCTTTAACCACTTGAGATCCGCGCTATAGCCGAAAGACAGCTGCAGCGCGGCTCTCAAGTGCCGAGTGGACGTCCCCAGGACGTCCTCTGTTTACATCCCATCGCGCGCCCTCGGCGGCGCGCAGAGGGAACAGCTGTGCACTCCGCATCACGTGATGCCGATGCGCGTGCCTGGCGGCCGCGATGTCCGCCAGGTACATGCGATCGGCTGTGACAGAGGCAGGACGTGGATCTCTGTGTTACACACAGAGATCCACGTCCTGTCAGGGAGAGAGGAGACCAATGCTGTGTCCCTTGTACATAGGGACACAGATCGGTCACCTTCCCCAGTCAGTCCCCTCCCCCCACAGTAAGAAACACTAATAGGGAACATATTTTACCCTTTGATCGCCCCCTAGTGTTAACCCCTTCCCTGCCAGTCACATTTATACAGTAATCAATGCATTTTTATAGCACTGTTCGCTGTATAAATGTGAATGGTCCCAAAATAGTGTCAAAAGTGTCCGATATGTCTGCCGCAATATCGCAGGCCTGACAAAAATCGCAGATCGCCACCATTACTAGTAAAAAAAAAAATATATAATAAAACTGTCATAATTCTATCCCCTATATTGTAGGCGCTATAACTTTTGTGAAAACCAATCACTATGCGCTTATTGCAAATTTTTTTACCAAAAATAAATAGAAGAATACGTATCGGCCTAAACTGAGAAAAAAAAAATATTTTTCTTAAAAATTGGGATATTATTATAACAAAAAGTAAAAAAATATTGTGTTTTTTTTCAAAATTTTCTGTCTTTTTTTGTTTATAGCGCAAAAAATAAAAACCGCAGAGGTGATCAAATACCACCAAAAGAAAGCTCTATTTGTGGGAAAAAAATGATAAAAATATCATTTGGGTACAGCGTTGTATGACCGCGCAATTGTCATTCAAAGTGCATCAGCGCTGAAAGCTGAAAATTGGTCCGGGTACGAAGGGGGTTTAAGTGCCCAGTAAGGAAGTGGTTAAATAAACGATGAAAACAAATTATGTGACTAGAAGTGGGATTCCACGTGACATCAATGTTAAGGTGAGGATACAGACAATAGAACCACCACCGGTTAGTGAGGAGGCTTACCGGAGTGAGAGGACTCAAATGGGCATATGCTCAGTGAGTCAAAAAGGCTTATGGTGCAACCACCAAAATATGGGACCTCCACATCTGGGTCCCAGATCAAGTTGTAAGGCAATCCAATTGGTCAAGAGATGTCACCAAGAAGCGGTCATCAGAAGCAGCCAACTTGTCAGACCAAATCCTCTCAAGTGTTCAAAATAGCATGACCAAAAAAGAAAATATTCCACATAGTGTGAATCCGTATAAACGTAAAATTTATTAAAAGAAAAATGGAAACACTCACATTTAGAAAGTGGATGAAACACTTAAAATTGAAGTTTGTGGGTAACGCAATAACATCAGCAGGGCTCATCCCGACGTGTTTCGTCTAAAGAGCAGGGATGAGCCGAACACCCCCCTGTTCGGTTCGCACCAGAACCTGCGAACAGACAGAATGTTTGCGTAAACTTTAGAACCCTATTAAATACAATGGACTCGAACGTTCGAAATCTAAAGTGCTAATTATAAAGGCTAATATGCAAGTTATTGTCCTAAAAAGTGTTTGGGGACCCGGGTCCTGCCCCAGGGGACATGTATCAATGCAAAAAAAAGTATTAAAATGGCATTTTTTTCGGGAGCAGTGATTTTAATAATGCTTAAAATGAAAAAATAAAAGTGAAATATTCCTTTAAATTTCGTACCAGGGGGGGGGGGGGGGGGGGGTGTGTGTATGATATGCATGTAAAGTGGCGCATGTTTCCCGTGCTTAGAACTGTCCCTGCATAAAATTTTATTTTTGAAGGAAAAAAAGTCATTTAAAACTCAATCGCGGCTATTAACCACTTAAGCCCCGGACCATTTGGTAGCTAAAGGACCAGGGGTGAATTCAGAATTTTGCACTGCGCTGCTTTAACTGTAAATTGTGCGGACATGCAATGTTGTACCCAAACGAAATTTGCGTCCTTTTCTTCCCACAAATAGAGCTTTCTTTTAATGGTATTTGATTGCCTCTGCGATTATTTTTTTTTGCGATATAAACGGAAAAAGACCGAAAATTTTGAAAAAAAATGATATTTTCTACTTTTTGTTATAAGAAAAATCGAATAAACTCAATTTTAGTCATACATTTAGGCCAAAATGTATTCAGCCACATGTCTTTAGTAAAAAAAATGTCAATAAGCGTATATTTATCAGTTTGCGCAAAAGTTATAGCGTTTACAAACTAGGGTACATTTTCTGGAATTTACACAGCTTTTAATTTATGACTGCCTATCTCATTTCTTGAGGTGCTAAAATGACAGGGCAGTACAAAACCCCCCCAAATGACCCCATTTTAGAAAGTAGACACCCCAAGGAAATTGCTGAGAGGCCTGTTGAGCCCATTGAATATTTTTTTTTTTTGTCCCAAGTGATTGAATAATGACAAAAAAAAAAAATTACAAAAAGTTGTCACTAAATGATATATTGCTCACACATGCCATGGTTATATGTGGAATTGCACCCCAAAATACATTCTGCTGCTTCTCCTGAGTACGGGGATACCACATGTGTGGGACTTTTTAGGAGCCTAGCCACGTACGGGACCCCGGAAACCAAGCACCGCCTTCAGGATTTCTAAGGGCGCAAATTTTTGATTTCACTCCTCACTACCTATCACAGTTTTGAAGGCCATAAAATGCCAAAATAGCACAACCCCCCCCCCAAATGACCCCATTTTGGAAAGTAGACACCCCAAGCTGTTTGCTGAGAGGCATGGTGAGTATTTTACAGCTCTCATTTGTTTTTGAAAATGAAGAAAGAACTTTTTTTTTTTTTTTTTTCTTTTTTTTTTCAATTTTCAAAACTTTGTGACAAAAAGCGAGATCTGCAAAATACTCACAATACCTCTCAGCAAATAGCTTGGGGTGTCTACTTTCCAAAATGGGGTCATTTGGGGGGGGTTTGTGCCATCTGGGCATTCCATGGCCTCCGAAACTGTGATAGGCAGTGAGAAGTGAAATCAAAAATTGACACCCTTAGAAAGCCTGAAGGCGGTGCTTGGTTTTTGGGGTCCCGTACGCGGCTAGGCTCCCAAAAAGTCTCACACATGTGGTATCCCTGTACTCAGGAGAAGCAACAGAATGTATTTTGGGGTGTAATTCTACATATGCCCATGGCATGTTTGAGCAATATATCATTTAGTGACAACTTTGTGCAAAAAAAAAAAAAAAAAAATTATTTTTTCCGCAACTTGTGTCAACATATAAAATATTCCATGGACTCGACATGCCTCTCAGTATATAGCTTGGGGTGTCTACTTTCCAAAATGGGGTCATTTGGGGGGGTTTTGAACTGTTCTGGCATTTTATACACAACATTAGGAAGCTTACATCCACTCTTCTAACCACTTGAAGACAAAGCCCTTTTTGACACTTTTTGTTTACATGAAAACATATTTTTTTTTGCAAGAAAATTATGTTGAACCCCCAAATATTATATATATTTTTAAAGCAAAGGCCCTACAGAATAAAATGGTGGGTGTTGCATTTTTTTTTCTACACAGTATTTGCGCAGCGATTTTTCAAACACATTTTTTGGGGAAAAAATACACTTTTTTTAATTTTAATGCACTAAAACACACTATATTGCCCAAATGTTTGATGAAATAAAAAAGATGATCTTAGGCCGAGTACATAGATACCAAACACGACATGCTTTAAAATTTCGCACAAACGCGCATTGGCGACAAACTACATACATTTTTAAAAGCCTTTAAAAGCATTTACAGGTTACCCCGTTAGATTTACAGAGGAGGTCTACTGCTAAAATTACTGCCCTCGATCTGACCTTCGCGGTGATACCTCACATGCATGGTGCAATTGCTGTTTACATATGACGCTAGACCGACGCTTGCGTTCGCCATTGGGCAAGAGCAGGGCAGGACAGGGGTGCTTTTTTTTTTTTTTTTATTATTAATTTTGCTTTTTTATTTTATTTTTAAACTGTTGCTTCCATATTTATTTATTTTTATCACTTTTATTGTTATCTCAGGGAATGTAAATATCCCCTATGATAGCAATAGGTAATGACAGGTACTCTTTTTTGAAAAAACTGGGGTCTATTGGACCCTAGATCTTTCCTCTGCCCTCAAAGCATCTGACCACACCAAGATCGGTGTGATAAAATACTTTCCCAATTTCCCAATGGCGCTTTTTATATCCGGGGGGGGGGGGACATTCCCTCCCACTGCTTGTAAAAGCAGTCCAGAGGCTAATTAGCCACTAGGATTGCTTTTACATGAAAGCCGGCCGCTGGCTGAAAAGAATGATACCAAGATGATACCTAAACCCGCAGGCATCATTCTGGTATAAACATTCAAAGTCCAGCAACATACCAGTACGTTGCTGGTCCTTGTTGGACATGTATTGTAATCTTTTTTTTCATGCAGCCTGTTGGCTGAACGAAAAAAAAAGATTGATCGGTGGGTATGCCCACCATTAGAATACCGCCCTTCATCCACCCACTTCTAATGATGGGCATACATGCACCATTTATATATGCCGAAGCATGGGGGCATCTTCTCGCAAAAGTTATGCCGCGTACACATGGTCAGACTTTTCCACGGGCAAGCCTCCGTCGGAATTTCGACCGTATGTACGCGGCATTAGGAGCAAAATCGCTCCTCCGCTCCTGCTGCCCCAATGCTTCGGCATATATGCTTTTTTTTTTTTAACTGTGGTGGTGAAATCACCTCCTACAGCACTGGAGTCGCAGGGATCAGGCCTGTCTCTGCGAACGCTGCAGTTATGTGTGTTGTGTTTTGCAAGTGACAGTGATCGATCGATACTGCACTTCGGTGGCCTGGGCTGGACGGAGGGGCAAAACGCAGGTGCTAGCAGGTATCTGGGCTGATTCCGCTAACACTGCGTTTTTGGGAACCCTAAACTGCTGGGGACGCTAGTATAGATCTGATCAGATCAGATATTGAGCTGATCAGATACTATACCACTAAGGGGGGTGTATGCTTCACGCGTGGGTGTTAGCGCTACTAGCACTAACCTGACGCTGCCTGGGGTGTGACGCAGACCCTCTCTGACGCTAAAACCTAACTGATATCACCCGCCGGGCGATCAGGGGGTTAAACATTTATTGGGTTATATACGGCGGGTGCCCTGACACTATAAAAAGCAAACTAACTAACCAGCGTCACCTGTAACACTTATATGATGATCACTGGTGAAAGGGTTAACTAGGGGCAATTAGGGGGTTAAAACCTTTATTAGGGTAATATATGGGGGTACCTGACGCTATATAAAAACCTGACGGCGAACCTAAAAAAAAATTACTGGCTACCTATCGGCATCACCGACACTAAGACAACGATCATAAAAACGATTGCTTAGCGACAGTGGTGATAGGGGGTGAAAGGGTTACCTGGGGGGCGATCAGGGGGTTAAACCTTTATTAGATAATATATGGGGGTACCTGACGCTATAAAAACCTGCGGCGAACCTAAAAAAAATTACTGGCTACCGATCAGCATCACCGACGCTAAGACATCGATCAGAAAAATGATCACATAGCCACGGCGGTGCTAGGGGGTGAAAGGGTTACCTGGGGGGTGATCAAGGGGGTTAAACCTTTATTAGGTAATATATGGGGGTACCCGACGCTATAAAAACCTGCGGCGAACCTAAAAAAAATTACTGGCTACCGATCAGCATCACCGCCGCTAAGACATCGATCAGAAAAATGATTGCTTAGTGACAGTGGTGATAGGGGGTGAAAGGGTTATCTGGGGGGTGATCAGGGGGTTAAACCTTTATTGGGGGGTTAGGGGGCTACACTGGACCTAAGACTAAACTTTGGTGACACTTTTACAGTCACAAATGTCACTGATTGCAGTGATCACTAAATAAATGGTCACTGCAATCAGTGACACTGTGACTGGGGGCTGGGGGGTGATCTGGGGGTGTCTGGGGGGCGATTTATGTGCCTATGTGTCCTGGTGTCAGTGTGCTGTTGTGTGTACTAACCTGGCATCTTCTCCTGTACGGCGCTCGGTATATGTGAGCGCCCCAGGAGAGATGACATCACTTCCTCCTTCCTGGCAGGCAGGGGAAGCTCTCTCATTCGCCGGGAGCGATCGAGAGGGGGTGGCCGGAATCGAACGGCCGTCCCCTCATGCCGGATCGCTCCCGAAGGTAAAACGACCGCTCACTGTAAAGAAGGGGGGTCCGATCGGACCCCCCAACTATACAAAGGCAATCACGTATATATACGTGATTGTGCCTGTCGGTGCCATTCTGCTGACGTATATTTACAGTGGGCGGTCGTTAAGTGGTTAATGAATTGTCGGCTCCCGGCAATACATACAAAAGTCCCCCAGAATTCAATTACCAGGCCCTTCAGGTCTGGTATAGATATTAAGGGGAACCCCGCCGCAAATAAAAAAAAAATGCGTGCGGTTCCCCCAAATATCCATACCAGGCCCTTCAGATCTGGCATGGATTTTAAGGGGAACTCCACCCCAAATTTAAAAAAAAATGGTGTGGAGTCCCCCCAAAAATCCATACCAGACCCTTATCTGAGCACGCAACCTGGCAGGCTGCAGGAAAAGAGAGGGGGATGAGAGAGCGGCCCCCCTCCCTCCTGAACCATACCAGGCCACATGCCCTCAACATGGGGAGGATGTCCCCATGTTGATGGGGACAAGGGCCTCATCCCCACAACCCTTGCCTGGTGGTTGTGGGGGTCTGCGGGCGGGGGGCTTATTGGAATCTGGAAGACCCCTTTAACAAAGGGAACCCCCATATCCCGCCCCCCCATGTGAATTGGTAAGGGGTACATTGTACCCCTACCATTTCAGGAAGAAAGTGTCAAAAAAAAAAAAAAAAAAAAACACCCCAACACCTTGGAAAAGTCCTTTATTAAAAAAAAAAAAAAAAAACATTCAGGCGGTGAAATCCAGTGTCCCACGGCGATCCGATGTCCACCGCTGTCCGTCATTGGCTGAGCCTGAGCGGACCTGATGGGGAACTTCCTCCGCAGTCTATTACATGTATAGACCCGCCCCTTCTAAAATTCCCCATCAGGTCCGCTCAGCCAATGACTCGGTGTAAGGCTGAGGACCTGATGCGGAACATGAGAAGGGGCGGGTCTATACATGTATTACACAGTGAAGGAAGTTCCCCATCAGGTCCGCCCCCTCGGTATGTCCGACCCCGCCTACGTCATTGGCCTGAGCGGGGAACTTCCTTCACTGTGTAATTTAAATTTACACAGTGAAGGAAGTTCCCCATCAGGTCCGCTCAGGCCAATGACATACCGAGGGGGCGGACCTGATGAAGAACTTCCTTCGCTGTGTAATTCATGAATAGACCCGCCCCTTCTCATGTTCCGCATCAGGTCCTCAGCCTTACACCGAGTCATTGGCTGAGCGGACCTGATGGGGAACTTTAGAAGGGGCGGGTCTATACATGTAATAGACTGCGGAGGAAGTTCCCCATCAGGTCCGCTCAGGCTCAGCCAATGACGGACAGCGCTGGACATCGGATCGCCGTGGGACACTGGTTTTCACCGCTGGAATGTTTTTTTTTTAATTTATTTTTTATTTTTTTAATAAAGGACTTTTCCAAGGTGTTTGTGTGTTTTTTTTAAATTTTTTTGACACTTTCTTCGTGAAATGGTAGGGGTACAATGTACCCCTTACCAATTCACATGGGGGGGGCCGGGATCTGGGGGTCCCCTTTGTTAAAGGGGTCTTCCAGATTACGATAAGCCCCCTGCCCGCAGACCCCCACAACCATCGGGCAAGGGTTGTGGGGATGAGGACCTTGTCCCCATCAACATGGGGACATCCTCCCCATGTTGAGGGCATGTGGCCTGGTACGGTTCAGGAGGGGGGGCGCTCTCTCGTCCCCCCTCTTTTCCTGGGGCCTGCCAGGTTGCGTGCTCAGATAAGGGTCTGGTATTGATTTTTGGGGGGACTCCACGCCATTTTTTTTTTAAATTTGGGGTGGAGTTCCCCATAAAATCCATGCCAGATCTGAAGGGCCTGGTATGGATATTTGGGGGAACCGCACGCATTTTTTTTTATTTTTTATCAATGACTTTTCTATGTATTGCCGGGAGCCGACAATTCATTAATAGCCGCGAGTGAGTTTTAAATGACTTTTTTTCCTTCAAAAAATGACATTTTATGCAGGGACAGTTCTAAGCACGGGAAACATGCGCCACTTTACATGCATATCATACACACCCCCCAGGTACGAAATTTAAAGGAATATTTCACTTTTATTGTTTCACTTTAAGCATTATTAAAATCGCTGCTCCCGAAAAAACGGCCGTTTTTAAAACTTTTTTTTGCATTGATACATGTCCCCTGGGGCAGGACCCGGGTCCCCAAACACTTTTTATGATAATAACTTGCATATTACCCTTTATAATTAGCACTTTAGATTTCTCCCATAGACTTTTTGAATTTGCCGCGAACACCCCAATTTGTTCGCTGTTCGGCGAACGGGCGAACAGGCAATGTTCGAGTCAAACATGAGTTCGACTCGAACTCGAAGCTCATCCCTACTAAAGAGACATCATCTGGGTGTGAGTTTCACATCTTATTTTCATTATTATTCGTTTTGTGGTCATTGCACAGTGTACATTAGTTTGTATACATATGTATTTCCATGTTTTGAGCGCTGCACATAATTTCATTACAATGTACAGTTAGTGCTATATCTGCATTCAATAGTGATGATATATATAGAAGTCTGGTTCCATAGGCAAAAATGTATTTAAATGTTTTTATTACAGTAAATGTTTAAAGAGACAGCCTTGAACTTAAAATATGGCCCAATTAATATGTCACCAAATATCCCCACCCACACCATAACTCCATGGATCAGTTTGAAAATGGCTATCAGCCATCCAGTTTGGGTTGTTATCAGACCGGTAACGTTCAATGTGTTGGTTGACACTACTGCCAAGATGAAATAAGGCTTCATCACTGTAAAACACCATTAATTCTCTCTGTCGTAAGAACCACTCACGATATTCTATATGCCTATCTGTGTCATCACCATGCAGTTTCTAGGCCAGCTGCACTTTGTCGGGATGGAAGTTATGTTTTAAAATAATTTGATTCTTAAGGATCCAGATTTGGGGGTACCCTGTTTATATAAATCACATTAAGCATACTTTTCAGCAAACTTTTTTCATTGAAAGGACAATTCGGAGAAATTGTTATTCATGGACTGCCCTCCCCTCCATAGAGTACTCCCCATTGGTAAATATTTACTTGGGCAAAACTTTCTAATGCCTCATTGCTTTTCTGCAAAATAGGCTTGGTCCTGCAACAACTGGATTGTTTGGACGAGATGTACTTGGCTGGGCTTTGAACTTAGTAGTAGGGCTGCAGATAATCTACCCATGTGGACTCCACTATGGAGTGGGGTTCCAAAAAGGAAGCAAGCTTATTTTTTTTTTGTTTATAATTATAGTAGTATAGTAGTGTAGCGGCCTCACTCTCTCTCCATCTTTATCGGTTACACACCAACTCATGTCTAGGGGTTCCTGGGTTGTGAGAGTGAGATGCGCCACGGCCCATGTCCTCCCCATTGCAGTAGGGAGGTGAAGGCCACTTCCTGATGTTTCCTCGGGCCGGTGTGTTCTGTGAATGCACCGAGTCTGTAATTGCAAGCTCACCAGCCTCCCCTTTGCTTCCAGTAACTGGAGTTCACACACCGGAGAAAGGTCCAACACTTGTTTATTTGGCACTCCAATAGCAAAGCACGATAAACAGTTCTTTTTTCAGCAAACTGGTTGGGACCTATAACCTTGCCAACGGTGGGATGAGCAGATCAAGACACTTCCTAACGTTTCAGTTCTATGCCACTGTACTATGACCAGCGGCGCCTAAGCCAATCCGGCTGTTGTAGAACAGGAAAGATGGGGTCTCTTCCAGCAACCCCTATGAACAGCAATGGAGCCCTCTTCGATACGCTGTGGCCCCTATCAGGGGGATGCGTCCCCCTAAGAGAGTTCCCGGAGGCCCACTGTCACCGGGTCGGTGCTGCTCCGGGTCTTCAGTGGGTAACCTCCCCGGCCTCCTCACCTCAGGTACGAGTCCCTCCGCTCAGGGACCCTCGGACAGTCCACCCTAGCGGGACCCAGTCGAAGGTACTGGGCCCCAGGCCTCCTCGATAGTACCTCACCCCAGGCTAAAGGTGCCTGGGATGGACGCCAACATGACTCCGGACCAGGCCATGGGCACCTGGACCAGACTCCTGGATCTCCCGCACCCAGGCCTAAGGGCCCTGGGTGCGGACCGCCACCCTCCTCCTCCGAGGACCTCCTTCCCCGCCAGACGACGACGACGACGACCTCGTGGTAAGGGCGTCTCCCCCTTTTATCTCCTCCCATCAACGGCCCGGCGGGTTCCCCGCCCCAGCCATACCATCTCCGGGAAGGGACAAAACAGGGAGCACTGCGAAGATGATTCTACCTGAAGCCTGTGGGTACCTCGCCACCCACAGGCAAAGGAGAACATTACATCCTCCAATCCTCCACGAAACAAAAAGGGGTCTGAATCCTAACACAATTATACACCTGGGTCACACTATTGCCCAGGTGTATCCCATCAATTTGAGGACCCCGCTACAGTAGTATTTGCAGTTCACAATATGTTAAAGAGACTGGGCTATTGTCCATTTAGAGCAAAGTGACAGGGTCTATTGCAACCTCAATTCCAAACCAACCTTTGCCCACATTCACTGAATTCCCCCACTGCTCTATTTCTCCTTTAGAGCTGGGAGTGTGATTCCTGTGCAAACTAGGAGGTGGATGGAGTTGTAGTTGCCATTTTTCATGTAATGCTCGAGCTACTGAATCATGGGGGAGGTAGCATGTTTATCCATACCCAGAAGTACAGGGTATCTATGGAGGACTCTGACACAGGGAGCATGCCAAAGGTGACTATAAGGGGTTGGGCTTTCAAGAGAATTTTTCACTGTATCCTGAAGGGCAAAGTGATAAAATCTCATTAAGTAATACAAATTTTTACATTTTCAAGGCTCCCTTCGGTTTGTGAAATATAATAAAACGGGCAAATTGGTGTCAATAGTTTAGTTACATACACTATATTACCAAAAGTATTGGGACACCTACCTTTACGCGCACATGAACTTTAATGGCATCCCAGTCTTAGTCCGTAGGGTTAAATATTGAGTTGGCCCACCCTTTACAGCTATAACAGCTTCAACTCTTCTGGGAAGGCTGTCCACAAGGTTTAGGAGTGTGTCTATGGGAATGTTTGACCATTCTTCCAGAAGCGCATTTGTAAGGTCAGGCACTGATGGTGGACGAGAAGGCCTGGCTCACAGTCTCTGCTCTAATTCATCCCAAAGATGTTCTACCGGGTTGAGGTCAGGACTCAGAGGCCATCACCAAACTGTTCCCACAGAGTTGATAGCATGAAATTGTCCAAAATGTCTTGGTATGCTGACACCTTAAGACCCCTTTCACACTCAGCAGCCCATAGCGTCGGCAGTAAAACGCTGCTATTATTACCGTCGACGATATGGGCGGATTTGTGGCATATTTTGGCCGCTAGCGAGGCGCTTTTAACCCCCGCTAGCAGCCAAGGAAGGGTTAAAACAGCCCGCTATGCGCTGGGCGGTATAGCCACGCTGTCCCATTGATTTCAATGGACAGCAGCGGTGGAGGAGCGGTAAACACACCGCTCCTTCATCGCTCCACCGCTCTAGCAGGACTTTTTTTACTGTCTTGCTAGCGCAATGCTCCCATGTGAAAGCCCTCGGGCTTTCACACTGGAGACAATGGGGTTGGGTTTTTTTTTCTTTTTTTTCTTTTTTTTTCTCCGCTTCGGGCAAGAGGGATGGGAACAAGTGGCTGTGGGGAGGCATTTCCACCTTTATATGGTTTATGTGAGAATTTGAATTGTAATATATGTTTGTTTATTATATGGAAAGGAAATTTCTAATAAAATCTGAATTATAGAGATTTATTTACTAAAGCTTGAGAGGGAAAATTTTGTCACAATTCTGTAGAGAAACCAAAAGCTTAAAGGGGTTGTAAAGGTTTGTTTTTTTATTTTCTAAATAGGTTCCTTTAAGCTAGTGCATTGTTGGTTCACTTACCTTTTCCTTAGATTTCCCTAAATATTTTTTTTCTTTGTTTTCTTTGTCTGAATTTCTCACTTCCTGTTCCTCCTCAGTAATCTGTTCAGCTGTTCTGGCTGTCACCACACCACTCGGATGATGGTGTGAAGTTTAGTGAGGAGAAACAGGAAGTGAGAAATTCAGACAAAGAAAAAAAACATTTAGAAGGGAAATGGAAGGAAAAGATAAGTGAACCAACAATGCACTAGCTTAAAGGAACCTATTTAGAAAATAAAAAACGAACCTTTACAACCCCTTTAATTAAACAAGCTGAGGTTAGAAGCTGATTGGTTTCTCTGCAGAATTGTGACAAATTTTGCCTTCTCTAGCTTTAGTAAATAAACCCCATAGTGTATGTCATACACATTGTATGTACATACATAATTAAAAACGTTATTTATAATTACTCTACTTAGAAACAAAGTTGTTGTTTTTAACCACTTGACAACTGGGCACTAAACCCCCTTCGTGCCCGGACCAATTTTTAGCTTTCAGTGCTGATGCACTTTGAATGACAATTGCGCGGTCATACAACGCTGTACCCAAATGATATTTTTATCATTTTTTCCCCACAAATATATCTTTCTTTTGGTGGTATTTGATCACCTCTGCGGTTTTTATTTTTTGCGCTATAAGCAAAAAAAAGACAGAAAATTTTGAAAAAAAACACAATATTTTTTTACTTTTTGTTATAATAATATCCCAATTTTTTTAAAAAAACTATTTTTTTTCTCAGTTTAGGCCGATACGTATTCTTCTATATTTTTTTGGTAAAAAAAATTGCAATAAGCGTATAGTGATTGGTTTGCGAAAAAGTTATAGCGCCTACAAAATAGGGGATAGAATTATGACATTTTTATTATATATTTTTTTTTACTAGTAATGGCGGCGATCTGCGATTTTTGTCAGGCCTGCAATATTGCGGCGGACATATCGGACACTTTTGACACTATTTTGGGACCATTCACATTTATACAGCGAACAGTGCTATAAAAATGCACTGATTACTGTATAAATGTGACTGGCAGGGAAGGGGTTAACACTAGGGGGCGAGGAAGGGGTTAACTATGTTCCCTATTTGTGATTCTTACTGTGGGGGAGGGGACTGACAGGGGGAGGTGACCGATCTGTGTCCCTATGTACAAGGGACACAGCATCGGTCTCCTCTCTCCCTGACAGGACATGGATCTCTGTGTTTACACACAGAGATCCACGTCCTGCCTCTGTCACAGCCGATCGCGGGTGCCCAGTGGACATCGCGGCCGCCAGGCACGCGCATCGGCATCACGTGACCACGGCGAGCACAGCTGTTCCCCCGCCGCGTGCCCTCGGCGGCGCGCAGGGGGAGAGAAACAGCAGGACGTCCATGGACGTCCACTCAGCACTTGAGAGCCGCGCTGCAGACGTCTTTTGTCTATAGCGCGGGTCTCAAGTGGTTAAATATAAAAATCCACATTACATATTATTACCATTATAAACATCAAGATTATCTACTTTTCAGCTATAGCTAAACAATCATTGAAAGGGTAATACATTCCCTTTCTGGTTGGGAATCACTGGCTTAAACACATTAGAACAACTCCTGGGTAAAAAGGAGAAGCCTTGGACAACCAGCCTGTGTTCAAAGCTTAATCTTAAAAGCAAATCGGAGACTGCGTTTAAAAGCTTTTTAAATAACTGAAGGTGAAGACAAAATCTGTAAAAACACTGGGAGAGAAGTTAGATGCTCAGGTATCGAATCCTGACACATCAATGCAAAGCTGAATCCTTTAGAGATCTAGGTGTAAGCATGATAATGGCTATAGATGAGCAATTCCATCTGGATGAGGGACTTGTTTTACTCACAGCCTATTTCAGACTTAAAACACCTCCAATCTCCTGTGCAGCTTCCATCTCAAATGTCACACCACCTGGGAATGGCAGCTGCCAGACTGAAAGCCGAGCTCCCTGAGACATGAACAGGATGCTCATACAGCAGTTATTGACAGTGATAAGAACTTATAGATGACATGGGGTGGGAGGAAATCAGCAGAAAACGGTTCTGTGGGAGGCCCAGGGTGAAAAGAAAGATCGGAGTTGAACTGATAAAACACAATCTTCATGTCACCATTCTTTGCCAAGCCTGGTGTTGCAAAAATGTTTAGGTATTGGCCTCATCTTTATTTTACTATCCTGTGGGTCCAGTTCTTCGGATTAGACTACAGCAAATCTTTTACGTAAATGAAAGCAGGACTGATTAAAAGCGGTTGTATGGTCTTTTTTTTTACTTTTACCTACAGGTAAGCCTATACTAAGGCTTACCTGTAGGTAAAAGAAATATCTCGTAAACCTTTACGGTTTAGGAGATATTCCCCTTGCACTGCGCCGCTGACTGCAGCGGCGCATGCGCACAGGGGATTCTTGGCTGAAGGCACGGCGGAAGCCGGACCTTGCCGGAAAGAAGTCTCCCGCGTGCATGTGCGGGAGTGACGAATCGTGGCTCCAGCCACTCACAGCGCTGGAGCCGCAATACCCGGAAGACGCGCCGAGGCATAATGTCAGCTGCCTCGGCGTGGACCGGGAGGGACACCAACGCCTCGTTCTAAGGTAAGTATTTCATAATGAGCTTGTATGCTGTGCATACAAGCTCATTATGCCTTTTCCTTTACAGGTGTTTAAAAAAAAAAAAAATGCGGGTATACAACTGCTTAAAGCTAAAGAGTAGGGTTGAGCGGACACCTCGGGTTCAACGGGTTCGGCCGAACTTCGGAAAAAAGTTTGAGTTCGGGACCCGAACTTGACCCGAACTTGACCCCGAACCCGAACCCCATTGAAGTCAATGGGGACCCGAACTTTTGAGGACTAAAATAGTAATGGAAAAGGCTAGAGGGCTGTAAATGGCAGCACAATGTTGTTAAGAGCATGGCAAGTGCTCTACAAACAAATGTGGATAGAGAAATAATAACTTAAAATAACATAAAAAATTTTTGGCAGAAAACGCACCCAAAAATTTTTTTGGGCCCTAAATTATTACTTTTTTTGAAGAGCAGAATAGGAGAACAGTATCTAAAGTGTGTATCTCACACGTACAGATATGCAGAAAATGCACCAAAAATATTTTTTTGCCCTATATATTTTTTTTTTTTGAATAGCAGAAGGGTGTATCTCACAGTAACATATGCAGTGCTGGTGCACTGAACTTGCATAAAATGCCCGCCGAAGCCAACCTAACTAACAGATGAATAAAAGTTATCTTTTCTCTGGCACTGGGCTCAGGGCAGGATAAAAAGATTGTGCACTTCACCCACACAACAAAAGCAAGGTAGATCGCTGAGTAATTTGATTTCTGAATCAGGACAGGACTCCTATCTAATTCTCTCCCTCAAAGCAGCAGCAGCAACCTTTCCCTACACTAACTGAAGCAGAGTGATGTGCTGTGCTATGTGCCTCAAGCTTATATAGAGGCTGGGTCACATGCTGCACTGGCCAATCACAGCCATGCCATTAGTAGGCATGGCTGTGATGGCTTCTAAGGGCACACAAGTTAAACAAATGTTGATTGGCTGCCCTGCAGCTTTTTAAAATGCGCCATTACATTGCCGAACACCGAACCCGAACCCGAACATACAGTAAATTGTTCGGGATCGGGTACCAAAAACCCAAAAGTCCGGTACGAACCCGAACTTTACAGTTCGGGTTCGCTCAACCCTACTAAAGAGCCTACATGGATTTCCAGCAGTTCATATATTCTCTTCAATAAAGAGGCCTTTTAAGTATCACCAGGTTGCCAGTCTGGGCGTGAAGCAGGCCAGAGACAATGGAGCTGTACTGCAGCTGAATAGAGAAAATAGATCACTGGGAATTATAATAGGAAGGCCACAGGGTTATAAAGGAGACCAGAGTCAAGGCAACAGAATAAAATGGAGGGAGCAAGGGTGGCAAAGGAAACATAGTTACATAGTTAGTCAGGTTGAAAAGAGACACAAGTCCATCCAGTTCAACCATAAAAAAAAAACCCCAGCAGAGCATGCTCCAATTTGCTACTGCAGGAGAAAAAAATCCTTCCTGATCCCCGAGAGGCAATCGGATTTTCTCTGGATCAACTTTACCTATAAATGTTAGTACCCAGTTATATTATGTACATTTAGGAAAGTATACAGACCTTTCTTAAAGCAATCTACTGAGCTGGCCAGAACCACCTCTGGAGGGAGTCTATTCCACATTTTCACAACTCTTACTGTGAAGAAACCTTTCCGTATTTGGAGATGAAATCTCTTTTCCTCTAGATGTAAAGAGTGCCCCCTTGTCCTCTGTGTTGACCGTAAAGTGAATATCTCAACACCAAGTTCACTATTTGGACCGGACCCCTTATATATTTGTACATGTTGATCATATCCCCCCTTTATCTCCTCTTCTCAAGAGTTAATAAATTCAGTTCCTCTAATCTTTCCTCATAGCTGAGCTCCTCCATGCCTCTTATCGGTTTGGTTGCCCTTCTCTGTACTTTCTCCAGTTCCCCAATATCCTTTTTGAGAACTGGGGCCCAAAACTGAGCTGCATATTCCAGATGAGGTCTTACTAATGATTTGAACAGGGGAAAAAAAAAAAAATATCTCTCTCTCTCTGGAGTCCATATCGCTCTTTATACAAGAAAGGACTTTGACCGCAGCTTGGCATTGCATGTTATTATTGAGCTTATGATCTACCAAAAAAAAACCCAGATCCTTCTCCACTACGGATTTCCCCAGTTGTACTCCCCCTAGCATGTATGATGCATGCATATTCTTAGTCCCCAAGTGCATAACTTTACATTTATCAACATTAAACTTCATCTGCCACATATGCCCATATCCCCTGCAGATCAAACTCTGTGACTGTGAGAGGATATGGGGATATTTGGAACCTATACATATGGGCATTTAGTTAGGGACCATTCTTCACTAAATCACTAATCACTAGAAATTAACTAAATTCAAATGAAGAGAAGAGCCAGCACACCAAATTGAAATCCAAAACCTGACAGGGATTCAAATCCTTCACCACTCTTTCCAAAACTAAAAAAAGTTTTGGCTTTAAATACACTTTCAAGTGTACCTGCACCCAGCCCATGCACAAGGTATTTATAATACATGATCTGAATAACCAGTAAGAGTCCTCACTCACCTATGTAACTATAGACACTGTAAATAAATTAAGCTTCAATCTCCACAGAGGCATTAAAAACACATGTCATCTTTTTTTTTTTTTTCTCAATAGCAGCAGAATCATAGAAGGCTGACAGCCTACTAATGTAAACACACAGTTGGTTCTGTAAGTTGTTAGAAATCAACTGAAACCTTAACTTCAGACTTTCAGTTGTGATCTTTGAGGGTGAATAACTTCACAGTACAAGCAGCTAATGACCAGTGAGGAATAAAACTATTACTGCTTCTCAGGGATATGTAAACACTTTATTGTCCATAGTCTGGGCAGTGAGCCCCTATCTTCTTTATGAATTTGGCAAAGGTTGAGTTAGGAGCTCCTTGTGTATCTCCTGTCTGACTATAAAAGATGGTGCTTTTTGAGGCTCTGATGAAGGCAGCTCCTGGGTCCGAATGGTGAAACACTGTTCATCCTCATGTCTACCTTTTTTTTTTTTTTTTTTATTTAGGTAAAAAAAATTGGATGGCGGAAGTCTTAGGACCCACCAATGGAGGTGGTGTAGGATGTGTTAGGGTTCATAGATTGCAGGGTAAGGAATCCTGTACCCATACTGGCTTTGCTGGTGACTGCCAGTACACTGCACGGTAATGTTTATGGCACCTAGTATAAAATAAAATTTCCCACGAATGCAACACCTACAAATATTTGTGTTTCAGGTTATGGCTGCTTGTTAATGCACTATGCAGTGTTCTCTCCGATATCTCATGGTATTTCCAGAACGATTTGCTCTACATTGAGATACTCAGACTTCTAAGCACTTAAAATTATCTAGGAAATACTTAACCACATTGCTTTAATAGTGATAATTAAGGCTGGGATAATAATAGAAGTATGTGCTAATTAGCAAAATCTTGAAGTCCTGGACTCCCGGTAACCTCGAGGCTTGAACCTGCGCTCCCTGCGTGTGAGCAGCAGCATAGTAAAAACCGCGCGGCCGTTCGCTCGGATAATCATTTTTCTTCAGGGATATAATGACTTAGAAATAACATTTCCATGTTATTTTTCTTTTAAAGTGTGAACTTTTCATCTAAAATCACAAATCGTCTCATTTCACCTTGATACTATCAAAAGGTGCTTCAATTAAGTGCAAATCATTATCCCTAATAAGCTATGGATGATGTCTGATGTATGCTGCAGAAGGCAGGGGACCTATAAAATCTATAAGAAAGTGAAAAAAATTACATTAAGTGGATATACGTATACTGTATGATATGTTCTGCTTTTATTTTATGCATGGATTAGTTGCCTAAAATGAAGGTCTCAGTTTTGAATAGATGCTGGTGCGTTGAGCTTCATCAAACATCCTTTCTATGGAGGACTTACAGTATATTTCTTTTGCTTCAAAAACAGGAAAAAGGGACAGTCAGACGGATGATTCTGCTGCTAGGGACATGTGGGCAGGTTGAAACAGTTAGTTGAGAGCTGTCCCGGCCGGGACGGGGAGAGTTAATTCTATGCCCTATTTCTTGTTTTTTTTTGTCTGGTTCATGTCTGGGTTTGGCCCACTTGTCCTGTGTGATATAATTTGGATCAGTGGTCCAGCTCAGAGAGTTTGGGGGAGAGAGGCAAGCGAGTCCAGAGAGTTCCAGTGCAGCTGGGGGTTGTGAGTAGGGATGAGCTTCGTGTTCGAGTCGAACATACGTTCGACTCGAACATCGGCTGTTCGATCGTTCGACGAAGATCGAACGATTTGGGCCGTTCGCGCCAAATTCGAGTGACGCGAACGGCCCACAATGCACTACGCCATCGCAGTGTCATCCAGGCGCTGTGATTGGCCAAGCATGCACTGTGACCCCGCATGCTTGGCCAATCACAGCGCCGGCAGCGAGGAGAGCAATGATTGGCCACAGGCAGGATGCCTGTGGCCAATTATTGCTGAGGGGGTTTAGTACACGCCCCACACTATAAAAGGCCGCCAGCACGGCGGCCTAGTGTAGTGTGTTCCGGAGCAGGGATAGAGCAGCATAGGCAGGGACAGTGACTTTTATTTCTTTCTTGCTTAACCTGGATTCCTTTAGTTTAGGGAAAGAGAAGGATAGGTAGGGAGAGTGTCAGTGTGTTTTGTGCTTGTGCTATATTGTGCTTAAAAAAAACATTTTTTCTAGGGACAGAAAACTGTAGGTAGGGAGAGTGTGTCAGTTTCTTTCACTGTCAAAGTCCTTGTTTCCAGGGACCTGGAAGGACAGTGAGGTAATTCTCCTTGTGCTAAATTGTGCTTAAAAAAAACATTTTTTCTAGGGACAGAAAACTGTAGGTAGGGAGAGTGTGTCAGTTTCTTTCACTGTCAAAGTCCTTGTTTCCAGGGACCTGGAAGGACAGTGAGGTAATTCTCCTTGTGCTAAATTGTGCTTAAAAAAAACATTTTTTCTAGGGACAGAAAACTGTAGGTAGGGAGAGTGTGTCAGTTTCTTTCACTGTCAAAGTCCTTGTTTCCAGGGACCTGGAAGGACAGTGAGGTAATTCTCCTTGTGCTAAATTGTGCTTAAAAAAAACATTTTTTCTAGGGACAGAAAACTGTAGGTAGGGAGAGTGTGTCAGTTTCTTTCACTGTCAAAGTCCTTGTTTCCAGGGACCTGGAAGGACAGTGAGGTAATTCTCCTTGTGCTAAATTGTGCTTAAAAAAAACATTTTTTCTAGGGACAGAAAACTGTAGGTAGGGAGAGTGTGTCAGTTTCTTTCACTGTCAAAGTCCTTGTTTCCAGGGACCTGGAAGGACAGTGAGGTAATTCTCCTTGTGCTAAATTGTGCTTAAAAAAAACATTTTTTCTAGGGACAGAAAACTGTAGGTAGGGAGAGTGTGTCAGTTTCTTTCACTGTGAAAGTCCTTGTTTCCAGGGACCTGGAAGGACAGTGAGGTAATTCTCCTTGTGCTAAATTGTGCTTAAAAAAAACATTTTTTCTAGGGACAGAAAACTGTAGGTAGGGAGAGTGTGTCAGTTTCTTTCACTGTCAAAGTCCTTGTTTCCAGGGACCTGGAAGGACAGTGAGGTAATTCTCCTTGTGCTAAATTGTGCTTAAAAAAAACATTTTTTCTAGGGACAGAAAACTGTAGGTAGGGAGAGTGTGTCAGTTTCTTTCACTGTCAAAGTCCTTGTTTCCAGGGACCTGGAAGGACAGTGAGTGAATTCTCCTTGTGCTATATTGTGCTTAAAAAAAACATTTTTTCTAGGGACAGAAAACTGTAGGTAGGGAGAGTGTGTCAGTTTCTTTCACTGTCAAAGTCCTTGTTTCCAGGGACCTGGAAGGACAGTGAGGTAATTCTCCTTGTGCTAAATTGTGCTTAAAAAAAACATTTTTTCTAGGGACAGAAAACTGTAGGTAGGGAGAGTGTGTCAGTTTCTTTCACTGTCAAAGTCCTTGTTTCCAGGGACCTGGAAGGACAGTGAGTGAATTCTCCTTGTGCTAAATTGTGCTTAAAAAAAACATTTTTTCTAGGGACAGAAAACTGTAGGTAGGGAGAGTGTGTCAGTTTCTTTCACTGTCAAAGTCCTTGTTTCCAGGGACCTGGAAGGACAGTGAGGTAATTCTCCTTGTGCTAAATTGTGCTTAAAAAAAACATTTTTTCTAGGGACAGAAAACTGTAGGTAGGGAGAGTGTGTCAGTTTCTTTCACTGTCAAAGTCCTTGTTTCCAGGGACCTGGAAGGACAGTGAGGTAATTCTCCTTGTGCTAAATTGTGCTTAAAAAAAACATTTTTTCTAGGGACAGAAAACTGTAGGTAGGGAGAGTGTGTCAGTTTCTTTCACTGTCAAAGTCCTTGTTTCCAGGGACCTGGAAGGACAGTGAGGTAATTCTCCTTGTGCTAAATTGTGCTTAAAAAAAACATTTTTTCTAGGGACAGAAAACTGTAGGTAGGGAGAGTGTGTCAGTTTCTTTCACTGTCAAAGTCCTTGTTTCCAGGGACCTGGAAGGACAGTGAGGTAATTCTCCTTGTGCTAAATTGTGCTTAAAAAAAACATTTTTTCTAGGGACAGAAAACTGTAGGTAGGGAGAGTGTGTCAGTTTCTTTCACTGTGAAAGTCCTTGTTTCCAGGGACCTGGAAGGACAGTGAGGTAATTCTCCTTGTGCTAAATTGTGCTTAAAAAAAACATTTTTTCTAGGGACAGAAAACTGTAGGTAGGGAGAGTGTGTCAGTTTCTTTCACTGTCAAAGTCCTTGTTTCCAGGGACCTGGAAGGACAGTGAGGTAATTCTCCTTGTGCTAAATTGTGCTTAAAAAAAACATTTTTTCTAGGGACAGAAAACTGTAGGTAGGGAGAGTGTGTCAGTTTCTTTCACTGCCAAAGTCCTTGTTTCCAGGGACCTGGAAGGACAGTGAGGTAATTCTCCTTGTGCTAAATTGTGCTTAAAAAAAACATTTTTTCTAGGGACAGAAAACTGTAGGTAGGGAGAGTGTGTCAGTTTCTTTCACTGTCAAAGTCCTTGTTTCCAGGGACCTGGAAGGACAGTGAGGTAATTCTCCTTGTGCTAAATTGTGCTTAAAAAAAACATTTTTTCTAGTGACAGAAAACTGTAGGTAGGGAGAGTGTGTCAGTTTCTTTCACTGTCAAAGTCCTTGTTTCCAGGGACCTGGAAGGACAGTGAGGTAATTCTCCTTGTGCTAAATTGTGCTTAAAAAAAACATTTTTTCTAGGGACAGAAAACTGTAGGTAGGGAGAGTGTGTCAGTTTCTTTCACTGTCAAAGTCCTTGTTTCCAGGGACCTGGAAGGACAGTGAGGTAATTCTCCTTGTGCTAAATTGTGCTTAAAAAAAACATTTTTTCTAGGGACAGAAAACTGTAGGTAGGGAGAGTGTGTCAGTTTCTTTCACTGTCAAAGTCCTTGTTTCCAGGGACCTGGAAGGACAGTGAGGTAATTCTCCTTGTGCTAAATTGTGCTTAAAAAAACCATTTTTTCTAGGGACAGAAAACTGTAGGTAGGGAGAGTGTGTCAGTTTCTTTCACTGTCAAAGTCCTTGTTTCCAGGGACCTGGAAGGACAGTGAGGTAATTCTCCTTGTGCTATATTGTGCTTAAAAAAAACATTTTTTCTAGGGACAGAAAACTGTAGGTAGGGAGAGTGTGTCAGTTTCTTTCACTGTCAAAGTCCTTGTTTCCAGGGACCTGGAAGGACAGTGAGGTAATTCTCCTTGTGCTAAATTGTGCTTAAAAAAAACATTTTTTCTAGGGACAGAAAACTGTAGGTAGGGAGAGTGTGTCAGTTTCTTTCACTGTCAAAGTCCTTGTTTCCAGGGACCTGGAAGGACAGTGAGGTAATTCTCCTTGTGCTAAATTGTGCTTAAAAAAAACATTTTTTCTAGGGACAGAAAACTGTAGGTAGGGAGAGTGTGTCAGTTTCTTTCACTGTCAAAGTCCTTGTTTCCAGGGACCTGGAAGGACAGTGAGTGAATTCTCCTTGTGCTATATTGTGCTTAAAAAAAAACATTTTTTCTAGGGACAGAAAACTGTAGGTAGGGAGAGTGTGTCAGTTTCTTTCACTGTCAAAGTCCTTGTTTCCAGGGACCTGGAAGGACAGTGAGGTAATTCTCCTTGTGCTAAATTGTGCTTAAAAAAAACATTTTTTCTAGGGACAGAAAACTGTAGGTAGGGAGAGTGTGTCAGTTTCTTTCACTGTCAAAGTCCTTGTTTCCAGGGACCTGGAAGGACAGTGAGGTAATTCTCCTTGTGCTAAATTGTGCTTAAAAAAAACATTTTTTCTAGGGACAGAAAACTGTAGGTAGGGAGAGTGTGTCAGTTTCTTTCACTGTCAAAGTCCTTGTTTCCAGGGACCTAGAAGGACAGTGAGGTAATTCTCCTTGTGCTAAATTGTGCTTAAAAAAAACATTTTTTCTAGGGACAGAAAACTGTAGGTAGGGAGAGTGTGTCAGTTTCTTTCACTGTCAAAGTCCTTGTTTCCAGGGACCTGGAAGGACAGTGAGGTAATTCTCCTTGTGGTAAATTGTGCTTAAAAAAAACATTTTTTCTAGGGACAGAAAACTGTAGGTAGGGAGAGTGTGTCAGTTTCTTTCACTGTCAAAGTCCTTGTTTCCAGGGACCTGGAAGGACAGTGAGGTAATTCTCCTTGTGCTAAATTGTGCTTAAAAAAAACATTTTTTCTAGGGACAGAAAACTGTAGGTAGGGAGAGTGTGTCAGTTTCTTTCACTGTCAAAGTCCTTGTTTCCAGGGACCTGGAAGGACAGTGAGTGAATTCTCCTTGTGCTAAATTGTGCTTTAAAAAAAAAATTTTTCTAGGGACAGAAAACTGTAGGTAGGGAGAGTGTGTCAGTTTCTTTCACTGTCAAAGTCCTTGTTTCAAGGGACAGAGAAGGACACCTGAAGGTAGCCCTTATTGCTTTTTTCCCATCTCCCTGCAGGCCATCTATTAGAATGTCTGGAAGGCAAACAAGGAGAGGCAGACAGTCAGGAGGCAATAAAAGAGGGCAAGCAGGCTCTGTGTCTGGGGGCAACAGTGCTGGTCGTGGACGCGGTGCATTGTCATCAGCACATGGCCATGGGACACGCTTGTCCTTCTTTTCGGCAGCTGGACATGTTGAGCCACATCATGCCGAAGACTTGGTAGAGTGGATGACCAAGCCCTCCTCCTCCTCCTCATCCTCTCTCACCCAGGCTCAGGGTACTGGAAAAGCAGCTGCCAAAGCGTCCTCTTCCCTGGTATCAATGTCAGACTCATCATCAGTCACTCCTTCCCTAGACCCACCATGTCCTCCTCCTGAGGAGTCCCCCGAACTGTTTCAGCACAGTGTTGGGTACATGCTCCAGGAGGATGCCCAGCGTTTCGAAGGGTCTGATGATGAAACCCAGCTAGAGGAAGGCAGTAGCGTGAGAGCAGACAGAGGGGATGCTCAAGAAGGACACCAATCTGGCAGTCATGTTCCAGCAGCTGCAGCATACTGCCAGATTGCCTCCAGTGATGAGGAGGGAGGTGATGATGAGGTCACTGACTCCACGTGGGTGCCTAATAGGAGAGAGGAGGAGGAGGAGGATGAGGAGGAGGCACATCTCCAACGAGGCAGGATGCCCTTTGGTGGCCAGCGTAAGGGCAGTACACCGACGGAATCACACCGCAGAGCTCCGCCTGTGCAGGGCGCTGCCTCTGCCCGTCATTCAAAAAGTTCTTTGGTGTGGGCCTTTTTTGAGGCTAGTGCATCAGATCGCACAGCTGCTGTTTGCAACATATGTCTCAAGCGTATATCGCGTGGCCAAAACATCAGCCGCTTGGGTACCACATGCCTGACCAGACATATGTTGACCTGTCATGCAGCTCGTTGGCAAGCCTACCTCAAAGACCCACACCAAAGAACAAAGCGGACCTCTCCTTGCACCGCATCAGCTGGGATCTCCAACCCCACTATAACTTCAGTCCTCTCTGAAACATGCACTGAGAGGAATGAAGGTGTAGAATTAGGTGTGTCACAGCCAAGTACTTGCGGCCACTCTGCTAGCAGTACACCGACGTCCGATTCTAGCAGGCAAATTTCCCTGCCCCAGCTGCTGGACCGTCGAAAGAAGTTCACTCCCAGCCATCCACATGCCCAGCGGTTGAATGCTAGCTTGGCTAAATTGCTAGCGCTTCAACTGCTGCCTTTTCAGTTGGTAGACTCGGCCCCCTTCCGTGAGTTTGTGCAATGTGCGGTTCCTCAGTGGCAGGTTCCCAAACGCCACTTTTTCTCACGGAAGGCTATTCCGGCTCTCTACCGGCATGTGGAAGGCAATGTCTTGGCCTCGCTGGACAGGGCGGTCAGCGGTAAGGTGCATATTACCGCTGACTCATGGTCCAGCAGGCATGGACAGGGACGTTACCTTTCTTTCACGGCCCATTGGGTCACTCTTTTGGCAGCTGGGAAGGATGCAGGACAAGGTGCAGTAGTGTTGGAGGTTGTCCCACCGCCACGCCTCCAAAATGCTACTACTGGTTGTGACACACCTCTCTCCTCCACCCCCTCCTCTTCTTCTTCCTCCATGGCCTCTTCCTGTGGTTTGTCCTATGAACCAGCGGTGCTCCGTAGCCGTTCACGGGGCTACGCAAGTACGCAGGCAAAAAGATGCCATGCCGTGCTTGCGCTGGTGTGTTTGGGGGACAGAAGCCACACTGGGGCAGAGGTCCTGTCTGCTCTGCAGGGCCAGGCCGAGAGGTGGTTGACGCCACGCCAGCTTAAGCCAGGAATGGTGGTTTGCGACAATGGCACCAACCTCCTCTCCGCCCTCCGACAGGGACAACTGACCCATGTGCCCTGTGTGGCTCACGTCCTTAACCTGGTGGTGCAGCGGTTCTTGGGCAGGTACCCGGGCTTACAGGATGTCCTGAGGCAGGCCAGGAAAGTCTGTGTGCATTTCCGCAGATCTTATAATGCCAGTGCTCGCCTGGCTGAGCTGCAAAAGGAGTTGAACCTGCCCAAGAACCGCCTTATATGTGACATGCCCACCAGGTGGAACTCAACGTTGGCCATGCTGCAGCGGCTGCACACGCAGCAGAGGGCCATCAATGAGTACCTGTGCGACTACGGCACCAGGACAGGGTCAGGGGAGCTTGGTTTTTTTTCTCCACGCCAGTGGGGCATGATCAGGGATGCATGCACTGTCCTGGCACCATTTGAGGAGGCCACGAGGATGGTGAGCAGTGACAGTGCATGCATCAGTGACACTGTACCTCTTGTCCACCTGTTGGAGCACACGCTGCGTGGAATAATGGACAGGGCACTTGAGGCAGAACAGAGGCAGGAAGAGGAGGACTTCCTTGCCTCTCAAGGCCCCCTTTACCCAGACAGTGTTCCTTCTGTCCCACCCATCGCACAGGAAGAGGAGGAGGAGGAGGAGGAGGAGGAGGAGGATTGTGTCAGCATGGAGGTGGAGGCTGGCACTCAGCATCATCAGCAGCAGTCTTTTAGGGATGATTTACAGTCCCAAGAAACCAGTGGACTTGTACGTGGCTGGGAGGAGGTGGCTGCGGATCATGTCGTCCTTAGTGACCCAGAGGACTCCGGAGCGAATGCCTCAGCAAACCTACGCTGCATGGCCTCCCTGATCCTGCAAAGTCTGCGGAAGGATCCTCGTATTCTTCGGATCAAGGAGAGGGACCATTACTGGCTGGCCACTCTCCTTGATCCACGGTACAAGGGTAAGGTTGCGGACCTTATGTTACCGTCGCAGAGGGAGCAGAGGATGAGACAACTCCGGGAGGCCTTGCAGAAAGGTCTGTGCAACGCGTTCCCAGAGACTGGGAGGTTACAAACTCCTGGTCCTGGACAACGAGTTGCTGAGGCTTCGGCCAGTCAAAGAAGGAGCGGTGGGGAAGGTGGCCGTCTGACCGATGCGTTCAGACAATTCTTTAGTCCGCAGCCCCAAAGTATGATCGGTTCCAGCAACCATCGCCAGCGTCTGATAAACATGGTGCAGGAATATCTAGGGGCAAGGTCAGACTTGGACACCTTCCCCACCGAAAATCCTCTGGCTTACTGGGTCTTGAGGATGGATCACTGGCCAGAGCTTGCACAGTATGCAATTGAGCTACTGGCCTGTCCTGCATCCAGCGTTCTTTCGGAACGCACATTCAGTGCTGCTGGAGGATTTGTCACGGATCACAGGGTGCGCCTGTCCACCGACTCGGTTGATCGACTGACTTTCATCAAGATGAACCAGTCTTGGATCACCACCAGCTACCACACACCTGATGCTGATATAACAGACTAATTGATTTTAACATGTCACATCCCTTCAAGACTGATGCTGATGCTGAGTGCCTGTGCTGTTATGTTGACTGGCTATCCTCCTCCTCCGAGTCCTCAATGATACGATTGATGATGATAGCTTGGAAGATCATTTTTGTTTATGGGTGCCGCCACCAGTGGCTAAGGCCCAATTTTTCAGCCCCTGTTTTACAGGGGCGTGTAATTACAATTTTTTTAGCAATAATTTGCCATAGGGCTCATTGCTGTGCTCCAAGTACAGTATCTGTGAGGGGTTGGAGTGTTGTGGCACCAGTGCCTAAGGCCCAATTTTTCAGCCCCTGTTTAACAGGGGCGTGTCATTACAATTTTTGAAGCAATACTTTGCAACAGGGCTCATTGCTGTGCTCCAAGTACAGTATCTGTGAGGGGTTGTAGTGTTGTGCCACCAGTGCCTAAGGCCCAATTTTTCAGCCCCTGTTCAACAGGGGCATGCAATTACAATTCTTGATCTAATAATTCACAGCAGGGTCCATTGCTGCACCCACCAAGAGTAACTCTGAGGGCTTACAGTCTTGTGGCAACGCCACCACCACCACCACCACGAAAGGCACAATTTTTCAGCCCCTGTTCAAAAGGGGCATGTAATTACAATTCTTGATCTAATAATTCACAGCAGGGCCCATTGCTGCACCCACCAAGAGTAACTGTCAGGGCTTACAGTGTTGTGGCACCAGCACCACCATCAAAGCCCCAATTTTTACTACCACTGTTCAACAATTATATGTAATTAAAATTCCTGATATAATAGTTGACAGCAGGGCGTTCCAGCACCAACCAAGAGTAACTGAGTGCTTACAGTGTTGTGCCAACACCAACAACTAAGGGGCCTATTTCTGCAGAGTATATACGGCAGGTCCCTACTTTCAAACATCCAACTTACAAACGACTCCTACTTGCAAACGAAAGAAGACAACAGGAAGTGAGAGGAAATCTACCCCTAGAAAGGAAAATTCTCTCCTGTAAGAATAAATATGGGAGAAAGGGGTCTCATCTGTACTGATGCTTTATCAGCAATCCTTGTTTCAAGAAAAACACCACATTTCAAAAACAGTTGTCATTGGGACGGAAAGTGAGGTGAAATGTTCTGAACAGGGGCACAGACAGCAAAACAAATGTTACAGAGGTGATAACCCTTACCTATGTTTCCCAAAAAGTTTAAAAATAGATTTTTGGGCTGGAGCTACACTTCAACAATGTACCTGTTCAAAATTACAAACAGATTCTACATAAGAACAAACCTACAGTCCCTGTCTTGTATGCACCGCCTGTATACGGCTGTTCAGAGTATATAGGGCCTTTTTTATTTTATGTGCGGGGTTCCCCTTAATATCCATACAAGACCCAAAGGGGCTGGTAATGGGCTGGGGTAGGGGGGGGGTCATGGGGTAGCTATGCCATTTTTCTTAAAGAATTTCATCCATATTACCGGGACCAGACATTACATTAAAGCCGCAAGCAGTTTTAAATGGCTTTTTTTTCCTTTAGAAGTGTCATTTTCTGCAGGGACAGTTCTAAACACGGGAAACACGTGGCACTTCACAGGCATACTTTAGACACCCCCCAGGTACGATATTTAAAGGAATATTTGACTTTTTTTTTTTCACTTTATGCATCATTAAAATGACTGCTCCCGAAAAACGACCGTTTTTAAAACTTCTTTTTGCATTGATACATGTCCCCTGGTGCACAACCCGGGTTCCCAAACCCTATTTATGACAATAACATGCATAATAGTTGTTATAATTAGCACTTTAGAATTCGAACGTTCGCATCCATTGTATTTAATAGGGTTCTAATGTTCGTTCGAACTTTCGGTCCGTTCGCGGGTTCTGGTGCGAACCGAACCCGGGGGTGTTCGGCTCATCACTAGTTGTGAGACCTGTAAGGGATTGAGACAGAAGATGAGACCCGGAAGAGCAGAAGGATGTTGTGTGCTACTGTACACATGTAGAGACTTTTAACATGGAGTTCGCCCTGAAGACACCAGCACTGGAGTATGACTCCAAAAGGCCATAAATGACCATCAGGCATGTAAAGGATCCTTTTAATTCCTCATTCCTCCAATCTCTCCCGGTTAAGATCCGTTCCAGTGGATGAACACAGATGTCTCTGTGAAGGCACTATGGTGCTAATCCTCCATTCTGGAAAAGGTCAAGCGGCTCCACCGCAATGATCCACAAAAAACGGATATAGTGTAATACCGTTTATTTAAAATACATATAACAAGGGTAAAAACGTGTATACGGGCAGGTATACTGACAGCTATGTGGGGTGGCAGCGGCCGGACTTATTAGTGGAAGCAATAAGGGCCTCGGCTTGCATCTAAGCTGTAGAATTAAAATGTAATCATACTGCTCCAGTGTATATGGTGTGCTGTCAGATTTCTATGCATTTCGCGTGGATAGCGTCATCAGGAATTTACATTGAATACATTTTAATTCTACAGCTTAGATGCAAGCCGAGGCCCTTATTGCTTCCACTAATAAGTCCGGCCGCTGCCTCCCCACATACCTGTCAGTATACCTGCCTGTATCCACGTTTTTACCCTTGTTATATGTATTTTAAATAAACGGTATTACACTATATCCATTTTTTGTGGATCATTGCAGTGGAGCCGCTTGACCTTTTCCAGAATGGAGGATTAGCACCATAGTGCCTTCACAGAGACATCTGTGTTCATCCACTGGAACGGATCTTAACCGGGAGAGATTGGAGGAATGAGGAATTAAAAGAATCCTTTACATGCCTAATGGTCATTTATGGCCGCTTACTTCTGGTGAGCATATTTTGATTGTCACGTCGGGTGAAGCACTTTATGAGCCTATTACATGTATAAGAGTACGGTGGTTGGAGCCTAACATTTGGAACACAGCATATTTATATGTTATTTTTTATTTGAACTTTTATAACTGGTGTTTATATGGACATTATTTCACACCTGTTGCGCCCTTTGTACCTTTCATTTCACAGTTTGTATTAGTATTCACTAATTTTGGAGCAGCACCTGTGTGCAATTAGTTAATTAATTTTTGGCGCCTTTTTCCATTTTTTACTAATGACTCCAAAAGGACCTACACTTGCATGAGAGAGCCTATGAAGGACTATGATTACGTGACTACACGTTTTAAGGTATGCCAGGAGTAGCACACAAGCCTGTAGTTATAGATAGGGAACTAGAAATGAATAATGCCTTGCCTGTTGGACTGTGAAAGGTCTATTTTGCACTTTCTCCAGTAAAGTATTGAACTGTTGTCCATGCCTGGTCGGAAGTTATTAAGGAGGTGTATTGCAAGTAACAGGCACTCATACAGTTAGCAGTTGGATCTTAGCACTTTGGGGTACGAAGACACCAGTGTGGAATGGAGTATGGTGAAGACACAATTGGTTAACTAAAGTAACGTAAGTTTAACAAGCAGCCTGTGAATAGCGTGTACCTGTTATACTGTAGGTGGCATTACCTCTAGCAGCAAGAGAGATGTTGTTGGCACTTCTTCCGCCAGTGGACTAGGAACAACAGCAGATTGCACTGCAGAAGTTCCCATCCTATTACATAGGAATGGAGGTCTCATGAGTTAAGTTGAGTGCACATTGGAGCCCTCGCAGAGTGCATGGCAGGGCCCACTCCACTACTGGAAAATTGTAGTGGAAAATGCTGGTAAGGTGGATGTGGACAGAGCTCAGCGTGTTTCTCCTAAATGCAGATTACAAAGAAGGTATTCTAAGAGTAGAGGCCCGCCTTAAGGTAGAGTATTCACCTATAGCAGCCTCAGCCTAGCCCCAAGGCATTGATGTACAGAGCATAGGTACCCCACGTTTAGTAAAGTGACCCTGTAAAATTGCCTATACTAGCCCAGAAGAACCCATGCGGGGTAGGCCTCCCATGTGACTCATCACTTGGTGCTCAATGAGTTAATGGGAAAACGTGGACGACGAGACAAACAACCACCACCCTACCCTTACTGACACATAACCAACTGCAGAATTACATAGGAGAGTGTTCCACTTACCCTAATGGAATCACACTCTTGCTGGTCCAGGATGCTACCGAAACTCACATCACGCTCCACTGGCTAGCAAGGGAATGACTCCCTAGAAAAACATAAGTGTTCTGTTCGGAGCACTATTGTTAAAGAATTGAGTGTGGAGCTGAGAATCCTATACAGGCATTTTTTGTTTTCATTTGCAGCTCTAACAGTAACATGTTAAAGATTATATCATGTTTGAGTTTTCATAATTATTTTCATATTATTTAAATCCCAACAAAGGCATTTCTTAAATAAAAATGGGCCCACAGGCATGGTAGGAGGTGAAGAGGGGCAAGAGTAAGAGCAACCTAAAGAAAACTGAATATGGTTAGTTTAATTATTTTTTTATAGAGCCCTACAAGAGGTGAGGGGGTCACATGGGGGCACAGGGGGCTCTGAGTTGGACTCATTCACACCAGCAGGCATGTGTAATGGTGCATTGGTGTGCTTTGTGCATTTATTTATTTTTTCTTAATTTTTTTCTTTTTAACGTTATTAACAGTAACACTTAATCTAACTTTATGCACAGCAGTTCTTTTTGACACACATCACAATGCATTTTTGTGCGTCGCATTGCATAAAAAAAAGTATGCATACGTTTTTCCTGAAAGCACGCCAATGTATTAGTATGGTGTGAATGAGGTCTACAGATAGCAATTGTTTTTGCTTGGTCCTTACATTGAGTCTGTGTTGCTCAGTTCAGCTCAGCAGACCTGGTATGAATGAATAGGAACGCTTTTCAAAGGTTGTATCTCAGAAAACCCCATACCCATGACCCATCCCTTGATTGCTTTTTTAGCTTCTGGTGAACAGAAGGTGATGCTATACACGTGACCTAGTGCGGGCTCTGTGTGGGTGTGTGACCGTTACAAGAACAATGCATTGAAGTTTTAACAGATTATCAGATTTGTTAATCACAAATACAAATTTGTAACTCATTGGTCTCCAGGATGGCGCACACAAGCTATATATAAACTGGACTTTTCATGGAGGGTCTTTGTTATTTTCAGCGTAGCTATACACTACAAGCATAATAATAGCTTTAAGTGTATCCACACAGAATGAAGACAGATTTCAGCTAATGAAACCAGCCAAACTGAAAAAAGATTTGAAAACTTTTAATGGAATACATAACATTATATATTTGCTAAAAGAAATTGATTTAAAAAAACAAACAAAAAAAAAAAAAAAACAGCTAAATGCCTTTAAGCTTCTAATGAAGATCTCTAAATAGGAAGCAATGCTATAGACGGGACCGAGACCCACTGTGGGTCGAAATGTGTGATCATTACAAGACATTTTTAGATAGGACCAACAAAATTAAAGTGTATCAAGTGTACTGATCACCAATATAAAATTACTTGCCAACTTGTTGAGCTCAAGGATGGCGCACTTCAGCTATATATCAACTTGACTTTTCATGGATGGCCTAAATTGTTTTCACCAATGCTATTCACTACAAACATAATTTCAGCTTTCAGTGTATCCACACAAAATGAAGACAGATTTCAGCTAATGAAACCAGCCAAACTGAAAAAAGATTTGATGACTTTTGAAGGAATACATAACATTATACATGTAGCACTCACCGCCATTTAAGGGACCGGCTGGTTTTGTTGGGTCTGCGAATTACCTCCATGGCTTCCGTTGTCAGGGGTGTAAGAAAAGTCTCAGAAAAGTCAATGTCCACACAATGTAAAACCCAAACAGCAAGGCTTTATTTTTCTCTTTGCTGAAGAAAACTTTAGAGGAAGAGTAGGATACGAGAGAGAAACACACTGGGGAAGGTTCAGGCACGCAACACTAAATTAGCACTCGTCGCCACTCAAGCCTGAGTGGGTATTGCTCACCCGGATAGTCCCATTTAGGGGTCCTAGCAGCCGGATTGCAGCACGAATCAATCTTTCCTTTTTCTATTATGGATGCGATCAGGAGTCCCCTGGATCAAAGTCCCGAACCTCCCAGCCAGGCAATAATGAAGAGAACCTTTGGGCCAGATTGGCGTATTGCAAGGCTTGTGATTACGGATCCCTACTTAGGTAAGTATTCAGGCCTCTTCCCGAGACAGCAGTACCTTCGCTAGTCTCCTTCGGGACTGATCCTCCCCTGGTCTCCTTTCCTGTAGGCGGGTAGCTTGGGATCCTTTCTTGAAGCATAGGCCTCAGCCAGAATAGCTGGGCCTACAAGCAGCGATGTGGCCTTGGGCTGAAGGTGCCCGGGACCAGAACACATGCACCTCGTGCCATACGGGCCACGAGGCACACACACAGGACCAATGGACCCCCAGGAACAAACGAACCCCAATGGCGTCTGCCCCTTATGTACACCCTCCCAGCATGCACAGCGGGTAGACCACGCCCACTGCAGGCTGCCGAGAGAGGACACCCAAGGTGCTGTGATACCCCCTGTGGTTCAACCTATGCCGGTGGTGGCAGTGCCACCTACAGGCAACAGGGAACACTACTGCCAGGCAGCATCACACCCAGGACAGAAGCAACAATGAATAATCAATTGATCTGAGCCCAACTACTAGCTCAGACTACCCCTAAATATATACACAGCGCCTCCAAATATTTGGGAGGGCGCTACACACATATGCCAGAAGGAGTTGCTTTTTAAACAACCCAGAAACTGCCTTTACCCTTCTAGTTAAGATCTCTCTAAATAAGAAGCAATGCTGTTGACATGACCAAGACCCAATGTGGGTTGAAATGTTTAGCTGTGTGACTGTTACAAATCATTCATATACAGGTGAAACTCGAAAAATTTGAATATCGTGCAAAAGTTCATTTATTTCACTAATTTAACTTAAAAGGTGAAACTAATATATGAGATAGACTCATTACATGCAAAGGAAGATAGTTCAAGCCGTGATTTGTCATAATTGTGATGATTATGGCTTACAGCTCATGAAAACCCCAAATCCACAATCTCAGAAAATTTGAATATTACATGCAATCAATAAAACAAGGATTGCACATAGAACAATATCAGACCTCTGAAAAGTATAAGCATGCATATGTATAATGCGGCGTGGCATGGAAGCTATCAGCCTGTGGCACTGCTGAGGTGTTATGGAAGACCAGGATGCTTCAATAGGGGCCTTCAGCTCTTCTGCATTGTTCGGTCTCATGTCTCTCATCTTTCTCCTCGCAATGCCCCATAGATTCTCTATGGGGTTCAGGTCAGGCGAGTTTGCTGGCCAATCAAGCACAGTAATCCCACGGTCATTGAACCAGGTTTTGGTGCTTTTGGCAGTGTGGACAGGTGCCAAGTCCTGCTGGAAAATGAAGTCCGCATCCCCATTGAGCTCGTCCGTGGAAGGAAGCATGAAGTGCTCCAAAATCTCCTGGTAGACGGCTGCATTGACCCTGGACTTAATGAAGCACAGTGGACAAACACCAGTAGATGACATGGCTCCCCAAATCAACACAGACTATGGAAACTTCACACTGGACTTCAAGCATCTTGCAGTGTGTGCCTCTCCATTCTTCCTCCATACTCTGGATCTTTGGTTTCCAAATGAGATGCAAAATTTGCTCTCATCAGAAAAGAGGACTTTGGACCACTGAGCAACAGACCAGGTCTGTTTTTCTTTAGCCCAGGTAAGACGCTTCTGATGTTGTTTTTTGTTCAGGAGTGGCTTGACAAGAGGAATACGACATTTTAAGCCCATGTCCAGGATCCATGTATGTGTGGTGGTTCTTGATACACTGACTCCAGCCTCAGTCCACTCCTTGTGAAAGTTCCCAACACTTTTGAATGGCCTTTTCCTGACAATTATCTCCAGGCTGCGGTCATCTCTGCTGCTTGTGCACCTTTTTCTTCCACACTTTTCCCTTCCACATAACTTTCTATTAATGTGCTTTGATATAGCACTTTGGGAACATCCAACTTCTTTTGCAATTATCTTTTGAGGCTTTCCCTCCTTATGGAGGGTGTCAATGATGGTTTTCCACACAACTGTCAGGTCAGCAGTCTTTCCCATGATTGTGATTCCTACTGAACCAGACTGAGAGACCATTTAAAGGCTCAGGAACCATTTGCATGCATTATGGCTTAACTAGCTGATTAGAGTGGGACACTTTGAGCCTAGAATATTGCACCTTTTCTCAATATTCTAATTTTCTGAGATTGTGGATTTGGAGTTTTCATGAGCTGTAAGCCATAATCATCACAATTATGATAAATCACAGCTTGAACTATCTTGCTTTGCATTTAATGAGTCTATCTCATATATTAGTTTCACCTTTTAAGTTGCATTAGTGAAATAAATGAACTTTTGCAGAATTTTTTCGAGTTTTACCTGTATAAGACCAATTCATTAAAATTGATAACTTTTGAAGGAATACATAATTATTGCATTATTTGCCTGAAGGCGTTGCTTTTTAAACGACCAACTATTTGACTTTAAGCTTCTAGTGAATATCTTTAAATAGGAAGCAATGCTATAGACATGACCAAGACTCAGTGAAGGTCGAAATGTGTAGCTGTGTGACTATTACAAGACATTTTTACATATGAACAATAAATTGAAGTGTATCAAATGTTCTGATCAGCTATACAAAATCACTTGCCAACTCATTGAGCTCAAGGCTGATGCATTCCAGCTATGTTTTAACTGGACTTTTCATGGAGGGCCTTTGTTGTTTTCACCAATGTTATTAACTACCGTGACGCGCCAGAGGGGGGCGGGGTCACCCGTGACACCACGGGGAAGCCGGCGGAAACCCCTGTTACGGTAGAATGAGGCGAGGTCACTCGTCACGTCACGGGTGGCCCCGTCTTTGGGTATAAAAGAAATGTCACACGGCTCACGCGTCATTCGCCCGGGAGCCTTCTTTGGAGGAGGCTGTATCGTTCATAGCGGCGGGTAGTGGAAGGATGTACATCGCTGGAATTTTTTTTTTTTTTATTAAAGGAGTTTTTCCAAGCTGTCTGTGTGTTTTTTTACCTTTTTTTACACTTTTTCTTTTAAATGGTATAGGTACAATGTACCCCGTTACCAATTCACATAGGGGGGCCGGAATCTGGGGTCCCCTTTGTTAAAGGGGGCTTCCAGATTACGATAAGTTCCCCTGCCCACAGACCCCCACAACCACCGGGCAAGGGTTGTGGGGGATGAGGCCCTTGTCCCCATCAACATGGGGACAAGGTGCTTTGAGGGGTCACAGACCCCCAAAGCACCCTCCCCATGTTGAGGGCATGTGGCGTGGTACGGTTCAGGAGGGGGGGTGCTCTCTCGCCCCCCCTCTTTTCCTGCGGCCTGCCAGGTTGCGTGCTCAGATAAGGGTCTGGTATGGATTTTTGGGGCAACCCCACGTCTTTTTTTTTTTTTATTTACGCGTGGAGTTCCCCTAAAAGACCTGAAGGGCCTGATATGGAATTTGGGTGGACCCCCACACATTTTTTTTTTTAATTTTGGTTCCCTGCACAAAATAAAATTTTTGAAGGAAAAAAAAATCATTGAAAACTACTCGCGCTATTAATGAATTGTTGGGTCCCGGCAATACAGATAAAAGTCATTGAAAAAAATGGCAGGGGTTCCCCTTAATATTCATACTAGACCCAAAGAGCCTGGTAATGGACTGGGGGAGGGTGGGGCTGTAATTTTTTTCAATGGCTTTTCTCTGTATTGCCGGGACCGACAATTCATGAATAGTCGGAGTAGTTTTAAATGACTTTTTTTCCTTCAGAAATGACACTTTGTGCAGAGACAGTTCTAAACACGGGAAACACGCGCTACTTTACATACATACTTTAGACACCCCCCCCCCCCCCGGGTATGAAATTTAAAGGAATATTTCACTTTTATTGTTTCACTTTAAGCATTATTAAAATCACTGCTCCCGAAAAAACTGAAGTTTTTAAAACTTTTTTTTGCATTGATACATGTCCCCTGGGGCAGGACCCGGGTCCACAAACACTTTTTATGATAATAACTTGCATATTAACCTTTAAAATTAGCACTTTTGATTTTTCATGTTCGTGTCCCATAGACTTTAACGGTGTTCGCGTGTTCAAACAAATTTTTTGCATGTTCTGGGGCAAACCGAACCAGGGGGTGTTCAGCTCATCCCTAATTCAGGTAATGAAACCAGCCAAACTGAAAAAAGATGTGATAACTTTTGAAAGAATGCAATGATGTAGACGTGACCAAATCCCAGAGTGGGTCAAAATGCTTAGCTGTGTGACTGTTACAAACCATTCATAGATAAGACCAATTACCGGTAATTAAAGTTTTAACAGAATATCAGATTTTTTGGTCACCAATACAAACTTGCCAACTCATTCATAGAGCTCCAGAATGGATGCACTTCAGCACTATATAAACTGGACTTTTCAGAGCAGGCCTTCATTGTTTACCGCAATGCTATATACTGTGAAAATTATTTTAGCTTTCGGTTTATCCTCACAGAATGAAGACACATTTAGAATTATTAAACCAGCCAAACTGAAAAAAAAAATATGACTTTTGACTGAATACTTAGCATTATATATTTGCCAGGAGGAGTTTAAAGCTTCTAGCGATGATCTCCAAATAGGAACCAATGCTATACTTGTGACCAAAATCCAACGTGGGTCGAAATGTGTAGCTGTGTGACCATTGCGAGTAATTTTTTAGATAAAACCAATAAATTGAAGTGTATCAAATGTGCTGATCACCAATACAAACTAAAGCTGGCCATACCCTAGTAGAATTTTGTTCAAAATGTTTCATTTAGTGGGTGTAAAATCAACATTCACTTTTAAATGTAGTGAAGGGAAAATTCGAAGCAGGATGGAAAGAATTTCTCAAACAAATTTCCAACAGTGTATGTGGTTTTTGTTTGGTAAAGTCCATTCATTCAAGATCAAATGGTAAAAACAAACAAGAATTGAAGTTCCTCAGATCAACATTTGTCCAGTTGTCAAACGTACAAAGAAATTCCATATAAACGTTTGTTCAAAAATTGTGTGGCCAGCTTTACTTGCCAACACATTGAGTTTAAGGATGGTGCACTTCACCTATATATAAATTGGACTTTTCATGGAGGACCTTTGTTTTTGTATTCCCTGATGCTATACACTACAAACAAAATGTCAGCTTTCAGTGTAGCCACAGAAAATTTAGACAAATTTAAGGTAATTAAACCAGCCAAAAATAAAAAGATTTTATGACTTTTGAATACATACATACCATTATATATTGCCAGAAGGAGTTGCTTTTAAAATAACCATGGAACTGCCTTTTAGTTTGCAAGCAACAGAACAAAAAACACTCAGCGATGGAGCAATCGCCTCGTTATACTCCAAAAATGCAACATTTAGCAAGTTCTAGATGTCGGCAAAACCTGAGCCTTCTCTTTGGCTGGTGTATGGCCAGGAATCACACAGATGTACATCGGAGGAAGCAAACCAGTAAAGTGAAATGTAAACTGCATATGGAATACATATTGCACACTTAAATAGTAATTATATGGTTGAAAGCAGCATCGGCGCACCTGTACATCTAAGGCATGCGAGACCCAGACATCTGTCGACATCCACCTGCCAGGCACCTGTTCTGCTGTTTCAATGTCATTTGATTGCTGGAGATGTAGAGCCTCTTGTAGGGTAATGAGTGATTTTACATTTTACATGATTGAAAACAGGTGTTGTGAGCCTGTGCAATTTTAGGCATGAATAATTCAGTTTCTATAGAACATCTTGTTCAAACACAGTAGCGTTTTCTCGCAGACATTGTATGTCAGATTGAAGGTGCATAACGATTATTTCATAAATTCACAGTTTGCTGATTTCGAGATGCTCTTAGAGATCGCTCCGGATGGAGTCTGTTCGTTTTTAGGAGCGCTCTCCGGCACTTTCTGTCTGTCTGCAGTTTACCTGCCAAGCTGACTCCTTTTCTCATTGAGATAAGAATCTGCTTCTACTGTTTGTAAAAGGAGAATTTCCCACCATGTAGCTTAATACAGCTGAAATGCATGTGTGTGAACCCTTTTATCTGCCAACTTTTTTGTAATTCTAATCTGCCAATTTTATGACTCCAATTTAAAGTGGACCTAACAGCACATACATTTTTTCATGTGACAGGCATGCATTTTGTTGTAATGTGCAGGTATACCACTTACAGGTATTTATTGCCTCTCTTGGAGATCACAGTACAATTTATGACAATGCATGTTTTCATTATAGATGAGCTCAGGAGTGTTCAGATCCTAGTCCAAACCCATCTGAGCTGCCCCGTCCGTCAGCCACACATATACATGACCCTTGAATATGTGTGGCAGCAGAGCAGGGATTTCCTGGGTTGCTTATGATTGAGAGAGCTCAGATGACAGCTTCCTGGCGGGGTAGCTCATGTGGGTTTGGACTAAGGTCCTAACATGCCTGATTTTAGCTGCATCTGCTTATTTCTCCAGTAGGACACAGCCAACTTTGTTCTCTGTGGGGAGGTGGCCATCTTGATAAAAGCAGGGCGTTGCTTCCTCATGTTAGAGCCTCCAGCAGCAACAGTAATGACATCTTCAAATCTCACTCCAAATCTTCTGAGACCAGCAGTCAGGGGGGCCAGCCCTAGATCTCAGACTGCAGATTTAAAGCTACCCTTATACACCAAGAAATACAGTACACTGCTATTTTAAGACACAACTTAACAGTTTTCATGGTTCCAACTGTTTGAGTTAAAGTCTGCATTAAATGGCACTTAAAGTGGAACTACACTGCATCTGAGCTTCAAAAAGGCCTTTTTAAGTGGAGTTCCACCCACAAAAAAAAAATTCACCCAAAAACCTAAAAAAAATAGAAAAAAAAATAGAAAAAAATGTGTTTTTTTATACTCACCCGAAATACCCGTTGCTATGCGGAAGTCCGTAATCTGCCTCTTCCGTAACCACGGTCTGTTTTCTTCCCCGTCCTCTTCTAGTGAATGGGGCGTGCTGCTTTCTGGGAACTGTGTGTAATCCCAGAGAGCAGCCGCCCATTCACAAGTCGGCGCGAGACTCGTGCATGCGCAGTAGGAAACAGGCAGTGAAGCCGTAAGGCTTCACTACCTGTTTCCCTTAGTGTGGATGGTGGCGCGGGACCTGCACCGATCGAGGGATCGGCCTTGAGGGGGCCATCAGCGCGGGAGAGTAGGACAGGTAAGTGTCCTGATTAAAAGTCAGCAGCTACAGTGTTAGTAGCTGCTGACTTTTAAAAAAAAGAAAATTGCGGGTGGAGCGCCGCTTTAATACATTTTTAGTATTCAAAGCTCCCCTGTCCATCCACATTTGCATGCTTTTTTTTGCTGAGAAATTACTTAGGGAACTCAGTCAAGTAATTGCCAGACCATTGTTCCTAATTTTTACGAACAGTCTACTGACTGGAGAAAAGCCAATGTAGCACCAATATTTAAAAAGGGGCCAAAATACATCCCTGGGAATTACAGAACAGTTAGCCTAACATCAATAGTATGCAAGCTCTCGGAGGGGATGATAAGGCACTATATACAAGATTTTAGTAATGAAAACAGTATCATTAGAAGGAATCAGCATGGACTCATGAAGAATCGTTCTTACCAAACCAATCTATTAGCCTTCTATGAGGAGGTGAGCTGCCATCTAGATAAAGGAAGGCCCGTAGATGTGGTGTATCTGGACTTTGAAAAAGCGTTTGACAGAGTTCCCCATAAACATTACCTGTACAAAGAAAGGTCCGTTGGCATGTACCATAGGGTGAGTACATGGATTGAAAACTGTCTACAAGGGCGAGTTCAGAAGGTGGTGATAAATCGGGAATACTGAGAATGGTCTGGGGTGGAAAGTGGGGTCCCCCAGGGTTCTGTGCTGGGACCAATTCTGTTTAATTTGTTCATAAACGACCTGGAGGATGGGGTAAACAGCTCAATCTCTGTATTTGTGGACGACACTAAGCTAAGCAAGGCAATAATTTCTCCACAGGATGTGGAAACCTTGCAAGAAGATCTGAACAAATTAATGTGGCGGGCAACTACATGGCAAACAGGGCTGGACTGGGACAAAAATGTGGCCCTGGACTTCATCCAGACCAGCCCAGGGCACAACACATCAGGGTACAGTGCACATCAGGGCACAGTACAGAGCCCAGCACATCAGGGCACAGGGTACAGCACATCATGGCACAGGGCACATCAGGGCACAGCACATCCGGATACAGTGCACATCAGGGCACAACACATCAGGGTACAGTGCACATTAGGGCACAGCACATCAGGGTACAGTGCACATCAGGGCACAGGGCACATCAGGGTACAGGACACAGCACATCAGGTACAGTGCACATCAGGGCACAGAACATCAGGGTACAGAGCCCAGCACATCAGCGTACAGGGCACATCAGGGCACAGCACATCAGGGTACAGCACACCAGGCCACATCAGGGTACAGGGCACAGCTCATCAGGGTACAGGGCACATCAGGGCACAGCACATCATTGTACAGCACATCAGGGCACAGCAGGGCACACGACATTGAGGTACAGCACACCCGGGCACTGGACATCAGGGCACAAGGCACCTCAGGGCATGGGGCATAGGGCACATCAGGGCATGCGGCACATAGCACATCAGGGCACCGGGCTAATGAGGGCACATCAGGGCATATTGGGGCACATTAAAGCACATCTGGGCACATTGGGGCACATAGCACATCAGGGCATATTGGGGCACATCAGGGCACATCAGGGCACATAGCACATCATGGCATATTGGAGCACATCAGGGTACATTAAAGCACATTAGAGCACATTGGGGCACATTAAAGCACATCAGGGCACATTGGGGCACATTAAAGCACATTGGGGCACATCAGGGCACATAGCACATCAGGGCATATTGGGGCACATCAGGGCATATTGGAGCACATTGGGGAACATCAGGGCACAATGGGGCACATCAGGGCATATTGGAGCACATATGGGCACATTGGGGCACATCAGGGCACATTTGGGAACATCAGAGCACATTGGAGCACAATAGGGTATATTGGAGCACATTGGGGCACATCAGGGCACATTGGGGCACATCTGGGCACATTGGGGAACATCAGGGCACATTGGGGCACATCAGGATACATTGGGGAACATCAGGGCATATCAGGACACATTGGGGAACATCAGGGCACATTGGGGAACATCAGGGCACAGCGTTTACCAGCCAGCATGCAGAGTAGCGCAGGAAGCATCTGTAATAAGTTCTCTCTCATGTCACGCTGCTCCCCGGCGGCCCCTCCTCTCTTCTCGTCCATCCTAGATGATGTCACAAGCAAATGGGGATGGATGAGAAGAGAGAAGGGGCCGCCGGGGAGCAGCGGGGAGAGAATTTATTACACACGCTTCCTGCGCTACTCTGCATGCATCTCGATCTACCCGTCAGGTGTCAGCTGTCGGTGATTGACAGGTAGATCGCCGTTGACCTCCAATACAATAGTCAAATTAGGCGGCCGCTGAAACCAGCCCACTGAGCCATCGGACCCCCGGGAAACTCCCGGTAGTCCCGATGGCCAGTTCATGCCTGATGGCAAATGAAGTTTAATATAGAAAAATTTAAAATTATGCATTTGGGTGGCAAAAATATGAATACAATCTACTAAATAGGGGGTGAACCTCTGGGGGAATCTAGGATGGAAAGGACCTGGGGGTCCTAGTAGATGACAGGCTCAGCAATAGCATGCAATGCCAAGCTGCTGCTAACAAAGCAAAACAAATATTGGCATGCATTAAAAAGGGGATTAACTCCAGAGATAAAACGATAATTCTCCCGCTCTACAAGACTCTGGTCTGGCCTCATTTGGAGTATGCCGTCCAGTTCTGGGCACCAGTTCTCAGGAAGGATGTACTGGAAATGGAGCCAGTCCAGAGAAGGGCAACAAAGCTAATAAAGGGTCTGGAGGATATTAGTTATGAAGAAAGATTGCGAGCACTGAACGTATTCTTCTCTCTGGAGAAGAGGCGCTTGAGAGGGGATATGATTTAAATTTACAAATACCGTACTGTGTTGACCCCACGATAGGGATGAAAAAAAAATTGCGGAAGGGAGTTTAACAAGACACGTGGCTACTCACTAAAATTTGAAGAAAAGAGGTTTAACCGTAAACTGCGTAGAGGGTTCTTTACTGTATGAGTGGCAAGGATGTGGAATTTCCTTCCACAGGCTGTGGTTTCAACGGGGAGCATTGATAGTTTAAAAAACCTATTGGATAAGCACCTGAATAACCACAACATACAGGGATATACAATGTAATACTGACCTATAGTCACACACATAGGTTGGACTTGATGGACTTGTGTCTTTTTTCAACCTCACTTACTATGTAACTATATATGTAACTTTGAACCCCCCAGCATTTCTACCTGTGGCCATCTTGAGTAAGGACAGATGATTCATGTAGCATTTATTTGTTGGAATCCATCTGCCAGTGACAGCTCCAGCCTCCAGCCAGGCCACACAAAGTCTGTGGGTCACTTATGTAAGGGGAAAGTGGATACACTAAGGTAAGGGAGGTCACTGATATAAAGGATCCCCCTTATTTCAGTAACCCTCCTTACTTTAGTGCAGGGGTAGGCAACGTTTGAGAGGTGGAGATCTACCTGGAGAACAAGAAAGAAATCAAAGGCCCCTGGGGGTGTGGTGCCTTTTTTTTTTTTTTTAAGAAGTTAAAGCGGTGTTCCAACTACATTACCAAATAAAAAAAGTAAAAAAACATTTCATTAGTTAATTGCATTTGTATTTCCCACTCACCTCTTTGGAAGAATTCCTCCCCCGATGTCCCGTTTAATCGCTGAAATAAACTTATATTAATTAGGGTAGGCAGTTGTCATTTTGCTTGTGGGCATGTGAAGCCCACAAGCATTTATTTCATGTATACCGCGCAGCTGAGCGACCAGCATGCACCGTGCCATATACCGCCCGGTTCTTGGGTTGCCATCACAACGGGCGGCGTCGTTGGAAGTGCCCGCCCCATTGTTATGGCAACCTAGCCCTCGGTGCTTCCCACTGACTCCTGAGAAATGATGACACACATCTCCCAGGAGCAGTAGCGAGCGGAGGTGCCAACGGAAGTGACGTCAGGAACCGAGGCGATGAAGGAGGCAGATTTTGAGGGACCGCATAGCAACAGCTATTTAAAGGTGAGTAAAAAAAAAAAAATATCCAAATGTTTTTTTATTTATTACATGCACATTAAAGCGGAGCTCCACCCGCAATTTTTTTTTTTAAAGTCAGCAGCTACTAACACTGTAGCTGCTCACTTTTAATAAGGACACTTACCTGTCCTAGGCGCCTGCGATATCGGGCCCCCGACGGTGATCGCTCGGTCCTGGCAGGTCCCGGCGCCTCCATCCTGACTAATGGGAAACAGGCAGTGAAGCCTTACGGCTTCACTGCCCGTTTCCTACTGCGCATGCGCGACTCGCACGGCGCTTTGTGAATGGGCGGCTGCCTCCTGGGATACACACAGTTCCTAGAAGGCAGCACGCCACATTCACCGTGACAGAGGACGAGGAAGAAGACCACCGCGGTGGAGGAAGAGGCAGAATAGCTAGTTCCGCTTATAGTATAATTTTTTTTTTTTTCAATTTATTTATTTATTTATTTTTTTAGATTTTAGGTGAAAAAAAAAAAAATCAGGGTGGAACTCCACTTTAATGGATTTTTTTTTGAGTGGAACTCCACTTTAACTAGCAAGGCCCCAGTGAAAAGTAAGGACAAGGACAACATGGAAACACTCGGGAATGGTGCATTTTCAAGTGTTTCCAAGTATTTCCAAGTGATTCTGAGTATTTCCGAAGTGTCACCGGTGTCCCCGAGTGTCACCTCTGGCCAAATGCGGTACTGCACACCCTATTAGCTTGAATTCTGCTTGTTTTGCGAGACAACATTCGCAAACTGAGTCAGGATTAAAAAAACAAAAAGTTGCTTGTATTTCAAAACGCTCGTTAACCGCATTACTCGTAAACCAAGGTTCCACTGTACTTGACTTATGTAAAGTCTGCTTCATAAAAAATGTATTGAAACAAAAAAAAAATTAAAAAAAAGAAGACCTGTCATTCCATTCCATAAACAGACCCTGAAATCCTTGTTTTATTCTTATTCTGAAAATAAAATTATTTTTCGGTGCAGAATTTTAATTTCTTTCTTTTTTTTTGCAAAAGTTATGCGTAAGAGTCACTCGGAAAGCCAGTGAAGCAGTGCAGCCCCTCGCCTATCTGATCCACAGAGCAAAGTTCCATCTTTAACATTACAATATATTAATAGAAAATTAGTAGAGACGGGGAACATAGCTGAGTGGAAATTAATCCCATTAAAATGGAAATAAGTTCAGCCCAGTCGCAGTTCCAGGTACGATTGTGTTTCTTTCAGTGTAAAATGTATTTTCACACAGAAATTGCTCGTCGTTCCCGTGTTCACACCCTTGAAAAATTCCAATTATGCCCCGGCCTTGTAGGCTGGTATGCCTGCCATTAACACATTTGTTTTCTAGTACATTCTTGTAGTGCCACCCCGACCCACACTGACAAACAAAAAGATTCTTGAGACGTGTAATGTTCCTGGAGAGCCGCGCTGTAAAAAGTGGAGCTGTCACTGCGCACGTTACCACAAACTCAAGGATTTTCCTCTTCAAGTGGAACCGGCAAAGAGGCAATTTTCATGTGTTGAAGGACAAGTGTAAACATTCAGATGAAGTATGCAACTTTAATTATGGTTTACCAAAAGAGCAAATTTAAGGGGGATCTGTCATTAAAACAAGCAGGATTTAAATTACCAGCCAAGGCAGCTTGCAGCAGACTTTTTTTTCTGGGACCGAGACTAGAGGAAGATTGTGTACAAATAAAGGTTTGGAGCTGTACGGATTTCGATTTACAGTTGAAATCAAGGCAAATATAAAAAGACACCACCTCGGTACTGACATGTTTCACCCCCTAAATTACCGGGGCACCTTTTAGTTATTAGTGCTGTGAGAGTTTGACTGACAATTACTTCAAAATATAACACAGAAGGATTTTATATATTTTTTAAATGATTATAGATATTGTGAAACCTCGGATTGCGAGTAACGCAGCTAACGACCGTTTCGCAATACGAGCATTTTTTTTTAAAATCCTGACTCGGTTTGCGAGTGTTGTCTCACAAAACGAGCAGGATTCAAGCCTCTGCAGTGTGCAGTACCGTATTTGGCCAGAAGTGTGGGGGGCGCCGGAGCCGATCAGAGCCGATCTGAACCGATCGGAGCCGTTTGGAAATACTTGGAAATACTCAGAAACACTCAGAAATACTCAGTTCCCAAGCCTTTCCGAGGGTTTCCGAGTTCAGCCGAGCTGTCCCCGAGTATTTCCGAGGCTCTCCGGTGCCCCCCCACCTCTAGCCACATGCGGTATTGCATGCTATAGAAGTCATGGCGGAACAAATTATTTTAGTTTCCATTGACTTCTATGGGGAAACTCGCTTTGATATGCGAGTGCTTTGGATTACGAGCATTCTCCTAGAATGGATTATGCTCGTAATCCAAGGTTCCACTGTACTTAGGCTCCCTGCACACAAAGAAACTCAAAAAAGTAATTCTGGAAGTCGGATTGCTGGCAGGAAAAAACTGCTTTAAAAAGGCGATTTATCAGCGTTTTGCATTGGCGTCAATGCGTGTTTAGCAGCGCTGGCTTTTTGCCGCGTTTCTCTGCCCCATTTCAAAGTCAATAGTTCCCTACTGGAGCCCATTGATTTGAATAGAAGTCATACCAGAAGTTGGATCATGATGATCTGACTTGCGGTACGACTTGTGTGCTGAGGATGAAGGGGAACCCCCCCGCCAAAATGAAAATTGGTGTGGGGTCCCCCCAAAATCCATACCAAACCCTTATCCGAGCACGCAGCCCGGCAGGTCAGGATAGGGGGGGTGAGCGAGCGCCCCCCTCCTGAACCATACCAGGCCACATGCCCTCAACATGGGGGGTGGGTGCTTTGGGGCAGGGGGGCCCTGCAAACTCAATGCAGGTAGGGCTATGGTTGATATTGTAACCAATGTTGCTAGGCAGAAGAACTAACCACTTAGCCATTTATCTGCCCGCAAGCAATCTTTTCTTGGTGGTATTTAAAGCAGTAGTAAATCATGTATATATATATATATATATATATATATATATATATATATATGCATATACATATCTATATATATATATATATATATATATGTAGCGGGGTCTTTAAATTTAGTTGGGGTACACCTGGGGGTAGTGTGACCCAGGTGTGTAATTGTGAAGGTTCTGGACCCCCTTTGTAATTCGTGGAGGATTGGGTGGTGTATTATTCTCCTTGGCCTGTGGGTGGCGGGGTACCTACAGGCTCAAGGTAGAATCACTGCCGCAGTGCTACCCTTTTTTTGTCCCTTTCCGGAGATGGTACGGCTGGGGCGGGGAACCCGCCGTGGTGTTGAAGGGAGGAGATAAAAGGGGGAGACGCCCTCGCCACAAGGTCTTCGAGGATTTTCTCTTCACGCACCCAGGCACCTTAGGCCTGGGTGTGGGCGGTTCAAGGTTCCGGCCCAGGCGCCCTAGGCCTGACCGGAATGAAGTTGGGGTCCATCCCAGGCACCTTCAGCCTGGGGTGAGGTACTATATCGTAGGCCTGGGGCCCAGTAACTTCGACTGGGTCCCGCGAGGGTGAAGTGATCCCAGGGTGCCGCCTTGCGAGGGGACCCGCATCTGAGGTGAGGAGGCCGGGGAGGTCACCGGTCCGGAGATTCCGGAGCAGCATCAACCCGGTGACGGATGGGCCTCTGGTAACTTCCTTAGAGGGACATCTTCCACTGATAGGGGCCGCAACGCAGCAAAGGTACTCCCATCTATGTTCTATGGAGTCGCTGGTAGAGACTCACAAGTTCCATGTTCTGTGCTAAGCAAAGTTGCTATAACCCCTGGTGAAACCACAGGGGTTTAGATTGAAATCAGGATAGTGCCTCGACCTGCTCATCCCACCGTTTGCGTTGTGTTATGGGTCGCAACCAGTCGGCTGTGAAAGAACTGTTTGTTGTGGAAGTATAATAAACAAGTGTTGGACCCTGCATCGGTGTATGGACTCTGGTTAATGGGAGCAAGGGAGGTTTCAGCATAGCAGGACTGAGCTTCATAACTAACGCACATTGGCCTGAGGAATGTACTGATACTGGCCTTCACCTCACCCAGAGCTATGGGGAGGACATGGGCTGTAGCGCATCTCACCCTGTCATGTGACATACCCCTAGCAAAAGGAGATGGGGTGAGGCCGCTACATGTGGGGGCTCGTCCGGGATAAAATGTGTGTTGACTTTGAAATTTGAAATGGCTATGTCTGGACTTTGCTGCCCGGAGGATGTCCGAGCAGGTCGGCCATGTGATTGGCCAAAGTGCGTCCCTGTGCTCGAAGTCGTGGAAATGACCCCAAGACGGGAAAGGCCCATGCAGAAAGAGCGGGAAGAGGGAAAAGCCCAGCCGTGTGACGTACTACATGTGGGGGTGTTTGCTGCACTGCGCCATGAGGCACCCCATGACTGCGCAATTCATGTGCGGGGACTGTGAGAAGCCCGCGAAAACGTGCAAGCCGTGGGAGGAGTCTGGCCATATGTGGAGATACACGTGGAGACTCCGGCATGTGGTCAGCGCGTGATGGAGCAGCAGGTGGTCGGGATGGCCTCAAGCTCCCCGTGGATGCTGGTATCATACCCCACGAAGATGACTGCTTTTGCTGCTCCCCTTACAGACACAGGGATAAGACACAGGCCCCGAGGACAGTTGGCTTTGTACTCATGCAGAGACACGGAGACCCTCGGTGTGATCTGTCCCGGATGCTCGGGACTTGTGGTCCAACTAAAGCCATTTGGGCGTTGTGAAGCGTGTAAAGAATTTCTGTTTGAGGTCGAACCATCCACAGTAAGGCCCCGGGCCCTTCGCCTCAATTGCCTCACAGATACCGCCACTCCGGAAAGGGAGATCCAGGCCTTTGCGGAGGTCCCCGTACGCGCTGACCAGGGCGACGGGCCTGCCCAACCAGAGACTGAGAGAGAAAAATCCGAGGATGCTGCTTCGGTCACCACAGATTCCCTGCTGCCACCTCCGAAGAGGAAGATAGGCCGGGTGCAGGCCTCCTGTGGTCGTGGTCGAGCTTCACCCCGCCGCTTGCCGGACCTGGATGGATCCGGTTGGAAGAGTCCTGGACATCCCAGTGCTGAAAAAGGTCCAGGTGAGCCAGGGGCTGGGACTGTGGTGGTGGTTGGAGGTGTCGGGGGTCCACTGGAGGTGGAGCCCGCAAGGGAGGGTAGTTCTCTGTCTACTAAAGACTACCTTCCCGCCGAGATGTATGACACCTCCGACCTGGAATCGCTGTCGGACTGTGGGGATGACGGGGAAATAGATGAACTGTTTCACCGGAAGGGCTGGGACAAACGCCCGCTACCTGTGCTATGCAAACCGCAGGATTCCCCTATGTCTATAGAGGACGGCACGCCCCGGGCGCAGGCCCCGGAGCTTAGGAGGGAGTCTAGTCCTCCGATTGACTTTCCACATTCCACAACATCACCTGCTTTGGTTGTGGGAATGCAGCGCGCGTCATTGCGTGCGCCAAAGGCAAAGCCACCCGAGGTAGTGAAGGTACCTCGGCACCCGGAGGCCATCGTGCAGCCGGGAGAAGGTGAGCGGGATGTCATGCCTCCTTTGGCCAGATTGCAACGACTTTTCTCCCAGAGAGTCGCCCGTGAGTATGGATGGGAGTATCCCTACTTGCCTCTGGACTTACTTTACGAAGTTGAGGTCCTGCGACAGAGATGGTACGACGAATTTGTCTGGGAGAAGCTCAAAGTGCCTCAGGCCCGACGATACTTGTCCTGTTCGCCGCCTGTGTCCAAGAAATTCAAGGACTGCCGAGCGGATTGGAAGTTGGGGCGCCATATTCATGCTGATAAAGTGCTTATCTGCAGAAAGGAGGGAGAGGATGTTGAATATTCAGTCGAAGTGTTTGATAAGCATCTGAAGCCGTTGTTCTTACCTGATCCGAGGTTTTACTTGTGAGGAGAGACTCATGAGTATGTTTTCAGCTACAAATTTTCCTGGAAGAGCCTTTGCTAGAACGTCTGAACAATACCCTGTTTTTTATTTTTTTATTTTTTTATTCCCACTCTCTTTTCCTACGAGTCAAGGGCAGACTTTGGGGTAGAATTAGTGTAGAGACGCATGAAGAATGAAGGAGCACCAAGTGTCATTACCGCGGCGCTGTCACCAGGTGGCAGTGTTGTGCAACGTTTGTTTTTCTGCACACTTTTACACCACACTCGTTGGAGCAAATGGGTCCCTCGGCTGATGGACCCATTCATTCCAAATTTTCACATGATGTTAGGATGTTGTCTGTGTTTTTTGTTTCCCTTCTGCAGGAGATTCGTCGGTCAAGACTACTGAGTATGGGGTAGTTCTTAGACAGTGACGGGAGGGATTGTATATGTGTACATGATAGATGTTTTATACAAAAGTTTTATTGTTTTATAGTTCCCTTTCCCCTTGAACAGGTCTTGGCACACACGGGATTCAAAATTTTTAGGGATAGCCTCTGAGGCTCGCTCCATGTCATCACTCCTTGGCAGACATGGGGTTGCACCAGACGCTGGGGACCAGCGTCAAATCACAGGGGGGAGTGTGTAGCGGGGTCTTTAAATTTAGTTGGGGTACACCTGGGGGTAGTGTGACCCAGGTGTGTAATTGTGAAGGTTCTGGACCCCTTTTGTAATTCGTGGAGGATTGGGTGGTGTATTATTCTCCTTGGCCTGTGGGTGGCGGGGTACCTACAGGCTCAAGGTAGAATCACTACCGCAATGCTACCCTTTTTTTGTCCCTTTCCGGAGATGGTACGGCTGGGGCGGGGAACCCGCCGTGGTGTTGAAGGGAGGAGATAAAAGGGGGTGACGGATGGGCCTCCAGGAAACTTCCTTAGAGGGACATCTTCCCCTGATAGAGGCCGCAACGTAGCGAAGGTACTCCCATCTATGTTCTATGGAGTCACTGGTAGAGACTCACAAGTTCCATGTTCTGTGCTAAGCAAAGTTGCTATAACCCCTGGTGAAACCACAGGGGTTTAGATTGAAATCAGGATAGTGCCTCGACCTGCTCATCCCACCGTTTGCGTTGTGTTATGGGTCGCAACCAGTCGGCTGTGAAAGAACTGTTTGTTGTGGAAGTATAATAAACAAGTGTTGGACCCTGCATCGGTGTATGGACTCTGGTTAATGGGAGCAAGGGAAGATCAGCATAGCAGGACTGAGCTTCATAACTAATGCACATTGGCCCGAGGAATGTACTGACACTGGCCTTCACCTCACCCAGAGCTATGGGGAGGACATGGGCTGTAGCGCATCTCACCCTGTCATGTGACATACCCCTAGCAAAAGGAGATGGGGTGAGGCCGCTACATATATATATATATATGGACTAGTGATAGAACATGATAACCCCTGCCCTTCTGTTTTTTTTAGTTGGCATTTGCCAAAGGTCTGTACCCAGATAGCAATTGTGCTGCAAGTTTGAAAATGACTTGCTAAGCTATTGCTAGACTTGTCAGGATTTACAAGTTTGTTGCACAATTGCAGCAAGTCTGCATTGTATGACTCCAGAATAGGGATGAGCCGAACACCCCCCGGTTCGGTTCGTACCAGAACCTGCAAACGGACCGAAAGTTTGCGCGAACTTTCGAACCCTGTTAAAGTCTATGGGACTCGAACGTCAGAAATCAAAAGGGCAGGTTAAATTCCTTTTGCAGGTCAGCCAGCCGAGCACTGCCATTATATGACCAGCGTAAATGCACACAGTCTTTCATGACCTGCCTCAAGACATCCTGTAAACCCGGGTACCTGCCCAAGAACCGCTGCACCACCAAGTTAAGGACGAGAGCCAAACAGGGCACATGGGTCAGCTGTCCCTGTCGGAGGGCAGAGAGGAAGTTGGTGCCATTGTCGCAAACCATCATTCCTGGCTTAAGCTGGCGTGGCGTCAACCACCTCTCGGCCTGCCCCTGCAGAGCTGACAGAATCTCTGCCCCAGTGTGGCTCCTGTCCCCCAAGCACACCAGCTCAAGCACCGCATGGCATCTTTTTGCCTGCGTACTTGCGTAGCCCCTTGAACGCCTACGGAGCACCGCTGGTTCAGAGGACAATTCAGCAGTGGAAGAGGCCATAGAGGAAGAAGAAGAGGAGGGAGTGGGGGAGAGAGGTGTGTCAGAATCACCACTAGTAGCATTTTGGAGGCGTGGTGGCGGAACAACCTCCAACACTACTGCACCTTGTCCTGCATCCTTCCCAGCTGCCAGCAGAGTCACCCAATGCGCCGTGAAAGATAGGTAACGTCCCTGTCAATGCCTGCTGGACCATGAGTCAGCGGTAATATGCACCTTACCGCTGACCGCCATGTCCAGCGAGGCCAAGACATTGCCTTCCACATGCCGGTAGAGAGCCGGAATCGCCTTCCGTGAGAAAAAGTCGCGTTTGGGAACCTGCCACTGAGGAACTGCACATTCCACAAACTCACGGAAGGGGGCAGAATCTACCAACTGAAAAGGCAGCAGTTGAAGTGCTAGCAATATAGCCAAGCTAGCATTCAACCGCTGGGCATGGTACAATCGGACGTCGTGTACCGATAGCAGATTGCCCGCAAGTACTTGGCTGTGACACACGTAATTCTATACCTTCATTCCTCTCAGTGCAGGTTTCAGAGAGGACTGAAGGTATAGTGGGGTTGGAGATCCCAGCTGATGAGGAGCAAGGAGAGGTCTGCTTTGTTCTTTGGTGTGGGTCTTTTCTGTACACTTGCCAACGGACTGCATGGCAAGTCGACATATGCTGGTCAAGCATGTGGTGCCCAAGCTGCTGCTGTTTTGGCCACGCGAGATATGCTTCAGACATATGTTGCAATAAGCAAAGGTGCGATCTGCTGCACATGTCTCAAAAATGGCCCACACCAAAGAACTTTTGGAATAACGCGCAGAGACAGCAGCGCCCTGCACATGCGGAGCTCTGCGGTGTGGTGCAGTCGGTGTGCTGCCCTTAAGCTGGCCCCTGGAGGGCATCCTGCCTTGGTGGAGATGTGCCTCCTCCTCCTCCTCTCTCCTATCAGGCACCCACGTAGAGTCAGTGACTTCATCATCCCCTCCCTCCTCATCACTGGAGCAAACCTGGCAGTATGCTGCAGCTGGGGGAACATGACTGCCAGTTTTCTGTCCTTCTTGGGCACCCCCTCTCTCTGGGTTCACGTTACTGCCTTCCTCTAGCTGGGTTCCATCATCGGAGCCTTCAAAACTCTGCGCATCCTCCTGCAGCATGTACCCAACACTGTGGCCAAACAGTTCTGGGGACTCCTCAGGAGGACATGGTGGGGCTAGGGAAGGAGTGACTGATGCCATTGAGCTGAGGGAAGAGGCTGCTTTGCCAGACAAATTACCCTGAGCCTGGGTGAGAGAGGATGAGGAGGATGAGGACGGCTTGGTCATCCACTCTACCAAGTCTTCGGCATGTTGTGGTTTTAACACGGCCAGCTGCCGAAAAAAAAGACAAGCGTGCCCCACGACCACGTGCTGATGAGGATGCACCGTGTCCACGACCTGCACTGTTGCCTCTAGACACAGAGCCTGCTTGCCCTCTTTTATTGGCCTGTAACTGTCTGCCTCTCCTTGTTGGCCTTCCAGACATACTTTATTTGATGTATTGGAATAGGTAGGTACACAAGGAATTGTTTGCAGTCAGCTTTAGTTGCACACTGTGGGCAGTATACAGTACACTGACTGAAATTACTGCTGCTGCCTGCCTGTCAGTATTTTAGGAAGAGAACACCAGCAATTGTCTGCAGTTAGCTTTAGTTGCACACTGTGCACAGGACACAGTACACTGATGGAAAATACTGCTGCTGCCTGCCTGTCAGTATATTAGGAAGAGAACACCAGCAATTGTCTGCAGTTAGCTTTAGTTCTTTAGTTGCACACTGTGCACAGGACACAGTACACTGACTGAAACTACTGCTGCTGCCTGCCTGTCAGTATATTAGGAAGAAAACACCAGCAATTGTCTGCAGTTAGCTTTACTTGCACACTGTACACAGGACACAGTACACTGACTGAAAATACTGCTGCTGCTGCTGCCTGTCAGTATATTAGGAAGAGAATAACAGGAACGGATCTAGCTAAACTGAATACAGTGTATATATATATATATATATATTTATATATATATATATGTAGCGGGTATACACTTTTCTCTCTATTTAAAACTGGCAGAGACACCAGCGATGTGCAGTTCCTTGCGGCCCAGCAGGTGGCGCTGTCACCCTGGGCTGGGGTTGAACCATTGCTGTGTGCCGTGCCTCCTTTTTGTCCTCCCTCGGCAGCGGTATGGTGGGGCAGGGAACCCGCCGTGCTTGCTGGGAGAGGGTATAAAGGGGCCGGCCATCTTTGTCACGGGGTCGAGTCCCAGGCACCTTCAGCCTGACGGCGGTGGTTCGTGTCGGTCCTCTAGGCGGCCTAGGCCTAGGGGACGTCCGGAGGTCGTGTTCCATCCCAGGCACCTTTAGCCTGGGGTGAGGTACTCGGATGGAGGTCCTGAGCTCAGTGCCCAACACTGAGTTCCGCGAGGGAAGGAAGTCCTAGGGAACCCAGGGATTGGGTACCCGAATCCGGAAGGAGTAATGGCCTGGGGGGAGATACTCACTTGAAGACCGGGTGCAGCAGATTGCCAGTGACAGGTGAGCCTCCCATCGGAGACCGCCTGGAAGGAAACCCCTCCCTCCGCTCGGAGACCTCAGCCCACTTTCAGGGAGGAAAGTGGAGAGTTCATTGTGTCTGGGACTACTCGCATCCACACCTCCTTGTTTGTTCTGTTCTTTAAGGGAGTCTAACTGATTGTGCTGTTCACTCGAGAAGAATAAAGGAGTGTTGGACTTTAATGGTGTCTTTTCTGGTGGACATTGTTCTTTTTTTTTTATATATTCTTTATTTATATTTATATTTCAAAGGGGGTACAGAAAATAAAATACAGTACAACACTTCCATTTACTTTGTACTTTGGACATTGTTCAAGGTAACTCCAGGTGCACAACACTGACCCGAAGGTAGAGAAAGAACTTTGCTCACACCGTACAGACACCTGTGGTGAAGGCTTGGCGTGGTGACCCCGTTCTCTCCCCTCTAAGGTACCCCTAGACAAGAGAAAGACGAGCTGATGCAAAGAGGGGAGTGAGGAGGCCGCTACATATATATATGTATATATATATATATATATATACACACACACACACAACTCCTAGGATGCATATATATACTGCATACACTGTAAATGCAGCTAACTGACTCGCCTGCCTGCTCTATCTAACTTAAAGTGGAGCTCCACCCTAAATAGCAACTTTTGCTATTTGGAACCCTCCCCCCCTCCGGTGTCACAATTGACACCTTTCAGGGGGGAGGGGGGTGAAGATACCTGTCTAAGACAGGTATTTTCACCCACATCTGGGAGTCCTGTCTCCGGGAATCTGCGGGAGTTACGTCACTTCCCGCAGACTTCCCTTGGTGTTCTGGGAGACACTCGGCTCCCAGAACACAGGAGCACCAATCAGAACGGTGCAGCGCGACTCACGCATGCGCCGTAGGGAACCGGGCATGAAGCCGCAGGGCTTCACTTCCTGGTTCCCTCAGCGAGGATGGCTGAGGGAGCAGCAGAGCGACGAGCGGTCGCTCGTCCTCTGCTGCGGACGTCGCTGGACTCCAGGACAGGTAAGTGTCCAAATATTAAAAGCCAGCAGCTGCTGTAGCTGTAGCTGCTGGCTTTAATTTTTTTTTTTCCGGCGGAGCAACCCCTTTAAATGAAATGACACTGACACTGTCTCTCTATCTCTCTCAGCACTCGGAACACACTACACAAGGCCTACACGCAGGCGGCCTTATATAGTGTGGGGCGTGTACCTACTTCCTCTGAGCCATGATTGGCCAAAGGCACCCTTCCTTTGGCCAATTACGGCTCACTGTACTGACGGCGCTGTGATTGGCCAAGCATGCGGGTCATAGTGCATGCTTGGCCAATCATCAGCCAGCAGTGCACTGCTATGCTGCACTGAATTATGGGCCGTGACGCGCCACTCAAATTTGGTGCGAACGGCCCATAATGTTTGAAATTTGGCGAACGGTCAAACAGCCAATGTTCGAGTCGAACATGCGTTTGACACAAACACAAAGCTCATTCTTACTCCAGAACATTCTAGTGTGATGCAAGTTCTGGTTCAGTTATGTTGTGCAATAGTCATCCCACCGCAGGGGTCACTGTGGCTGAATTGTCATGCTGTAGACTTGCAGAGCTCTTGTTGTAGACTCACCAGTGCATCTTTGCTCTTGCCATAGACTTGCCACACAAATTTGCTACAGATTGGAAAAGTGTCAACTAGAACTTGTGCTTCTAGTAATCTCTGCAAGTGTACAACTTGCTAATAAAAATGTGCAACAAGTTCAGACTTAAGCCCTGTACACACGATCGGATTTCCTATGGTTTTTAAACTGGGATGCCATTAAAGTTCATGTGCGTGTAAAGGCAGGCGTCCCAATACTCTTGGTATTATAGTGTATATAAATAAATATAAATAAAGCTGCGCAAAAACTGTGAATAAAGAAATCCTTCTGGTATGAAAGGATTGCCCAGAACCCTATCTTTCCAATAAGGGCAAGCAACTGATTATTGAAATGTTCAGGCTGTTACCAGGCCAACATTTGCCAATGTGGAATAAAGGTCCTGTAAATAAAAAATAAATCCTCTAGAAAATGTCCAACAAATTGATATAATTGAAGGTCTCCTATAACGCTGTTGGTGACTTCAAACTCACAAAACCCTGATGGAAAAGTGCTATTATTCTGATAGACAAAGATTCCACCACCATTAGAGTTTACTGCCGCTTACCGGAACTACTGATCCCTTCAGAGATCAGTAAATGCAGATGGCTGTTATCCCCTGCCAGGGTCTCTAAGTGTGTCTGTGAATCTGAACTCCTCCACTAGATTACGCGCCAGTCCTCTCCATACAGCCCGGAATCAAAGTGCCAATGGAAAAGAAAGCCACCATAGCGTAATCCAGTTAAAAATTACTTTAATAAAGATTAAAATTGCACTTACATAAATGCGTATATATAAAGGCGTGTGGTGTATAATCGTAGCCGGCCGGCTAAAGACAGCCCGTTCCTTCCGGACTCTCGAGATGAGAGATGAACAGTCAGATCCATCAGAGTCCAGTTTTATGGAAGCAAGTGGCCAAAATAGTTTTGGCTCCACTGTGTCATCCACGACTCAGATAAGTATTGCTATACTGCCCTGTGTACTACCTGAGTTGAGACCACCGCATAGTGAGTCCTTTGCTGGAATCCCTTTTTCTTGACATCTTGAATCGACACCATTCAAGCTCGTGAATTCCATCCATGATCATTGAGGGTGCGAGTCTACAGACAAGTTTCGAGTTTGCCCTGTGGGGATACCATGCTCTAATGACCCACTGTCGCTGACAAGTGGGTCCACCGGCTCTGGTAAGAGTATTTACCTATTCTCTTCTATGAAGATTTGATGGTCCATACGGTTTCCAACTTTGTTTCATCATTCAATTTTCACCATTCACGTTATGGACATTATTTGTTTATTATCACGTTTGTGTAGACTTTAATTTTTCAATACTTGGTTTGCACTTATTTTTGAGACCTAGGGTGAATCCTAGGCCTCTTTGAACACTTAGCGCTTCATTTTTTATCTCCAGTTTATTTGAATATTTGTCATATTTTTTTGCAGCAGCTTTTTGTGTTTCAATATAATTTTAAGACTAGCGCACATTTTTCCATTTTTCTAAACATCTAGGGCAGTGGTTCTCAATTCCTGTTCTCAGGACCCACTAACAGGCCAGATTTTAAGTATTACCTTGGGGAGCTGCAGTATAGAATAGTGCAATCACTTAGCAGCAAATTAAATCACCTGTGATGTATTTCAGTTATGTTGCAAACCTGGCCTGTTAGTGGGTCCTGAGGACAGGAGTTGAGAACCACTGGTCTAGGGAGATCAAAGGGTTAAATGTGTGCCTAGCTAGTGTTTGTGTTTACTATGTCTGGTGCTTTTACTAGGGGAAGAGATGGATTTGAGTTTCTGCTTTGCAGGAACACAGAATCCCTCCCCCCTCCCCCCTGTCAGTACGGAACTCTGCCTTGTTTACATTGGCAGATCTCCGTTCTGAGTCTCTGCCCAAAAATCAGTGGGTGCCAGAGAACATCGAGTGCCAGGCACCCTCAGATCGGCGTCTGCTGTGAATATTCATTCGAACCCTGCAGGCCGAAGTGCAGGATCACGTATATATATATATATATATATATATATATATGTAGCGGGTATGTGCTTTTCTGTTTGAATCTGGTGGGGAAACTGTGATGTATGGTTCCCTGTCACTTTGGGCCGGGGTTGAGCCATCATTGCAGTGTCATACCTCTTTTTGGCCTCTCTCAGCAGTTGTATGGTGGGGCGGGGAACCCGCCGTGCTTGCTGGGAGAGGGTATAAAGGGGGCGGCCATTTTTGGTGGCGGGAGTCGAGTCCCGGGCACCTTCAGCCTGAGGGCGGTGGTTCGTGTCGGTCCTCTAGGCGGCCTAGGCCTGGAGGATGTTCGGAGGTCGTGTTCCATCCAAGGCACCTTTAGCCTGGGGTGAGGTACTTGGATGGCGGTCCGGGACTGAGGGTCCCGGATTAAGGCTCCGCGAGGGAGGAACTTCCTAGGGGACCCCGGGAGGGGGTACCCGAATCCAGTGGCGTAAGGGACCGGAGGGGGTACTTACCTGAAGACCTGGTGCAGCAAATTGCCAGTGACGGGTGAGCCTCCGGAGACCGCCGGGAGGGATGTCTTCCTCGATTGGGAGCAGAAACCTACTTCTGGGAAGGAAGTAGGAGAGTTCATTGTGCCTGGGCCTACTCGCATCCACACCCCCTGTCTGTTCTGTTCATTGAGGGAGTCCAACTGATTGTGTTCACTTTTCCATGAGAAGAATAAAGGAGTGTTGGACTTTAGTGGTGTGGGGCTCATTTACTGGCAGACACTGTTCGAGAAACCAGGAGGAGGCTCCAGATGCAGAACACCGACCCGAAGGTAAAAGAGAGTTGTCTCCCACTACACACACACACCTGCAGTGGGAACTTGGCGTGGTGACCTTGCACTCTCTCCTCAGAGGTACCCCTAGACAAGAGCCAGAGCCAGAAGAATAGAGAGGAGAGAGAGGGGGCCGCTACATATATATATACGTGATCCAGCACACAGTTGCTGCCCTGTAGCAGTAAAACTGTTATAAGATGGTCAGCAAGTGATTCATTGATAAAGCCTTTCAATAATGACCACCTGACCTGCCATTATATAGGCTATATCTCCTGTGCTTGGCTTCTAAGACCCCCGTCAGCCCCAAACTTTCCAGCTACTACTGTTACACTTTTAGCAGTAATGAGGTCCTTTATTTTGAGGAATCCAGCATGTTTGAATGTGATCTGTAATACTCTGTGGCTTTGGGTGGACATCAATCAAAGCAATGTTTAAAATCACCAGGAATTCGGCATGTCGTTCACCCACACATATCTCGCCTGAGCCGCTCTTCATATACAATGACATTCTTCTTCTAGGACTGTAAACCTTCCAGATGCCTGTGATGTCATCTATATGTACAGAACAGGCAGAAGCCATCTGACAGATGGGAATTCTTCCTTCAAGTGGAAGAAATGAGTGAAAACAACTCTATTAGCTCAGAGTAGGGACAAACATTTCAATGAGGCTTGCATAGTCAACAGGGAGCACTTATAGCAGACACTTAAAGCTGAACTCCAGGCAAACAGCTAAATACACAGATGAAAAGCATGTTAGAGAGCCGTTTTACTCACCATAGGAATTGTATTTCTATCCTGCAGACTACAGATTTTTTTAAAAAGAGAAGCAGAAGACTGATGAGGTTTTCCCTCTGCTCACTTCCCTCTCTTCTTCTGTCAGCACGTTCAGTGTCAGTACATTTGCTTATAACACGCTTGATTGGCTCGCTGTCCTGCCTCTTCCTCTTTCAGTGTGTCAGGTCACCTGAGGCCAGGTAACAGATGCACACCGTTAGAGTCAGAAGTGCACTGCTAAGGTAGTGGACCCTACGGCTGACTGTTGCAGATGGTTCAGGAAGCAGGTCCACTGGAGCACCAACACGGATCACACAGGGAGCTAGAGCATAGTTACATAGTTACATAGTTACATAGTTAGTCAGGTTGAAAAAAGACAAAGTCCATCCAGTTCAACCATAAAAAAAAAAAAAAGAAAAATACAAAATATCGTACAATCCCATATACCCAATTCTATACCCACAGTTGATCCAGAGGAAGCAAAAAACCCCAGCAGAGCATGATCCAATTTGCTACAGCAGGGGAATAAATTCCTTCCTGATCCCCCGAGAGGCAATCGAATTTACCCCGGATCAACTTTACCTATAAATGTTAGTACTCTGTTATATTATGTACATTTAGTAAAGTATCCAGGCCTTTCTTAAAGCAATCTACTGAGCTGGCCAGAACCACCTCTGCAGGGAGTCTATTCCACATTTTCACAGCTCTTACTGTGAAGAAGCCTTTCCATATTTGGAGATGAAATCTTTTTTCCTCTAGACGTAAAGAGTGCCCCCTTGTCCTCTGTGTTGACCGTAAAGTAAATAACTCAACACCAAGTTCACTATATGGACCCCTTATATATTTGTACATGTTGATCATATCCCCCCTTATTCTCCTCATCTCAAGAGTGAATAAATTCAGTTCCTCTAATCTTTCCTCATAGCTGAGCTCCTTCATGTCTCTTATCAGTTTGGTTGCCCTTCTCTGCACTTTCTCCAGTTCCCCGATATCCTTTTTGAGAACTGGTGCCCAAAACTGAACTGCATATTCCAGATGAGGTCTTACTAATGATTTGAACAGGGGCAAAATGATATCTCTCTCTCTCTGGAGACCATACCTCTCTTAATACAAGAAAAAACTTTGCTCGCTTTGGAAACCGCAGCTTGGCATTGCATGCCATTATTGAGCTTATGATCTACCAAAACCCCCAGATCCTTCTCCACTACGGACCCCCCCAGTTGTACTCCCCCTAGTATGTATGATGCATTCATATTCTTAGCCCCCAAGTGCATAACTTTACATTTATCAACATTAAACCTCATGTGCCACATAGTCGCCCAATTTGACAGAGCACTGAGGTTGGCTTGTAATTTGGAGACATCCTGTAAGGACGTTATTCCACTGCATAGCTTAGTGTCATCTGCAAAGACAGAAATGTTACTTTTGATCCCAGACCCAATATCATTTATAAAGATATTAAAAAGTAAGGGTCCCAGCACTGAACCTTGGGGTACACCACTGATAACCTTGGACCATTCAGAGTAAGAATCATTAACTACTACTCTCTGAATTCTGTCTTTTAGCCAGTTTTCTATCCATTTACAAACTGATATTTCCAATCCTGTAGACTTTACCTTACACATGAGCCGTGTGTGCGGAACTGTATCGAACGCTTTTGCAAAATCCAAGTATACCATGTCCACAGCCACCCCTCTGTCCAACGTTTTACTTACCTCTTCATAAAAAGAAATCAGGTTTGTCTGACAACTTCTGTCTTTCATGAATCCATGCTGTCTGTTGCTTAAATAGTTTTTTTCCAGCAAGACCTCATCTATGTGGTCTTTTAATAATCTCTCCAGTATCTTTCCAACTATAGAAGTTAAACTAACAGGTCTATAGTTACTTGGTAAAGACTTTGTTCCCTTTTTAAATAAAGCAACCACATTGGTCCTGCGCCAATCCAGTGGTACTATTCCTGTCATTAATGAGTCCCTAAAAATTAGATACAATGGCTTTGAAATTACAGAGCTCAATTCTTTTAGGATCCGTGGGTGTATGCCATCTGGTCCAGGTGCTTTATCCACCTTTATTCCATCTAAATATTTCTGGACCATATCACTTTTGAGCCATTGTAGATTTGTCACTACCACCCCCATTATGGACATGAACTCCCCCATGCTCCTTTGTATGCACAGAGCTGAAGAAAGTATTTAATAAATTAGCCTTCTCTTTGTCCCCAGTCACCCACTCTAGATTATTTTGTAAAGAGCCTACATGCTCAGACTTGACCTTTTTACTATTAATATATTTGAAGAATTTTTGGGGGTTTGTCCTACTATCTTTTGCAATCTGTCGTTTGTTTTGAATTTTTGCATCCTTGATTTCCTTTTTGCATATCCTGTTATATTCTTTGTAACATTTAAATGACACTAGTGTTCCTTCATTTTTTATATTTTTTTAAAAGCTTTTTTCTTATTGTTTATAGCTTTTTTAACTTTAACCGTGAGCCACATAGGTTTTATTTTTAGCCTTTTAAACTTATTGCCCATGGGAATATACTTTGCAGTGAGTACACAAACAGTCTTTTTGAAGAATTCCCATTTCTGTTCTGTGTTAATCGATGCCAATATTCCCTCCAAGTCTAAGTCCTGGAGAGCAGCCCTCATCCTTGGAAAATTTGCTTTATTGAAATTAAGTGTTTTTATCTTTCCTGCATGTATTTCTTGCCTACAGCTAACATCAAATGAAATCATGTTATGGTCACTGCTACCCAGGTGTTCCTTTATCTGAACATTAGTAATACACTCTGCATGGTTTGAGATTACCAGGTCCAACAGAGCATCATTCCTAGTTGGGGCCTCAATAAACTGGACCATAAAATTGTCCTACAATAGGCTTATAAATTTTTGCCCTTTAACTGTCCCAGCAGTGCCATTTCTCCATTCAATTTCTGGGTAGTTAAAATCCCCCATTATTATCACCGTCCCAGCCCTTGCAGCCCTTGCAGCCCTTTCCATCTGTGCAAGAAGCTGAGTCTCCACCTCCTCATTAACATTGGGTGGTCTATAACAAACTCCAATGATTAACTTTGAACTACGCACATCTGTATGCAGTTCCATCCATAATGCTTCAGCCTCATCACACTCTCCATCCACCAGGTCCTCTTTCACACTCGCTTTGAGATCACTTCTCACATAGAGACAGACCCCACCACCTTTCCTTTTTGCCCTGTCTCTCCGAAAGAGTGCATAGCCAGGAATATTAATAACCCAGTCATGTGAGGATTGAAGCCAAGTTTCAGCAATACTGATTATGTCATAGCTCTCCTCATGCACCAGAGCTTCCAACTCACCTATTTTGCTTGGCAGACTTCTGGCATTGGTGAACAAACTCTTTAATGAGCATGAGATTCCCCAGGGCGTGGAGTGTAAGAGCCAGCAGGTTTTCACCAGAGCCTCTAGTGGTGAGGTTGGGTTTGGCTGCAGCTGACTCCAGGTCGCTGTCCCCAGGGCCACTCAGCTCAGGCTCATGGACCGGCTCGGGTGGACAGAGCGGAAGTACAACAATGGATAGTCAGGAGATAAGTCAAAAGTTTGGGGTAACGAGCAGACAGGGAAAGACAGGAGAACACGCCAAGGTCGGAGTATCAGGCAGACAGGGATAGTCAAAGAACAAGCAAAGATCAGTAAACAGAATCAGACGTAGAGCACACGGCAAGAAGCACACAGGAAGCCAGACACACAATATTGATCAGCAAAAGGGTTGGCTTGCAGTGCACAGGTTAATATAATACTTTTGACACTTTTTAGGAACCAGTGACACTAATACAGTGATCAATGCTAAAAACATATAAAACACAGTCATATAAAAACTCCCATAAAAAAGTTCAGAATAAAACTGTAGTAGCGCTACGGACAAACAATGTTCATTTGTGCGTCTTCTATATAATTGAATATATCGGTGATGATGATAGTGAATGGTGGGTTTGGTTCTACTTGATCCTAGTTTCAGTGCTTCTTTTCATCCAGATGTGATTCACCACGTGGGGGGTAAAAACAGTCCCCTTATGGGGATGCACTCACCAGATAATAGATCAAAAAAGGCATGTATAAACCATCCTCATTCCATGTGACTGCAACTTTAAACTTGGACACCGTTTGGAAGTTTGCAGTCAGGGTGTCCAAGCTGAGGTGTCCTCCCACACACCAATAGAGAAACGGTCATCGAGTAAAAGAAGCAGTAAAAGAAGCAGCCGGCAACTCCATAACATCAAGCGTATTTATTGTGAAGCCTTCACAGTGAGTACAGTCAGCAGCAGACTAGTTTCGGCGATAAGCACAGCACACCTGTGAACAAGGCTTATCGCCGAAACTAGTCTGCTGCTGACTGTACTCACTGTGAAGGCTTCACAATAAATACGCTTGATGTTATGGAGTTGCCGGCTGCTTCTTTTACTCGATGACCGTTTGTCTATTGGTCTGTGGGAGGACACCTCAGCTTGGACACCCTGACTGCAAACTTCCAAACGGTGTCCAAGTTTAAAGTTGCAGTCACATGGAATGAGGATGGTTTATACATGCCTTTTTTGATCTATTATCTGGTGAGTGCATCCCCATAAGGGGACTGTTTTTACCCCCCACGTGGTGAATCACATCTGGGTGAAAAGAAGCACTGAAACTAGGATCAAGTAGAACCAAACCCACCATTCACTATCATCATCACCGATATATTCAATTATATAGAAGACGCACAAATGAACATTGTTTGTCCGTAGCGCTGCTACAGTTTTATTCTGAACTTTTTTATGGGAGTTTTTATATGACTGTGTTTTATATGTACTTGTGATTTTTAAGCAGCTGCTGTCATCTTTTATATCCCTATTTTAGCATTATTCCTTTAGAGTTTTTATCCATAAGCGCAGAGTGATACTAAAAGGGAGGGCCATTATATTTTAGTATCTTTTATTAATGCTAAAAACATGCACTGTCACCGTACTAATGACACTGGCTGAGAAGGGGTTAAATATATAGGGCGATCAAAGGGTTAAATGTGTGCCTAGCCAGTGTTTGGGTGTACTATGTGTGGTGCTTTTACTAAGGGAAGTCATAGATTTTCTTTCCCAACGATCGTAGTATGCCAGTGATCATCCTTTGGATTGGACGGCATCTGCTGAGTATCATCACAGCACAGCCGGGTTGCCGGTTGCAAGCACGTGCGCCCCCTACCTGGAAGTGCTGCATTATGTACCTAGTATGTGATCTGGTGCAGCAGAGCCACCTTGCCTCTGTACATGTAAGCGACACGGTTGGCAAGTGGCTAAAGTGGTTGTAAACACTTACATATAACCAGTGAAATGATTAGCCTCAGGTGATAGACAGAGATGGAACAAATCCTGTCTATCTGCAGTCCTCTCTTCTCCATTCAAAGTACAGAATTTACACAGCATTTCTGAGCTTCTAGAAGCCGTGTGTGGAGATCTGATGTCACACACTGCACAGCACAGAGCAGAGCTGCAGGTATTCTGAGACCTGAGTGGAGGGAATAACCCCCCCCCCCATCTACACATATGGAAACATGCAGAGCTGAGGCTTCCAATCACCTGCTGTGTGCTGGAGGAGGAGTGAGGCTGTCTACTGGGGTTGCCTGGAGGGAGCAGACAGAAATCACACTCAATGCTTTGCATTGAGGAAAGCACACAGTATAGAAGGATATGCTATGTTCATTTCCCATTTCAGAGGTTTACAACAACTTTAAAGTGGTTCTAAACGCTTAAGGATTTTTACCTTAATGCATTCTCTGCAATACGCTTAAAAAAATTCTGGTGCAGGATCCCCCCCCCCCCCCCTTATACTTACCTAAGCTCAATCTCAATCCAGCACTGTGTCTGAGAACAGTAGCTCTGTCTGCTCTCTCCCTCCTCGCAATTCAACTTGATAGCAATGGGATCCATTGGTTCCTACTGCTGTCAATCAAATTCTGTGATGAGGGAGTGGGACCGAGCTGTGCTGTCTGTGTCTATAGATGCAGGCAGTGTCACTCTGGATCGAGCGCACATGAGTGCCCCCATAGGAAATGCCTTTCTATGGGAGCAATTGCAAAAGTGGGCGATTGGGGCTGCTCTATGCAAAACAATTACACAGAGCAGGTTAGTGTGACATGTTTATTATTAAAAAGAAAGAAAAAAAAGGCTTATGCCGCGTACACACGACCGTTTTTAATGTCATTGAAAAAACCGTTGTTTTTCTCGATGTGATTCTTCTCAAGCCTGCTTTGCCTACACACTATCGTGAAAAAAAATGCTCGAGCAAAGCGCGGTGAAATACAACACGTACAACGGCACTATAAAGGGGAAGTTCCATTCTGATGGCGCCACCCTTTTGGCTGCTTTTGCTGATTTCGTGTTACCACTAGTGATGAACCGAACACCCCCGGGTTCGGTTCGCACCAGAACCCGCGAACGGACCGAAAGTTCGCACGAACTTTAGAACCCTATTAAATACAATGGATGCGAACGTTCGAAATCTAAAGTGCTAATTATAACGACTATTATGCATGTTATTGTCCTAAAAAGGGTTTGGGAACCCGGGTTCTGCACCAGGGGACATGTATCAATGCAAAAAGAAGTTTTAAAAACGGCCGCTTTTCTGGAGCAGTCATTTTAATGATGCATAAAGTGAAAAAAAAAAGTCAAATATTCCTTTAAATATCGTACCTGGGGGGTGTCTAAAGTATGCCTGTGAAGTGCCACGTGTTTCCCGTGTTTAGAACTGTCCCTGCACAAAATTGCATTTCTAAAGGAAAAAAAGCCATTTAAAACTGCTTGCGACTTTAATGTAATGTCTGGTACCGGTAATATGGATGAAAATCTTTAAGAAAAATGGCATATCTACCCCATCACACACCCCCCCCCCCTACCCCAGCCCATTACCAGCCCCTTTGGGTCTTGTATGGATATTAAGGGGAACCCCGCACACAAAATAAAAAAGGCCCTATATACTCTGAACAGCCGTATACAGGCGGTGCATACAAGACAGGGACTGTAGGTTTGTTCTTATGTAGAATCTGTTTGTAATTTTGAACAGGTACATTGTTTAAGTGTAGCTCCAGCCAAAAAATCTATTTTTAAGCTTTTTGGAAAACATAGGGAAGGGTTATCACCCCTGTAACATTTGTTTTGCTGTCTGTGCAGTGTGCACCTGTTCAGAACAGTTCACCTCACTTTCCGTCCTAATGACGAATGTTTTTTGAAAATTTGGGGTTTTTATTGAAACAAGAATTGGTGATAAAGAATCAGTGGAGAGGAGACACTTTTTTTCCCATATTAACTCTTACAGGAGAGAATTTGCCTTCCTAGGGGTAGATTTCCTCTCACTTCCTGTTGTATCCTTCCGTTTGCAAGGAGGAGTCGTTTGTAAGTTGGATGTTTGAAAGTAGGGGCCTGCCTTATATACTCTGCTGAAATTTGCCCCTTACATGTTGGTGTTGCCACAACACTGTGAGCCCTCACAGTTACTCTTGGTGGGCGCATGAATGGGCCCTGCTGTGAATTATTAGATCAATAATTGTAATTGCATGCCCCTGTTGAACAGGGGCTGAAAAATTGGGCCTTTGGTGGTGGTGGTTAGGGATGAGCTTTGTGTTCGAGTCGAACATACGTTCGACTCGAACATCGGCTGTTCGACGAAGATCGAATGATTTGGGCCGTTCGCGGAAAAAATTCGAGCCATCGCAGTGTCATCCAGGCGCTGTGATTGGCCAAGCATGCACTGTGACCCCGCATGCTTGGCCAATCACAGCGCCGGCAGCGAGGAGGAGGAGAGCAATGATTGGCCACAGGCAGGATGCCTGTGGCCAATTATTGCTGAGGGGGTTTAGTACACGCCCCACACTATAAAAGGCCGCCAGCGTGGCGGCCTTGTGTAGTGTGTTCCGGAGCAGGGAAAGAGAAGCATAGGCAGGGACAGTGTCATTTTTTTTCCTTTACTAATCCTGGATTCCTTGTGTTTAGGGACAAATAAGGATAGGTAGGGAGAGAGAGGTACAGTGAGGGAAAGTGTCAGTGTGCTATTCTGTTCTAAACCAATCTTGCTGAACCATATTTTCAATCCTTGAGTTTAGGGACAGAGAGGTACAGTGAGGGAAAGTGTCAGTGTGCTATTCTGCGCTAAATCTTGTTTGTAGGGACAGAGTAGGACAGTGAGTGAAACTGACAGTGTGCTATTCTGTTCTAAACCAATCTTGCTGAACCATATTTGAAATCCTTGAGTTTAGGGACAGAGAGGTACAGTGAGGGAAAGTGTCAGTGTGCTATTCTGTGCTAAATCTTGTTTGTAGGGACAGAGTAGGACAGTGAGGGAAAGTGTCAGTGTGCTATTCTGTTCTAAACCAATTTTGCTGTTCCATATTTGAAATCCTTGAGTTTAGGGACAGAGAGGTACAGTGAGTGAAACTGACAGTGTGCTATTCTGTTCTAAACCAATTTTGCTGTTCCATATTTGAAATCCTTGAGTTTAGGGACAGAGAAGGACACTCGTGGAAACTATCAGTGTGCTATTCTGTGCTAAATCTTGTTTGTAGGGAGGGACAGAGTAGGACAGTGAGGGAAAGTGTCAGTGTGCTATTCTGTTCTAAACCAATTTTGCTGTTCCATATTTGAAATCCTTGAGTTTAGGGGACAGAGAAGGACACTCGTGGAAACTATCAGTGTGCTATTCTGTGCTAAATCTTGTTTGTAGGGAGGGACAGAGTAGGACAGTGAGGGAAAGTGTCAGTGTGCTATTCTGTTCTAAACCAATTTTGCTGTTCCATATTTGAAATCCTTGAGTTTAGGGACAGAGAAGGACACTCGTGGAAACTATCAGTGTGCTATTCTGTGCTAAATCTTGTTTGTAGGGAGGGACAGAGAGGTACAGTGAGGGAAAGTGTCAGTGTGCTATTCTGTTCTAAACCAATTTTGCTGAACCATATTTGAAATCCTTGAGTTTAGGGACAGAGAGGTACAGTGAGTGAAACTGACAGTGTGCTATTCTGTTCTAAACCAATTTTGCTGTTCCATATTTGAAATCCTTGAGTTTAGGGACAGAGAAGGACACTCGTGGAAACTATCAGTGTGCTATTCTGTGCTAAATCTTGTTTGTAGGGAGGGACAGAGTAGGACAGTGAGGGAAAGTGTCAGTGTGCTATTCTGTTCTAAACCAATTTTGCTGTTCCATATTTGAAATCCTTGAGTTTAGGGACAGAGAAGGACACTCATGGAAACTATCAGTGTGCTATTCTGTGCTAAATCTTGTTTGTAGGGAGGGACAGAGTAGGACAGTGAGGGAAAGTGTCAGTGTGCTATTCTGTTCTAAACCAATTTTGCTGTTCCATATTTGAAATCCTTGAGTTTAGGGACAGAGAAGGACACTCGTGGAAACTATCAGTGTGCTATTCTGTGCTAAATCTTGTTTGTAGGGACAGAGTAGGACAGTGAGGGAAAGTGTCAGTGTGCTATTCTGTTCTAAACCAATTTTGCTGTTCCATATTTGAAATCCTTGAGTTTAGGGACAGAGAAGGACACTCGTGGAAACTATCAGTGTGCTATTCTGTGCTAAATCTTGTTTGTAGGGAGGGACAGAGTAGGACAGTGAGGGAAAGTGTCAGTGTGCTATTCTGTTCTAAACCAATTTTGCTGGTCCATATTTGAAATCCTTGAGTTTAGGGACAGAGAAGGACACTCGTGGAAACTATCAGTGTGCTATTCTGTGCTAAATCTTGTTTGTAGGGAGGGACAGAGTAGGACAGTGAGGGAAAGTTTCAGTGTGCTATTCTGTTCTAAACCAATTTTGCTGAACCATATTTGAAATCCTTGAGTTTAGGGACAGAGAAGGACACTCGTGGAAACTATCAGTGTGCTATTCTGTGCTAAATCTTGTTTGTAGGGAGGGACAGAGTAGGACAGTGAGGGAAAGTGTCAGTGTGCTATTCTGTTCTAAACCAATTTTGCTGTTCCATATTTGAAATCCTTGAGTTTAGGGACAGAGAAGGACACTCGTGGAAACTATCAGTGTGCTATTCTGTGCTAAATCTTGTTTGTAGGGACAGAGAAGGACAGTGAGGGAAACTGTCAGTGTGCTGTTCTGTGCTAAACCAATCTTGCTGAAGCATATTGCAAATCCTTGTGTTTAGGGACAGAGAAGGATAGGCAGGGGACAGTGTTAGTGTCATTGTTGCTAAGCCTCCTGCACAGTATACACCTGAAGGTAGCCCTTATTGCTCTTTTTCCCATCTCCCTGCAGGCCATCCATTAAAATGTCTGGAAGGCAAACAAGGAGAGGCAGACAGTCAGGAGGCAAAAAAAGAGGGCAAGCAGGCTCTGTGTCTGGGGGCAACAGTGCTGGTCGTGGACGCGGTGCATTGTCATCAGCACATGGCCATGGGACACGCTTGTCCTTCTTTTCGGCAGCTGGACATGTTGAGCCACATCATGCCGAAGACTTGGTAGAGTGGATGACCAAGCCCACCTCATCCTCCTCATCCTCTCTCACCCAGGCTCAGGGTACTGGCAAAGCAGCTGCCAAAGCGTCCTCTCCTCTGGTATCATTATCTTGATTAGTCAATCCTTCCCTAGACCCACCATGTCCTCCTCCTGAGGAGTCCCCCGAACTGTTTGAGCACAGTGTTGGGTACATGCTCCAGGAGGATGCCCAGCGTTTCGAAGGATCTGATGATGATACCCAGCTAGAGGAAGGCAGTAGCATGAGAGCAGAGAGAGGGGATGCTCAAGAAGGACACCAATCTGGCAGTCATGCTCCAGCAGCTGCAGCATACTGCCAGATTGGCTCCAGTGATGAGGAGGGAGGGGATGATGAGGTCACTGACTCCACGTGGGTGCCTAATAGGAGAGAGGAGGAGGAGGAGGATGAGGAGGAGGCACATCTCCAACGAGGCAGGATGCCCTTGAGTGGCCAGCGTATGGGCAGCACACCGACGGAATCACACCGCAGAGCTCCGCCTGTGCAGGGCGCTGCCTCTGCCCGTCATTCAAAAAGTTCTTTGGTGTGGGCCTTTTTTGAGGCGAGTGCATCAGATCGCACAGCTGCTGTTTGCAACATATGTCTCAAGCGTATATCGCGTGGCCAAAACATCAGCCGCTTGGGCACCACATGCTTGATCAGACATATGTTGACCTGCCATGCAGCTCGTTGGCAAGCCTACCTTAAAGACCCACATCAAAGAACAAAGCTGACCTCTTCTTGCACCGCATCAGCTGGGATCTCCAACCCTAGTATACATTCAATCCTCTCTGAAACCTGCTCTGAGAGGAATGAAGGTGTAGAATTAGGTGTGTCACAGCCAAGTACTTGCGGGCACTCTGCTAGCAGTACACCAACGTCCGATTCTAGCAGGCAAATTTCCCTGCCCCAGCTGCTGGACCGTCTAAAGAAGTTCACTCCCAGCCATCCACATGCCCAGCGGTTGAATACTAGCTTGGCTAAATTGCTAGCGCTTCAACTGCTGCCTTTTCAGTTGGTAGACTCGGCCCCCTTCCGTGAGTTTGTGCAATGTGCGGTTCCTCAGTGGCAGGTTCCCAAATGCCACTTTTTCGCACGGAAGGCGATTCCGGCTCTCTACAGGCATGTTGAAGGCAATGTCTTGGCCTCGCTGGACAGGGCGGTCAGCGGTAAGGTGCATATTACCGCTGACTCATGGTCCAGCAGGCATGGACAGGGACGTTACCTTTCTTTCACGGCCCATTGGGTCACTCTTTTGGCAGCTGGGAAGGATGCAGGACAAGGTGCAGTAGTGTTGGAGGTTGTTCCACCACCACGCCTCCAAAATGCTACTACTGGTTGTGACACACCTCTCTCCTCCACCCCCTCCTCTTCTTCTTCCTCCATGGCCTCTTCCTGTGGTTTGTCCTCGGAACCAGCGGTGCTCCGTAGGCGTTCAAGGGGCTACGCAAGTACGCAGGCAAAAAGATGCCATGCCGTGCTTGCGCTGGTGTGTTTGGGGGACAGGAGCCACACTGGGGCAGAGGTCCTGTCTGCTCTGCAGGGGCAGGCCGAGAGGTGGTTGACGCCACGCCAGCTTAAGCCAGGAATGGTGGTTTGCGACAATGGCACCAACCTCCTCTCCGCCCTCCGACAGGGACAACTGACCCATGTGCCCTGTATGGCTCACGTCCTTAACCTAGTGGTGCAGCGGTTCTTGGGCAGGTACCCGGGCTTACAGGATGTCCTGAGGCAGGCCAGGAAAGTCTGTGTGCATTTCCGCAGATCTTATAATGCCAGTGCTCGCCTGGCTGAGCTGCAAAAGGAGTTGAACCTGCCCAAGAACCGCCTTATATGTGACATGCCCACCAGGTGGAACTCAACATTGGCCATGCTGCAGCGGCTGCACACGCAGCAGAGGGCCATCAATGAGTACCTGTGCGACTACGGCACCAGGACAGGGTCAGGGGAGCTCGGTTTTTTTTCACCACGCCAGTGGGGCATGATCAGGGATGCATGCACTGTCCTGGCACCATTTGAGGAGGCCACAAGGATGGTGAGCAGTGACAGTGCATGCATCAGTGACACTGTACCTCTTGTCCACCTGTTGGAGCACACGCTGCGTGGAATAATGGACAGGGCACTTGAGGCAGAACAGAGGCAGGAAGAGGAGGACTTCCTTGCCTCTCAAGGCCCCCTTTACCCAGACAGTGTTCCTTCTGTCCCACCCATCGCACAGGAAGAGGAGGAGGAGGAGGAGGAGGATTGTGTCAGCATGGAGGTGGAGGCTGGCACTCAGCATCATCAGCAGCAGTCTTTTAGGGATGATTTACAGTCCCAAGAAACCAGTGGACTTGTACGTGGCTGGGAGGAGGTGGCTGCGGATCATGTCGTCCTTAGTGACCCAGAGGACTCCGGACTGAATGCCTCAGCTAACCTACGCTGCATGGCCTCCCTGATCCTGCAAAGTCTGCGGAAGGATCCTTGTATTCTTCGGATCAAGGAGAGGGACCATTACTGGCTGGCCACTCTCCTTGATCCACGGTACAAGGGTAAGGTTGCGGACCTTATCTTACTGTCGCAGAGGGAGCAGAGGATGAGACAACTCCGGGAGGCCTTGCAGAAAGGTCTGTGCAACGCGTTCCCAGAGACTGGGAGGTTACAAACTCCTGGTCCTGGACAATGAGTTGCTGAGGCTTCGGGCAGTCAAAGAAGGAGCGGTGGGGAAGGTGGCCGTCTGACCGATGCGTTCAGACAATTCTTTAGTCCGCAGCCCCAAAGTATGATCAGTTCCAGCAACCATCGCCAGCGTCTGATATACATGGTCCAGGAATACCTAGGGGCAAGGTCAGACTTGGACACCTTCCCCACCGAAAATCCTCTGGCTTACTGGGTCTTGAGGATGGATCACTGGCCAGAGCTTGCACAGTATGCAATTGAGCTACTGGCCTGTCCTGCATCCAGCGTTCTTTCAGAACGCACATTCAGTGCTGCTGGAGGATTTGTCACGGATCACAGGGTGCGCCTGTCCACCGACTCGGTTGATCAACTGACTTTCATCAAGATGAACCAGTCTTGGATCACCACCAGCTACCACACACCTGATGCTGATATAACAGACTAATTGATTTTAAAATGTCACATCCCTTCAAGACTGATGCTGATGCTGAGTGCCTGTGCTGTTATGTTGACTGGCTATCCTCCTCCTCCTCCTCAATGATACGATTAATGATGATAGCTTGGAAGATCATTTTGGTTTATGGGTGACGCCACCAGTGGCTAAGGCCCAATTTTTCAGCCCCTGTTTAACAGGGGCGTGTAATTAAAATTTTGGATGCAATACTTTGCAACAGGCCTCATTGCTGTGCTCCAAGTACAGTATCTGTGAGGGGTTGCAGTGTTGTGCCACCAATGCCTAAGGCTCAATTTTTCAGCCCCTGTTCAACAGGGGCATGCAATTATAATTATTGATCTAATAATACACAGCAGGGCCCATTGCTGCGCCCACCAAGAGTAACAGTCAGGCCTTACAGTGTTGTGGCACCAGCACCACCATCACCACCACCACCACCACCAAAGGCCTAATTTTTCAGCCCCTGTTCAACAGGGGCATGCAATTATAATTATTGATCTAATAATTCACAGCAGGGCCCATTGCTGCGTCCACCAAGAGTAACTGTCAGGCCTTACAGTGTTGTGGCACCAGCACCACCATCACCACCACCACCACCACCAAAGGCCCAATTTTTCAGCCCCTGTTCAACAGGGGCATGCAATTATAATTATTGATCGAATAATTCACAGCAGGGCCCATTGCTGCGCCCACCAAGAGTAACTGTCAGGCCTTACAGTGTTGTGGCACCAGCACCACCATCACCACCACCACCACCACCAAAGGCCCAATTTTTCAGCCCCTGTTCAACAGGGGCATGCAATTATAATTATTGATCGAATAATTCACAGCAGGGCCCATTGCTGCGCCCACCAAGAGTAACTGTCAGGCCTTACAGTGTTGTGGCACCAGCACCACCATCAAAGGTCCAATTTTTACTACCACTGATCAACAATTATATGTTATTACAATTCCTGATATAATAGTTGACAGCAGGGCGTTCCAGCATCCACCAAGAGTAACTGTGAGTGCTTACAGTGTTGTGCCAACACCAACACCTAAGGGGCCAATTTCTGCAGAGTATATACGGCAGGTCCCTACTTTCAAACATCAAACTTACAAACGACTACTACTTGCAAACGGAAGAAGACAACAGGAAGTGAGAGGAAATCTACCCCTTGGAAGGAAAATTCTCTCCTGTAAGAATTAATATGGGAGAAAGGTGTCTCCTCTCTACTGATGCTTTATCACCAATCCTTGTTTCAATAAAAACACCACATTTCAAAAACAGTTGTCATTGGGACGCAAAGTGAGGTGAAATGTTCTGAACAGGGGCACAGACAGCAAAAAAAATGTGACAGGGGTGATAACCGTTCCCTATGTTTTCCAAAAAGCTAAAAAAAAAGGAATTTGGCATGGAGCTACACTTAAACAATGCAGCTGTTCAAAATTACAAACAGATTCTACATAAGAACAAACCTACAGTCCCTGTCTTGTATGCACCGCCTGTATACGGCTGTTCAGAGTATATAGGGCCTTTTTTATTTTGTATGCGGGGTTCCCCTTAATATCCATACAAGACCCAAAGGGGCTGGTAATGGGCTGGGGTAGGGGGGGGTTGATGGGGTAGCTATGCCATTTTTCCCAAAGATTTTCATCCATATTACCGGGACCAGACATTGCATTAAAGCCGCAAGCAGTTTTAAATGGCTTTTTTTCCTTTAGAAATGTTATTTTGTGCAGGGACAGTTCTAAACACGGGAAACACGTGGCACTTCACAAGCATACTTTAGACACCCCCCAGGTACAATATTTAAAGGAATATTTGACTTTTTTTTTTTCACTTTATGCATCATTAAAATGACTGCTCCCGGAAAACGTCCGTTTTTAAAACTTCTTTTTGCATTGATACATGTCCCCTGGTGCAGAACCCGGGTTCCCAAACTCTGTTTCGGACAATAACATGGATAATAGTCGTTATAATTAGCACTTTAGAATCCGAACGTTCGCATCCATTGTATTTAATAGGGTTCTAATGTTCGTGCAAACTTTCTGGCCGTTCGCGGGTTCTGGTGCGAACCGAACCCGGGGGTGTTCGGCTCATCACTAGTGGTGGTGGTGGTGGTGTTGACACAACACTGTAAGGCCTCACAGTTAGTCTTGGTGGGCGCAGGAATGGGCCCTGCTGTGAATTATTAGATCAAGAATTGTAATTGCATGCCCCTGTTGAACAGGGGCTGAAAGATTAGGCCTTTGGTGGTGGTGGTGGTGGTGGTGTTGACACAACACTGTAAGGCCTCACAGTTAGTCTTGGTGGGCGCAGGAATGGGCCCTGCTGTGAATTATTAGATCAAGAATTGTAATTACATGCCCCTGTTAAACAGGGGCAGAAAAATTGAGCCTTAGGCACTGGTGCCACAACACTGCAACCCCTCACAGATACTGTACTTGGAGCACAGCAATGAGCCCTGTTGCAAAGTATTGCATCAAAAATTGTAATTACACGCCCCCGTTAAACAGGGGCTGAAAAATTGGGCCTTAGCCACTGGTGCTGGTGCCACAACACTGCAACCACTCCCAGATTCTCTAGTTGGAGTGCAGGAATGAGCCCTGCTGCAAAGCATTGCATAAAAATTGTAATAACACACCCCTGTTAAACAGGGGCTGAAAAATTGGGCCTTAGCCACTGGTGGCGGCACCCAGAAACAAAAATGTTCTTCCAAGCTATCATCGTCAATCGGATCATTGAGGAGGAGGAGGATAGTCAGCCAACATAACAGGACAAACTCTCAGCATTAGCATCAGTCTTGAAGGGATGTGACATTTGAAAATAAATTAGTCTGTTATATCAGCTTCAGGTGTTTGGTAGCTGGTGGTGATCCAAGACTGGTTCATCTTTATGAAGGTCAGTCGATCAACAGAGTCGGTGGACAGGCGCACCCTGTGATCCGTGACAAATCCTCCAGCAGCACTGAATGTGCGTTCTGAAAGAACGCTGGATGCAGGACAGGCCAGTAGCTCAATTGCATACTGTGCAAGCTCTGGCCAGTGATCCATCCTCAAGACCCAGTAAGCCAGAGGATTTTCGGTGGGGAAGGTGTCCAAGTCTGACCTTGCCCCTAGGTATTCCTGCACCATGTATATCAGACGCTGGCGATGCTTGCTGGAACCGATCATACCTTGGGGCTGCGGACTAAAGAATTGTCTGAACGCTTCGGTCAGATGGCCACCTTCCCCACCGCTCCTTCTTTGACTGACCGAAGCCTCAGCAACTCATTGTCCAAGACCAGGAGTTTGTAACCTCCCAGTCTCTGGGAACGCGTTGCACAGACCTTTCTGCAAGGCCTCCCAGAGATGTCTCATCCTCTGCTCCATCTGTGACGGTAAGATAAGGTCCGCAACCTTACCCTTGTACCGTGGATCAAGGAGAGTGGCCAGCCAGTAATGGTCCCTCTCCTTGATCCGAAGAATACGAGGATCCTTCCGCAGACTTTGCAGGATCAGGGAGGCCATGCAGCGTAGGTTAGCTGAGGCATTCAGTCTGGAGTCCTCTGGGTCACTAAGGACGACATGATCCGCAGCCACCTCCTCCCAGCCACGTACAAGTCCACTGGTTTCTTGGGACTGTAAATCATCCCTAAAAGACTGCTGCTGATGATGCTGAGTGCCAGGCTCCACCTCCATGCTGACACAATCCTCCTCCTTCTCCTCCTCCTCCTCCTCTTCTTCCTGTGCGATGGGTGGGACAGAAGAAACACTGTCTGGGTAAAGGGGGCCTCGAGAGGCAAGGAAGTCCTCCTCTTCCTGCCTCTGTTCTGCCTCAAGTGCCCTGTCCATTATTCCACGCAGCGTATGTTCCAACAGGTGAACAAGAGGTACAGTGTCACTGATGCATGCACTGTCACTGCTCACCATCCTCGTGGCCTCCTCAAATGGTGCCAGGACAGTGCATGCATCTCATATCATGCCCCACTGGCGTGGTGAAAAAAACCAGAGCTCCCCTGACCCTGTCCTGGTGCCGTAGTCACACAGGTACTCATTGATGGCCCTCTGCTGCGTGTGCAGCCGCTGCAGCATGGCCAACGTTGAGTTCCACCTGGTGGGCATGTCACATATAAGGCGGTTCTTGGGCAGGTTCAACTCCTTTTGCAGCTCAGCCAGGCGAGCACTGGCATTATAAGATCTGCGGAAATGCACACAGACTTTCCTGGCCTGCCTCAGGACATCCTGTAAGCCCGGGTACCTGCCCAAGAACCACTGCACCACCAGGTTAAGGACGTGAGCCACACAGGGCACATGGGTCAGTTGTCCCTGTCGGAGAGCGGAGAGGAGGTTGGTGCCATTGTCGCAAACTACCATTCCTGGCTTAAGCTGGCGTGGCGTCAACCACCTCTCGGCCTGCCCCTGCAGAGCAGACAGAACCTCTGCCCCAGTGTGGCTCCTGTCCCCCAAACACACCAGCGCAAGCACAGCATGGCATCTTTTTGCCTGCGTACTTGCGTAGCCCCTTGAATGCCTACGGAGCACCGCTGGTTCCGAGGACAAAGCACAGGAAGAGGCCACGGAGGAAGAAGAAGAGGAGGGGGTGGAGGACAGACAACCAGTAGTAGCATTTTGGAGGCGTGGCGGTGGAACAACCTCCAACACTACTGCACCTTGTCCTGCATCCTTCCCAGCTGCCAAAAGAGTGACCCAATGGGCCGTGAAAGAAAGGTAACGTCCCTGTCCATGCCTGCTGGACCATGAGTCAGCGGTAATATGCACCTTACCTCTGACCGCCCTGTCCAGCGAGGCCAAGACATTGCCTTCCACATGCCGGTAGAGAGCCGGAATCGCCTTCCGTGAGAAAAAGTGCCGTTTGGGAACCTGCCACTGAGGAACCGCACATTGCACAAACTCACGGAAGGGGGCCGAGTCTACCAACTGAAAAGGCAGCAGTTGAAGCGCTAGCAATTTAGCCAAGCTAGCATTCAACCGCTGGGCATGTGGATGGCTGGAAGTGAACTTCGTTCGACGGTCCAGCAGCTGGGGCAGGGAAATTTGCCTGCTAGAATCGGACGTTGGTGTACTGCTAGCAGAGTGCCCGCAAGTACTTGGCTGTGACACACCTAATTCTACACCTTCATTCCTCTCAGAGCAGGTTTCAGAGAGGACTGAAGGTATAGTGGGGTTGGAGATCCCAGCTGATGCGGTGCAAGAAGAGGTCAGCTTTGTTCTTTGGTGTGGGTCTTTAAGGTAGGCTTGCCAACGAGCTGCATGGCAGGTCAACATATGTCTGGTCAAGCATGTGGTGCCCAAGCGGGTGATGTTTTGGCCACGCGATATACGCTTGAGACATATGTTGCAAACAGCAGCTGTGCGATCTGATGCACTCGACTCAAAAAAGGCCTACACCAAATAATTTTTTGAATAACGGGCAGAGGCAGCGCCTTGCACAGGAGGAGCTCTGCGGTGTGATTCCGTCGGTGTGCTGCCCATACGCTGGCCCCCCGAGGGCATCCTGCCTTGTTGGAGATGTGCCTCATCCTCATCCTCCTCCTCCTCCTCCTCCTCTCTCCTATTAGGCACCCACGTGGAGTCAGTGACCTCATCATCCCCTCCCTCCTCATCACTGGAGCCAATCTGGCAGTATGCTGCAGCTGCTGGAACATGACTGCCAGATTGGTGTCCTTCTTGAGCATCCCCTCTCTCTGCTCTCACGCTACTGCCTTCCTCTAGCTGGGTATCATCATCAGACCCTTTGAAACGCTGGGCATCCTCCTGGAGCATGTACCCAACACTGTGCTCAAACAGTTCGGGGGACTCCTCAGGAGGACATGGTTGGTCTAGGGAAGGAGTGACTGATGATGACATTGATACCAGGGAAGAGGACGCTTTGGCAGCTGCTTTGCCAGTACCCTGAGCCTGGGTGAGAGAGGATGAGGAGGATGAGGAGGGCTTGGTCATCCACGCTACCAAGTCTTCGGCATGATGCGGCTCAACACGTCCAGCTGCCGAAAAGAAGGACAAGCGTGTCCCATGGCCACGTGCTGATGGCGATGTACCGCGTCCACGACCAGCACTGTTGTCTCTAGACACAGAGCCTGCTTGCCCTCTTTTTTTGGCTCCTGACTGTCTGCCTCTCCTTGTTTGCCTTCCAGACATTCTAATGGCCTGCAGGGAAATGGGAAAAGCAGCAATACAGGCTAAGTTAAGGTGTAATATGGTCAGGAGGCACACTCCGCCCGCTGTAAGTGCCGCAAAATCCTGGTTGTGTAACACACCAGGAAAAAGCAGCAATACAGGCTAAGTTAAGGTGTAATATGGTCAGGAGGCACACTCCGCCCGCTGTAAGTGCCGCAAAATCCTGTTTGTGTAACACACCAGGAAAAAGCAGCAATACAGGCTAAGTTAAGGTGTAATATGGTCAGGAGGCACACTCCGCCCGCTGTAAGTGCCGCAAAATCCTGTTTGTGTAACACACCAGGAAAAAGCAGCAATACGGGCTAACTTCAGGTGTATAATGTGCAGGAGGCTTAGCAACAATGACACTGACACTGTCCCCTGCCTATCCTTCTCTCTCCCTGCACACAAGGTTTATCAAAGTATATGACACTGACACTCTCCCTGCCTATCCTTCTCTCTCCCTGCACACAAGGTTTAGCAAAGAATATGACACTGACACTGTCCCCTGCCTATCCTTCTCTCTCCCTGTACACAAGGTTTATCAAAGTATATGACACTGACACTCTCCCTGCCTATCCTTCTCTCTCCCTGCACACAAGGTTCAGCAAAGAATATGACACTGACACTGTCCCCTGCCTATCCTTCTCTCTCCCTGTACACAAGGTTTATCAAAGTATATGACACTGACACTCTCCCTGCCTATCCTTCTCTCTCCCTACACACAAGGTTTAGCAAAGAATATGACACTGACACTCTCCCTGCCTATCCTTCTCTGTCCCTACACACAAGGTTTAGCAAAGAATAGATTTGACAAGATTTGACACTGTCCCTGCCTATCCTTCACTTTCCCTGCTCGGGAACACACTACACAAGGCCGCCGCGCTGGCGGCCTTTTATAGTGTGGGGCGTGTACTAAACCCCCTCAGCTATAATTGGCCACAGGCATCCTGCCTGTGGCCAATCATTGCTCTCCTCGCTGCCGGCGCTGTGATTGGCCAAGCATGCAGGGTCACAGTGCATGCTTGGCCAATCACAGCGCCGGGATTACACTGCGATGGCGCAGTGTATTGTGGGCCGTTCGCGTCACTCGAATTTGGCGCGAACGGCCCAAAACGTTCGCTGTTCGCCGAACGCGCGAACAGCCGATGTTCGAGTCGAACCTATGTTCGACTCGAACACCGAGCTCATCCCTAGTTACCACGTGTTAGTAAAAGTTTGGGAAGAGACGATTTGCGCTTTTCAGTCTTTGTACTTTAAAGATCGTTTTCTGGTGTTCAGTTTGTGCTTGTGGGTTCGTATCTGTCTTTCAGTGCTTGTAGTCAGTTCGTATCTGTCTTTGCAGTGCGTTCTTGTCCGCTCGTTACTGTTTTTCAGGTCGTTCTTCAGAGGCCTTGCTGTTCTTCAGTGCGTTCTTTTAGTTCGTTCTGATTAGACGACTGTTTTGTAGTCATGTTGCGGGTATGTTCTTGTCGTCGAGATCATGCTGTGCTACAAGTAGTTGTAGTTCCGCAACAGCTGGAGGGCCACAGGTTGAGCACCTATGCCCTAATGCAATAGGCTGCGCAAAAAATTGTTGAGTGCTAGAGCCTTTATTTATGATGTCCTCAACTCATCTCAACCCCCCCCATAAAATAATTTAATTGGTCCATCAGAGGGGGTGCTGAATCTGATTCTTGCTCATTTTTAGCTCTTATATATACTCCTTCAAAATTAATGTAATACTGATGTTTTTCAAAGAATGTTTTGTGATAATCTGCTTACACTGTTTAGGTCTCAAAGTATTCATTTTATTTTTTGGTTTGACTCCACAGTTCCCTTCTACGCCACAGGAATGGCAGAATGTGGCATCTGAGTTTTCTCAGCGTTGGAACTTTCCCAACTGTGGAGGAGCCATTGATGGCAAGCACATCCGTATCGTGCCACCACCCCGTTCGGGATCCTTTTTTTTTTATTACAAAGGGTTCCACAGTATTGTGCTGATGGCAGTGGTGTCTGCCAATTATGAGTTCCTTTATGTGGATGTTGGGAAAAATGGGCGGATGTCTGACGGTGGAGTTTTTGCCCAGACAGATTTCGCCGACCGGCTTCAATCAGAAGACCTGGCATTGCCACCTGCGGCAGAGAATGAAGATGGACTACCCTTCGTTTTCATTGCAGATGAGGCGTTTTTACGCTAGGTCCCCATTTGATGAGGCCTTTTCCACAAAGGACCCTCACCCCTGAGAGGAGGGTCTTTAATTATAGGCTTGCCAGTGGGACCCCGGAGGAGGCAGGCCCTAGTGGGACCCAGGAGGAGGCAGGCCCCAGTGGGACACAGCGGAACACCAGGCCCCAGATACCTCCTCTGTGTATTCCCCAAAAAAGGGCCAGGAGGCTTATGCAGATGGAGGAGGAGACACAGGCCCTAATTAGTGAGGCTACTGCGGCCCTCAGAGAGCCCCCCACCGCTGCAGAGGGATTTGCTGCCCTTATTGGGCACAAACTGCCAGAAATGTAAATGGGCAAGCGTCTAAAATGTGAGACCCTCATCTTGAAGGTAGTGAACATGGGCATGATGGGAAAGTTAAATGACTTCACAGACGTTGTAGATATTTCTTATGTTCCTGCTCCTGTTCCTGCTCCAGTTCCTGCTCCTGCTCCAGTCCCTGCTCCAGTCCCTGCTCTTGCTCCAGTTCCTGCTCCAGTTCCTGCTCCTGCTCCAGTCCCTGCTCCAGTCCCTGCTCTTGCTCCAGTTCCTGCTCCTGCTCCAGTTCCTGCTCCAGTTCCTGCTCCAGTCCCTGCTCCAGTCCCTGCTCCTGCTCCAGTTCCTGCTCCTGCCACAAGATCTCCTCCACGGACACAGCCTCCAGGGAAGGTTGCAGGGAAGGCTGCAGGGAAGACTGCAGGGAAGACTGCAGGGAAGGCTACAGGGAAGGCTGCAGGGAAGGCTACAGGGAAGGCTACAGGGAAGGCAACAAAGAAGAGCAAAAAATAAGTCCATGATATGTCCTTCTGATGGTCCCAATTTTCTTCTTGACATCCTTTGTTGTTTGCTGTGGTGATCTGTGTCTGCACTAATTCAAGCAGGGTCTCCAGTGCTGTCTTCCTGGCTTATTTCGTTTTCCTTTACCTGTGGTTTTGTTTTGCCTTAACATTTAATTTGTTTTTATGCCAGAATAAATGTTTTTTTAGTTTCCTGCCAAAAATTGAACATGTGTTTTTATTCAAAATAGAGAGTTAGCTAGTGAGTAGGCAGGGACATTGCAAAAAATCATTTTGAAATTACCAAGCAGGGCCGGCCCTACCATGGGACCCAATGGGACCATGGTACCAGGCGGCATTTAGGAGGGGGCGGCAGTCCGGCCGGCAACATATTTTTAACAGACTTACTTCCGTCGGGCAGAGAGCAGAGCGGAGGCTGAGCGGATGCTGGTCGGCGGTGCGCTGTGCCTGTGCGGTGCCGCTGTCTCCTGCACTGGTTGCTAAAATTGCCTGCCGAGTCCCGACCGTCGCCTAGCAACCAGGGACGTCAGGAGGCCGCGGCCGCCCCAGCATTCACAGCGCTCAGCCTCCGCCCACACACCTCATCCATCTTCCATCTCCTGCGTGAGGGTTGGATTTCAGTGTGGGTCTGTGCGGCTGTGGCTGTGCCCTGGACAGTGACAGTGTGAGCTGAGCCTGGGCAGCCTCTCTGCCTATCTGGAAAAAACGGGTGAGTTAGGTGGGATTTTTAATGTGGCTGGCTGATGATGATCTTTGTGTTTTCCCTGTAATTTAAAGCAAAACTTTATTCTTTTAACCACTTTGCGCCCGCGCTATAGACAAAAGACGTCTACAGCGCGGGCCACGCGGCGCTCAATTCCCGGGAGGGCGTCCATGGACATCCTCCTGTTTACTTCCGCGATGCGCGCCGCATCGGGCGCGCATCGGGGAAAAGCTGTGCCCGCCGTGTCACGCGGGTGCCGATGCGCTTGCCTGGCGGCCGCGATGTCTACCAGGTACCCGCGAACGGCAGTCACAGAGCCAGGGACGTGGATCTCTGTGTGTAAACACAAAGATCCACGTCCTGTCAGGGAGAGAGGAGACCGATGCTGTGTCCCTTGTACATAGGGACAACCATCGGTCACCTCCCCCAGTCAGTCCCCTCCCCCCACAGTAAGAATCACCTAGCAGGGAACATATTTAACCCCTTCCTGCCAGTCACATTTATACAGCAATCTGCATATTTATAGCACGGATCGCTGTATAAGTGTGAATGGTCCCAAAAATGTGTCAAAAGTGTCTGCCATAATGTTGCAGTCATAATAAAAATCGCAGATCGCCGTCATTACTAGGAAAAAAAAATAATTTAAAAAAATGTCATTCTATCCCCTATTTTGTAGGCGCTATAACTTTTTAAATGACATTTAATTATCATGATATAAAATAATGAATGTGGGGGCGTTTTGGTGGGCGTGTTTTTTTTTTGGAGGGGGGGCAGCATTTCATTCTTGGTCCCAGGCAGCACCATGTCTTGGGCCGGTGCTGTTACCAAGGGACACTAACCTCCGTGAGGGTAAATTAAAATAAATAATAATGTTGTTGTGGTAACTTGACACACTCAAAAATATCAAAAAATAATGGAAAGCAGTCTAAAATATTATCCAAATAATAAGCAAAAATAACATCTTCAATACAAGATGGTAACCAAAAATGTTTTGCTCTTTAGGGAGATCTGGCTTACAATAAATATAGATTAATCATGAGAACACAATAAATAATAAAGAAAAAACTTTGTCATAACTCTGTGAGAATATCAGTAGCAAAAGATTTGGATTATTGCAGCATTATAACGAAGAAAAGAATGTGCTGCATTAAACGATGCAATAATTTACAGCATGACGAATGTGCTAGCTTCATTACGAGAGCTAGTTTTACCAGAACGAGTGCTCCCGTCTCATACTTGATTCTGACCATGCGCATTTTTTTTCATGTCGTTAAAGCCTACACACGGCCATTTTTCATGACAAGAAAAACGACGATGTAAAAAACTACGTTAAAAATTAGAGCATGTTCCAATTTTTTCATGGCCGTTTTTCACATAGTGAAAAATGCTCTGAAGCCCACACACGATCATTTTTAATGACCATTGCATTTTTCTCGTCATTAAAAACGGTCGTGTGTACGCGGCATTACAATCACTTTAAGTCTCTCTTCCATCTGAGCTCATCAGTAAAGTGTTCAACTATTTTGTAATTCATGACTGTGCATATTGCAAACTTGCAAGTATCCCACTGAAAATTGAAACATTTTATTATTGCAGTCTGGAAGACATATTGCACCTGTTTTTGTCATCTTCTCTTCGTTATGACAAAATAAATGTTTTCTCATAGGGAGAGCTCCTTCCAACAGGCTGCTTTGCACAGCTCTCCCCTTGCCTACTGTCATGCTAATATGTTGTATCTCTGAAGAATAGTTTGATTTGCTACCTTAAAGGGTAACTCCATTTTCATGGGGGAAAAAAAAACTCAAATAAAGAAAAAATAATCTAGCGTATACAATTGCGACACAAGTCATTTTGTAATTGACTGTCATTTAAAATGACCTTTCCTTTTCAATCTGCAGCTCTGTAATTGTCTAAAAATGCAATGCAATATGGCTAACTGGAGTTGTTCTGTATACAGAATATGTACAGAACACCCCCCAGAAACATAATTTCTTTCTTGTGTGATTGGCTCACCGATTTTCTCAGAAGACTGCACTAAGATACAAATCAGATTTCAGGCATCCCCTGCAACAAAAATGTCATTTTTGGTCAGATACTCCCAATAGGAACACGTCTAAAGGGATGCAGGCCCTGCAATTTTCCTCATTAGTGCTCTGCAGGTGCCACAGCTGATTGATAGTTATGAAACCACTCCCATTAGATTAATTTTCCCACAGGGGCACAGAGAAACACACAGGGATTTCTTCAGAATAACACAAGGTAGGAGTATGCAACGAAGGTTGTTATAATCCTTGCAATGTACATAGATCACCCAGAGGGGAATGTTTTTTTTCTCAACAAAAGTGGATTTACGCTTTAAAGCGAAACTCCAATATAATCCATTAATTATCTTCGGCCTGCTAGAGGGGGTTAAAAGTGCCCTGCTAGCGGCCGAAAAGCGCCGCTAAAATGATACCGCTAATGGACCCGCCGCCCCAGTGTGAAAGGTGTCTAATGGAGCATGCTCTTGTCTTTGAGATGATGTGAGAAGGATAGAGTATGGTAAACTGGACTCCCAGCACCAGAAAACCAGTGCGGACCTATTCTCTTGCTTATGCACATGCAAATTGAACACATGCTCATATTTCCAAGCAAGTGGCAATTTTAGATGTACTGTTCCAGTTCCAGTTCCAGTTCCAGTTCACATGCATGTGCACATATCAATTAGTGTGCACACTTGGCACCCAGTGGCCTATTTAAATTAGTCTGCTACTATTAACAGTTGCTGAATGGTCTTCAGCTTGCTCCTGTGTTTTTGAAACCTGATCCACTGTACCTGTGTCAGGAGCGTCTAGAGCTCCTGCTCCTCATTCCAGCATCCTGGTTATCTGCCTGTCTGTCCACCTGCAAGGTGATTGATGTGGCCAATCTCTGGGAGGAGACCAAACCTGATTTAAGTCCTGGGGGCAACCGAGTACTGGTAGGCCTGCTTGCCTTTTGGGAAAGGGGGCTGCTATGGGTGAAGAACACAGAAGCCAGCCAACAGGTCTGACCACCTGCGCTAGGGGTAAGTGTGACAACCTGCTTACCTTTGTATGATCTGGCTTGTCATTGGATTTTGCTTCTGCTCCTGCCTCAACCTTGTTAATCTGATTACTCTGACCCCAGCCTGTTTACTGAACCTGTATTTGCCTGCTAATTCTGTACCGCTTTGCTCAGCTGTTTCTGACCTTGGCCTGTCTCCTGCACTTTGCCTGTAAATTTTGTCTCTCACTGCCCGGCTGTCGCTGACCGCTGCCTGTATCCTGGTCCAGCTTTTGTCTTCTGCTCTGGTGCCTAGCTGCTTCTGCATCCTGTCCTGAGAACTGCGATTACCAACTCTACCCACCTAAAGAGCAGATATCACCAGCCAGTTACTCCAGCACTCATGTCTTCCCGCACTCTGTCTCCACCTCCAGGAGTGTTGGGCAGGAGGTGCAAGAGAGGCCTCCCCATGTTCCAGCCTTCACCATATACAGTTGTGCTCATAAGTTTACATACCCTGGGAGAATTTATGATTTATTGGCCATTTTTCAGAGAATATGAATGATAACACAAAAAAAAAATGTTTCACTCATGGTTAGGGTTTGACTGAAGCCATTTATTATCGATCAACTGTGTTTACTCTTTTTAAATCATAATGGCAACAGAAACTACCCAAATGACCCTGATCAAAAGTTTACATACCCTGGTGATTTTGGCCTGATAACATTCACACAAGTTGACACAAACGGGGTTTGAATGGCTATTAAAGGCAACCATCCTCACCTGTGATCTGGCACTGATGTTTCTGGATTCTAAATCATGGGGAAAGCAAAAGAATTGTGAAAGGATCTGCAGGAAAAGGTAGTTGAACTGTATAAAACAGGAAAGGGATATAAAAAGATATCCAAGGAATTAAGAATGCCAATCAACAGTGTCCAAACTCTAATCAAGAAGTGGAAAATGAGGGGTTCTGTTGAAACCAAACCATGGTCAGGTAGACCAACTAAAATTTCAGCAACAACTGCCAGGAAAATTGCTTGGGATGCAAAGAAAAACCCACAAATAACTTCAGGTGAAATACAGGACTCTCTGAAAACATGTGGCGTGGCTAATTCAAGATGCACAATAAAGAGGAACTTGAAGAAAGATGGACTGCATGGTCGAGTCGCCAGAAGAAAGCCATTACTACTGAAATGCCACAAAGTATCCCGCCTATAATACGCCAAACAGCACAGAGACAAGCCTCAATCCTTTTGGCACAAAGTCATTTGGAGTGATGAGACCAGAATTTAGCTTTTTGGCCACAACCTATAAACACTACATTTGGAGAGGAATCAACAAGACCTATGATGAAAGGTACACCATTTCTACTGTGAAACACAGAGGTGGATCGCTGATGTTTTGGGGATGTGTGAGCTACAAAGGCACAGGAAATTTGGTCAAAATTGATGGCAAGATGAATGCAGAATGTTATCAAAAAATACTGGAGAAACATTTGCTATCATCAGCCCGGAAGCTGCGCATGGGACGTACTTGGACATTCCAATATGACAATGATCCAAAACACAAGGCCAAGTCGACCTGTCATTGGATACAGCAGAATAAAGTGAAGGTTCTGGAGTGGCCATCTCAGTCTCCTGACCTCAATATCATTGAGCCACTCTGGGGAGATCTCAAATGTGCAGTTCATGCAAGACAGCCCATGAATTTACAGGAACTGGAGGCTTTTTGCCAAGAGGAATGGGCAGCTTTACCATCTGAGAAGATAAAGAGCCTCATCCACAAATATCACAAAAGACTTCAAGCTGTCATTGATGTTAAAGGGGGCAATACACTGTATTAAAAACTGGGGTGTGTAAACTTTTGATTAGGGTCATTTGGGTAGTTCCTGTTGCCATTATGATTTAAAAAGAGTAAACACAGTTGATTGATACTAAATGGCTTTAGCCAAACACTAACCATGAGTGAAAGAAAAGTTTTTGTGATATCATTCATATTCTCTGAAAAATGGCCAAAAAATCATAAATTCTGCCAGGGTATGTAAACTTATGAGCACAACTGTATGTGATAGATAGGCTTGTAAAACTCAACTTGAGCTTTAAAGTGTTACTAAACCCAGGACCCTGCATTCACTTTATCTGGTCTCCCACAGAATGTGGAAATGCAATTATTTTAGTAAATATAAACTGGCAAATACCTTTTCTCATCAGCAGTATATAGCAGTCTTGTAACTTCTATGAGTGTCTGGTTAAAGCTTGTAGGAGGAGTTTTCATTCTGCACTGACTGTCCTATCAGGATGCAAGACCCCTGACCCTCTATCTGGACAGTGCTGATTGGCCCTGTGCTCATCACATGTACCCTCCCAAGAAAAAATCTCTCTATCAATACACACTAAACTGAGCATGTGCAACCTGTCCCCTGGCTCTGTATTATTTGGAAATATATTGGGGGCAGTAGAAGGAGGAGAGGATCAAAGGAGACAGTAGCAAACAGCCTTTTTACACAATGCAGAGGATTAACCGCTTAGGTTCCACAGTGTGTATAACAACCATGCTATTCTGCATATACAGACCGATTTTACTGTTGTGGGCTTAGTAACACTTTAAGTGTTTAAAAAAAAAAAAATACTTTTCAGCACATTTCAGTAGGGCAAGAGGGTTGTCTGAAATAAGCAATGTTAATATGCGAGTATGTAAGATATATGAGGGCTGTACCGAAAGTAAAGCAAAAGTGGACATAACTTTTTTTTATTATCTTGCATAGATTGTTTAAATTTCACATTAGTAACTCTTCCTCTATCGTAACTCTTCTTTTTCATTGCAAGAAAATAATGGATTCCATACAGAAGTAATTTGCTATCATTGCTTTTGTGACGAAAGCAGAGTTCAGGCTGTATGGCATCCACGGGAATGTTTACGGAGATTACTCCATTGACAAGAGTCACCGATGACAAGACATTGTTCCTTTCAATGGTTTTCATCTCCATAAACATTCTGCTACAAACAAATTAAAGCATTCCCACTTGGAGTTCAAGTTGAGTTTTTATGAGCTTATCCTTCCCCCCATCATCTCGAAGACAATGTTTACACTTGATCAGGCCTGGTTCACAATTTTTTTAGATACATACTGCATATGTTAAAAAGGTAGTTTTAAAAACAGATTCACGGGTTAAGCAGCCACATAGATATCTATCTTGGCCTTGTGATCTGATTGATTGGCCAACACATTTCACGGGTAACCCTGCTTCATCAGGGCCTCAGATCCTCTAAAAAGTACTGTAATTATATACAAAAATATATATGAGACATTTGCTCATTAAATAACATAATGTCATAAAGCATTTCACATACATATTTTTAGCTCAGCAAACAATTATTTCCACCACGGATATGGAAACGGGAGGGATAGATTTGAGCTTCATAGTATAATTAATTAATTTATTTATTTTTATTTCAGGTACTTGTATAGCGCCGTCAATTTACACAGCGCTTCACGTATACAATGTACATTCACGTCAGTCCCTGCCCTCAAGGAGCTTACAATCTAAGGTTAATAACTTAATATCCATTATAACTGTATAGTTATAGTATACTATACAGTGACATTATGGCATTTATTGAGTAAATGTCTCATATATATTTTTGTACATAATTACAGTACTTTTTAGAGAATCTGAGGCCCTGATGAAACGGGGTTACCAGCGAAATGCGTTGGCCAATTAACCGGATCCCAAGGCCAAGATAGATATCTATGTGGCTGCCTAACTCGTGAATATGTTTTTAGAACTACCTTTTTTTTAACATATGTGGCATCTAATAAAATTGTTATATTTTTATATATTTGTGTCTAATATACCCTTGAATGTACATTTAACGTCCCATACACTTTCTGGTTTTCTATACATACTTATTATAGTACATGTTGTGCTGTGTATATTTAAATAGATTTCTGCTCATTGGCAAGCACAGCAAGTGAAGCCTTTGCGAAATTATTTTGTTTGCAACTTTTTTTTTTTCATATTGATTAAAAGAGCAGCTCGGTGCTAATTACAATTTAATTCAGTGTAGCATTTTTTCCCCGTCACTCATGGCTAACCATGGGAAAGATAGGCAATGGTGCAGCAGTGATTACACCGTAATGTGATGTTGATAGAGTGATCAAACCCCCGCCTTGGTATCATCAGCAGCATCTTCACAACAAGCTGATGAAAAACAAAATGACTCCAATGAAGCACTCAGTGGATGACGCTAAATTGTGTAACACAATACAGAAGAAAAAAAAAGAAAAAAAAAAAGGTTTGCAAGAAAGAATTCTCTGTGTTTGTGCAAGAAAGTGGGTTCCCCCCGAGCTGTGAATGTAGACATTTCCCTTGATGTGTCTTTATTTGAAGCAACTGCAAGTTCTGCTTAAATGTATATTTATTTAATGCCTTATAATTACACCCTACTCTTTTAATCTTGCATTTTTTCACGGCAGCCCAACAAGTAAATGAGATACACATGTTAGGCAGATCATTACATTACAGTATAAGAAAGGTAAGTCACTCATCAGCAAATGAATCAGCCTTGAAACTGATACGTTGTACTAAAGAAGAATCAGTGTAAGTCATGAAGAAACAATGAATTCACAAAATAATTACTGAAATCAAGCTTTGGATCTGTGAAGAGCAATAAAGTAGGCTGTTTAAAGTGTCTGTCCACTCTTTAGAGATTAATGTTTAACAACTTGAGCCCGGGAAGCATTTACCCCCTTAATGACCAGGCCATTTTTTTCACTACGGCACTGCGTTACTTTGACAACTGCCTGGGCGACGGGCGTGCGACACTGTACACAAATACAATTAATGGCCTTTTTTCCCCACAAATAGAGCTTTCTTTTGGTGGTATTTGATCACCTCTTCGGTTTTTATTTTTTGCGCTATAAACAAAAAAAGACCGACAATTTTGAAAAAAACAAAACAATATTTTTTACCTTTTGCTATACTACTGTAGCGGTCTTCCCCCAGCTTCTCCCCTCTCTTTATGGCTGTATGACTCGTCTAGGGGTATCTGGGAGAAGGGGGAAAGATGCACACCACCAGCTCGGCTCTCTGATGTAGGATGCAGAGATATGAGCTAACCGTTTACCTTCGGGTCTGCGTTTTAGGCCGGAGCCTCAGCTTCTCCTGTGGAGGATGATTGTCACTGTCACTGACAGAGACACTTAGCTTCCAGTAACACGAGTTCCACACCAATAAAAGTCCAACTCTGTTTTATTGCTTTGACCAATAGGTAGGCTGGTTGACTTTTAAAAGAACAGACAGAGTGTGGGAAAGAGTAAGTCCAGGCACAACACAATGAATAAAGTCTCTCCTGTTCCGTTTAGTGCAAACAGGCTTGGCGCACAGTCGCTGCCACCGACTGTGAGTTTGGTCACTGCCACTGACCTGGGTGAACGTTGAGGCCCCTGCCACAGGCCTTGGATGAGGCCTGCCACTGACCTGAGAAAGATGGGTCTCTGCCACAGACCATCAGAACATGAAGTACCTCCTTTAGAACAAACGACCCCTGTCAGAGGAAGACATCCATCCGGACGGTCACCAGAGGCCTCCACCGGCACCAGAAAATGCTGCGCTGGCTCTTCGGGGAGGTCACGTCTCCGGTCCCTTACGCCCTGGATTCAGGCACCCAATACCGGGGGCACCTTAGGAATGCTTTGCCCTCGCGGGACCCAGTCGAAGGTACTGAGCCCCAGGCCTCCTGGTAAAGTACCTCACCCCAGGCTGAAGGTGCCTGGGATGAAACTCGACTTTACGCGCCCAGGCCAAGGGCGCCTGGGCACAGACGAACCGCAGCAGGCCCCAGGCCGAAGGTGCCTGGGGAATGGACCTTGTGTGCAAGATGTCCGCCCCCTTTTATATCCTCTCCCAGCAGGCACAGCGGGTTCCCCGCCCCGCCGTACTACTGCTGTGAGAGGACAAAAAGGGCACGGCTCTAGAATGGCAGTTCAACCCCGGTCCCAGGTGACAGCGCCACCTAGGGACCGCAGGGAACATGACACCATTCATACCTCCCACACTCCAAAGTGTCCATGAATCCCTAAAAATCAATGTATCTGGGCCATCTATGGCCCAGATACACCCCACTAAATTTGACACCCGCTACACTACATATAAGTAAAAAAACAAATTTATTCATCAGTTTAGGCCAATATGTATTCTTCTACATATTTTTAGTAAACAAAAACCGCAATAAGCTTATATTGATTGGTTTGCGCAAAAGTTATAGCGTCTACAAAATAAGGGATAGATTTATGGCATTTTTATTATTATTATTTTTTTTTACTAGTAATGGTGGTGGTCAGCAATTTTTAGCGGGGCTGTGACATTGCGGCAGACAGATCGGACACTTTTGACACTTTTTTGGGAGCATTCCTTACTGGATTGTCATGGTGTGAGGTTGACTCTGTCAATAATACAGTGTACTGTTTGACAGCGGACATTATTAGGTGTTTTGCGGATCTCATTTACTCAGGGACCTCTATCCCAGTCCCAGTATATCTCTTCTGGTTGACCCACCGGCTTCTCGATCTTTGGAATAATTTCTCCCTAATGGGATGAACACCTGTTCCTTATAAATGTCCTTCTCAAACCTGCATTAATTGTATATTTTGATACCCACTTCTTGCTTGACTGGCAACCTCATTGACAGAACCCAGCTGCTGTTTATATTTTCAATGCTTTTAAAAAATCGCATCCAATGAAATATTCATCATTCTTCTACTACATTTATAATACATGAACTAATTGTCCTTCTTTACACACCGCCTGAAGAAGGTTACCCCGAAACGCGTCGGGTGTAAAGAAGGTTTTCATGTATTTACCTATATGGTGACAATCTTTGGAACTGTATATTTTAATTCAATATTTCATTTTTTTGATAAATATGTATAATTGTGAATAAAAAACTTTTTACTTCAATATCCCGTATATTTGGAATTAATACTATAAGTGCCTTAAAAGTCCACCCAGGGGAACCCCCTTTTTTCTTTTCTCATATATACTGGATGTGGCACAAGCATGCATTTGCCATTCACCCCCCCCCCTTTCTTTTTTGGGACCAGTGACATTATTACAGTGATCAGAGCTAAAAATATGCACTGATCACTGTATAAATGACACTGGCAGGGAAGGGGTTAACACTAGGGGGCGATCAAAGGGATAAGTGTGTCCTAGGGAGGTCCTTTTTAACTGTGTGGGGGATGGACTGACGGTGAGTATAGAGAGATTGCTGTTCCTGATTACTAGGAACAGACAATCTCTCTGTACTCCCATCAGAATGGGATCTGCTTTGTTTACATCCCCATTCTGCCTCTGTGTGGAGCGATCGTGGGTGGCTGGTGGACATCACGGCTGCCGGACCTGCGCATCAGCTCCCCCGACATGCAGCAGGCGTGCGTGCAGTGTCTCGTGCACGAAATGACGTATGGGTATGTTGTTTCGCAAAATAGGGCTGCCCTGCCGCAGTATATATGCAGTGGGCCGTCCTTAAGTGATTAATAGGTAGTCTGGTGGGCTGACTCATCTTTTTGGTTTATGTACAGGGGATATCCGAATTTCTAAACAAAGGTCCGGTTTACTGTCCAGACTTTAGGGGGGCCAGACTGGCCAGTGGAAGTTGAAAATGCCCCAGTGTCAGTGGGAGTAAAATAAATTACATAGTGCCTGTACTCAGTAGAGGGAGGAATAGTGCCCCATCATTGGTATTAGTTAGAGGAATAGTGCCCTATCATTGGTATTAGTGGGTGGAATAGTGCCTAATTGTTTATATCAGTGGGAGTAATTATGCCCTATCGCTGGTGTCAGTGGGAGGAATAGTGCCCCATCATTGGTCAGTGGAAGAAATAAAAGCCCCATTGTTGGTGTCAGTGAGGGGAATGGTTCCCCACAGTTGGTGTCAGTGGAAGGAATGGTGCCTCCTTGCTAGTGTCAGTGGGAGGAATAGTGCCCCGATGCCCAGATAAAGGCCACTGCACTATATGATCAAAAGTTTGTTGAAACCTTATCATCACACCTACATGAACTTGTCAGACTTCTTGTTCCAAAACCATGGACATTTATATGGAGGTGTCCCTTAGCTGCCCCTTGCGTAGCTATAACTTCTTCCACTCTTCTGGGAAAACTTTTCACAAGATTTTAGTGTGTCCGTGGGAATTTGCACCCATTCAGCTAAAAGAGAATTTGTGAGGTCAGATAATGATTTTGAATGAAAAGACCAGTGTTCCAGTTCATCCAAAAAGTGTTCAGTAGAGTTGAGGCTCGGGCTCTATGTAAACCACTCAAGTTCCTCCATACCAAACCCATCAAAACGTGTATTTATGGAGCTGGCTTTGTGCACATTCATGCTGGCACAGAAAACCACCTTCACCAAACTGTGACAACAAGGTTGGAAGCCTACAATTGTCCAAAATGTCTTTGTATGTTGTAGCACTAACAATACCCTTCACTGGAAACTCCATATCATTTCGACCATGTAGTGCAGGGATCTCAAACCTGCGGCCCTCCACTACAAGTCCCATCATGCCTCTGCCTATGGGGGTCATGCTTGTAACTGTTTAGCCTTGCAATGCCTCATGGGAATTGTAGTTCTGCAACAGCTGGAGGGCCACCAGTTTGAGACCCCTGATGTAGTGTGTTTTTTAAGGACTCCATTGGGAAAATGTCCCTGCCATAGTTTGGGTCCTCCATATTTCCTCATCTTGGAGTTCCCTGCTGCAACAGGGGTTGTCCTAAATATTCCCACTACACATTTTGCTCCCTCCACAATATAACAAATTTATTCAAAATTCAAAATGGACAGTTGAATAAATACTATTCTAAGAATACAGACCTAAAATTCATGAAAAGATCATGCATATACTAACATACTGTATTATATAATAAGAAAGTTTTCTATTGTTTCCAAAAATAACGTTTTTTACATCTCTAATTATGTCTTATTAATAACTATTGACCTATGCGTTAAATCGTGGCATCACATATTACACGTTAGGTGATTTTTCAGAGACTATTATCAGCTTTTATAGTGTGTGGTGATATCACTTGATACATTGAAGACAAACAACCTTTACACGCTAATGACTGTTCTGTGCTACTTGTTTTCTTTTATGGAAGGATACAGCCTCAGAACTGTATCATGCTCCCCATTCCTCTTATACTGTATTAACTACAGATCCTGATAACTTCCACTCCAGCTCTTCTCCAACTCACCTCCTAGTCCCTTATAAATTCCACTCCAACTTACCTGCCAGTCATGTTCTCTTCCACTTCAACTCACCTCCCAGCCCCTGTTCACTTCCACTCCAAGTCACCTCCCAGTCCTTGTTCACTTCTCCCTTATACTTTGACTCCCAGTCCTTGTTCACTTCCACTCAGGGCTTTTTTTCTCAAACAATAGGTGCTGAAAGTCAACCACGACCCCCCAAAACCCCTCCCCTACACACACCCTCCAAATCACATCAAATAGTGGGTGTGGTCAGTCAAATTTCACGAACAGTAGGAGGGTCTTAAATGGCCATTAAATACCAGGATTGCATTACATATAGAGTGTAGAGTTCAGAGGGGGTTACACACAGAGTGCAGAGCTATCACTTGTAAACACAGAAACCAGACTTCTGTGTTTACAATTGATTGTGGTGAGCAGGCACCAAAGGGTCTGAGCCAGAGGTGGTGGAACTGAGTTCCACCAAGTTCCCCCTGAAAAAAAGCCCTGCTTCCACTTCAAGTCACCTCCCAGTCCTTGTTGACTTCTCCCTTATACTCTGACTCCCAGTCCTTGTTCACTTCCACTCCAACCTACCTCCCAGAGTCCCAGTCTCTGTTCACTTCCACCCCAACTTTCCTTCCCTGATAATAACCACTCTAACTCTCCACCCAGTCCCTGGCAACTTCAACTCCAACCTACCTCCCAGTCCCTAATACTTTGACTCCAACTCACCTCCCAGTTCTTGTTCACTCCCACTGCTGCTCATTTCTCAATCCCTGTTCACTTCCATTCCAACTGAACTCCCAGTCCCAGGTAACTTCCATTCTAACACACCTCCCAGTCCCTGTTCCCTTCCACTCCAACTCACCTCCCAGTCCCTTTTTACTTCCATTCCAACTCACCTTCCACTCCATCTAAACTGTCAGCCCCTGATATTGTTCACTCTAACCCTCCAAGCAGCCCCTGATAACTTCCATCCAACTCACCTCCCAGTCCCTGTTCAGTCCCACTCCAACTCACCTCCCAGTCCCTTTTCACCTCCACTCCAACTCACCTTCCACTCCATCTAAACTCTCAGCCCCTGATATTGATCACACTAACTCTCCAAGTAGCCCCTGATGACTTTCACTCCAACTCACCTCCCAGTCCCTGTTCATTTCCACTCCAACTCACCTCCCAGTCCCTGTTCATTTCCACTCCAACTCACCTCCCAGTCCCTGTTCATTTCCACTCCAACTCACCTCCCAGTCCCTGTTCATTTCCACTCCAACTCACCTTCCAGTTCCTGTTCACTTCCACTCCTACTTACTTCCTATTCCATCTAACTCTCAGCTCCTGGTAATGTCCACTCAAACTATCCACCCAGTCCCTGATAACTTCCACTCCAACCTACCTCCCAGTTCTTGTTTACTTCCACTCCATCTCAACTTACATCCTCTGATAATGTCCACTCTAACTCTGCACTCAGTCCCTGATAACTTCCACTCCAACCTACCTTCCAAACTCTAATACTTTAACTCCAACTCACCTCCCAGTTCTTGTTCACTCCCACTGCAGCTCATCTCTTAATGCCTGTTCACTTCCATTCCTACTGAACTCCCAGTTCCAGGTTACTTCCACTCCAACTTATAAATAAAATGTAAATGAGACAGCACTGATTAGGTATAAAAAAACTAAAAAACTAAAATCAAAACTAGTGTGCAATATAAGTGTTCAAACAAAAGTCCAATATTATATATGTAGAGTAATAATTTCTTCTACTGACATGCAGGGAGATGTGAAGTGTTTCTTTGCTTCAAACAACCTCCAAATCCAGAGTGCTCCCGCCACCACATGCAATGCTCACTCACCTCCTTACAAGATGCTGCTAGGGGTCAAACATGCCTTGCACTCCAACTTACCTTCCAGTCTCTGTTCAGTCCCACTCCAGCTCACCTCCCAGTCCATTTTTACTTCCACTCCAACACACCTTCCACTCCATCTAAACTCTCAGCCCCTGATAATGTCCACTCTAACTATCCACCCAGTCCCTGATAACTTCCACTCCAACCTACCTCCCAGCCCCCAATACTTTGACCCTATCTCACCTCCCAGTTCTTGTTTACTTCCACTCCATTTCAACTCTCAGCCTCTGATAATGTCCACTCTAACTCTCCACCCAGTCCCTGATAACTTCCACTCCAACCTACCTCCCAGTTCTTTTTTATTCCCACTGCAGCTCATCTCTCAATCCCTGTTCACTTCCATTCCTACTGAACTCCCAGTCCCAGGTAAGTTCCACTCTAACTCGCCTCCCAGTCCCTGTTCACTCCCACTCCAGCTCCCCTCCCAATCCTTTTCCACTTTTATCTGACTCAAATCCCAGTCCCTTTTCACTTCCACTCTAACTAACGTACCAGCCTCTAGTCACACGGCAGACCTCTGTTCAGCTTCATGCAGCAACGTTGTCAGCAGAATCAACCACCTCCTTCAGTCTTTTTTCCAAGCAGATTGGATATCTGCTCTGCCCTATCCCAGTGTATGTGAATATGAATATGCATACGTTCTGGCTGGAATTAAGGCAGCAAGTAGCTGCAAGAGGTTCATTAGAAAGTTTTAAAACCTTGGGGCCAACCCTAGAATCCATGGCATCCTAGGCCACAGCCTACATGGCCTAGCCAGAAATCCAGCCCTGGTCCCACCTCCTTATTGGTCATCACTGACGGGGAGAGTCGTCTCACTGGCCAATAGGTTGGGACAGTGTAGACAAGCCTTCAACAATATGAGAATGTGTCAAAGATAGCTGATTAGCGCCCTTTCTAGACCGGGGGAGGGGGACAAGCGGTACTTTTGCAGAGAGTTAAAGGTACATTGGGCTTGCACTTTAGTTGTGTTCCGGAACTTTTTCTTTTTTTTTTGACAAGTACACTTAAAGCTGATTATATTCATATACATGAAAGAAAATAGCTCCTGGATTAGAATTATAAATAAGATGAATTTCTCCAAGTGAACATTTGTTTTCAACTATATTTCTTACCATAATAAATAGCAATGACGTTTCGTTTACTATCAGCCGACATCTGTCTGATATCAGTGTCATGCTCCCGATCAGTAAGGCATGTGATTCCTATTAAAACCGCCATAGCTGTACCGAGCTACAGAATCAGCCCAGGGCTTTATTAATGAGAATAGTCATCAGTTTACATAAGTAGTCACTCATTCTATCTTCATGCTGCATAAAACATTGCTTCAATAGAAAACATGTAAAGCTAATATTTCCCCCTCTGTCTATATGATGACATCATGTACCAAAATACTTCCAAAGTAACACAGTGCAAAGGACACTGATTATGTTTTGTATTAAAGGCAATAATAACCCAGAGCTGACAATCATATTTAGGTTTACAGTAGTCAGGTCAGTGAAAAAAGTACTATAACCGATTGCTATGAGTGTCTATACTTTGCACTGCCTTATTGAATAATCCTGCAGAGGGGGGGGGGCTGAGGTGCTAAGTCACCATTGGGAGGGAAAGCAGGGGGAGCTAAGGTACTGAGTCACTGCTGGTAGGGGGAGCAGGGGAAGCTGAGGTGCTAAGTCATCATCAAGTCAGTGCTGGGAGGTGGAAGTAGGAAGATCTGAACTGCTAAGTCACTGCTGGAACCAGGTGGCAGGTTGAATCTTTGCTGGGAGGGAAGGAGGAGAATTAGGGTTTCTCTGTGAATAGGGTGACCAGACATCCCCGGTTTCTGGGGACAGTCCCCGGATTGAGGACACTGTCCCCGGACCAAGTCTGTCCCCGGTTTTGTCCCCGGATTGGGTTTGCACTGGGGCTGGGGAAATTTCAAAGACAGTCAGGGCAGAATAAAAAATTAATAAAAAAATCTGAATTACACACCCTTGCTCCGCCACTCCTACTAGCTTAGGGGGGTCTATTTCTTTCCATTATCTGTGTCCCTTTCTGATGATCATGTGGTGGTCGGAGCGGAGGAAATATTTCTTCAGTTTCGGGTGCATGCCCATTCAGCTCCACTCCCATGTTCTTCTGCCCTGGCTCAAGTCCCGACCAGCCGCCTGCCTGCTTATCTCCTTCCCTTCCCTGGCAGAGTGACCTTCCTCCGCTCCCCACCCAGTAGTAGCCGGGGGGCCCGAAGAGCAAGACTTCACAGGCTGTGAGGCGGGCAGCAGCGGCGATGGGCAGAGAGTCGCTGATTGCCGTCATTACTAGTAAAAAAAAAATATGTCCCCGGATTTCATTTTAAAAATCTGGTCAACTTATCTGTGAAGCCACTGCTGGGAGGGGGAGATGAGCTGGTAAGTCAATACTGGGAGGAAGTAGCAAGGCGAGCTGAGCACCTCAGTCACTGTTGAAAGGAGAGAGCAGTGGAAGCAGGGGCGGCCCGCCCATTAGGGGCGCCACCCCCCAATCCATGTGTCCGGCCCCCTAATCTACGGACAGGGCGCTGGACTATGGTTTCCAATGGGGGGGGTATAAGCACGTGATTAGAGCCTGAGGCTATAATAGGCTTCAACAAAATGGTGGGCGCGGGGCACAGAGCACTGCGCCCAAAGCCCACCCAGTTGTGTGACAATAGCAAATTAATATTTGCTATTGTCACACTGGTTCTCCTCCTGGCCAATCAGGAAGCGGGTCCTGAGACCTGTTTCCTAATTGGCCAAAAGGAGAAGCGATTCTATTGGGCCACGACGAGGAGAGAGAGGAGGAGGGAGGTAGACATGTAGGCTGCCAGAGGAGATGCAGAGGACAAAGCTGCCACCCGTCGCCCGGAGGGAAGTGCTGCCCTTGGGTAAACAAGGGGTTCATTGATCGACTGGGGTTGTGCTGGGACCCAATCCGAATGGCCCCCAGGGGTGGGTGGGATGGCTGTGGGTGCATTGTGTGTCACCCCCCCAAAAAAAAATATACCACCAGCCGCCACTGAGTGGGAGCTGAACTTGCTAAGTCACTGCTGGGATCAGAGTTGGGATTAGCTTTTGAGTCACTGCTGGGGGGGGAAGCTAAGCTGCTAAGAGCATACCTTCCAACTGTCCCTGATTTGAACAAAGTTCCTCTGTCCCTCCTCATTTGTCCCTCATTTTGGTCTAATCTATATAGTTGTACTGTATATAAAATGCACTATTTATCTTTCAAAAAGTGTCTCCCAGTGCTAAACCTTACATCCGATTTCTAAACTGCTGCATTAAGCATAATTTTCAGAAGCCAATATAAAGGAGTGGTAGTGGTAAAAAAAAAAAACTTGTAGGTTTCTCTTTTAAAGGGCGTGGCAGGGGGTGTGTCCAATGCCTACATACTTTTGCTAATAGGTGTCCCTCGTTCCCATCTCAAAAAGTTGGGAAGTATGTAAAAGAAGAACATGAACAGCTTCAGTGCTTCTCTTGTATATTTTGAGGATGATTTACTCCACAGTGCCAACAGCTACAGAGGTCAGTGAGGGCTTGCTTTAAAGCCAATTTACTGATTTTGAATAGTGTAATCGTACAGTTTCCTAAACCCGGCCATGGGTTACATTGGACTGCCCTTGGTGGCACAGCAATGTTCAATAACCCTCTTTATTCCATAAAAAGACAAACTTATCACAACACAGTGTGGAAACCTGTTACCTCACTCATGAAGTGTTAGCAGTCTCTTAAGAATTGGCAGATCTTTTATTGAATTCAGCTGTGTGTGACTAACAATCCTGTATAAAATCATATACCATTCCCTCTACTCTATTTTTAGAGCTCTTTGCATCGCTAGATGTCAATTTCATTTTTTATAAGTGTCATCACTTGCTATAAAATTGATGTCGAAATAAGAATCATATTAACATTTATCTTTTCAACTAATGCCAAACAAAGAACTAAAGAGAAAAAAAATAAAAATCTATTTTATATGTACTGTATGTAAAGTCAAATATCCTGCAAGAGGGAAAGATTCTTTCTTGGCCAAAGAAGAAAGTGTTTTCTAATCCATCCTTTCCAGGGTGGCAGGCTTTGGAACGCTGTACACCTCCACATTAACTCTTGAGATGATATAATCAGTAACACACGGCATCCTGATGTAAATATGGACTTGCTAGCACTGTGACATGGATTCCTAGCAGTTTTCAAATGACTGGAGTCTCTTAACTACTATTTATTTTCTTTTTTCTTCTTCTTTTTTTTATGCAAATAAGTTTATCCTAATGCTGAACTCCAGCCTTTCCTTCTCTTTCCGCCCCAGCCTTAAGCCTCACACACACAATCAGATTTCCATCGGACAAAGTGTAGGATTTTTGTCCGAAGGGCGTTTGCCGTGAACTTGTATTGCATACAAACGGCAAAGAATTTGCATCCAACAAACACAAAACTATGTGTTTTTTCAGCTCTGTAGCGCCACCCTTTTGGCAACTTCTGCTAATGTTGTGTTATGGTTAGCACTGCTTCTGAGCATGCGTGTTTGTACTTTGGATTTTTTTCCGACGGACTTGTGTACACACGATCGGAAAATCCGGCATCACCCATTTGTTGTCGGAAAATTTTAAAACATGCTATCCTACATTTGTTGGAGGAAAATCCGACAACAATTATCCAATGGAGCATACAAACGGTCGGATTTTCCGACAACAGCCTGTCATCACACAATTCTCGTGTTTAGCAAAAATGCTTAATCATGGGCTTCAATGCATTTTTACGAAACATGTCGGGAATGTGGCTACAGCTTCACTGACTAGAGACGCGGCTGCTGTTTAAGATCACTTACCGCTACTGGAAGCCGGGAATCTGGAGTGTGGTGAGCTTATTTCCATCAAGCACACACCTCAGGCCCGCCGTGGCCGCTTAGCACCGCAAAGCCAATTTAACATTTGATGTTTGCTGTGGATTTTTTAATGCTGGTGTAGCGGCCTCACCCCGACCTCTTTAGCTAGGGGTATGTCGAGCGACAGAGTGAGGTGCGCTACGGCCCATGTCCTCCCCATGGCTGTGGGTGAGGTGAAGGCCAGTACCAATCTTTTCCTCGGGCCAAATGTGTGCTGGTTATGAGGGTCAGTCCTTCCGTGCCAGAATCTCCCTTTGTTCCCATCAACAGAGTCCATACACCCATCAAAGTCCAAACTCAGGTTTATTGCGTATCTCCACATACAGTCAAATGCAACGGCATGATACGATGGGGAAGCAGGTCGAGGCACTGTACAGGTTCCTAGTCCCTACACTCCCTGTGCTATGACCAGGGGTTGCAGGAGTCTTGATGAAAGCTCCTCCGCTGCGCTGTAGCCCCTATCAGGGGAAGATGTCCTCCAAGGGAGTTACCGAAGATCCATCCGTCACCGGGTTGACACTGCACCGGGTCTTCGGACGGGTGACCTCCCCAGCCTCCTCACCCCAGATGCGGGTCCCCTCGCAAGGGGTGCCCTGGAGCAACTTCACCCTCGCGGGACCCAGTCGGAGTCACCGGGTCCCAGGCCTCCTTAATAGTACCTCACCCCAGGCTGAAGGTGCCTGGGATGGACTCCATCTTCATTCCGGCCAGGCCTAGGGCGCCTAGGCCGGAACCTTGAACCGCCCGCACCCAGGCCTAAGGTGCCCGGGTGCGTGAAGAGATGATCCCCCCCCACAAGACCTCGTGGCGAGGGCGTCTCCCCCTTTTATCTCCTCCCATCGACACCACGGCGGGTTCCCCGCCCCAGCCGTACCATCTCCAGGCAGGGACAAAAAGGGTAGCACTGTGGTAGTGATTCTACCTTGAGCCTGTAGGTACGTCGCCACCCACAGGCCAAGGAGAATATTGCACCACCCAATCCTCCACGAATAACAAAAAGGGGTCTAATCCCTGACATAATTACACACCTGGGTCTCTCTACCCCCAGGTGTATCCCACTAACTTTGAAGACCCCGCTACACACTCCCCCTTGTGATTTGACGCTGGTCCCCAGCGTCAGGTGCACACCCATGTCTCCCAAGGAGTGGTGACATGAAGTGGGCCCCAGAGGCTATCCCTCAAATTTTGGATACTGTGTGTGCCAAGACCTGCTCCAGGGGAAGGGAACTATAAAACATTAAAACTTTTGTATAAAACATCTGTCATGTACACATATACAATCCCTCCCGTCACTGTCTAAGAACCACCCCATACTCAGTAGTCTTGACCGACGAATCTCCGGCAGAAGGGAAACAAAAAAAAACACATCCTAACACTCTGTGTTAACTTGGCATGAGTGGGTCCGTCAGCCGAGAGACCCACTCACTCCAATAAGTAAGTAATGCATGTGTAACATTTCAAACAACCGTTGCACAACACTGCCACCTGGTGACAGCGCTGCGGTAATGACACTTGGTGAGATCTTCATTCTTCCAGCTTTCCTACTCTAACTCTACCCCAAAAGTCTCTGCTTTTGGCACATGAAGAAAAGGGAGAAAAAAAACAACAGCTCCCAAGTCTCCAGTGAGTAAAAGAAAAGTCCAAATCAAAACAAAAGTAGGGCACAGTTCTAGGCGTCTGGGAATGTCTCTTCCAGAAAGTTTCAACAGCAACAAGATAGGAGCTCACTTCTCCTATAAATAGAACCTTGGATCCGGCAGAAACAGGGGCTTCAGGTGCCCGTCAAACACTTCCACCGAATACTCGACATCTTCTCCTTCTTTCCTGCAGATGAGCACCTTATCGGCATGAATATGGCGCCCAAGTCTCCAATCAGCTCTGCAGTCCTTGAACTTTTTAGACACAGGCGGCGAACATGACAGGTATCGCCTGGCATGGGGTACTTTAAGCTTTTCCCATACAAACTCGTCATACCACCTTGGTCGCAGGACCTCGACTTCATACAATAAGTCCCGAGGTAAGTAGGGGTACTTCCACCCATATTCGCGGGCGACTCTCTGGGAGAAAAGTCTCTGCAACCTGGCTAGAGGCGGCATCACATCTCGCTCACCTTCTCCTGGCTGCACGATGGCCTCCGGGTGCCGAGGTACCTTCACCATCTCGGGTTTCTTTGTCTTTGGTGCCCGCAACGAAGCACGCTGCATCCCCACCATCAGAGCGGGTGATGTAGTTGAATGCGGAAAGTTGACCGGAGGACTAGATTTCCTCGGAAACTCCGGGGCCTTCACCCGGAGCGTACTGTCTTCTATGGACATGGGGGAATCCTGCGGTTTACTCAGCACAGGTAGTGGGCGTCTGTCCCAGCCCTTCCGGTGAAACAGTTCGTCTATCTCTCCGTCATCCCCACAGTCTGACAATGACTCTAAGTCGGAGGTGTCATACATCTCGGCGGGAAGGTAGTCTCTAGTAGACGGAAGGCTACCCTCCCTTGCGGGCTCCACCGACTGTGGACCCCCGACACCTCCAACCAACACCACAGTCCCAGCCCCTGGCTCACCTGGACCTTTTGAAGAATTGGGATGTCCGGGACTCTCTTCTCTACCGGCGCCATCTAGGCCAGGCAAGCGGCGGGGTGAAGCTCGACCACGACCATAGGATGCCTGTACCAGGCCGACTTTCCTCTTCGGAGGTGGGAGCAGGGAGTCTGTAGTGACCGAAGCAGTGTCCTCAGATTTTTCTCTCTCAGTCTCTGGTTGGGCAGTCACTTCGCCCTGGTCAGCGCGCACGGGAAACTCTGCAAAGGCTTTGATCTCTCCCTCCGGAGTGGCGGTTCCTGTGATGCAGTTGAGGCGTAGGGCCCGGGGCCTTTCCGTGTGTGGTTCAACCTCAAAAAGGAACTCCTTGCATGCCTCACATCGCCCGAATGGCTTTAGTTGGACCACCAGTCCCGAGCATCCGGGACAGATCACACCGAGGGCCTCCGTGTCTCTGCATGAATACAGAGCCAACTGTCCTCGGGGCCTGAGCCTTATCCCCGTGTCTGTAATGGGCGCAGCAAATGCAGTCATCTTGAAAGGATAAGGTACCGGCATCCACGGGGAGCCTGAGTTCACTCCGACCACTTGCTGCTCCATCACGCGCTGACCTTGTGCCGGAGTCTCCACGTGTTTCTCCACACGTGGCCAGACTCCTCCCATGACTTGCACGTTTTCGCGGGCTTCCTTCAGTCTCCTCCCACGAATTGCGCAGTCATGGGGTGCCTCTTGGCGCAGTGCAGCAAAAGTCCCCACATGTAGTTCGTCACACGGCTGGACTCCTCCCTCTTCCCGCTCCTTCTGCATGGGCCTCTCCCGGTTTTTCAGAGAAATTTCCACGACTTCGAGCACAGGGACGCACCTTGGCCAATCACATGGCCGACCCGCTCGGACCTCCTCCGGGCAGCAAAGTTCAAACACAGCCGTTCCAAACCTCAGGGTCAACACACATTTCATCCCGGACTCACGAGCCCCCACGTGTAGCGGCCTCACCCCGACCTCTTTAGCTAGGGGTATGTCGAGCGACAGAGTGAGGTGCGCTACGGCCCATGTCCTCCCCATGGCTGTGGGTGAGGTGAAGGCCAGTACCAATCTTTTCCTCGGGCCAAATGTGTGCTGGTTATGATGGTCAGTCCTTCCGTGCCAGAATCTCCCTTTGTTCCCATCAACAGAGTCCATACACCCATCAAAGTCCAAACTCAGGTTTATTGCGTATCTCCACATACAGTCAAATGCAACGGCATGATACGATGGGGAAGCAGGTCGAGGCACTGTACAGGTTCCTAGTCCCTACACTCCCTGTGCTATGACCAGGGGTTGCAGGAGTCTTGATGAAAGCTCCTCCGCTGCGCTGTAGCCCCTATCAGGGGAAGATGTCCTCCAAGGGAGTTACCGAAGGCCCATCCGTCACCGGGTTGACACTGCACCGGGTCTTCGGACGGGTGACCTCCCCAGCCTCCTCACCTCAGATGCGGGTCCCCTTGCAAGGGGTGCCCTGGAGCAACTTCACCCTCGCGGGACCCAGTCGGAGTCACCGGGTCCCAGGCCTCCTTAATAGTACCTCACCCCAGGCTGAAGGTGCCTGGGATGGACTCCATCTTCATTCCAGCCAGGCCTAGGGTGCCTAGGCCGGAACCTTGAACCGCCCGCACCCAGGCCTAAGGTGCCCGGGTGCGTGAAGAGATGATCCCCCCCACAAGACCTCGTGGCGAGGGCGTCTCCCCCTTTTATCTCCTCCCATCGACACCACGGCGGGTTCCCCGCCCCAGCCGTACCATCTCCAGGCAGGGACAAAAAGGGTAGCACTGTGGTAGTGATTCTACCTCGAGCCTGTAGGTACGTCGCCACCCACAGGCCAAGGAGAATATTGCACCACCCAATCCTCCACGAATAACAAAAAGGGGTCTAATCCCTGACATAATTACACACCTGGGTCTCTCTACCCCCAGGTGTATCCCACTAACTTTGAAGACCCCGCTACACTGGTTTTTAATGGTTCACATGTGAGTTCAATGAATGAAGTGTGATTGTGTTTTTTAATTAAACTGGTGATACAATTTTACACTATTGGAGCACTTCTTTTTGTTTTCATGTGAAAATCTGAGAATCATCACGGTAATCACGGTAATCCAACAGAGAGTCGTGTTTCCATTTACGGGATCATTCACAAGCGATTGAGCCTAACACGAGAGTGAAAGGCAAATCTTTGGTGAGTACGTTTTTCAGAGGGGAGGTTTTACAGCACGGTGGTGTGGTGGAAGTTACACAGAATCAAGATATTTTTCATTAATATTTTCTCTATCAGTTTCATCACATTATGGACTTTATTTCACTTATCACATGGTGTTATTGAGTTTATATGTTATTGTATATTATATTTTTAGCACCATTTTGGAGCGCTTCTATTGTCTTATCTCATTTAGGTGTTTTGGGTTAAGATTTTTCTGCTTTCAAGAAAACTAACACTGCACATCACCCTGAACACACCATCCCCACCGTGAAACATGGTGGTAGCAGCATCATGTTGTGGGGATGCTTTTCTTTAGCAGGGACAGGGAAGCTGGTCAGAGTTGATAGAAAGATGGATGGCGCCAAATACAGGGCAATCTTAGAAGAAAACCTGTTATGCCTCGTACACACGCTCAGGATTTCCGACGGGAAAAAATTCCTTCGGAAATCCCGATGGGAAAAAAGAGAGCTGGTTCTCTTTTTTTTTTGCTGGCGTTTTTTGGCAGTTTTCCCATCAGAAAAGCTGCGAGGGGGCATACACACGGCCGGGATTCCCGGCCAAAAGCTCTCATCTCAGTTTTCACATCAGAAAACCCGGTCATGTGTACGAGGCATTAGAGTCTGCAAAAGACTTGAGACTAAAGCCTCGTACACACGACCGAGTTTCTCGTCGAAAAACGACAAGAAACTTGCTGGCAGAGCTTTCTTGCCGAGTAAATCGGTCGTGTGTACGCAGCTATCAGGTTTCTCATCAAGAAAACCGACAAGAATCTCGACGAGAAATATAGAGAACTGCTCTCTATTTTCTCATCGAGATTCTCGTCAGCCTGTTTCTCGACGAGAAAAGTGTGTGTGTGTACACTTACCTGTCCTCCGGGAAGCCCACGCATGCTCGAAATGACTTAGACGCATGCGCGGTAGCTTCCTAGACATAGTTAGGGTGAAGCAAGATGGCGGCGACGGCATCGAATGTGACGAGCACACGCTCGTCGTAGTCGATGACGTCACCGCGTTCGCTCCATTCAAAGAACCGCGGGTTCTTTGAATCGAGCGTCTGTACACTCGGCCGGGACAAGTTTCTTGTCCAAAAATCTCGTCAAGAAAAACGACGTGTTTTTTCATGACGAGATTCTCGGCCGTGTGTACGAGGCTTGAGATTCACCTTCCAGCAGGACAACGACCCTAAACATACAGCCAGAGCTACAATAGAATGGTTTAGATCAAAGCATATTCATGTGTTAGAATGGCCCAGTCAAAATCCAGACCTAAATCCAATTGAAAATCTGTGGCAAGACATGAAAATTGCTGTACACAGACGCTCTCCATCCAATCTGACAGAGCTTGAGCTATTTTGCAAAGAAAAATGGGCAAAATTATCACTCTCTAGATGTGCAAAGCTGGTAGAGACATCCCCAAAAAGACTTGCAGCTGTAATTGCAGTGAAAGGAGGTTCTACAAAGTATTGACTCAGGGGGGGGGGGGGGGGGCGCCATACAAATGTACCCCCACACTTTCACATATTTATTTGTAAAAAAAAAATGAAAAGCATTTATAATTTCCACTTCACAATTATGTGCCACTTTGTTGGTCTATCACATACAATCCCAATAAAAATACATTTAGATTTTTGGTTGTAACATGACAAAATGTGGAAAATTTCAAGGGGTATGATTAGTTTCTCAAGGCACTGTATATAGATATACATCTTATACATATCATTTATATACTTTTTTTTTATTGTACACCTATTTCAACTTTGAAAAGTTTCCAAATGCTCTTTCCTTTTTCCTATAGATTTGTGGTTGGTTGCCAACCTAAACAAACCATAATCATCGATGATCAAAGAGAAGCGTCTGTCTCTGACTTACAGTGCATTTGCATACTAATGTTAGAATTCCTGTACATTCCACGGAACTAATGGGATCATTCTTATTCTCCAGCAGCAGCTCAACAGTTATACCCTTGCCATCTGTGTTTTTGTTAACCTGAATCGCATCTGAATTCTGTTATTGCAAGGTAGAGAAACTTGTTTAATGATTCTTAATCTCTTCTTTAATTAAATCATGCAGCCAACCTGAAAAATCTATCTTGATGCAAATTAGAGGCATTTTTTGGCATTCATTTACAGTAATGCACTAATAAGGTTAATTAATGAAGGTTCGAATGCCATTTATCGAGATATTTATGCCACATGTGTTTCGTAGCAGGTTATCATGCTTTTAGAGTGGTAGAAAAAAAAAAAATTATAGTATAAATTATAAGCAGCTGCATGTGTGACAGTAACTGATTTTTAGAAGTGCTTTAATTCTTTTAAGGTATTATTTTTGTTTTAACTGATCCTGAAAATCCATCTGTTCAGGGAAGCATGAAGGGAACCAGTAAAAAGAGAAAGCCAAGAGCTGTCATTACAAATGTCCTTCTAAAAATGCTAGTTTCCTGGCCGGTATGCTGAAATTGCAATATCAGTGCTTTCTGAGTCACTGGCCTAGAAAACATACAGAACATGTGAAATCAGAGTTTCCCAACCAAGGTTTGTTAGGCGCGCCATGCCACATCTGTATTTTCGCACTGGGTTAGGGTGAGTGACTCAAGGAGGCTGGATGACTCATCAGGCAGCACCTCTGGTACCTCCCCCTACTTTCTGGAACCTTGGAGAAGATTCCAGAAGAATGGGTGGGAGGTTAAGGAGGGCCCCGACCAATCCCCATTAAATGGGCTGGCAGGGGGTACCCTTCTAAAATACTCAGAGTCAGGCCAGCATGGGAAGGGAGTCGGATGGAAGCTGGAGATGGAGTGCTGAGAAGGCTGTCAGTGGCCGTTGTGATTGCCCCCTAGTCTGAGGGATAACCTCTGGCCTAGGGATCAGGTGCTGGAGGGATCCTCTTATAACACATGCAGGAATCCTGTCCGGGATGCATGGGAGCAGGTGTAAGTCAGCACGTCCAGGAGATCTCTAGGGAGAAGACAGCCGGGTGACTGGTAAATGTGTGCAGTCGGGGAGGACTGTGGAGAAGTAGCTGGGCGGGGCTAGTGAAAAGGGCTGCTGCAGCCAGGCGTTGGGGGAAAGCCTGAAAAGGTGGTTCTGGAACCAGTGACCAAGGCAGGAAGGGCAGTGATAGTGCTACGTAGTGGTGTCACCCCATCGTTCTCAAGTATAGAGGCCTGCGGTCCCTGCCTGTAAAGGGCCTTTGTGATAGACTTTTCCTAGGGTGACACCACTAAGGATCTGCAAGAAAGTTTCTGCAGGAGGCAGAAGAGGCGTGTATATAGACTGTATATAGTTGTGTCCCTGAGGAGTTTACTGAGAAGTCAAGTGGGCATCCCATAATCATCCCATCCCCATCCAAGTTTATTAACGCTTAAATAAAACACAAAAAAATAAAGTTGCTGGACTGTTTTCCTGTCTCAAGTGTGCTTGTAGAAATTTGGTGTGCCTGGCTGTGCAGGGTGGGGGATCTCTATTCATCTACGTGCGCTACACACATGACACGAGTTCAGGGCATGTGGCATTCAGGACAGCCATAACATTTAATAAGGCATCTGTCTACTCCTACTCTCTTTTTGGTCCTCTGACTCCTCTACCAAGCTGCCATGATGTGGTGAACATTGGAAGGTAGGAATCTCACACGGAACTGAATTTATGACTCTGATGTGAAGGGGGGGGGGCTCAGAACTCCAATGTGAAAGGGGGTGCTTCTGATGTTATGGGGGTACTCTTATGTAATGGGAGGACTCTCAAGTGGAGATCTATTTTAGACTGCGGTATCTCAAGACTTTTTACACTTTCAAAGGGTGCCTTGACTGAAAGAAGGTTGAGAAACGCTGACTTAGATAGTACTAAAGCCATTGAGTTAGCTTGAGTCATTGAGAATGACTCTGGATCCAGTTTCCCAGGAAAGCTAAACCTGTAAAAGAAGAAGTTAAATATCTACCTCTGCTGCTGCCAGCACACCTGAACACTGGGAGTGTCGCTCTCCTGGATCCCCCACAGCTCTCACTGGCTCCCCTTGCTGACTTCCATATCATTATAGAAGACAGTACTGTAGTATAACTCAAAGGACATCTTCTAGTATTGGGCCTGAAAAGTCAAACCTATTTGGTTGCCATTCATGAATGCATTTTGGGAGCGGGTGTTCTATTCTACTCAAAGGACTGGCCAGAGGAAACATTAATATTAATAGAAAATGGCTCAGTGCACTACTTAAATAATCATGGATTTCACATAACCATTCCAATTAATAATCTTTGACAAATATGCCATATTGAATTTGTAAATTATTTTATTGACTATTGAGCTTTACGCCGTTCTTAAAATTCTGCTGTTATTAAATTACAGTCACGCTTCAATATCATTCCAAAAACCAGGATATAAGACCTGAAGTACAAGAAGATAGTCCAGCATTGGTAAAAGTGCCAATTTTTATTAAGTGATGTATTATGTCATCCTTACGCTGCAAGCATATTTAGTTAACTCATTAGCTATGAGTGTTTGACATTAATAGTCAATGTATTGACATTGTTGCATGGTGGATCGCAGTCTATCATTATAAATAAGCAATCACAGCTTTGATTGGTTGTTATTACGCTCACGGTGGAATGCAGGGAGCAGTAATTCAGGAATATGGGAGGTCTAGGTTGACTGGGCTCATGCATCTTTCTGTTCTTCTAAATGGTCAGATCACAAATTTTTCCATTTCTGGTAGAGGCTGGAGCTTAGAGATAAGCAAATAAGATCCAACTTGGAATGGAGCAATTTAATAATAGTGACAATCAGCAAATATTGGCCAGTTGGCTAAATGATCCACTGGATCAGATCTGTCTTTTGAAACAGTTTTTTTATGTAGCAAGGTACCGAACCTCCAAAGGCCTAATAGTGACCTCCAGAGTCAGGGAAAGCTGACATCTGTCTTTGTAGAGTGGGTTACAAGGCATGGTGGGTGTGATGCCAGATGGAGTGATGGGCGCCAGACACTTTTTGAATGCAAAAGAGATTTATTGTCTCTTAACAAAACTGTGGGAGAGAGGGTTAGGGCCAGGACACCCTTGAGTAGATGCAATGACAATTGGCAGACTCTGAGACTTCTATAGGTAGACATCTATACAGTGGAAGGCCTCCAGCCGGATACCACTTCTATCTGGCATCACCAAGGCAGATACAACAATGCAGAGAGCTGTGCTGACGTCATCACATTAGTGTTTCTCCATGCCTCATTGAGAACGGTCCCCCACCAGAAGATGACCTGAAAAGAACCCTGCATGTCAGGTGACTAGCCTATCTTACATTAAAATAGGTAAGTAAAAAAAAAATACAGTGGCCAGGTGAGGGTAGGACTTAGGGCAGCACTGGAGTACAGAAGGGGCGAGGTAGGAGTTGATCTTTAATTTGCCTTGTGTCTCAAATAAATATTGATAATAGTGTCAATTTTTGTATTCATTTGTAACAGTTATATGGATTCCGACAGATTTGGGGATAAATAAGCTGCTTTATCTAGTTAGGGAACTGCAGGACGGATTCCTGTGAAAAAATTAGAACATTCCAAAATTGAATTCAATATGTGCGAATGTAAAATCTCTGTTTAGTCTAGTCTGTTTGTTGTACATTGCTGTATATAATCAGCAAAACTCAGTACATATGCCACTTTCATTAACACCGCTGATGTATTATGTGTTTGGGTCACATAGCAATATATTTCATCAGACTTTCTATATAATCCCTACGAGCCAACGACGTGATGAGTTATACTGGACACTGTCACTGGCCAATGGCACGGGGCCATTTGTGCATTCGCCGGCATTTATTGCATGAATCACTTTCCAATGTAAATTGTAACAGACAATCTTAGTAAACAGGATGGAAGAAGTTTAAACATGAGGGATGTGACTCTATAGAATGATATGGGATTGCTGGCCAATGTCCATTTTTTATAAGCTTACCTGACTGATCCTGAGTGTCATTGTTTATGCTGAATAAAGTGTAACAACCTCAAGCCTGTGTGTAGTCCTTAAAGGGACCATGTAAAATGTGTTCAAACTATTTACTGAACAGTAGGCATCAAGAGGTCCTTCTTGGAAATTTAATTGCCTCTATGCTTAGAAAAATGAACTGGTAAGTGGTTCTTTTATACTGAATAAATAAATTATTGATGCGCTGTGAAATCAACCCCAAGTAAATACAGTGACCCTACTAATGTAGGATAAATTCCAAGTGCAAACTGCAAAAAAATGCAAACTACAAAATCATATATGACAATAGTGCAAAAGGTGCTCAAAAACCCCCTATAACATGTGTAAATGCACTCCAGTGCCAACACTGATCACCCTCAATCAGAGCAAGTCCTGATATAGCTGCTCCTCACCAGCCAGGTGGGGTCCACACACATGCACTTCTCAGTCCTATTATTAACAATTGGATACTTCTGAATGTATCCCTCTCATTCAGCTGTTCACAGACCAGGACGGCTTTCAGTATTCTAACTTGAGCGGTAACACGGTAGCTTAACACATGGATGAATCATAAAGGAAAAAAGAAAAAATCATTGTGCAGCGCTGCATAACCTACAGGTAATGATATTTCGTTCAGCACTCTCACTCACGTGACCGTAGATAAGGTATGCGCACATAGCCACAGTTCAGCTCAGTTGGAGCGATCTCCTTCACTGCTCCGGCTTCTAGTTCCGTAGAACACGGCTGGTAGCGTGACTAGGCTCCTCCCCCACGCGTTACGTCACTCGTCACGTGACTTAATCATGGGTTCTTTTATACTGTTGTGGTTGCCCTGGCATTACCATGACTGCCCATTTGTTGCTTGTGTATTGTCTTGATAGCCCATTTGTTGCCTGTATTTTGTCTTTGTTGCCTATATGTTATCACCGTTCTTTGCCCAGTATTGTTATGAATGTCCTTTGTTGCTAAAATGTGATGAGGTTTAAAAAATAGGCTACATAGATTCAATAATGTGTACAGCACATTTATCAGACAGGTTCAATTTAGGCTTCCTGAAGAGATCAAAAGTAACATTTACTTAACTTTGTTATTTAACTTTGTTACAGTTAAAAAATTAGAAGTTTAAAGTATATCTATGGGCAAATTTTTATTTTTATTTTGGATAGAGCAAGAGAGGGTTATAGCCCTGAAGGTTTTTTTCGTCATCTGTGTCCCATTGCAGAAAATTACTGTCACTTTCTGTCCTATAGCCAAACAGGAAGTGAGAGGAAAGCCCTCCAAATTAGGGAATTCCTTTGTGGACCCCCAGGTTACCAAAACTGGTGTCCTCATTGGATAATTTCCCTTCTATTACTTTTCTGGGGACAACCCGAAATTTGTGATTTTCTTTTTTACTTTCACTTTCAATGATAATGGTAAACAGGACATATAGAGAGGTTCAATCTTTTTAATGGGGGCACAGACAGCAATAAAATCTGACAAACATTTTAATCCCTCTACACTCTATCCAAAACTAAAAAAAAGTTTTGCCTTTAGCTATACTTTAAGCACTGTCCCAGTCCTCATGGCCTACAAAGTTTTGATGTTCAATGGATCACGTTTGCATCTGAGAACCCCCCAAGTACAATTCTGAGTCCAGTATTATGGTACTCAAAGCAAATGACGCATCAGCTTTTTATTGCACTGTAGCTTTAAATTTGGGAGACACTCCAGAAGCTTACAATAAGCCTTTAAGTGGTCATCTGAGAAGCTAACAGCACTGCTAATTTTCCCTTCCTATAGTCAGCTTGACCTGTTACTCTTGAATTTTCTAGTTGTAGCGCAGTCTAAGCTTATTATCTGGTCTGAAACTGACCCTTCCCTTTAGATTGGGAGCTCTACCAATCAAGGCCCTTCTGTCTACATTTGTATTGTATCTGTACTGACTCACATTTTTTGTAAAGCTCTGCGTGAACTCTTGGCACCATATAAATCTTATATCAAAGTAATACCAATTATACATTTATTCAACTTTGGAGCTGAGCATTTATTGCCACAACTGTCCTTTTGTGGCTCATATAGTATTATGATTCCTAACGTCAAATACCAGTATGAGGAGCTTGAGATGATGAGGTTGGCCTCTTCACAATTCCCATCTGAGAACCCTTGGAAGTTAAAACAGGGACTGTGAGGGCAATGGAAGGACGCAGGTGCCAGGAATCTAGAACCGAGGACTTGAACTTGGGAGCACTGGTGTTAGATAGGCAGAAGCTCACCGATGAGGGCACCCTGAGTTCACACAGACCAGTAGAGGGCAGAGCCAGGTCACAAGCTGAGCTTGGTAACAGCTGGGCCAGAAGGCACCAAATCACGAGCAGGACGAGCAGAGGTTTGCACCGTACAGGCAATGAAGTAAAAAAATGTTGTCAAGAGTCCAGGCTTAAGTTGGTAACACAGATAGGAAACAGACATGAGCAGGCAGAGGTAATCCAAAGGTGGGTCACACGAAAACTGGGTCAATAACAGAGTCAAGCAGGGTTCAGAATCAAGGGTAAGAGCTCAGGTTTAAATAGTTCACTAGGTGCCAGTATTTGTGGTAAATGCACAAGTGCACCCACATGCACACCCTTGTAAATACACTTTTCTGCACGATTAATTAGGCTCCATGCCCAAAAACAAGGCTGGCGCGGTCTCTCTGATAACTGACATAATGTTCCTGACACAGTGTTTGTTGTCCCTATATAGTTATGATTGTTAATTTGCTGCCCATATATTTTCAGGATGGACCATTTGTTGTTTACGAATGATGCTGGTCTGTTTTTTGCCCATGTAATGTTACTATTGTGCATTAATGCCTTTGTATTCTGATGATTATAATAATAATAATAATAATAATAATAATATTGTATTCTGATGATTATAATAATAATAATAATAATAATAATAATAATATTGCATTCTGATGATTGCCCTTTTGTTGTTGTTATCACAATTCTCAGCTTGTTGCCTATATAATTTTTATAAATTACAGTGTATTGTTTATATTTGATGCCCACCTACTGTCACTATTGCCTGTGTGTTACCCACCTATTGTCAAAAACAGCAGTGTGTTGCCTATGCAATACAACAATTTCATGTGGATTACCTGCGCATTACCACTTTTGCCCCTATATTACCACAGTTCAGGGCTATGGTGCCATCCGTGTGAGTGTACCCAAGTCAGCACTGTTTGTTTTGGGGAGCACATTACTGAAAAAGAACCCCCCTCCCATTTAGGAGCCTATCTCCAGCAAACCAAGGTCCTGATACTTTTTTCTTGACCTTGACCTCAGACTCATGAGGTTGCAAAATTTCCCAGTTATGGCTGTGGCACACAGGACGCCCTATTGTTGCAGCTAGGAGTACAGTTGGGTGAACAGTTTGACCCGAGCAAAAGTTTGGCCCGAACATTGCCTGTTCGCCGAACACCTGAATTTGCAAACATCCCGCAGAGTGCCCCACATAGCACTCTTTGCTGCACAGTGCATTCTAAGCCCTGATTGGGCAAAGCATGGGGACAAAGTGCTTTGAGGTGGGGGGGAAGAGCCCCCCGCCCCAAAGAACACCCACCATGTTGAGGGCATGTGGTCTGGTATAGTTCAGGAGGGGGGTTGCATGCTCGTCCCCCCCTTTCTTGACCTGCTAGGCTACATGCTCAGATAAGGGTCTGGTATGAATTTTGGGGGGGCCCCACGTAGTTTTTTTTCTAAATTTTGACGTGGGGTTCCCCTTAAAATCCATACCAGACCTGAAGGGCCTGGTATGGATTAGGGGGGACCCCCATGCCGTTTTTTTTTTTTTTTACATTTTTGTTTTGTCGGCAATGGTTTTGTATTTCCTGCAATTTAAATGCATTTTTTTTTTTATATAGATGTCAGTTTTGCTGCAGCAGATTCCACACATGCTACAGTTGCACCATTTTACAGGCAGACTAAGGGGACCCACCGGGCACTATATTTTATGAAACTTTGTTTATTAATTTTTCCAACAACACATAACATACATATTACAACACATACAGTATAACACATATACGATCTCAATATATCCTATTACAGATAGAGAAAAAGATAATAATAATAGATGGTCTACACATCCTATATAAAAACTTCATTAAGGAAACCCCTAATATCCGTGTAACCAAAGATCCATTATCTCCTCCTCTCCTGGGTCTATCTTTCTATATTACCCTTCTCAAGCCCATGTACTCTCTTGTATACGAGAGGTTACTAAAGGTAAGTTCGTCCAGGCACTATATTTAAAGGATTTTTTCATTTTTATTGTTTCACTTTAATCATCATTAAAATCACTGCTCCTGTAAAAAAAAAATATTTGCATTGATACATGTCCCCCAGGTGCAGTACCCGGCCCCCCATACCCTTCTTATGGCCAATAACTTCCATATAAGCCTTCAAATTGGGGACTTTTCAGTTTTCAAATTCGGGTCCTTTAGACTTCAATGGGGTTCAGGGTTCCGAACTTTTGCGACGATGTTCGAGAGTTCTGGTGTGAACTGAACCGAGGGGAGGGGGGGGGGGTGTTCGGCCCAACTCTAGTTAGGGGACAGAATTTTTTAAACTCAACACCTGCCAAACCTTTTTTTCTGAGTTGCGTAGTTAGGATGGGTTATAACCTCTGCAAAGTTTTTTCTGCTGTCTGTGTTCTCTTTGGAAAGAATATACCCCCCACTTCCTGTGTGTTTGATTTGAGCCAGAAAAAACAGGAAGTGCGTGGACATTTCTCCAGTGGGTGCACAGACAAAAGCTGACAGCTTGAATTTAATAGAAAGACACTTTACACCACTTTAAAGCACTTTATAAATGAAATAGTATGTAAATCAGTAGGGGCGCTTTGTTGATATCTAAATGTGTACGCTAAACATCTGATCACATTACTAGATCTCCCAAAAGTCAGTTCTATCAACCGTAATGTCACATTAACACTTCGTCCAAAATGATTACAGTTAATTTTTAAACTCTTACCCAGTCACAGGGGTGCACTTAGGGCTTTTAGGACAATTTGAACATCTCTTCGCACAATGATGTTTTCCCAAATAAAGTTTGTATTCCTTTAAGCCACATTTAATTCACAGCCGCGAAATGATGTGCACAAGGCACTAAACAAAAGTAATTAACTTCATGTCAGTTTATAAGGTACCCAGCGACGATATTCATTACTTAATAAGTACTATACTTTGGCGACTGAGACAATCAGATTTGTAGGTCACTTGTTAGAGTGTACCTATAAAAATAGATTCATTTTATGACAATGAAAATTAACTGCGATTTTGCAATGCACAATCTGCAATTAAGATGTGTTTAAAGTTAAGTAATAAAAAGCAAAAAGCAAAAAAAAAAAATCCCGACCGTAGTTGGAAGCGTCAGAATGAGACAGTTGAGACTTCAAATGCAGTTTAAAAAAAGCAAACACCATTTGCTTGATAACACGCTGATGAATTATTAATACTATCATAGAGAAAATGACAGTTGATATTAGAAGATTAAATTATTAATTTCTGAAGTGCTAGAGAGAGATCATAACAAACATAACACAGACCTAGAAAACAGTTTAAGGCATGTTGAAAATAGCGGATGGATAGATAGATAGATAGATAGATAGATAGATAGATAGATAGATAGATAGATAGATGGCTGAGCGTTGAAAACAGGTTTTAATTAAGATTTGTGATTTCTAATGTTGGGAAGAGGAGTAAAAGCTTTTATAATGAAAGTACTTATTTGGAGGATATTATCCATATACTATGGGGTTGATTTACTAAAAGCAAAAAGACTGTGCACTTTGCAAAGTGCAATTGTACCCTGCAAGTGCAGTGGCTCCCGAGCTTAGTAAATGAGGTAAACCTTCACTTTGCAAATAATACCCAATCACGTGCAAGGAAAATAAAAAAAAACTGCATTTTTGCTTGCGCATGATTGGATGGTGAAAGTTAGCAGAGCTTCTGTTCATTTATTAAGCTGTGGAGCAACTGCTCTTCCTGAGTGCAATTGCACTTTGCAAAGTTCACAGTTGATTTGCCTTTAGTGAACCAACCCCTATGGGCAGGGCCGTCGGAACAGGACAGGCAAACCAAGCAACTGCTTGGGGCCCCGAGCTGGCCTGGGGCCCCAGCAGTCCAGCTATAGGGTGAGTTTTCCCGCACAGCAGGAAGAGGAGTAAGAGGAGGCAGCACAAGAGGAGAAGGTAAGACAAACCCGCCCTCCCACGATCGGGCCCCCCCTCCCGCGATCCCCCCCCCCATCAACAACTTTCCTGACAGGTTAAAAAAAAAATTTCAGTAGCAGCCCCCCCCCCCCTCAACTTGTTTCAAAATTCTGCCTGGGGCCCTCAAATTCCTTCAAACGGCCCAGCCTACGGATGCCTGGATACTCCTTGCTCTAACTTCTGTTTTTTAAGACAATGGGGGTTATTTACTAAAGGCAAATCCACTTTGCACTACAAGTGCAAACTACAAGTGCAAAGTGCACTTAAAATTGCACTGACAGTGCACTTGGAAATACAGTCGCTGTAAATCTGTGGGGAAGATCTGAAATGAGGGGAAGCTCTGCTGATTTTATCATCCAATCATGCGCAAGCTAAAATGCTGGTTTTAGATTTTCCGTGCATGTCACCCTCGGATCTACAGCGACTGCACTTCCAAGTGCAGTTTCAGTGCAATTTCAAGTGCACTTTGCACTTGTAGTTTGCACTTGTAGTGCAAAGTGGATTTGCCTTTTGTAAATAACCCCCAATGTCTATTGTAGCAGAAGTTTAGATTTTTTTTTGTAGTTTGGTCTCTTTAGTAGAGAATGTACTGGCTGTTTAGTTGCTTTACCAATTATGTGAGCCATAACCAGTTAAAAGAGCTAAAATTGGGTTTTGCTAGGGAAGGATGTCCAGAAGCGATGGAAGGTGAGGAAAGAAGAACAGGGAAGAGAGGGAGAAGAAGAGGAGAAGGGAGGATGAAGTTAATAGGGGGGAAAGGAAAGAAAGGAGGGAAAAGGAAGGAGGTAAGATAAGAAGGGATGGGAAAGGAAAGGAAAGGAAAGGGAAAGAAAGAAGGGAAAAGAAAAACTGGGAGGTGAAGTGGTGAGGATGGAAATAATAGAGCAGAAGATAAGATAAGAAGGCAGGATTGGGAAGAAAGAAGGGGAAAGGAAAGAGGGAAGGTAAGAGGGGAACACAGGAAGGAAGGAAAGAAGGATTAAAGGAAGGAAGGAGAGGAGATATGCAGAGGGAAGGAATAATGGAGAGGAGGGGATGAATTAAGGAAAGAAAGAAAGAAAGAAAGAAAGAAAGAAAGAAAGAAAGAAAGAAAGAAAGAAAGAAAGAAGGAAAGAAAGAAAGAAAGAAAAATAAGAAAAAAGGAAGAAAGACAGGAAGGAAGATGAGGAAGAAAGGAGAGGGGAGGAAAGTAGAAAGGAAAGAAGACAGGAAGAGGTAAGGAAGAGAGGATAGGGAAGGAAGGAAGGTGAGGAAGAGAGGAGAGGGAAGAAAGGAGGGGAAAAAGGAAACTGGGAGGGGAAGAGGAGAGGGGAGGATGAAGATAACAGGAATAAGAGGAAAGAAACAAGGGACGATAAAAGGGGAAGGAAAGATGGAAGAAATGGAGGGAAGAAGAAAGGAGAGAAAGAAGCAACAGAAAATCAAGGATGGGAAAGTAAGAATCAATCAATTACAGGCAAGAGAGTAATGCCGCATACACATGGTCAGAATTTCCGATGGAAAAAGTCAGACAGGATTTTTTCATCGGATATTTCAACCGTGTATATGCCCCATCTGACTTTTTCCCTCGGAAATTCCGACGGACTTAGATAAATAACATGTTCTCTTTTTTTCCGACGGAAAAAAATTCTATCGGAAATGTTGTTTGTCTGGATGCAATTCCAATGGACTAAAAACCATGCATGATCAGAATCAATTCCACGCATGCTCGGAATCATTGAACTTAATTTTTCTCGGCTCGTTGTAGTGTTGTATGTCACCGCGTTCTTGACGGGTGGAATTTGGTGTGACCGTGTGTATGCAAGACAGCTTGAGCGGAAATCTGTCGGAAAACCCATCGGAGGATGAGGAAGAAAGGAGAGGGGAGGAAAGTAGAAAGGAAAGAAGACAGGAAAGGTGAGGAAGAGAGGATTGGGAAGGAAACAATAAACAAATGAAGGAAGGTGAGGAAGAGAGGAGAGGGAAGAAAGGAGGGGAAAAAGAAAACTGGGAGGGGAAGAGGAGAGGGGAGGATGAAGATAATAGGAATGAGAGGAAAGAAAAGAGGGACGATAAAAGGGGAAGGAAAGATGGAAGAAATGGAGGGAAGAAGAAAGGAGAGAAAGAAGGAACAGAAAATCAAGGATGGGAATCAATCCAATTACAGGCAAGGGAGTAAGAAGACAGAAAAAGAAATGAAAGGAAGAAAGAAGAGAAGAGCAAGTGGAGAAGAAAGAAAGAAGGAAAGAAAGAAAGAAATACATATGGAGAGAGAAGAAAAGACAGAAAGGAGAAGGGAAAAAATGAAAGGCAGGAAAGAAAGGGGAGAGGGAAAGAGAGAAGGACTTTGCGCCATTGTCCATATATTCTACTCCAGTTTAAAATGGAAGTAAACCCTCTCTGACAAGTTTTACCTACAGGTAAGCTTAGATTAAGGCTTACCTGTAGGTGTTTGCAATATCTCCTGAACCTACACGGTTTAGGAGATATTTGCCAAAAATAATGCACCGATGTCTACGTTGCATGCGCGCCGTAGATAACGGCGCAGGCGCACTGAGAATGCCGGTTTTGTGAATGGGTAATGCCGGCTTTGACGGCTCCCGCGCGCATGCGCGGAGTGATGTCTTCGCCGGTCCGGCCAATCACAGCGCCGGAGCGGCGATACCCGGAAGTAACCTCCGGGAGAGATGTCTGCGGCCGGAGGGGGAGACAAGGACGGCTTCGGAAGCTTCGATCCCAGGTAAGTAATTCATGAGCCAGTATGCTAGTCATACTAGCTCATTATGCCTTCGTCTTGCAGGTTTTTATTTTTTGGGGGGTTTACAACCACTTTAAACATACTGTATATATCTCCCATTTTACAAGAAAAGCAAATACTTTTAAATTACAATATAAAATACATAACAGGAAACTTGTTTTCAATATCAGTTTAAAGTTCATTATATTCTGCCATTCGTTCTCCCCCTGTCATTAGAAAAGCTTGATGCTGTCTTTGCATATTTCACGCATAAAATTCATTACAAAATGAGAGAGATATTAGAATCTGCGCTCTCACCTACACCTCTGTGACAAGATAAATTCCTGTGGCGTTCAGTAATAGAATTATTAACAGTGTAATAACAGTTTAGCTAACAGCACCTCTAGCAGAATTCTAAATGGAAGAGGAAATTGACATGCTTGGAGTGTAGGCATGGAGCAAGGCTGGAAGTTGTATCGCTGTGATGTTACAGCGGAAGAGGAGAGAAGACATTTTCCTTTGAAAAGTTTGTAAGCCGTAGGAAATTGGTGGATTAGGCACCTAGGATTTAAACCTCTAGCTGTAAAGAGGAGCCAGGATCTCTGTAACTGAAGAAGTATGCAGATTGGAAGGTCGGAGCTCCTGGTATGCATGTGTGTTCCAGGTCCGTACCTCAGAGCATTACGTCCATTGGATCAGCATGACAGTCAAGCAAATGTCAGAAGAAGCCGTCTGCAATGGCAGCCTCTGTATTCTGTCAGTACAGGCTTCTTTAAATGAAACTAAAGTCTATCCAAACTATGAACAAAAATATCATATATTGCAGCCTACACATTCTTACACTTCCTGTTCTTGGGGGACAACGCTCACTTGCCGCACTGTATCTATGGAAAAGCAGAGTTGTCACCCTAGGCTTTGATCCTGATCTAATGATCCCTCCTGTATTGAATTGTATTGTAGCTGCACTGTCAGCCCCCATGTTGTAAAGCGCTGTGCAAACTGTTGGCACTACATACATCCTGTATAATAATTATAATAATAATTTGGACTGCAAACATCTCCATTACATGGACGGACATTGTTTTGTAGTTCATAGAAGATAGCTGTGAAAGCTGATAACATTGTTTGAGATATCAGTTCAGTGCACAGGAAGTTAAAGGACACTGGAACCCTGGCAGGATTAACCACTAGTCCAATTGTTTTTTTATATTTGTTAAATATTTGTTATGTTTTACATTTTTTATTTCACAATGCTTTCGGGAGGGGGGGCTTTGGTGAAATATTAGGGGTTTAAATAGACCCCTGAAGTCTCATTTTTGTGATGGAGTAAGGGACTGTGGTGCACATACCCCCATGCCTTTCTCTGTAGCCTCAGCTGCACTGCAAATGAATGAACAGGAGGCACTCTATACAGAGGCTCCTGTTTATCCACAAACCGAAGCATAGTTAACATAGTTTACTATGCTTCAGTTATGAATGAACACAATGAGTAATTGGAACCAATCACTCACTGTGTGTATTTAGAATAGGAAGGGGCTGGTAATTTACATATTTATTGTTCCCTTTTAAGGAGGTCTTTGGTGAAATATCAGGGGTCTAAAGAGACTCCTGAAGTCTCACTCTTGAGACGGAGTAAGGGACTCTGTAGCCTCAGCTGCACTGCAAATGAATTAACAGGAGGCACTTTATACAGAGGCTCCTGTTTATCCACAAACTGAAGCATAGTTAACATAGTTTACTATGCTTTAGTTACGAAAGAACACAGTGAGTGATTGTAACCAATCACACACTGTGTTCATTCAGAATAGGAAGGGGCTGCTAAATTACATATTTTTTTGTCCCCTCTCTATCCTGAAAAGATCCCCCTGTTGGTCTGAATCAGCCAGTTGGAGGGAGAGAACTGAAGTCGGCAGCACTGTAGGGAAAGGGGCACACAGTGGGCCCAGGTTGCAGGGGGATGGGAATCTTTTAAAGGGATGTGATCAGAGCAGGGGTGGGGAAGGGGTGAACTGATCCCCCAGTGGATTCCCCAGGTAGCTGGGGGAATCGCATAGTGGATAGCAGGAGATGATTGGTGTGGTGGGGGCCAAATACAGGAATGAATCCCCTGTATGGTTTTCCCTGCTGCAGCTAAAAGCCAATGGGAGGGAGAGGAGGAAACGTCGATTTCAGCTGCAGCAGGGGGAGGCATACAGGGGATCTGTTCCTGTAATTGTTCCTCAACACATCAATCACCCCTCCTGTCCACTATTGGATTCCCCCAGCTACCCTGGCCCCCTGCTAAACAGATAGGGCCCAGGCCCTGTACAGGAGGCTTAGTGGTACCCCTTTATCTGCTGCCCTGCACACACACACCAACTATGTCTAAGGACTAGTAAGCTACAATGTATATTATATTGTATTTTTATTGTTTGGTTTAAATATCTTTTAAATGTTAAGATGCATACAAGGTGAACAGTGTAGTTGTTACATGCTTTAGGCTTTTCAGCCAAACCTAGTCCTCTTATCTGTAATCTGGTGATCAGAGAACCCCTTCTTATGACATAGGAATTATTCTCAAATATGCCCATGTCCACTGCAGGCTCCTCCCTGACCTTTTTGAAAAAAGTTTAATGTTTTTAGTATGAATGTCTTCAATTGGAAGTCTAAATGTGATTATTGTAAATGGACAGCAGAGAATAGGAATATACACTACACAGACTTCAGGAAGCACACTCCCAGTGACCCTGTGGGTTGCTTTCTGCATTCTGGCTGAATTTTATGACACAAATTAGAAAAAAATATGAGCAAACTTTATTAGCATGTTGAGGTATTTTCTGGACAGACATATTTTATTTTTACATGTATTTATATTGTGTCAACAATTTACACGACACCTTACATTCTGAACATTCACATCAGTCCTTGCCCTCAAGAAGCTACAATCCAAGGTCCCTATCTCATATTCTTACTAGGGCCAGTTTAGACAGGAGCCAAATAACCTACCAGCTTGTCTTTGGAGTGTGGAAGGAAACTCTTGTAAGCACAGGGAGAATGCATACTCTGCAGGTAGGGTCCTGGTTGGGATTTAAACCAAACACACTAATTATTTTAAGTTGTAAAGTAGGAAGGTTTTTTATCTTAATGCATTTTACTCATTAAGATAAGAAAAAAACTTCTGTGTGCAGCAGCTCCCCTCAGCCCCCCTAATACTTACCTAAACCCATCACGATCCAGCAATGTTACTCTCCCTCCTCATTGGCTGACACAGCAGCGCAGCGCCATTAGCTCCCACTGCTGTCAATCAAAGGAAAAAGAGGGGGTTGGGCTGAACCACGGCTCGTGTCTGAATGGACACACAGAGCTGTGGCTTGGCTCAGGTGCCCCCATAGCAAGCTGCTTGCTGCGAGGGCAGGCGGGAGGGGCCAGTAGGGCCGGTGAGGGACCCGAGAAGAGGAGGATCGGGGCTGCAAGTATAACATGTTTGTTATTTTTAAATGAAAAAAACAGAGACTTTATTATCACTTTAAAGAGGAAGTAAACCCTGATGGGTTTTACTTCCTCTTTATTCCCCTGCAAAGTAAAAGCATATTGGGCTAGTATGCATTGCATACTAGCCCATTATGTGGCACTTACCTGCAAACAAAGCCAGCGATGTCCGCAATGTCCCCGCTGGTGGAAACATCCATCTTTGCCCCTCTCCCTTCCAGCTCTGTGACTGTCTGGAGCCGCATGACGTCACTTCCACGCATGCATCACTGCACATGCAGCGCACTACAAGGTAAATATCTCCTAAACGGCGCACGTTTAGGAGATATTTTCAGTACATATAGATAAGCCTTATTATAGGCGTACCTATATGTAAAAATGTTTTAGGGGGGTTTACAACCACTTTAAGGCATAAGTGCAAACCACTAGGCCAGGGATATGCAATTAGCCGACCTCCAGCTGTTGCCAAACTACAAGTCCCATGAGACATAGCGAGACTCTGACAGCATCAAGCATGACACCCAGAGGCAGAGGCATGATGGGACTTGTAGTTTGGCAACAGCTGGATGTCCGCTAATTGCATATCCCTGCACTAGGCCAACACACTGCCCAGTTGCTCTCTGTAGTAGGCAGGATGGGCACATGAGATTGCTTTAGATTTTTAGTCGAGACCTAAAGATAGTTAAGATATCATATGGAAAATATAGAAGATACAATCATATACTGTAGAGGTAAGGCATTATTGGTGTACACATGCAAGACTTATTAAACAATGCTACAACAATCCACAAGCAGTTTTCATCTATTTGTTTACCGATTGCTAATTGTTGCCTTCTCTGAAACACCCATTATTTTAGTGTAATATTGCTGTGTACAGTGAACTAGGGTGACCACAATTCCAAACTACCATTCAGGGACACCCCCCTTCCCAAAAATCTGCTTGTACTGTAAAGAATCACAGCACAGTGATTGGACACAAGAGGCGGGATTTATGATTTCTCCAATCACAAGCAGGGGGCGTGGATTGTGATCCTCCAGGCTTTCCCGGCCAGGGCAAGTACTGTCAGTGAGTAAAGCAGTGATGTGGTGGCCTTTTTTGGGGGCATCAGATTGGCCCGGGGGGTAGCTGTGTCAGTTTCATTCCGGGACACTGTATTGTCCTAGAATGAAGGTGCCCGGGACAGACCTGCAAAATGTGGGACTGTCCCGGGCAATCCGGGACACGTGGTCACCCTACAGTGAACCCTCCCACAAACCTAGTAATAGGAAGTCACATTCACTCTCCACTCTGGAGAACAATCATTTTTAGGAGGAAACAAGTGAGGAAAGGTATGGTTCCACCACCAAATATCCTTCTCTTTCCATAGCTTCATTAAAAATGTCTCCACTTGCCAAATTCTAAAATATAGTCTCTACAATAAATCGGATACTTTAACTTGTATAGCCTAGGTTACACAACTGGCTGTACATTGGAACTGCCAAAACATTTCCAAAAGAGACCGTAGTTTAAATAATAAATGGGGTCTTGAAAGATGGCTTGGCCTAGGATATGTGCCATTTATTTAGAATGCACATTTTCAAATGTCACATGAAGAATTTAAGGCAAGTCTTGCACTGAGCCTATCGTGTGAGAACTCATGCTGAGCCGTTTTGCATAAATACATCATCAGTTGTACGACTGGCACCCTCAGATAGAAGGCAGGGAAAGCCAGGCAACAAGGATGAGATTTTTTTTATATGTGGTAACAGCTGCTTTGGTCAGACAGTTAATGAAATATCTTCCATTTCCATAGATCCAGCAGTAGGGACATCAAATAGAAAAAGGAATTTTATGAGGTTTCTGGGTACCTCGGCATGCTGGGGACATTGGACTGAGCCCACACTGAAACATTTCGATGTCACTTTGGAACCAACCATCATTGGCGGTGCCCATTTTTTCTGTACAATATGCTGCCATTCCCGGTTGCCCTATGCCAGCTGTTCAAGTTCCAGTATGGAAAGCTCTTGTTCAAGGCTAGATCTGTTGTCATGTTTCTTTAATCAATAAATGGAATGTTTGCTTTTTTTGAATGATATTCTAATTATACAGGATTTATATAGCACCAACAGTTTGTGGAGTGCTTTACAAAATAAAGGCAGACAGTACAGTTACAATACAATTCAATACAAGAGGAATTAGAGAAGCTTACAATATAAAAGGAAGGGGCAAAAGAGAGAAAAGGTAATTACTGTGGGGGGTGAGCTAAAGGAGAAAATAAAAGTTAATTTGTTAGGTGGGGGCAGGATAGGCCTCTCTGAAGAGAGGGGTTTTCAAGGATTGCCTAAAACAGGACAGAGTAGGTCGGAGATAGTAGGACAGATTGGATCAGGGAGATCCATAGGATGGGAGAGGCTCTGGAGAAGCCCTGGAGGCAAGCATCAGAGAGGGAGACAAGGGAGCTAGAGGTCAGAAGAACTTGGGAGGAACAAGGAGAATGGTTTGGTTGGTATTTTGAGACAAGGTTAGTGGTGTAGATGGTGGATGGCTTTGTAGGCTGTTGTTAATATTTTAATTTTATTCTATTTTATTCGTTTGGTCAGCGGAAGCCAACAGATGGATTGACAGAGAGGGGTAGCAGACACTGAATGGTCGGTAAGGTGGAAGCATTTGGCAGCAACATTCATGATGGACTGAAAGGGGGATAGCCAATGTAAAGGTTTCAATAGTTGAGATGAGAGTTAACCAGGGAGTGAAGTCAAAGTTTTGTGGTGTCATTGGTTAAGCACTTCAATACCGGGCACTTTTACCCCCTTCCTGCCCAGGCTAATTTTCAGCTTTCAGCCCTGTCGCACTTTGAATGACAATTGTGCGGTCATGCAACACTGTACCCATATGACATTTTTATCATTTTTTTCACACAAATAGAGCTTTCTTTTGGTGGTATTTAACCACTTGCTGACCACTGCGACCAGCCGCCATCATTATACTGCGGCAGGTTGACCTGCAACTCACTCTAGCTGTACAGTGGCCTCGGATTGCTAAACGCGGTTAACAAGCGTTTCGCAATACAGGCACTGTATTTTTAAAAATCCTGACTCAGTTTGCGAGTGTTGTCTTGCAAAACGAGTAGGATTCAAGCCACAGCGGTGTGTAGTACCGCGTTTGGCCTGAGGTGGGGGGGCGCTGGAACGGAGCCGATCGTAGCCGTTTGGAAATGCTCAGAAAACCTTAGAAATACTCAGTTCCCGAGCTTTTCCGAGGTTTTCTGAGTTCAGCCGAGCCGTCCTTGGGCCTTTCCGAACATTTCCGAGGCTCTCCCGCCCCCCCACCCCTGGCCACATGCGGTATTGCATGCCGTTGAAGTCAATGCGGAACAAATTATTTTCGTTTCTATTGACTTCTATGGGTAAACTCACGTTGATATGCGAGTATTTTGGATTACGAGCATTCTCCTGGAACGGATTATGCTCGTAATCCGAGGTTCCACTGTACGTCAGCTCGGGAACTCGCTTTTGTGGGCGCTCCCATTGGCCAGTGGGGGAGCCAATCAGCGGGTCCGGCACATTCGATGTCCACTGGTCACCCGCGATTGTTCCCAACAGTGACAGAACGGGGATCTGCCTACAAAGCAAATCTCCGTTCTGACAGTAGAGATCACACAGATCCTGTCTTTCTGCTAAGCAGGAAGACGGATCTGTGTGCTTCCCCAGTCACACAGTCCCCCATACAGTTGAAAAACACAAACAGGGAACACATTTAACCCCTTGATCGCCCCTGATGTTAATCCCTTCCCTGACAGTGTCATTAGTACAATGTCAGTGCATATTTTTATCACTGATTACTGTAATAATGTCACTGGTTCCCAAAAAAGTGTAAAAAATGTCAGTTAGGTGTCTGATCTGTCGCAGTCCCGCTAAAAATCACTGATCGCCGCCATTACCATTAAAATAATAATAATAATAATAAAAATGCCATTATTCTATCAGCTATTTTGTAGATGCAATAACTTTTGCACAAACCAATCAATATACATTTATTGCGATTTTTTTTACCAAAAATATGTAGCAGAATACATATCGGCCTAAACTGATTTTTTTTTGTAAATGTCTTATAGCAGAAAGTAAAAATATATATATATATATTTTTAAATTGTCGCTTTTTTTTTGGTTTATAGCGCAAAAAATAAAACCCGCAGATGTGATCAAATACCACCAAAAGAAAGCTCTATTTGTGGGAAAAAAGGATATTATTTTTGTTTGGGTACAACGTCTCACGACCGCGCAATTGTCAGTTAAAGCGACGCAGTGCCGTATCACAAAAAATGGCCTGGTCAGTCAGTGGGTAAATCTTTCCGGGTCTGAATTGGTAATCACTACTGGGTTTTTCATTTTTTTGCTAAATAAACAAAAAAAAAGACATTTTGAAAAAAAATTCTGTTATAAAATGTTGCAAATAAGTAATTGTTTTGAATAAATTTAGTCAAAAATTTATTCTGCTACATTTCTTTGGTGAAAATAACCCAAATCAGTGCATATTATTTAGTCTGTAGGAAAATTATAGAGTCCACAAACCATTGTATATATCTGAAAATGTATCAATCCTGATGTACTGATGGACTAATTTCTTGAGGCCCTAAAATGCCAGGACAGTACAAATACCCCCCAAATGAAACTTGGAAAGAAGAAAGTCCAAGGCATTTAGTAAGAGGCATGGTGGGTTTTTTGAAGTTGTAATTTATTGTCAGAATTTTTTGGAAAAGTAAAGCCCTGTACACACGATCAGTTTTACCAATGAAAACAGTCCGATGGACTTTTTTCATCGGACAAACCGATCGTGTATGGGCCCCATCGGTCTTTTTTCCATCAGTGTTAAAAAATAGAACATTTTTTTAAATTTATCCAATGGAAAAAAAACGATAGCAAATTACTATTGTCTGTGGGGAACTCCATCGGATAAAAAACCCACGCATGCTCAGAATCAAGTCGACGCATGCTCAGAAGCATTGAACTTAATTTTTCTTGGCTCGTCGGAGTGTTTTACGTCACGGCGTTTGGGACGATCGGGTTTTTGACTGATGGTGTGTAGGCAAGACTGATGGAAGTCAGCTTCATCGTATTTCCGATGGAAAAATCCATCGGTTTAAAATCCATAGGAAATCCGACATTAAAAAAAGAAAATTTCACAATTTTTTTAAATTTTATTTTTTTACATACTGTCACCAGTGCAGTACAGAGTCATCATGTAACTGATGTGGCGGCAATCAGGGACACTGACTGATGACAATCCGAAAAAAAAAAACTATTACAATTTTTTTTTTTTTTTAACACACTGTGACCAGAGCAATATAATGTTACCATAGTAATACTGTACTACTCTTGGAAAGTGATCAGGATTTTTTTTTTTTTACATTGCTATAAGCAAGCGTTTTACTAAATGAAACTGATTCATTCAATTTGTTTTGTTGTGATTAGCTGTGATTGGTCAAAGATGGGCTGTGATTGGTGCTGTCTGTACCATGTGATCACATTGACCAATCGCAGCCAGAAACACAATTGTACACAATGGATGGCATGAAAGGAAGCCATTGATTGTTTACAACTGTCATGTGACCTGCTGTGATTGGTCACAACGGTCACATGGTACCGGCAGAGAGCCAGTATACAGATCGGTCATCAGCTGTGCCGGTGACAGATTTCTCCTCTGAACGGTAAAGCCACCGCCCAGCCGTCATTGTGCTGTAGGCTGGGCGGGAAGGTGTTAAGAAGGGGCAGAGATGTTACGATGGTTGAGACATCAAGATTTGGACAGAGATTGAATGTGGGGCCAAAAGGAGAGTTCAGAGTCCAGGATTAAACATAACAAGAATAACAAGAACACATTTATTTCATAACAACAGAAATGTGGCATGCTACTAGTATTCCATAAATCTTCTTCTTTCTATTGTTTATGAAAACCAGATGCTGGGGATGTATTGAACTTTGTACACAAATATGTTATTACACCAACTGACACATTTGATTGGTAGACTTTATTTTGATTTAAATACTTGTTTTCAGCCACTAATCATTCTATAGGAAATCCCAAATGTTAGAGTTGTCACAGGAACAGGAGATGATGGGAAATCTTCCTGTGTGGAAACCTGTTCTTGTAGTTACATAGTTAGGTTGAAAGAAGACACATGTCCATCTAGTTCAACCAAAAGACAAAAACAAACTAATAGAAAACCTCCATATACACAATCCTATACCCACCCTTGGTCCAGAAACAAATCACAATAAAGCACGATCCAATATGCACCAGTAAGAGAAACAAACTTCCTTCCTGCCCCCCCTGGAGACAATCATGTATTCCCTGGATCAACTATCCCTGGTGGTATTACCTATGTTAATAGGCTAGTAGTTACATTTTGTTATTTAAGAATGCATGCAGCTCTTTCTTAAAAACAATCTACTGAGATGGCCAGAACTAGTTTTTAAAGGGGAGTCTACCCAACATTTATACAGCTCTTACGTTGAAGAATCCTTTCTATATGTGAAGGTTAAATATATTTTCCTCCAGACATAAAGGGTGCCTCTTCCTCTGTAATGACTTGTAAGTGAATAACTGTATACTCCAAGTTCACTATATGGACCAAATACCTATTTTTACATATATATGTAAAAATGGATATCCCCTTGCTTTGGAGAGATTTCCTCTTAATTTGTAATGTGTTTCTGGAATAGGAAGTGAAGGAGAATCACCCCCAACAAGTCACAGACTGCAAAAATCGTAATCATTGGTTTTTAGATATATTTTATGGAGCATGACCCAGAACAAGCTTAAGTTTTGTTACACTTTAATGCCCTCTTCACACAGGGTGGACTCTGCCAGGAGTCCACCTGCTCAGCGGGGGATCTGTCAGCTGATCTACACTAAGCAGGTGGGTGGCTGGTCCGTGTCAGCTCCTCTCCGCTTATGCAGAGCAGACACAGACACAGCCCGCTTTCCTCTAAGTGCAGTCAGATGTAAATGGACCACCTATCTATTTACACCCGACTGCCATCTGATCCGCTAGACCAGTGTTTCTCAACTCCAGTCCTCAAGGCGCACCAACAGGTCATGTTTTTGGGATTTCCATTACATCGGTCTGTTTTTTAGCGAATCAGATTGGATGTCAGCGAGTTTAAAAATGGACATATGTCCGTTTACATCTGCCGCTCCATAGAGGACAATGGAGGGTCCGATTAAAAAACTGACAGGCTGACCAGATCAGTCCACTCGTGTAAAAGGGGACTAAGGATGTACAGTTAGGTCCATATATATTTGGACACAGGCCCAATTTTAGTTTTTTCAGGTATTTATCACAACATTTTCAAGCTATAGTTATATAATGGATATGAGCTGAAAGTGCACACTCTCAGGTTTAATTTGAGGGTATGTACATCCAAATCCGAGGAAGGATTTAGGAATTATAGCTCTTAAGAATAGCCACCCCCCTTTTCAAGAGACCAAAAGTAATTGGACAATTGAATCAAAACTGTTTCATGGCCAGGTGTGTGCTACTCCTTAGGTAGTAGGTAAAAGGTCTGGAGTTGATGCTTCAAAACAAGCAGTCATTGCCAGTAAAGGATTCTCAACAAAATATAAAAAAATTACATTTTATTTATGATTATATTCATTTGTCCAATTACATTTGAGCCCCTTAAAATGAGGGGACTGTGTATAACAAATGGTCACAGTTCCTAAAATTTGTACTTGTTATTTATGTTCAACTCCTTAGGCCTGTACACACGATCCAATTTTATGGCCATAATTGTCTGATGGACGTGTTGTGTCGGGTAATCCGACCGTGTGTATGCTCCGTCAGACAATTGTTGGCTGAATTAACGACAACAAATGTTGGCTGTTCATGTTCACCAACTGTTGGGCAATAAATCTGTTACGTCGGTTTATCCGATTGTGTGAACGCAAGTCCGTCCAACTAAAATCCAAAGTACAAACACGCATGCTCGGAACTAATGCTAATCATCAGACAACAATAGCAGAAGTTGCCCAAAGGGTGGCGGTAAAGAGCTGAAAAACCACGTGGTTTGGTGAATGTTGGCTGAAAATGTTGGGCCATCTGTATGCAGAACAAATTCACGGCCAACGCCCTTCGGACCAAAATCCACGGAATAGTCTGATGGAATTCTGATCGTGTGTACGAGGCTCTTGAATTAAAGCTGCACTTCAAATTTATTTGCATTGTTTAGTTTTAATTATATTCTGGTGGCATACAAAGCCAAAAGTATGAAAATTGTGCCTCTGTCCAAATATATACGGACCTAACTGTATGTGTTATGGTTGAAGCTTGAAAATAAGAAGATGGTCAAATAGTTTGGTGAAGTGAATCCTGTAGATCTGGGGTGGCCTGGGAAGTATTATAATGATTCTTTGATTTATAGGTTATCAGCGCAATGGAGATCAGAGTGGTATGTGTAAAAAAAATGAAATTATAATTCACCTTAGGTGTGGCGTTATAGTGGAATTTGCAATATATCTTGACATTTTCCATGTGTTTGCTTCTTTTGGCCTTAATAGTCCTTTAGGTGCCCAATCTTATTTTAAGAGACAGCACTGACAAATGCTCCCCCAGACAGTACACTATCTGCATGGAGTTTGCAGGTCCTCCCTGTGCTTGTGTGGGTTCCTCTGGATTCTCCCCACATTTAAAAGACAGTAGGTTAGTTGGCCTCTGTCTAAATTGGCCCCAGTATACGTGCATGTCTGTGAGGTAGGGACCTTAGATTTTAGGTTCCTTGAGAGCAGGGACTGATGTGACTCTTTTTTGAATATTCACTTTTTATTTTATTGTATGAACATCAATAAACACCATCACATGTAAAAAAACATCCTATTCCTTCATCTATGCTCTATACCCCTAGAAACCCTCCCACAAAGAAAAACAAAAAACTCCCTCCTCAGTTCCCTACACCTTCATCAATTCCTCCAGGTTCCCGACTCCCTGAACTCCCGCCATTTCCCCCATATATTCCAGAATCTCTCCAGTGAGTCTTCTTCTATATGGATAGTTTCTTCTATGACTCTAAAGCCCTGTACACACGATCAGATATCCTATGGTTTCTAATCCGATGGTTTTTTCCATCGGAAATCTTATGAAACTGTCTTCCATCAGTCTTGCCCACACACCATCAGTCAAAAAACCGACCGTTTCAAACGCGGTGACGTAAAACACTCCGATGAGCCGAGAAAAATGAAGTTCAATGCTTCTGAGCATGCGTGTTTTTTTTATCCAATGGAGTTCCCCACAGACGATAGTAATTTGCTATCGGTTTTTTAACCATCGGATAAATTTAAAACATGTTCTATTTTTAAACACTGATGGAAAAAAGACCGATGGGGCCCAAACACAATCGGTTTGTCCGATGAAAAAAGTCCATCGGACTGTTTTCATCTTTAAAACCTATCGTGTGTACACGGCTTTATCGTTTCAACCCTTGCCACCCAATCCTTTATACTCTGAACTTCCTGGGACCTCCAGAGACTCGGGATCAGGCTTTTGGCCACATTTAAAAGAAATGGGACTAAGGTATTCTTATATTGAGGGGTTGTTTTCCTTGTATCATGAAATAGGCAATCCCAAGGATTCTTCTGAATCTGTTCTTCTGTGATTTGGTTGGTTGCTGCCAAGATTGCCTCCCAATAGGGTTGGATCTTTGTGCATTCCCACCAGAGGTGCGCAAAGGTCCCCGGACTGATGTGACTCAACAGCAGCCATTCTCAAACTTTTTATCCCAGAGGAACCCTTAAAATAATTTTCAGGTCTCAGGGAAACCTTGCTAAAACCAATTCATTGACAGCTAGCGGGGAACAATGCCCCTTATAATGGTGGCTAGTTGGAAGAATGGCTCCGTCTCAGTGGTGGTCTGGGTACCACGCATACGGACAGCTAAAAAGATCAGTGGGTTCATGCAGCTGGCTCTGCCAAGTGATGTTGGACCAGGAACTATGTAGGTACCATCAAATGGAAGGTCCATCAGCCACAATCCAAGGAACCTTTAGCAACCTCTGGAGGAACCCTAAGGTTCCACGGAACCTTGGTTAAGAATGGCTGACTACAGTATGTAAAGCGCTGCTTGAAATCTGTGGCCCTAATTAGCTGTAATAAATAAAATGTCAGTACTGAGATGTTATACAGTATATATTATATGCAAAGTTTCATGGTCCTGATTGACAGTGAATGAAAAAAATACCCCATCAGTGTGCAGCTTGCCGTTCTGAACAATCCATTCCAAAGTGTATTTTCAATCCTTTTAAATTCCTCTAAAAGTTTATCATTTCTCACGGGAACACAAAAGGTACACTTGCTTATCCTGATTCAAAAATAACACCATATTTTTCTGTCAACCTTGGCTGCTGGGAATACGAAACTTGTTGCATTTTTTCTCCATGATTCGGCTTGGCCCAGGGGAGAGGCGATTACACCATAATTTACTCGTCGCTTGTATTTGTAAATCACACTATTCCCCGCTCACTGTAGAGAGAATCAGATTTTCCCCAGAACTGACATTTCTCTCTTCTTGCAGAAAAGCCAAAAAGTTAGCAAAAAATACTAAATTAAAATTCTTCCATGTTTTACTATAATTTAAACATAAACTAATGAAAATAAGCTTTTTTAACCTTTAATAAATAGCAATTTTCCTTACATGTGATAGCATGTGAATTAACATCAGAAGTCTAAAAATAGATTTGCCTCCTCCAGGAATAACCCTGTCTTTGTTGTAATTAAATTTAACATAATGGGGCAGAAAAATAATCTTCAAAATAGTACCAATGCCTATTTTTTCAAGTCTGTGAAGTATCATTTGTCCCCTATTGGCATGTTTTAGATTTTGCTTGATGTAATAAAACCATTCTACAGATAAAGCTAAACTCTACGGCTTCAACTGACTATACACCTCAAATACATATTTGAAAGTTGTTTTCATTATCATACCAAAGGATTTGTGTTTCTCTCCATACAGTTATACGATTTACATAGTCCTGCCAGACTGCACAACCAGGCTGTTCTCTACTGTAGTTAAATAATAAAGCTACTGGTAACAGCCCTGCCTCACAGGCAGCAAAGGAAAATCACCCCACCAATGGGTTTATCGCTCTACTCTCTCCTCCAATCAGCATGTTTCTTTTTATCACATGTGTGTGCAATAGAGCCTGACTGGTCTCTAATCCTGTCCCTCCCACTCCCATTCTGAGTGCTGCTGTGAAAAGGCTTACAAGAGGCTGATACTGAGTCAAATTCAGCTAACTATACCAGCTGCATTTTATAATAAGTATTTAATAACGAATACTTAAAAGAGAAGTTTTGGATTTTTTTTTAGAGAATCATACTTACCTAGGTGGATCTGTCTCCCACCTGCTTTAACACTGAGAACCGATCGATCAAACACCACCGATCGCTCGGCTCTCACTGCTCCCTGAGCAGAGAGCTGGTGACTGTCAGTCACCGGCTCTCTGCTCTGCCCCCCCCCCCGCTAACTGGAGCACTGGGCTGTGGAAGGGGTGGGAGCGGCCAGCTTAGCCTCTCAGCGGCTCGCTGAGAGGCTCAGCCGAGTGTCGGTCCAGGCATGTGGGTGGATCCTGACCATATGGTCGTAATCCTTCCCAAGCCTCGACCGGCTTTGTGACATCAGCCGACAGCAGGCTTCATTCCGCTGTCTGCTGAAAACGGGTCACAGGAGTGCAGAACGAACTGCAGAAGAGAAATTAGCTTTGGCTGTACTTCTCCTTTAAAGTGGTTGAAAAAGTTAGGAAATAAAATATGAACAAAGCATATCCCTCTCTAGTGTTTACTTGTCTCAATCTAGAGCACTTAGTTTCATTTTTGTTTGCTGCCTCCTTCCTCTGCTATCTGTATTAGTCAGTTCTGATGTAGTTTCCTGAAAGCAAGAGAAAAATGGTGATGGGGAGGGCACAGTCTGTGATTGACAGGCTCAGCTCTGTTCTTGTGTGCTGTGTAAAGGGGGTGTGTCCCTTCCCTCCAATCAGCTCTCAGAGCTTTCCTCACTGATGTAACTTTAGCACTCCGCCCCTTGCTTTTCAGAGCTGAGAGATTCTGTGTAAATTCCGCACTTTGAATAGATGTAGAGGAAAGACGACTGTAGATAAACAGGCATAACTTATGAAGGATGATTTGTTTCATCTCTATGTATCACCTAAGGATAGTCTCTTCATTGGGTATCAGTAAGGGTTTACAACCACTTTAACTGCTCTAAAATGTTATTTCTATATTTGCCTGCAGTTCAGCTTTGAATTGTTTCTACAGTTACCACATGGTAGCAAGCAACATTTAGGCTGCTTTCACACTGAAAGCTCCGGCCATTAGCGGTAAAGCGCTGCTCGTTTTAGCTGTGCTTTACAGCTGTTTAAGCGGCGCTTTTGCGTTGTATACAGCGCTCCCAAACCACCCCAAAGATGCTGCTTGCAAAACTTTTTCTAACGTCCCGCAAGCACACTGCCCGGATGTGAAAGCACGCATTGCAATGAATGGGAGGCAGTTTTCTGGCACTTTACAGGCTCTATATCTGGTGTTAAAATACCTGAAAACTGCCTCAGTGTGGAAGGGGTCTTAAACATTTGTAAATTAGGAACAAATGTTCACAAAAGACTCTGTGCCGATGTAATGGAAAAAAAGGGGTAATACTACTTATTCTTCCCCATAGGAAGAAATCACATGATGACAAGTCAGGAGACCATTTCTTGTGTTTATTCGTCGTCTTCGCAGTTTTAGTCGTAAGAAGTTGTTCAGCATGTGAATGTAACGTTCCGAGTTAACAGTCACTGTTACGTCGGTTTTCTCCAAAAAATACGGCTCGATAACGCCAAAAGGGGCAACCACACACCACACTGTAACACGTGCAGAGTGAAGAGGTCTTTCTTGAGTGTTCCTAGGATTTTCGGGGAGCTCAGGTACAATGGACCTGAAGAGCCGTATGTACACTCACAAACCCCGTGATTTGAATGAATTGAAGGATGCCATCCGACAAGTTCTCACGATTGATCAACAGCTGTTGGCCCGATGATGGACAATTTCCTGCGAAGGATTGAAAGCTGCATTTAAAAGGGTGGTTGTCATCTAAATTACATTATTTTCATAGGTGTGTGCAGCCCATTGCATTAGTGTGTGCACCTCAAAGCTCAAACACAGACTACTAATCGTTCACTGTTCATTCAAAAAGTGAAGGGGTCAGTAAATTACATATTTACCGGCCCCTTCCCCCATTCACCCTAAAACATCCCTGCAGCAACAGCGGCCGGGAGAGGAGAGGAGGGAAGCCAGCAGCGGTGCAGGAGGAGGGGGGGCTAGGGCAGTAGGGGGAATCTATGCTGCACAGAGTGATTAGGGTGTGCCTGGGCACACCTGGCACACCCTGTGCGCACGCCTATTTTATTTTTCATAACTGAATAAGTAACTCAAATGGCATGTCTTGACCTCCATTTCAAGTTGAAAATCTATGGAATACTGTTTATTTTCAAAACCGCCCGACTCCCGTGGGTCACCCTGTATATACCCCTGCACTAATTAGGGATCATGTGCCCCAATTTCATTAAGGATCAATCCACCTAAAGAAGATATTTAGTTATAGGTGAAGCCTAATTGACTTGAAAAAACTAAGGCTAATTGACTTGAAGACTTGGGATTGAAGATTTTTGAGGAATAGTCCAAGACAAGGGAAGGCAGGCTGAAAATTGTAATCCATTGAGGGTAGGCAGTCCAAAAATTTGAAGGCAAGGTCAGTGCTAAAAAAATAAATAAATAAATAAATCATGATTTATCTCATAGACTTTTAGGAAGACCAATGTCTGTGTTCAAAGACGCATGTACTCCAGCTTCAAATTCCCAATGTTAGTAAAATCCAATATATTAAAAATAAGCAAAATAGTTTTTCCCATTTTTTGTTTTTTGCCGTGCTGAAAAAAAAAAATCATAGGATGTACAATTTGATTGTCAACAATGGAAAATAATAAAATAAAATAACAAAATAAAATAAATCCTCCGCCAGTTTTTGACTGTGCTGGCTTTTTCAGCCCCCCCCCCCCCACCCCACCTTTCAGAGTAAATGAAAACAATGTAGAAAAAAAGGACTCTAGTAATTTGTAAGCTTCTTGTCAAACTTTTTCTCCACAGAAGCAATTTAGACACAAGTTTTGACTCCACTCCCCTAAGGACAAGACCAACGAAATGGAATCTCAGTATGCCTTGCGGAGACTAAAGCTACAATTTCTGATTAATGAAAATAATTATAGCCAGATAAGATAAGGAAAGAAGACATCATCATTTTATTTAAACAACAAAGAGAATTTTATCCTAAATATACAGTATATTGGCACGGCAATGCAAAGTGGTCATGCAAAATTAATTTTTAATGTGTTCAATTTATATTAAAAATTTCTGCTAGTGTGTGACTTTCTTATTCTTAGACTAGTGCGCTACTTCATTTAAAATATTCCCCGGAGGAACGAAGGGGAAAAAAAGGTCTCTTAAACTGAAGCAGTTTTAAGGGTTTATGGAGGCATTATGCTCATTGCTATATGCAAGTTAGTTGTTAAGTACAAGATGCTGTATTCAAAAATGTGCTTTAAGTGATAGAACCTGAAATGAATGCCCTGTGCTATGGCTGGAGCTAAGAGGCCAAGGAAGTTTGGCTTAAAATCAGAGAATATCTTTTCGCTGGAACAACATTATTTTCTGAAATGTAAAGCAACATATTGTCCTTCCGCAACTCAGTATAAGGTGAATGCAAGGAGGTTTAATGAGGATAGTATAATATTTGTTGTACATTTGAGCTTTTTGGGAATTTATTTGTGGTTTGTTTTGTAGAATAATATGTTTTAGCTCATTTCCAAGTTTTTGCTCCTCCCTAAAATATTTACCATAAATTGCAAAGTTTGAAAAAATATGATGACAATATTGTTATTTATAGTAACAATAATATTCGTTAAAGAGTAAGTAAACGCAAAAAAAAATTTTTTTTTACAATTGATGACAAATTATTCTTTATCTCTTGTGGGTTTCTTTCTTTTTCTCTACAGTCTTCTTTTACTTTAATTTGCACCTGTTGATCTTGCCAGTATTGGCATTGCCAGGAAAGTCTGCAGACATCACTGATACGAGCTACAGCCACATCGTTGAGCTTTGACATGGGCACAGGCCAAAAGCCATGACTTGAATTAAAGGCCCCAAAACTGAAATTTAATAAGGGGTTTAAAAAATGTGAGATCCATTTTTAAATACTATGAGTTTTCCAAATTCTAATTTAAAATAGTTTAAATATACATAAAAAAGTAGGTAGAAGTTCACCTTGGGTCATACAGGTGGACCATTAAAATTTGCATGTCAACCGTGATCTTCTGATGAATCTAAACTATACATCCAACCAACATTTCTTTGATCACACTTGATTACATAAATTTATAATCCCAGCAACCACAATTAATGGTAAATTTGAGATGTTTTTATTTATTTTATTTTAGGTATTTAATTAGCGCAGAACTTTACATATATATTATACATTCATATCAGTCTCTGCCCTCAAGGAGCTTACAATCTAAGGTCCCGAACTCACATTCATAAATACGCATGCTAGGGCCAATTTAGACAGTAGCCATTTTTATTATTTTTTTATTTTATTTTATTATTATAATGATAATGCTCAAAAACATATGTTAATACCTGAATCGACTTAAAAAAAAAACTGTTATTGTGGCTACTAATTTCACACAAAATAAACATGCTCTTGTGACCCCTGATGCTATACAAAAATTTCTCATTTTATTTTAAGTAGACAAAAACACTTTAACAATAATTGATAATTAAATACAAAATATATCTTTAAAGAATGCATTCATAAATACACATGTTAGGGCCAATTTAGACAGGAGACAATTAACCTACCAGCATGTTTTTGGAGTGTGAGAGGAAACTGGAGTGCTTGGAGGAAACTCACCCAAGCACAGGGAGAACATGCAAACTCCATGCAGGTTGTGACGTGGTTGGGATTCGAACCAATGACCCTAGTGATGAGAAAACACCAGCTTGTAAAGTACCCGATTTGCTTGATTCACTGTTTACAGACAAAGTATTAATTTTTTTTTTATTTTTTTATTTTATTATTATAATGATAATGCTCAAAAACATATGTTTACACCTAAATCGACATATTAAAAAAAAATATGTTTTTTGTGGCTACTAATTTCACACAAAATAAACATGCTCTTGTTCTTTTGATGCTATACAAAAATTTCTCTAGACGTGGTCCTCATTTTATTTTAAGTAGACAAAAACACTTTAACAATAATTGATAATTAAATACAAAATGTATCTTTAAACAATTTTAATTTGGAATGTCTGGTTCCTATTACATTGCTCTGTGGGATTAAAAAAAAAAAAAAAAAAAAAACTAATTGTGCCAAATTGTAACCTCCCAAAATAAACACTTTCAACAAAAAGCTAGACCTTAGATGTTTTGAAAATACTTATAAAAGAAAAAGAAAAAAATCTAAACTAACCCATGACATTTTTTTTTTTAAGTTAAATCTTATTTAGATACATATAAAAAATAGTTTTACCATTACTTATCTTTCTTATGAATAAGAATGAGCTCCATTTAGCCTAAAATAAACCTTCTTAGGGAAGGTACGCACAAACATTTTTTTGGCAAAGGACTTATTTATCCAACAACAGCACAGCATTTGCTTATACTTTCTGAAAATGTTTTATCTGTGCTTCCTCCGCACCTGTCCCACAGTGAATAGAATCACATCTGTCTCATCTTGGCATAGCAAGTATACAGCTACATCTGTGAAAAATGAGTCTTTTTTTTATTTTCCTTTTTTTTTTTTTTTCCTGAACTAAATACACATTAGCTATCCCACAAACAGTTAGAAAATAATGTAGAAGAAAATACATGTCTAATAAAAACATAAAAAATATATATCAATATAAACATTCAGTAGGCAGACATGTTACAAGAACAGCCCAGGATTGATTTGTTAAAAAGACATTTGGAAGGGAGAGCAATAGGTTAATTTCAATGTATGTATTTGAAGGAGAAGTGTAAGTGGATTCTTATTAGAAAGGTCATTTTTTATTGATCCCCTAAGATTTATAAAGCCCATCTGGAAACATTTGAAATTGGGAAAAAAAACTCCAATGTTATTCTTCCTCGCTGAGAACCCATAGGTCTTTCTCAGGAAACAATAATTGTCAAGTTGTGGGAATTCCTGGGAAAAAAAAGTAGGAACATTAGTTGTGGGAATTGCAAAAGAAGAAGTGTGGAACGCGTTTCCTGAACAATTCCCCACCATATATATATATATATATATATATATATATATATATATATATATATATAGTCATTTTTACATAATGGTGGGATTACCCTTTTCATTTGCATATGTGTCCCTAAATAAATAGAGACAAACTTCGACACCATCTCTACCCTTCCTTTGCAAACTATCAAATTACTTTATATGGGCTTAAAGAGGAAGTAAACCCTCTTAAAAAAATTCAGAAAAAACCCCCTGCAAGAGAAAGGCATAATGAGCTAGTATGCATAGCATACTAGCCCATTATGTATTACTTACCTGAGATCGAAGCCCCCACATCGGTGCTCGTTCCTCTCCTCCATCACCGCCATCTCTCCCCGAGTGTCTTCCTCGTATTGCGGCTCCAGCACTGTGACTGGCCGGAGCCACGATGACGTCACTCCCGCGGGTGCCGCCACTAACGGCATGATCGCCATTAGTAACAGCACGCTCTACGGCACATGCGCCATAGACATCGGTGCATGTCTCTTGCAAATATCTCCTAAACCGTGTAGGTTTAGGAGATATTTCTTGCACCTACAGGTAAGCCTTAATCTAGGCTTACCTGTAGGTCTAAGTCAGTGATGGCAAACCTTGGTACCCCAGATGTTTTGGAACTACATTTCCCATGATGTTCATGCACTCTGCAGGGTAGTTGAGCATCATGGGAAATGTAGTTCCAAAACATCTGGGGTGCCAAGGTTCACCATCACTGGTCTAAGTGGTCTGTAAGGGTTTACAACCACTTTAAAGTGTTACTAAACCCACAACAGTAAAATCAGTCGGTATATGCAGTAAAGCATGCTTGTTATACTCATTAGGGGTTAATTCTCTGCATTGTGTAAAAAGGCTGTTTGATCCTGTCTTCTCGAATCCTTCCCTTGTTCCACTGTCCCCAATCCATCTCCCGATAAGACGGAGCCTTTGGAGTCAATCTGCACATGCTCAGTTTGGTGTGTATTGCTAAAGAGATTTTTTTTTTCCTTGAAAGGGTGCATGTGATCGGCAAAGGGCCAATCAGCACTGTCCAGAAAGAGGGTCAGGGGTCCTGCAGCCTTATAGGACAGTCAGAGGAGAATGAAACTCCTCCAACAAGCTTTAACCAGACACTGATAGAAGTCACAAGACTGCTATGTACTGCTGATGAAAAAGAGTATTTAGCAGTTTATATTTACTAAAATAATTCTATTTCCATGTTCTGTGTACTGTGGGAGACCAGAATCAGTGAATGGGTCCTGGGTTTTGTAAAACAAAACTGTTTGTCTGTGTCCATGTGCGTGTGAGTGAATCTGTATGGGAGTGGTTTTATAATTATAAACAGTGGCGGCCGGTGGACAACAAAAAATATTCCCTAACAAACCCCCTGCCCCCCCCCCGGTTGGACCGTATCACTTACCCCATCACTGGCGGCCTCCCGTTCTCCTGCTCTCCACGGGTCATCACGGCGGCGGCAGCTTCTGTTTCCTCCTTGTTGGCAAATCAGGAGTCTTCTCTTTTCGGCCAAACAGAAAACGGGTCTCACGAATATTCATTTGCTGTTGTAACACACCTGGGTGGGATCCGAGGGCATTCTCTGCGGATTTTCCGACAACAAATGTTGGATAGCATGCTTTAAAACTGTCTGACAACAAATGTGTCTTGTTGGATTATCCGTTCGTGTGTACACAAGTCCGTCGGAAAAAAATCCAAAGTACAAACATGCATGCTCCTAACCAATGCTAACCATAAGACAACATTAGCAGAAGTTGCCCAAAGGGTGGCACTAAAGAGCTGAAAAAATTATACCAAGTTCACGGCCAACGCCCTTCGGGCAAGATCCCACAGATTTGTCGGATGGAAATCCGATCGTGTGTACGAGGCTAAAGAGTGACAGCGCTGAGAGCTCCAAATTGGCCTGGGCAGGAAGGGGGTGAAAACAGTGGCGTAGCATGGGTTGTCAGCGCTCGGGACAAGGCAAGTAATTTGCGCCCCCTAACCTGCGGACTTTTCGCACTCCCTGAGTCCTGTCCCTTCCTACAATAGACCTGACCTACCCGATTCCTACACTGACCTACCTGACCACTAATCTACCCGATTCCTACACTGACCACTACACTAACCTCTACACTGACCTACATGATTCCTATACTGACAACTACACAGACCTACCTGATTCCTACATCGACCACTAAACACTAACCTACCTGATTCCTATACTGACCACTACACTATACAATACACTAACCTATCTCATTCCTATACTGACCCTTACACTAACCTACCTGATTCTTACATCGACCACTACACTACACACTGATCACTACACCACACCGACCTACCTGATTCCTATACTGACCACTACACTATACTATACACTGACCTATCTCATTCCTATACTGACCCTTACACTAACCTACCTGATTCTTACATCGACCAGTACACTACACACTGATCACTACACCACACCGACCTACCTGATTCCTATACTGACCACAACACTATACTACACACTGACCACTATACTACCCACTAACCTACCTGATTCCTATACTGACCACTATACTATACTACTACATAATACACTACACTATCCATTATACTACACCCTGACCTACCTGATTCCTATACTGACCACTACACTATACTACTACACAATACACTATCCACTGACAACTAGTGTTGAGCCGAACACCCCCGGGTTCGGTTCGCACCAGAACCCGCGAACGGACCGAAAGTTCGCGCGAACATTAGAACCCTATTAAATACAATGGATGCGAACGTTCGGATTCTAAAGTGCTAATTATAACAACTATTATCCATGTTATTGTCCGAAACAGAGTTTGGGAACCCGGGTTCTGCACCAGGGGACATGTATCAATGCAAAAAGAAGTTTTAAAAACGGACGTTTTCCGGGAGCAGTCATTTTAATGATGCATAAAGTGAAAAAAAAAAAGTCAAATATTCCTTTAAATATTGTACCTGGGGGGTGTCTAAAGTATGCCTGTGAAGTGCCACGTGTTTCCCGTGTTTAGAACTGTCCCTGCACAAAATAACATTTCTAAAGGGAAAAAAGTCATTTAAAACTGCTTGCGGCTTTAATGCAATGTCTGGTCCCGGTAATATGGATGAAAATCTTTAGGAAAAATGGCATAGCTACCCCATCAACCCCCCCCCCCCCCACCCCAGCCCATTACCAGCCCCTTTGGGTCTTGTATGGATATTAAGGGGAACCCCGCACACAAAATAAAAAAGGACCTATATACTCTGAACAGCCGTATACAGGCGGTGCATACAAGACAGGGACTGTAGGTTTGTTCTTATGTAGAATCTGTTTATAATTTTGAACAGCTGCATTGTTTAAGTGGAGCTCCATGGCAAATTCCTTTTTTTTTTTTTTTTTGTAAAACATAGGGAACGGTTATCACCCCTGTCACATTTTTTTTGCTGTCTGTGCCCCTGTTCAGAACATTTCACCTCACTTTGCGTCCCAATGACAATTGTTTTTGAAATGTGGTGTTTTTATTGAAACAAGGATTGGTGATAAAGCATCAGTAGAGAGGAGACACCTTTCTCCCATATTAATTCTTACAGGAGAGAATTTTCCTTCCAAGGGGTAGATTTCCTCTCACTTCCTGTTGTCTTCTTCCGTTTGCAAGTAGTAGTAGTTTGTAAGTTGGATGTTTGAAAGTAGGGACCTTCCGTATATACTCTGCAGAAATTGGCCCCTTAGGTGTTGGTGTTGGCACAACACTGAAACCACTCACAGTTATTCTTGGTGGGTGCTGGAACGCCCTTCTGTCAAGTATAATATCAGGAATTGTAATAACATATAATTGTTGATCAGTGGTAGTAAAAATTGGGCCTTTGATGGTGGTGCTGGTGCCCCAACACTGTAAGGCCTGACAGTTACTCTTGGTGGGCGCAGCAATGGTCCCTGCTGTGAATTATTAGATCAATAATTATAATTGCATGCCCCTGTTGAACAGGGGCTGAAAAATTGGGCCTTTGGTGGTGGTGGTGGTGGTGATGGTGGTGCTGGTGCCACAACACTGTAAGGCCTGACAGTTACTCTTGGTGGGCGCAGCAATGCTCCCTGCTGTGAATTATTAGATCAATAATTATAATTGCATGCCCCTGTTGAACAGGGGCTGAAAAATTGGGCCTTTGGTGGTGGTGGTGGTGGTGATGGTGGTGCTGGTGCCACAACACTGTAAGGCCTGACAGTTACTCTTGGTGGGCGCAGCAATGCTCCCTGCTGTGAATTATTAGATCAATAATTATAATTGCATGCCCCTGTTGAACAGGGGCTGAAAAATTGGGCCTTAGGCACTGGTGGCACAACACTGCAACCCCTCACAGATACTGTACTTGGAGCACAGCAATGAGGCCTGTTGCAAAGTATTGCATCAAAAATTTTAATTACACGCCGCTGTTAAACAGGGGCTGAAAAATTGGGCCTTAGCCACTGGTGGCGTCACCCATAAACCAAAATGATCTTCCAAGCTATCATCGTTAATCGTATCATTGAGGAGGAGGAGGAGGATAGCCAGTCAACATAACAGCACAGGCACTCAGCATCAGCATCAGTCTTGAAGGGATGTGACATTTTAAAATCAATTAGTCTGTTATATCAGCATCTGGTGTGTGGTAGCTGGTGGTGATCCAAGACTGGTTCATCTTGATGAAAGTCAGTCGATCAACCGAGTCGGTGGACAGGCGCACCCTGTGATCCATGACAAATCCTCCAGCAGCACTGAATGTGCGTTCTGAAAGAACGCTGGATGCAGGACAGGCCAGTAGCTCAATTGCATACTGTGCAAGCTCTGGCCAGTGATCCATCCTCAAGACCCAGTAAGCCAGAGGATTTTCGGTGGGGAAGGTGTCCAAGTCTGACCTTGCCCCTAGGTATTCCTGCACCATGTATATCAGACGCTGGCGATGGTTGCTGGAACCAATCATACTTTGGGGCTGCGGACTAAAGAATTGTCTGAACGCATCGGTCAGACGGCCACCTTCCCCACCGCTCCTTCTTTGACTGCCCGAAGCCTCAGCAACTCGTTGTCCAGGACCAGGAGTTTGTAACCTCCCAGTCTCTGGGAACGCGTTGCACAGACCTTTCTGCAAGGCCTCCCGGAGTTGTCTCATCCTCTGCTCCCTCTGCAACGGTACAATAAGGTCCGCAACCTTACCCTTGTACCGTGGATCAAGGAGAGTGGCCAGCCAGTAATGGTCCCTCTCTTTGATCCGAAGAATACGAGGATCCTTCCGCAGACTTTGCAGGATCAGGGAGGCCATGCAGCGTAGGTTAGCTGAGGCATTCAGTCCGGAGTCCTCTGGGTCACTAAGGATGACATGATCCGCAGCCACCTCCTCCCAGCCACGTACAAGTCCACTGGTTTCTTGGGACTGTAAATCATCCCTAAAAGACTGCTGCTGATGATGCTGAGTGCCAGCCTCCACCTCCATGCTGACACAATCCTCCTCCTCCTCCTCCTCCTCCTCCTCTTCCTGTGCGATGGGTGGGACAGAAGGAACACTGTCTGGGTAAAGGGGGCCTTGAGAGGCAAGGAAGTCCTCCTCTTCCTGCCTCTGTTCTGCCTCAAGTGCCCTGTCCATTATTCCACGCAGCGTGTGCTCCAACAGGTGGACAAGAGGTACAGTGTCACTGATGCATGCACTGTCACTGCTCACCATCCTCGTGGCCTCCTCAAATGGTGCCAGGACAGTGCATGCATCCCTGATCATGCCCCACTGGCGTGGTGAAAAAAACCCGAGCTCCCCTGACCCTGTCCTGGTGCCGTAGTCGCACAGGTACTCATTGATGGCCCTCTGCTGCGTGTGCAGCCGCTGCAGCATGGCCAACGTTGAGTTCCACCTGGTAGGCATGTCACATATAAGGCGGTTCTTGGGCAGGTTCAACTCCTTTTGAAGCTCAGCCAGGCGAGCACTGGCATTATAAGATCTGCGGAAATGCACACAGACTTTCCTGGCCTGCCTCAGGACATCCTGTAAGCCCGGGTACCTGCCCAAGAACCGCTGCACCACCAGGTTAAGGACGTGAGCCATACAGGGCACATGGGTCAGTTGTCCCTGTCGGAGGGCGGAGAGGAGGTTGGTGCCATTGTCGCAAACCACCATTCCTGGCTTAAGCTGGTGTGGCGTCAACCACCTCTCGGCCTGCCCCTGCAGAGCAGACAGGACCTCTGCCCCAGTGTGGCTCCTGTCCCCCAAACACACCAGCGCAAGCACGGCATGGCATCTTTTTGCCTGCGTACTTGCGTAGCCCCTTGAACGCCTACGGAGCACCGCTGGTTCCGAGGACAAACCACAGAAAGAGGCCATGGAGGAAGAAGAAGAGGAGGGGGTGGAGGAGAGAGGTGTGTCACAACCAGTAGTAGCATTTTGGAGGCGTGGCGGTGGAACAACCTCCAACACTACTGCACCTTGTCCTGCATCCTTCCCAGCTGCCAAAAGAGTGACCCAATGGGCCGTGAAAGAAAGGTAACGTCCCTGTCCATGCCTGCTGGACCATGAGTCAGCGGTAATATGCACCTTACCGCTGACCGCCCTGTCCAGCGAGGCCAAGACATTGCCTTCCACATGCCTGTAGAGAGCCGGAATAGCCTTCCGTGCGAAAAAGTGTCGTTTGGGAACCTGCCACTGAGGAACCGCACATTGCACAAACTCACGGAAGGGGGCCGAGTCTACCAACTGAAAAGGCAGCAGTTGAAGCGCTAGCAATTTAGCCAAGCTAGCATTCAACCGCTGGGCATGTGGATGGCTGGGAGTGAACTTCTTTCGACGGTCCAGCAGCTGGGGCAGGGAAATTTGCCTGCTAGAATCGGACGTTGGTGTACTGCTAGCAGAGTGCCCGCAAGTACTTGCCTGTGACACACCTAATTCTACACCTTCATTCCTCTCAGAGCAGGTTTCAGAGAGGAGTGAAGGTATAGTGGGGTTGGAGATCCCAGCTGATGCGGTGCAAGAAGAGGTCAGCTTTGTTCTTTGGTGTGGCTCTTTAAGGTAGGCTTGCCAACGAGCTGCATGGCAGGTCAACATATGTCTGATCAAGCATGTGGTGCCCAAGCGGCTGATGTTTTGGCCACGCGATATACGCTTCAGACATATGTTGCAAACAGCAGCTGTGCGATCTGATGCACTCGCCTCAAAAAAGGGCCACACCAAAGAACTTTTTGAATGACGGGCAGAGGCAGCGCCCTGCACAGGCGGAGCTCTGCGGTGTGATTCCGTCGGTGTGCTGCCCATACGCTGGCCACTCAAGGGCATCCTGCCTCGTTGGAGATGTGCCTCCTCCTCATCCTCCTCCTCCTCCTCTCTCCTATTAGGCACCCACGTGGAGTCAGTGACCTCATCATCCCCTCCCTCCTCATCACTGGAGCCAATCTGGCAGTATGCTGCAGCTGCTGGAACATGACTGCCAGATTGGTGTCCTTCTTGAGCATCCCCTCTCTCTGCTCTCACGCTGCTGCCTTCCTCTAGCTGGGTATCATCATCAGATCCTTCCAAACGCTGGGCATCCTCCTGGAGCATGTACCCAACACTGTGCTCAAACAGTTCGGGGGACTCCTCAGGAGGAGGGCATGGTGGGTCTAGGGAAGGATTGACTAATGAAGATAATGATACCAGAGAAGAGGACGCTTTGGCAGCTGCTTTGCCAGTACCCTGAGCCTGGGTGAGAGAGGATGAGGAGGATGAGGTGGGCTTGGTCATCCACTCTACCAAGTCTTCGGCATGATGTGGCTCAACATGTCCAGCTGCCGAAAACAAGGACAAGCGTGTCCCATGGCCATGTGCTGATGACAATGCACCGCGTACACGACCAGCACTGTTGCCCCCAGACACAGAGCCTGCTTGCCCTCTTTTTTTGCCTCCTGACTGTCTGCCTCTCCTTGGTTGCCTTCCAGACATTTTAATGGATGGCCTGCAGGGAGATGGGAAAAACAGCAATAAGGGCTACCTTCAGGTGTATATTGTGCAGGAGGCTTAGCAACAATGACACTGACACTGTCCCCTGCCTATCCTTCTCTGTCCCTAAACACAAGGATTGAAAATATGGTTCAGCAAAAAAGTTTTAGAACAGAATAGCACACTGACACTTTCCCTCACTGTCCTACTCTGTCCCTCCCTACAAACAAGATTTAGCACAGAATAGCACACTGATAATTTCTACGAGTGTCCTTCTCTGTCCCTCAACTCAAGGATTGAAAATATGGAACAGCAAAATTGGTTTAGAACAGAATAGCACACTGTCAGTTTCACTCACTGTACCTCTCTGTCCCTCAACTCAAGGATTGAAAATATGGTTCAGCAAAATAGTTTTAGAACAGAATAGCACACTGTCAGTTTCCCTCACTGTACCTCTCTGTCCCTCAACTCAAGGATTGAAAATATGGAACAGCAAAATTGATTTAGAACAGAATAGCACACTGTCAGTTTCACTCACTGTACCTCTCTGTCCCTCAACTCAAGGATTGAAAATATGGTTCAGCAAAATAGTTTTAGAACACAATAGCACACTGACAATTTCCCTCACTGTACCTCTCTGTCCCTCAACTCAAGGATTGAAAATATGGTTCAGCAAAATAGTTTTAGAACAGAATAGCACACTGTCAGTTTCCCTCACTGTACCTCTCTGTCCCTCAACTCAAGGATTGAAAATATGGAACAGCAAAATTGGTTTAGAACAGAATAGCACACTGTCAGTTTCACTCACTGTACCTCTCTGTCCCTCAACTCAAGGATTGAAAATATGGTTCAGCAAAATAGTTTTAGAACAGAATAGCACACTGTCAGTTTCCCTCACTGTACCTCTCTGTCCCTCAACTCAAGGATTGAAAATATGGAACAGCAAAATTGATTTAGAACCTAATAGCACACTGTCAGTTTCACTCACTGTACCTCTCTGTCCCTCAACTCAAGGATTGAAAATATGGTTCAGCAAAATAGTTTTAGAACACAATAGCACACTGACACTTTCCCTCACTGTACCTCTCTGTCCCTCAACTCAAGGATTGAAAATATGGAACAGCAAAATTGGTTTAGAACAGAATAGCACACTGTCAGTTTCACTCACTGTACCTCTCTGTCCCTCAACTCAAGGATTGAAAATATGGTTCAGCAAAATAGTTTTAGAACAGAATAGCACACTGTCAGTTTCCCTCACTGTACCTCTCTGTCCCTCAACTCAAGGATTGAAAATATGGTTCAGCAAAATAGTTTTAGAACACAATAGCACACTGACACTTTCCCTCACTGTAGCTCTCTGTCCCTCAACTCAAGGATTGAAAATATGGTTCAGCAAAATAGTTTTAGAACAGAATAGCACACTGTCAGTTTCCCTCACTGTACCTCTCTGTCCCTCAACTCAAGGATTGAAAATATGGAACAGCAAAATTGGTTTAGAACAGAATAGCACACTGTCAGTTTCCCTCACTGTACCTCTCTGTCCCTCAACTCAAGGATTGAAAATATGGTTCAGCAAAATAGTTTTAGAACAGAATAGCACACTGTCAGTTTCCCTCACTGTACCTCTCTGTCCCTCAACTCAAGGATTGAAAATATGGAACAGCAAAATTGATTTAGAACCTAATAGCACACTGTCAGTTTCACTCACTGTACCTCTCTGTCCCTCAACTCAAGGATTGAAAATATGGTTCAGCAAAATAGTTTTAGAACACAATAGCACACTGACACTTTCCCTCACTGTACCTCTCTGTCCCTCAACTCAAGGATTGAAAATATGGAACAGCAAAATTGGTTTAGAACAGAATAGCACACTGTCAGTTTCACTCACTGTACCTCTCTGTCCCTCAACTCAAGGATTGAAAATATGGTTCAGCAAAATAGTTTTAGAACAGAATAGCACACTGTCAGTTTCCCTCACTGTACCTCTCTGTCCCTCAACTCAAGGATTGAAAATATGGAACAGCAAAATTGATTTAGAACAGAATAGCACACTGTCAGTTTCACTCACTGTACCTCTCTGTCCCTCAACTCAAGGATTGAAAATATGGTTCAGCAAAATAGTTTTAGAACACAATAGCACACTGACACTTTCCCTCACTGTACCTCTCTGTCCCTCAACTCAAGGATTGAAAATATGGTTCAGCAAAATAGTTTTAGAACAGAATAGCACACTGTCAGTTTCCCTCACTGTACCTCTCTGTCCCTCAACTCAAGGATTGAAAATATGGAACAGCAAAATTGGTTTAGAACAGAATAGCACACTGTCAGTTTCACTCACTGTACCTCTCTGTCCCTCAACTCAAGGATTGAAAATATGGTTCAGCAAAATAGTTTTAGAACACAATAGCACACTGACACTTTCCCTCACTGTACCTCTCTGTCCCTCAACTCAAGGATTGAAAATATGGTTCAGCAAAATTGGTTTAGAACAGAATAGCACACTGTCAGTTTCACTCACTGTACCTCTCTGTCCCTCAACTCAAGGATTGAAAATATGGTTCAGCAAAATAGTTTTAGAACACAATAGCACACTGACACTTTCCCTCACTGTACCTCTCTGTCCCTCAACTCAAGGATTGAAAATATGGAACAGCAAAATTGGTTTAGAACAGAATAGCACACTGTCAGTTTCACTCACTGTACCTCTCTGTCCCTCAACTCAAGGATTGAAAATATGGTTCAGCAAAATTGGTTTAGAACAGAATAGCACACTGACACTTTCCCTCACTGTACCTCTCTGTCCCTCAACTCAATGATTGAAAATATGGTTCAGCAAAATAGTTTTAGAACACAATAGCAAACTGACACTTTCCCTCACTGTACCTCTCTGTCCCTCAACTCAAGGATTGAAAATATGGTTCAGCAAAATAGTTTTAGAACAGAATAGCACACTGTCAGTTTCCCTCACTGTAACTCTCTGTCCCTCAACTCAAGGATTGAAAATATGGAACAGCAAAATTGGTTTAGAACAGAATAGCACACTGTCAGTTTCACTCACTGTACCTCTCTGTCCCTCAACTCAAGGATTGAAAATATGGTTCAGCAAAATAGTTTTAGAACACAATAGCACACTGACACTTTCCCTCACTGTACCTCTCTGTCCCTCAACTCAAGGATTGAAAATATGGAACAGCAAAATAGTTTTAGAACACAATAGCACACTGACACTTTCCCTCACTGTAGCTCTCTGTCCCTCAACTCAAGGATTGAAAATATGGTTCAGCAAAATAGTTTTAGAACAGAATAGCACACTGTCAGTTTCCCTCACTGTACCTCTCTGTCCCTACAAACAAGGATTAGCACAGAATAGCACACTGTCACTGACACTCTCCCTACCTATCCTTATTTGTCCCTAAACACAAGGAATCCAGGATTAGTAAAGGAAAAAAAATGACACTGTCCCTGCCTATGCGTCTCTTTCCCTGCTCTGGAACACACTACACAAGGCCGCCGCGCTGGCGGCCTTTTATAGTGTGGGGCGTGTACTAAACCCCATCAGCAATAATTGGCCACAGGCATCCTGCCTGTGGCCAATCATTGCTCTCCTCGCTGCCGGCGCTGTGATTGGCCAAGCATGCGGGGTCACAGTGCATGCTTGGCCAATCACAGCGCCTGGATGACACTGCGATGGCGTAGTGCATTGTGGACCGTTCGCGTCACTTGAATTTGGCGCGAACGGCCCAAATCGTTCGATCTTCGTCGAACGATCGAACAGCCGATGTTCGAGTCGAACGTATGTTCGACTCGAACACGAAGCTCATCCCTACTGACCACTACACTACACACCACGCTAACTTACCTGATCCTTTTACTGACCACTACACAATACACTGACCTATCTCATTCCTATACTGACCCTTACACTAACCTACCTGATTCCTACAATCGACCACTATACTACACACTGACCACTACACCACACTAACCTACCAGATTCCTATACTGACCACTACACTACACACTGACCTACCTGATTCCTATACAATACACTATCCACTGACCACTACACTACACCCTCTTATTCCTATACTGATCACTACACTACTACACAATACACTATCCACTGACCACTACACTACTACACAATACAATACACTACACTATACAATACACTGACCACTACACACCACACTAACCTACCTGACCACTACACTAACCTACCTGATTCCTATACTGACCACTACACAAACTACACAATACACTACCCACAGACCGCTACACAATACACACTGATCGCTACACAATGCACACACTGACCGCTACACAATACACACTGACCGCTACACAATGCACACACTGACCAATACACAATACACACACTGACTTATACACAATACACACTGACCGCTACACAATACACAGTGACCGCTACACAATACACACTGACCGCTACACAATACACACACTGACCTCTACACAATACACACACTGACCACTACACAATGCACACACTGACTTATACACAATACACACTGACCGCTACACAATACACACTGACTGCTACACAATGCACACACTGACCGCTACACAATACACACACTGACCGCTACACAATACACACACTGACCGCTACACAATACACACACTGACCACTACACAATGCACACACTGACCGCTATACAATACACACTGACCGCTACACAATACACACTGACCGCTACACAATACACACTGACCGCTACACAATACACACACTGACCGCTACACAATGCACACACTGAGCGCTACGCAATGCACACACTGACCGCTACACAATACACACACTGACCGCTACACAATACACACACTGACCGCTACACAATGCACTCACTGACCGCTACACAATACACACTGACCGCTACACAATACACACACTGACCGCTATACAATACACACACTGACCGCTACACAATACACACACTGACCGCTACACAATGCACACACTGACCGCTACACAATGCACACACTGACTTATACACAATACACACACTGACCGCTACACAATGCACACACTGATTGCTACACAATGTACACACTGACCGCTACACAATGCACACACTGACCGCTACACAATGCACACACTGACCGCTACACAATGCACACACTGACCGCTACGCAATACACACACTGACCGCTACGCAATACACACACTGACCGCTACGCAATACACACACTGACCGCTACACAATGCACACACTGACTGCTACACAATACACACACGGACCGCTACACAATACACACACGGACCGCTACACAATACACACACTGACCGCTACACAATGCACACACTGACTGCTACACAATGCACACACTGACTGCTACACAATGCACACACTGACTGCTACACAATGCACACACTGACCGCTACACAATACACACACTGACCGCTACACAATGCACACACTGACTGCTACACAATGCACACACTGACCAATACGCTATACGTTACAGTACACTGACTTTCTGGCTGCTCCCTCTCCCCAGACAAATACCTACTCCCCCCGGGCCAGCAGCAAAACTCACGAGGGAGTCTCTCACCTTTTTTCTTCCTGCTCTGCCTCTACGCCGCCAGCTGTCACACTGCCCGGCCGCCCTGACGGGGACATGATTACGGATCCATTCCAGACTCGGAGAGGAGGAGGAGGAGAAGACAGCGAGCATCCACAGCGAGCAGCGAAGGCCAGCCCCGCTCCCCCACGATTAAGAATAGGCCAGGCCAGCCCCGCTCCACTCCCCCATGGTTGAGAATAGGCCAGACCAGGCCAGCCCCGCTCCGCTCCCCCGCAATTGAGAATAGGCCAGGCCAGCCCCGCTCCCCGCGATTGAGAATAGGCCAGGCCAGCCCCGCTCCCCCGCGATTGAGAATAGCCCAGGCCAGGCCAGCCCCGCTCCCCCGCGATTGAGAATAGGCCAGGTAAGGCCCGCCCACCGCGCATGACCACTTCACCCAGTCACAGGGCGTCAGGGGCCGGCCTGAAACTAAACATGGCGGCCATCATGGAAATTTAAATTACAATTATGGAGCGAGGGTGACACATACTGGCGCGGGATTGCGCCCCCCTAAATGTTGCGCCCGGGGGCCTAGGCCCCCCTCGCACCCCCCACGCTACGCCACTGGGTGAAAATGCCCGGTATTGAAGTGGTTAAAGATTTCATGTAATTACACCAGCTGAACATAAACATATTATGACTTTTGAAGGAACTCATACGGGATTTAAAGGTTGTTTTTTTTGTATATTTGCCCGGAGTCTCTTTTAGCGCTCCTTCCTCATGTTAGCTCCATAGTTCTTTATGAAGGCACGGAGGATCTGAGGACAGTTTCCTGGCATGTTAGCTTGGTGCTGCTTGCGTTGCTTCCTCCTCCCATCATGGCAAGGCCACATATGTCTTCCTTCTTCCACGTTATCAGGCAGACATCTCTGCTGCATCTGTGCAGGGAACTCAACTTCTTCAGCCCAGAACCTGTATCTGATTGTGGTAATAAAGCTCTACTTCCTCACTTCAAAAACTGCATCAGATAAGAGCAATTACTTTAAATGAGTCATAGCAAGAGGCAAAGAACATTTTTCTTCTTTTTTTTCTCTTTATTTCAAGCCTTTGAACTCCAATTTCTTCAAAGGTGTACTGAAACAAGATTATGAGGTGATTGTCTAAAAATTGCCAAATTGCCCGTTGCGTATCGCTAATAGTCATTTTAAAAATCTATGCATAGCAAAGTGTAGCTCTTTAACCAATAAAGTACAGAAGGATCTCTGCGTCTAAAGGTGAGGCAGGGGATTGTGGGAGAAATTGTTTATGGCTTTGTGTCTCAATCTCTAATCAGGGATCTAATGTGTAGGGGCCAGGCTTGGGGACAGAAAGGAAGCAACATAAGATACCAGAAAATATTTCCACTTTTTTTAACCACTGTAATGCCGGGCACTTACACCCCCTTCCTGCCCAAGCCAATTTTCAGCTTTCAGTGCTGTTGCTGTTTAAATGACAATTGCACGGTCATGCCACACTGTACCCAAACAGATTTTTTTTTATTTTGTTCCCACAAATAGAGCTTTTTTTTGTGGTATTTGATCAGCTCTGCAGTTTTTATTTTTTGGTAAACAAATAAAAAAAGACCGAAAATGTTGAAGAAAAAAAAAAAATATTTTCTTTTGTTTCTGTTATAAAGTTTTGTAAATAAGTAAGTTTTCTCCTTCACTGATGGTCACTGATAAGGCGGCACTGACGGGCACTGATAAGGCGGAACCAATGAGATGGCACCAATGAGGTGGCACTAATGGGCACTGACGGGCACTGATGATGGGCACTGATAGGCCGCACTGATGGGCACTGGTAGGCGGCACTGATGGGTGGCACTGATATGCAGCACTGATGGGCTTTGATAGGCGGCACTGATGGGCACTCATGGGTGGCACTGGTGGGCACTGATGGGCACTGATAGGTGACACTGATGGGCACTGAAAGGCTGCACTGGTGGGTACTTATGAGTGGCACTGATAGGCGGCACTGCTGGGCACTGATAGGCGGCACTGCTGGGCACTGATAGGCACCAATACATGGCACTGATGGTCACTGATATGTGGCACTGATAGATGGCACTGATAGGCATCACTGATGGCACTGGCAGGCATTGGGGATGGGCACTGATTGGCAGCTGCCTGAGCACTGATTGGCATATCCCTGGTGGTCTAGGGTGGCATACCCGGTGGTCCAGTGTGATGGCCATACCTGGTGGTCCTTGCGGCATCCTGGTGGTCCTGGGCGGGCATCCGAGGGAAGGCTGCGCTGATAAACAACAGCACAGACCCCTCCTGTCATGAGAGCAGCCCATCGGCTCTCCTCTACTCGCGTCTGTCAGAGGTGAGGGAGAAAAAGTCGATCAACGGCTCTTCCTGTTTACATCGTGATCAGCCGTGATTGGACATGGCTGATCATGTGGTAAAGAGCCTCCTCGGCTCTTTACCGAGATCGGTGTAGCGGTGTGTCAGACTGACACGTTGCACCACAGATCGCCGCAATGCACGCCCCCACGGGCGAGTGGCGGCTGTTACATACCTCCCAACTGGCACAGATTCTGCGGGTTTTACCCGCATAAGCTCCTCCTTCCCGCAGTCCCGCGAGAGTGTCATCTTTCCCGCACAGCAGGAAGCATGAAGAGGGACGAATTTTTTTTCTACATGTCCAACTTTCATTAGCGAATTTTTTTTCTACATGTCCAACTTTCATTAGCGGGGGAGAGGGGAGATCTGAATGTCCCGCGGTGGGACTTTTGAAAGTTGGGAGGTATGCTGTTATCCTGCTGGACATCGTATGATGCCCAGTCAGGATAACTGAACCACCGCCCAGCCGTCGTTCTGCTAAAGGGCCGGGTGGGAAGTGGTTAAAATTGTCGGTCTTTTTTTTGTTTATAGTGCAAAAAATAAAAACCGCAGAGGTGACCAAATACCACCAAAAGAAAGCTCTATTTGTGGGGAAAAGAGGACATCAATTTTATTTGGGTACAACGTCACATGACCGCACAATTGTCAGTTAAAAAAACGCAGTGCCATATCCCAAAAAATTGTCTGGTCAGGAAGGGGGTAAAACCTTTCGGAGCTGAAGTGGTTAAACGGCACATGGCGTGAGCTCTACACTAGAGCCAAAAAAAACAAACAAACATCAATTCATGTATATATATATATATTATACTACAAGGGCTGCAATTGCTGGCCTCATTCTGAAAATCCCGGTGACTTTTATACTGATCCACTGGCTTAACAACTCACTGAGCCGCAACCAGTCTCAAGATCTAGAAAGTCAAATATAACTCAAATCTCTTCATGTTGATGCCTATTCCAGGTCAAACATTCCAAGTACAGTGGAGCCTTAGATTACGAGCATAATCCGTTCCAGGAGAATGCTCGTAATCCAAAGCACTCGCATATCAAAGCGAGTTTCCCCATAGAAGTCAATGGAAACAAAAATAATTTGTTCCGCATTGCCTTCTATGGCATGCAATACCGCATGTGGCCAGAGGTAGGGGGGGCGTCGGAGTGCCTCAAAATACTCGGAAATGCTCGGGGACAGCTCGGCTGCAGTCAGAAAACCTCGGAAAGGCTCGGGAACTGAGTCTTTCCGAACGGCTCCGATTGGCTCTGCTCGGCTCCGGTGCCCCCCACCTCTGGCCAAATGCGGTACTGCACACCGCTATGGCTTGAATCCTGCTCGTTATGCGAGTCAACACTCGTAAACTGAGTCAGGATTTAAAAAAAAAAAGATGCTCGTATTGCAAAATGCTCGTTAACCGCGTTACTCGCAATCCGAGGTTTCACTGTATTGAATCAAGAGGGTTAACATGACAGCCAGGCAGCTAGCATTTACAGAAGAAGAACAACACTAAAGACTTGTTTCCTTTAACCACTTCGCGCCCGGGCCATTGGCAAAAGACGTCCGCATTGCGGCGCTCAATTGCCGAGAGGACGTCCATGGACGTCCTCCTGTTTATTTCCGCGATGCTCGCCGCCGCGGGTGCACATCGGTTAAAAGCTGTGCCCGCCGTGTCAGGCGGGTGCCGATGCGCGTGCCTGGCGGCCGCGATGTCCGCCAGCTACCCGCGATCGGCTGTCACAGAGCCAGGGACGTGGATCTCTGTGTGTAAACACAGAGATCCACGTCCTGTCAGGGAGAGGAGACTGATGCTGTGTCCCTTGTACATAGGGACACAGATCGGTCACCTCCCCCAGTCAGTCCCCTCCCCCCACAGTAATAATCATCTAGCAGGGAACATAATAACCCCTTGATCGCCCCCTAGTGTTAACCCCTTCCCTGCCAGTCACATTTATACAGTAATCAGTGCATATTTATAGCACTGTTCGCTGTATAAATGTGAATGGTCCAAAAATGTGTCAAAAGTGTCCGATGTGTCCGCCTTAATGTCACAGTCACAATAAAAAAATCGCAGATCGCCGCCATTACTAGTAAAAAAAAAAAAAAAATCATATATTTCTATTCCCTATTTTGTAGGCACTATAACTTTTGCGCAAACCAATCACTATACGCTTATTGCGATTTTTTTTTACCTAAAATATGTAGAAGACTACGTATCGGCCTAAACTGAGAAAAAATATAGTTTTTTTTTTTTAAATTGGGATATTTATTATAGCAAAAAGTAAAAAATATTGTGTTTTTTTTCAAAATTGTTGCTCTATTTTTGTTTATAGCACAAAAAATAAAAAACGCAGAAATTATCAAATACCACCAAAAGAAAGCTCTATTTGTGGGAAAAAAAGGACGTCAATTTTGTTTGGGAGCCACGTCCCACGACCGCGCAATTGTCAATCAAAGCGTGACAGTGCTGAAACCTGAAATTTCGCCTGGGCAGGAAGGGGGTTATGTGCCCAGTTGTCAAGTGGTTAATTTCCAAAGAACTCTCCAGCTTGTGGGGGGTTTATCAGATTAGTGCTTAGCAAAATTATCTTTTACTAAGAATGACTCAATCTCATGATACATGGGAAAATAAGTGCTAATCGGCTGTACACTGGCTCTGGGCACAAGCTGTCCACCTCCACTTGGTCCTTGGAGAGTTTGGCCAGTCAATCAGATGAGTGATTTACCTTATCCTTATAGAAAACCCCATTTTCACTACTGATTCATACCCAAACCACAGACCACAGTACTTAGTGTGTCATTTTTTGTGGCTGACCCTCAATAAACCTGAAATTGAAGTTTTCTTTGTGGTACCACTGAGTCACCATTAATGGAGCATGGTCACATTTATAGTTATTTCTTCCATTAGTAACAGTGACAAAGCGTTAAAATAAATGTCTCCAGATTCTCGGATTAGATTACTTCTCTCTAACCCAAGTACCATTTTGTAGAAACATATACAGTAAAACCTTGGATTGCGAGCATAATTCGTTTTAGAAACATGCTTGTAATTAGGGTTGCCACCTTTTCTTCTAGCCAAACCCGAACACTTTAGCGGCATGTAGCAATTTCTTTTTAAGGGGGAACGCTGTAGAACTCTGATATAAGGGGGTTTCACCAAAGTCCCCACTTACATCAGAATTGTTAGCATTCCCCCTTAAATCATGGTTCCCAAAGCCCCCCTTACATCAGAGTCCACAGAGCACCCCTTACATCTGAGTCTCTCTTACCATATTGTACTCACTCACTCGGAGGCAGGAGGGAGAAGGGAGGAAGGCGGCCTATGCACTTGGCGGTTGTGGTACTTGGTTAGTTGGGGAGCATAAAATAGCTGTGTGCAACCCAGGCAGCAGAGGGAATTTGCACCACACTGGGTGACTAGGGTGTGCCCAGGCACGCCTATGTTGGGGGGCCACAGTCCAGTTTGACAAATGTGTCTGGGTTTCAAGGAAAATGTGTCCGTGTTTCAGGAAGTCTGAATCCTGGACACATAAATCAAAACCCGGACTGTCCAGGTGAATCCTGGACAGGTGGCAACCCTACTTGTAATCCAAAGCACTTGTATATCAAAGCTAATTTCCCCATAAGAAATAATGGAAACTCAAATGATTTGTTCCACAACCATTTATTTATAAGTCCTTCAGTTTATAGTCCTTATAAAAAGATTATAGCAATGTGATAGGTTATGTAACCATAAAATGTGCATCCAAAAATGGAAGCCTCTACAAGGGGATTAGAAGCAATATCCAGCAGGAGCTACAGAGTATAAAAGAGAAGAGAGGTGCCTCTAAGTGTAGCAATATGGTTACATTTAATAAAGGTAAACCATTTAGCAACTCACATGGTTGATGATTAAAAGAGGCACATTATGTTATATGATTATGTTATACATGTGATGCTGTTCACTTTGTATGTTTGGATTTAATTAATTTTGTTGCGTTTCTTTTGGATAGGCCTACTGTTGTCTGTTAAGATATACCGGTCCTGAGGAAGCAGATTGTGAAACGCGTCGGCCTCTTGACAGAACAGTACACATCATCAAAGCTTGGCTAGCAGCTTATATTTATACATTAGTGTAGCACTACCCCCGTAGGAGATGCTGGTTATATTTTTGGGTCTTGCCGTTACCTGTCTGTTCACCATATCCGCCATAGGGGTCCCATTGAAGAGTTGTTCACAGATGTCTGCACCAAACACTTAGTCTCTTTTTCAATGGTTTTATTTAAGAAAGTCAGTTAGAGGGATGGAGGGTTAGGGGAGATTCAGGTACCTTGCTTTGTGGATCACGGGTACTTCTTTGATCCAGAGGACAAACGGTTTTCACACTGAATCTAGCAACCAATAGATTAGCCTCTCTCACTGACCTAGCAGCCGGTGCGAAACTCAGTCAAAAGTCTCTGCCACAGACTTGATGAATGTAATGGAGTCGTTGTACAGTCCTCTGCCACAGGACGGCATAACCACACACTTTGCACAGTTCAAAAGACACAGCTACACAGTACCAGTTTCTTTCAGCCAGCCGGCAGCACTGTAAGGCAGATTGGTCAGGATGCGTCCCCCAATTGAGTCTATAGGCTTTTCTTGAGATACCAGCCCTTTTGTTCGGTCCTCTCTGAGAAAGGTCCTCCCCTTGTTTCTCCAATTGCTCTGCCTCTTCCCGCAGGCAAGACAGCACGGGACCACCCCTGGACCAGTAGGCCCCAGAATCTCCTGGGCCTACTATCAGTAATGAAGCCTCAAGCCAGCATGACATACCTGAGGCCAGAAAGGGCCATCAGGTCAGGATCGGAAGACCCCAAAAAACGGTGTCTGTCCCTTAAGTACCCTCTCTCAGAATGCACAGCGGGTGAACCACTCCCACTGGGCTATTTCTGGGCAAAGAATACTCAACACACCCAGCCTGCTGCATTTCCAACCTTGACCTGTGGTGACAGCTACACCTACAGTCAAGTGGAAAATGCGCAACACAGCTGGACTGGAATAGAAACCAGCAATTTAACACAATCATTCTGAGCCAAACTACAGCTCAGATAACTTAAATTTACATATAGCGCCTACTCAATAGGAGCAGGGCGCTACATTAGCTTTTTGCGCTTAATGGTTTTAGCTATGTTATTTTAACAAATTTTGTAATAAAGAATTTTTGATATAATTTTGGTTGCTGCGTCTCTTTCTGATACCGTTAAAGTCCATAAAATTGCACTTCTTTTTTTAAAAGAGACACATCTAAGTATGCAGGCATTCGGGGTAAAGCTGTGCACATAGACCATCTCCCGCACCACCAGCTCTCACTGCTGTCAGTCTGCAATCGTGGCCGGGAAGACTACCCTGCAGTAGAGCGATCTGAAGGCGTGCCTTGAACAATGGGGAAGGGATATTATATATAGATTAATGGTGGCTTCACCTCCCTCTTATTCTAAGACCCAGGCTGGAGGGGCAGGACAAAGCCTGTGACTGGTAGAAATGTTATTTACGCAAAGTTCCACAAAATAATAAAGATTTTATTTCAAATATATATTTGTATGCTAATTTAGAACAGTGTATTGCTTTTATTTATTATTTTTTTACTCTGTATTCTTAAGGCTGTTTTTTATTTTTATTTTGAATATGTGACAAGCAGCAGAGAACTAGAAGCTCCTCTTTCTTATGTTTCCCTGCAGACAGGCTGGGAAAGATCTGGGTCATGTGACAGCTTTATATCGATTAGGATATAGATGTTGTTCTTTTATTAAAATTATTACAGTGCCATCATCCATATACAGAAATAGAAGGGACAATGTAAATTAAACAGTAAAGGAGCCATCTCCAAACTGTTCCCACAAAGATGGGAGCAAGACATTGTCCAAAATATCTTGGTATGCTGACATCTTAAGAGTTCCCTTCACTGGAGCTGAAAAACAACCCCACACCATTATCCCCCCTCCATCAAATGATTTGGACCAGTGCACAAAGCAAAGTCCGTAAAGACATGGATGAGCGAGTTTGGGGTGGAGGAACTTGACTGGCCTGCGCAGATTCCTGACCTCAGCCTGTTAGAACATCTTTGAGATGAATTAGCGAGCCAGGCCTCACAAATGCGCTTCTGGAAGAATGGTTAAACATTCCCATAGACCAGTGATGGGGAACCTTGGCACCCCAGATGTTTTGGAACTACATTTCCGATGATGCTCGTGCACTCTGCAGTGTAGTTGAGCACCATGGGGAATGTAGTTCCAAAACATCTGGAGTGCCAAGGTTCACCATCACTGTTATAGACACACTCCTAAACCTTGTGGACAGCCTTCCGAGAAGAGCTGTTATAGCTGCAAAGGGAGAGCCAACTCAATATTGAATCCTACGGACTAAGACTGGGATGCCATTAAAGTTCATGTGCGTGTAAAGGCGGGCGCCCCAAATACTTTTGGTAATATAGTGTATATTTAAAGGGAACTTAGGTAGACTGATATACAAGGGCTACTATTTTTATTTTTTTTATTATAAGGCAAAGGGGTTGATTTACTAATGGCAAATAGGCTGTGCATTTTGCAAAGTGCAGTTGCACTCAGCAAGGGTATTTTCTCCTGAGCTTAGTAAATGAGGTAAAGCTTCACTTTGCAAAGAATATCCAATCACAGGCAAGGAAAATTAAATAAACAGCATTTTTGCTTGCACATGATTGGATGATGGAAGTCAGCAGAGCTTCTGCTCATTTACTAAGCTCTGGAGCAACTGGACTTGCAGAGTGGAAATGCACTTTCCAAAGTGCACAGTCTATTTGCCTTTAGCAATTCAATCCCAAAGATTCTAGGGCAACCCATTTAATTTCCCATTTTTATTGCGTCAATATATTACACAGCAACATTTACAGATTAAATATAACCATTCCCATCAGTTCTGGTGAGTCACTGACCATTGGAGCGACTCCAGTAAGATTAGTCGGTGAGGGAATAATACTGCTCAGGAAACAATAAAATGCTGTTAAAATAGGAGGTTCACTCATTTTTAATCATGATCTGTACTTTATAATCCTTCAGTTAGGCAAGATTTAACAGCATCCTTGCTGGACCTCTGAGTAGAATGTTATTCGTCGATGACTTTATGTTGCTCTTAATGTAAGGTGACCAGATTTTTTAAATGAAATCCGGGGACATATTACATTTTTTTACTAGTAATGGCGGTAATCAGCGACTCTCTGCCCATCGCCGCCGCCCCCCTCACAGCCTGTCAAGTCTTACTCTCCGGGCCCCGGCTACTACTGGGTGGGGAGCAGAGGAAGATCACTCCACCAGGGAAGGCAAGGAGATAAGCAGACAGGCGGCTGGCAGGGACTTGAGCCAAGGCAGAAGAACATGCGAGCGGAGCTGAATGGGCATACACCCGAAACTGAAGAAATATTCCCTCCACTCCGACCAGCACATGATCATCAGAAAGGGCCACAGATAATGGAAAAAAATACACCCCCCTAAGCTAGTAGGAGCGGTGGAGTTGGGGGGGGGGGGTGTAATTCAGAATTTTTATTTTTAATTCTGCACTGACTGTCTTTGAAATTGCCCCAGCCCCTGTTCAAATCCAATCCGGGGACAAAACCGGGGACAGACTTGGTCTGGGGACAGTGTCCTCAATCCGGGGACTGTCCCCTATAACCGGGGATGTCTGGTCACCCTATCTTAATGTTCATTGACAAGGCCCAAACTGTAGACTAGTATTATTTGATACAAAAAGTTTTGAAATACAGAGGATCCTTACATAAAATAGGTAAGTATGCAGGCAAGTGGGTTAAAGTGACCTTGCCAGGGGCCAAAAAAGTGACAAAGGTGCTAACCAAGAAAAATAGCATTCTATATACCTGTCCAATTGGCACAAATCTGATTTCACACTGCTGTGGTTTGTTCTCCCAATGATTCATATGTCAGTATAGCATCCTATATTGACTAGGGGTCAAGAGAAAGAACCACATAGGCCAGCAGGAAGGCCTACTATTCCACCAGCCCGAGGAGTCAGATAGGATTGACATCAGGAACTGTGCTAGAAAGTGAAGCTTTACCAAATGAGCAAACAGACAGGTATGTATAAAGCTGCTTTCTTTTAAAATATGTGCATTTGTAACTTTGTTGAACCCCCCTGAAAGGGTCACTGTAATTACAGCATGTTGACGATAGGTGTGTGGCTATGGGAAGAGTTAGGGCTCCTTCAGACAGGCATTGAATTCTAAAACAGCCTTAGCCCTAGTTTATACTGGTGCGATTTGACATGCAATTTGACATGTCAAATCGCATGTCAAATCGGCGGCATTTGCCGGAAAATAGCACCTTCCTAATCGGTGCGACGCCGCATCTGCGGCGCTGCACCGATTTCAAAAAGTAGTTTCTGTACTACTTTTTGCGATTTCGGGCCGCGATTTACATTGACATCTGTGCAGAAACCTGCACAGATGTCTCTGTAATCACGGCCGAAATCAGGACTGACAGGCGGGAGTGAAATTGTGCGAGTTCAGCTGAACTCGCACGGCTTCACTCCCGCAGCCCAGTGTGAACCTGGGCTAAAATCTGCTTTAAGCACTTATAGTGTTAGGCTGGGTTCACACCTATGCAAACTGAATGCAGGTTTCCCTGCATCAAATTCACATAGCTGGAGAATGTGACTGGCTCTCTATGGAGCCGGTTCACATATCTCCGCAGCAGGTCCAGTGCGATTTGCTAGAAAAACGTGTGCCTTTTTTGGTCCGTTTCAGGTCCGAATTTAGCCCAAAATTCGGGCTAAAATCGGTCCTGAAACGGTGAACCAGCATGCACCGGACCCCTGCTGTGCGACAGATCCAACGATGGTGTGAACCCAGCCTAAATGAGAATTATGTGTTGTGCCGGCATTCATGTAATGTCATACAACACTCCTCAAACGTCCTGTGAGATTTGATTTATTATTTTTTACAAGGCTAAAATGGGAAATTATCACTTTTGATGATTTACAACCTCACCATAAACACATAGTAAATGCAATAGAAGTGAATGGAGGCAATTGCAAGGCATCAATGCCTGCCGAACTCTGCAGGCATCTTTATTTTTGCCTCACCCAACAGGAGGCAATGCTAACACTGCAGTATGAACACCTCCATCTACTCTCTATTTTAACAATATGTATTAATGCTTTCACCACAGGATGGCGCTGTGGACAGCATAGTAGGATATAATATGCCACGTAACAACATGGCCTGGGGAATGCCCAGGGAAAAACCAAGCCTACTTACCGACCAGCTCGCTGACAACCAATTAACCTGTCTAACAGTATGCGTTAAAAACAGGGGTTTGTCCGCACTCATTTGCAAACGCATGCGTGAGCCACAGAGCCACGCCAAGGCCCCCTGGAGTCTGTGGTCCTACACTAACAATGAGTGTCCCCACAATGGAGGCACATGCATTCTGATGGTTAGATCAGGGCAGGTGGACTGAAGGGGAGCCACCCCTCCTTAAAGGTACAGGAGCACACCAAACACCCAGCATGTAGCACAATGGCTGCAAAGGTGTTGGTGCGTTGCTGGACCAATACAAGCACCATAGGTGAAAACAAAAACATGTCCACTGCCCCCATCTATAGCTGGCTATCACGGTAAGTAGCATTGGAAGGCTAAAGCAGATAACAACATGGCCTGGGGAATGCCCAGGGAAAAACCAAGCCTACTTACCGACCAGCTCGCTGACAACCAATTAACCTGTCTAACAGTATGCGTTAAAAACAGGGGTTTGTCCGCACGCATTTGCAAACGCATGCGTGAGCCACAGAGCCACGCCAAGGCCCCCTGGAGTCTGTGGTCCTACACTAACAATGAGTGTCCCCACAATGGAGGCACATGCATTCTGATGGTTAGATGAGGGCAGGTGGACTGAAGGGGAGCCACCCCTCCTTAAAGGTACAGGAGCACACCAAACACCCAGCATGTAGCACAATGGCTGCAAAGGTGCTGGTGCGTTGCTGGACCAATACAAGCACCATAGGTGAAAACAAAAACATGTCCACCGCCCCCATCTATAGCTGTCTATCACGGTAAGTAGCATTGGAAGGCTAAAGCAGATAACAACATGGCCTGGGGAATGCCCAGGGAAAAACCAAGCCTACTTACCGACCAGCTCGCTGACAACCAATTAACCTGTCTAACAGTATGCGTTAAAAACAGGGGTTTGTCCGCACGCATTTGCAAACGCATGCGTGAGCCACAGAGCCACGCCAAGGCCCCCTGGAGTCTGTGGTCCTACACTAACAATGAGTGTCCCCACAATGGAGGCACATGCATTCTGATGGTTAGATGAGGGCAGGTGGACTGAAGGGGAGCCACCCCTCCTTAAAGGTACAGGAGCACACCAAACACCCAGCATGTAGCACAATGACTGCAAAGGTGCTGGTGCGTTGCTGGACCAATACAAGCACCATAGGTGAAAACAAAAAAAAAATATATATAATATGCCACGTCCTATAACTTATTCAAGACTCTTATTCATGCTCTCTATTTTTTTTTCATGGAAATGCAAGTTAATCCACAAAGCGTACAAGTCTAAAGGTTTAGACCCTCCTTCAGAGCAGAGCAGTTTTCACATCCTGGGCAGCAAGAGCGAACGTATCGCTTGATACAATCTGCAGATCAGCAACGTGGTCATCCCAAAACATGCTCATGCGGCACTACAGGATTGACCCAGGAGCTCTCAATTCAGTGGAATTTGGGAAAAGGGCAATTGAATCTGGTTTTGCATTTTCTAAATACTTTTTTTTGTAAGCATTACCCACCCAGTCTTCAGCTAGTTATTTATCACATGACTATGGTAGTAAATATGTCTTGCTAACTGCTATACCAAAAACCCCACCTGTCCAATGGTAACCACACCACACAAGATTGAAGTTAAATTGGCCATAGCAGCCTTTTTATTATTCAAAATATAAATAACCAATAACTAACAGAACAATAACATAAAACCAGACCAGACAGTTTATTAAAGAAGGAGCCACAAGGTCCTAATAGGCATAAACCAGGATAGTACCAGCTTGTCACTTCACAGGCCTCCAGCCCCAAAAAGCACTGACTCAGAGACAACTCACAGGTACACATCCACCAACTAGGAGCCGTACCTCAGACGGGTCCCTACAATAAGGTGACCAGATTTTTAAAATGAAATCCGGGGACATATTTTTTTTTTTTTACTAGTAATGGCGGCAATCAGCGACTCTCTGCCCATCACCGCCACCGCTCGCCTCACAGCCTGTGAAGTCTTGCTCTTTGGGCCCCGTGTCAGGGAAAGCTTCACCCACTGGTGGCGCTGTCGGTCCTATGGATCGCAGTACTAGTGTCCACCAGCAGGTGTCCTCTCGCAGCCTGTATCTTTGACAGAGGATCTCACCTGCTGGTGGTAATGCCTGATCCATGGGCCGTAGTACCGGCGTCCACCAGCGGGGGTATTCTGGCAGTGTGGGGCAGGCAGTACTTCCTTCGATCAGCTGTGACATGAGGGCAATTATAGCAGTCCTATAAATACCCGGCGAGCCCTCACATGCTCGCCTTGGTATCTTTCTCCTGGAGCCTTGACCTTGTAGCCTGTATCCTGTCCTTGAGCCTGTATCCTGTCCTTGAGCCTGTATCCTGTCCTTGAGCCTGTACCTGTCCTTGAGCCTGTACCTGTCCTTGAGCCTGTACCTGTCCTTGAGCCTGTACCTGTCCTTGAGCCTGTACCTGTCCTTGAGCCTGTACCTGTCCTGTCCTGCCCCGTCCCGTCCTGACCTGACCTGACCTGATCCCCATCCTGAGCCTATCCATCCGTCTTCTCCCTGCCTGGTTTTGTTCCCTATTCCCATCTGCTGACTCCCCGTGTATGACCTTGACCTGGCTACGTTTATGCCCCTGGAACACTCCATTGTCAATCTCCTGATCTGCTGTGTATGACCCCGGCCTGGCTTAGGTTCAAGATTCTGGTACTGCCCTTTGCTGTATGTATTATTTGTTGTTTGTGGGTTGTTTTGTTAGTTTGCACTGTTTGTATTTATCCCTATCACCTTCTCAATAAATCCCATTATATTTCACTCTACATGCGTTTTGGTTATCTCTGTGCAGTCCACACAGTCTGGTCAATTAATTCCCTGATACCCCGGCTACTACTGGGTGGGGAGCGGAGGAAGGTCACTCTGCCAGGGAAGGGAAGGAGATAAGCAGGCAGGTGGCTGGTCGGAACTTGAGCCAAGGCAGAAAAACATGCGAGCGGAGCTGAATGGGCATGCACCCAAAACTGAAGAAATATTACCTCCGCTCTGACCAGCACATGATCATCAGAAAGGGGCACAGATAATGGAAAGAAATAGACCCCCCTAAGCTACTAGGAGCGGCGGAGCAGGGGTGTGTAATTCAGATTTTTTTTTATTTTTTTTTATTCTGCACTGACTGTCTTTGAAATTGCCCCAGCCCCTGTTCAAATCCAATCCGGGGACAAAACTGGGGACAGACTTGGTCCAGGGACAGTGTCCTCAATCCGGGGAATGTCTGGTCACCCTACCCTACACCATAACTTTTGTGCCCATATGAACCTAAAAAAGGACCTTGCACCCTGCCAATTGCCACTTCTGGCTCCACCAATCTCCCAAATCCCCAACCAGCAATACTCTCCCAATGTAGAGAGGGAGGGTGGGAAGATGTTCCATGCTGTTGCTCCTACTAAAGACCTTCCCCATCCAGTCTCCTCACCACTCCTTCAATGCTCCACCCAGCCCAGACCATGCCCAGCCAGCCTGTTCCTGACATTATCCTACAGCAACCCCACTGCTCCTTACTTACCTGTCCCAAGCCCCTTTAACCCCTGTCATGCCTGCCCTCCGTTTATTGCCTTTGGGTTTTACCCTGGGCCTTTCAGGTATGCTGCCATGGAGGCACCAGGAAAACAGAAAATTGTATCATACTTACCATAATTTTCCTTTCCTGGTGCTTGGTGTAATTTTGGGGGTGCTTATCTGCAAATCAAGCTCTACAGCTCCCAAGTTGGTGGTGTTCCCTGTGTAAGCAGAAATACAAAAGTTTGGTACATTTTTATTTAAATATGACTGATAATTTGTAGCCTACTGTACAGGTGAAACAATTGAAAAGTAGTGTTTGCTACCTTGAACATACACACAAGCCATACTTTAATTCAACTAATTACTAGGGATGAGCTTCGTGTTCGAGTCGAACATACGTTCGACTCGAACATCGGCTGTTCGATCGTTCGACGAAGATCGAACGATTTGGGCCGTTCGCGCCAAATTCGAGTGACGCGAACGGCCCACAATGCACTACGCCATCGCAGTGTCATCCAGGCGCTGTGATTGGCCAAGCATGCACTGTGACCCCGCAATGCTTGGCCAATCACAGCGCCGGCAGCGAGGAGAGCAATGATTGGCCACAGGCAGGATGCCTGTGGCCAATTATTGCTGAGGGGGTTTAGTACACGCCCCACACTGTAAAAGGCCGCCAGCGCGGCGGCCTTGTGTAGTGTGTTCCGGAGCAGGGAAAGAGAAGCATAGGCAGGGACAGTGTCATTTTTTTCCTTTACTAATTCTGGATTCCTTGTGTTTAGGGACAGAGAAGGATAGGTAGGGAGAGTGTCAGTGTGTCATTCTGTGCTAAACCTTGTTTGTAGGGACAGAGAAGGACAGTGAGGGAAAGTGTCAGTGTGCTATTCTGTGCTAATCCTTGTTTGTAGGGACAGAGAAGGACAGTGAGGGAAAGTGTCAGTGTGCTATTCTGTGCTAATCCTTGTTTGTAGGGACAGAGAAGGACAGTCGTGGAAACTATCAGTGTGCTATTCTGTGCTAAATCTTGTTTGTAGGGACAGAGAAGGACAGTGAGGGAAAGTGTCAGTGTGCTATTCTGTCCTAAACCAATCTTGCTGAACCATATTTGAAATCCTTGAGTTTAGGGACAGAGAAGGACACTCGTGGAAACTATCAGTGTGCTATTCTGTGCTAAATCTTGTTTGTAGGGACAGAGAAGGACAGTGAGGGAAAGTGTCAGTGTGCTATTCTGTCCTAAACCAATCTTGCTGAACCATATTTGAAATCCTTGAGTTTAGGGACAGAGAAGGACACTCGTGGAAACTATCAGTGTGCTATTCTGTGCTAAATCTTGTTTGTAGGGACAGAGAAGGACAGTGAGGGAAAGTGTCAGTGTGCTATTCTGTCCTAAACCAATCTTGCTGAACCATATTTGAAATCCTTGAGTTTAGGGACAGAGAAGGACACTCGTGGAAACTATCAGTGTGCTATTCTGTGCTAAATCTTGTTTGTAGGGACAGAGAAGGACAGTGAGGGAAAGTGTCAGTGTGCTATTCTGTCCTAAACCAATCTTGCTGAACCATATTTGAAATCCTTGAGTTTAGGGACAGAGAAGGACACTCGTGGAAACTATCAGTGTGCTATTCTGTGCTAAATCTTGTTTGTAGGGACAGAGAAGGACAGTGAGGGAAAGTGTCAGTGTGCTATTCTGTCCTAAACCAATCTTGCTGAACCATATTTGAAATCCTTGAGTTTAGGGACAGAGAAGGACACTCGTGGAAACTATCAGTGTGCTATTCTGTGCTAAATCTTGCTTGTAGGGACAGAGAAGGACAGTGAGGGAAAGTGTCAGTGTGCTATTCTGTCCTAAACCAATCTTGCTGAACCATATTTAAAATCCTTGAGTTTAGGGACAGAGAAGGACACTCGTGGAAACTATCAGTGTGCTATTCTGTGCTAAATCTTGCTTGTAGGGACAGAGAAGGACAGTGAGGGAAAGTGTCAGTGTGCTATTCTGTCCTAAACCAATCTTGCTGAACCATATTTAAAATCCTTGAGTTTAGGGACAGAGAAGGACACTCGTGGAAACTATCAGTGTGCTATTCTGTGCTAAATCTTGTTTGTAGGGACAGAGAAGGACAGTGAGGGAAAGTGTCAGTGTGCTATTCTGTCCTAAACCAATCTTGCTGAACCATATTTGAAATCCTTGAGTTTAGGGACAGAGAAGGACACTCGTGGAAACTATCAGTGTGCTATTCTGTGCTAAATCTTGTTTGTAGGGACAGAGAAGGACAGTGAGGGAAAGTGTCAGTGTGCTATTCTGTCCTAAACCAATCTTGCTGAACCATATTTGAAATCCTTGAGTTTAGGGACAGAGAAGGACACTCGTGGAAACTATCAGTGTGCTATTCTGTGCTAAATCTTGTTTGTAGGGACAGAGAAGGACAGTGAGGGAAAGTGTCAGTGTGCTCTTCTGTCCTAAACCAATCTTGCTGAACCATATTTGAAATCCTTGAGTTTAGGGACAGAGAAGGACACTCTGGGAAACTGTCAGTGTGCTATTCTGTCCTAAACCAATCTTGCTGAACCATATTTGAAATCTTTGAGTTTAGGGACAGAGAAGGACACTCGTGGAAACTATCAGTGTGCTATTCTGTGCTAAATCTTGTTTGTAGGGACAGAGAAGGACAGTGAGGGAAAGTGTCAGTGTGCTATTCTGTCCTAAACCAATCTTGCTGAACCATATTTGAAATCCTTGAGTTTAGGGACAGAGAAGGACACTCGTGGAATCTATCAGTGTGCTATTCTGTGCTAAATCTTGTTTGTAGGGACAGAGAAGGACAGTGAGGGAAAGTGTCAGTGTGCTATTCTGTCCTAAACCAATCTTGCTGAATAGGGATGAGCTTCGTGTTCGAGTCGAACATACGTTCGACTCGAACATCGGCTGTTCGATCGTTCGACGAAGATCGAACGATTTGGGCCGTTCGCGCCAAATTCGAGTGACGCGAACGGCCCACAATGCACTACGCCATCGCAGTGTCATCCAGGCGCTGTGATTGGCCAAGCATGCACTGTGACCCCGCATGCTTGGCCAATCACAGCGCCGGCAGCGAGGAGAGCAATGATTGGCCACAGGCAGGATGCCTGTGGCCAATTATTGCTGAGGGTGTTTAGTACACGCCCCACACTATAAAAGGCCGCCAGCACGGCGGCCTAGTGTAGTGTGTTCCGGAGCAGGGATAGAGCAGCATAGGCAGGGACAGTGACTGTTATTTCTTTCTTGCTTAACCTGGATTCCTTTAGTTTAGGGAAAGAGAAGGATAGGTAGGGAGAGTGTCAGTGTGTTTTGTGCTTGTGCTATAGTGTGCTTAAAAAAAACATTTATTCTAGGGACAGAAAACTGTAGGTAGGGACAGTGTCAGTTTCTTTCACTCTGCAAGTCCTTGTTTCAAGGGACCTGGAAGGACAGTGAGTGAATTGTCCTTGTGCTATATTGTGCTTAAAAAAACATTTATTCTAGGGACAGAAAACTGTAGGTAGGGAGAGTGTCAGTTTCTTTCACTCTGCAAGTCCTTGTTTCCAGGGACCTGGAAGGACAGTGAGTGAATTGTCCTTGTGCTATATTGTGCTTAAAAAAACATTTATTCTAGGGACAGAAAACTGTAGGTAGGGAGAGTGTCAGTTTCTTTCACTCTGCAAGTCCTTGTTTCCAGGGACCTGGAAGGACAGTGAGTGAATTGTCCTTGTGCTATATTGTGATTATAAAAAACATTTTTTCTAGGGACAGAAAACTGTAGGTAGGGAGAGTGTTTTTTTCCTTTCACTCTGCAAGTCCTTGTTTCCAGGGACCTGTAAGGACAGTGAGTGAATTTTTCTTGTGCTATATTGTGATTAAAAAAAACATTTTTTCTAGGGACAGAAAACTGTAGGTAGGGAGAGTGTTTTTTTCCTTTCACTCTGCAAGTCCTTGTTTCCAGGGACCTGTAAGGACAGTGAGTGAATTTTTCTTGTGCTATATTGTGATTAAAAAAAACATTTTTTCTAGGGACAGAAAACTGTAGGTAGGGAGAGTGTTTTTTTCCTTTCACTCTGCAAGTCCTTGTTTCCAGGGACCTGTAAGGACAGTGAGTGAATTTTTCTTGTGCTATATTGTGATTAAAAAAAACATTTTTTCTAGGGACAGAAAACTGTAGGTAGGGAGAGTGTTTTTTTTCTTTCACTCTGCAAGTCCTTGTTTCCAGGGACCTGTAAGGACAGTGAGTGAATTGTTCTTGTGCTATATTGTGATTAAAAAAAACATTTTTTCTAGGGACAGAAAACTGTAGGTAGGGAGAGTGTTTTTTTTCTTTCACTCTGCAAGTCCTTGTTTCCAGGGACCTGTAAGGACAGTGAGTGAATTGTTCTTGTGCTATATTGTGCTTAAAAAAACATTTATTCTAGGGACAGAAAACTGTAGGTAGGGAGAGTGTCAGTTTCTTTCACTCTGCAAGTCCTTGTTTCCAGGGACCTGGAAGGACAGTGAGTGAATTGTCCTTGTGCTATATTGTGATTAAAAAAAACATTTTTTCTAGGGACAGAAAACTGTAGGTAGGGAGAGTGTTTTTTTCCTTTCACTCTGCAAGTCCTTGTTTCCAGGGACCTGTAAGGACAGTGAGTGAATTTTTCTTGTGCTATATTGTGATTAAAAAAAACATTTTTTCTAGGGACAGAAAACTGTAGGTAGGGAGAGTGTTTTTTTCCTTTCACTCTGCAAGTCCTTGTTTCCAGGGACCTGTAAGGACAGTGAGTGAATTTTTCTTGTGCTATATTGTGATTAAAAAAAACATTTTTTCTAGGGACAGAAAACTGTAGGTAGGGAGAGTGTTTTTTTTCTTTCACTCTGCAAGTCCTTGTTTCCAGGGACCTGTAAGGACAGTGAGTGAATTTTTCTTGTGCTATATTGTGATTAAAAAAAACATTTTTTCTAGGGACAGAAAACTGTAGGTAGGGAGAGTGTTTTTTTTCTTTCACTCTGCAAGTCCTTGTTTCCAGGGACCTGTAAGGACAGTGAGTGAATTTTTCTTGTGCTATATTGTGATTAAAAAAAACATTTTTTCTAGGGACAGAAAACTGTAGGTAGGGAGAGTGTTTTTTTTCTTTCACTCTGCAAGTCCTTGTTTCCAGGGACCTGTAAGGACAGTGAGTGAATTGTTCTTGTGCTATATTGTGCTTAAAAAAACATTTATTCTAGGGACAGAAAACTGTAGGTAGGGAGAGTGTCAGTTTCTTTCACTCTGCAAGTCCTTGTTTCCAGGGACCTGGAAGGACAGTGAGTGAATTGTCCTTGTGCTATATTGTGATTAAAAAAAACATTTTTTCTAGGGACAGAAAACTGTAGGTAGGGAGAGTGTTTTTTTCCTTTCACTCTGCAAGTCCTTGTTTCCAGGGACCTGTAAGGACAGTGAGTGAATTTTTCTTGTGCTATATTGTGATTAAAAAAAACATTTTTTCTAGGGACAGAAAACTGTAGGTAGGGAGAGTGTTTTTTTCCTTTCACTCTGCAAGTCCTTGTTTCCAGGGACCTGTAAGGACAGTGAGTGAATTTTTCTTGTGCTATATTGTGATTAAAAAAAACATTTTTTCTAGGGACAGAAAACTGTAGGTAGGGAGAGTGTTTTTTTTCTTTCACTCTGCAAGTCCTTGTTTCCAGGGACCTGTAAGGACAGTGAGTGAATTGTTCTTGTGCTATATTGTGATTAAAAAAAACATTTTTTCTAGGGACAGAAAACTGTAGGTAGGGAGAGTGTTTTTTTTCTTTCACTCTGCAAGTCCTTGTTTCCAGGGACCTGTAAGGACAGTGAGTGAATTTTTCTTGTGCTATATTGTGATTAAAAAAAACATTTTTTCTAGGGACAGAAAACTGTAGGTAGGGAGAGTGTTTTTTTTCTTTCACTCTGCAAGTCCTTGTTTCCAGGGACCTGTAAGGACAGTGAGTGAATTTTTCTTGTGCTATATTGTGATTAAAAAAAACATTTTTTCTAGGGACAGAAAACTGTAGGTAGGGAGAGTGTTTTTTTTCTTTCACTCTGCAAGTCCTTGTTTCCAGGGACCTGTAAGGACAGTGAGTGAATTTTTCTTGTGCTATATTGTGATTAAAAAAAACATTTTTTCTAGGGACAGAAAACTGTAGGTAGGGAGAGTGTTTTTTTCCTTTCACTCTGCAAGTCCTTGTTTCCAGGGACCTGTAAGGACAGTGAGTGAATTTTTCTTGTGCTATATTGTGATTAAAAAAAACATTTTTTCTAGGGACAGAAAACTGTAGGTAGGGAGAGTGTTTTTTTCCTTTCACTCTGCAAGTCCTTGTTTCCAGGGACCTGTAAGGACAGTGAGTGAATTTTTCTTGTGCTATATTGTGATTAAAAAAAACATTTTTTCTAGGGACAGAAAACTGTAGGTAGGGAGAGTGTCAGTTTCTTTCACTGTGAAAGTCCTTGTTTCAAGGGACAGAGAAGGACACCTGAAGGTAGCCCTTATTGCTTTTTTCCCATCTCCGTGCAGGCCATCTATTAGAATGTCTGGAAGGCAAACAAGGAGAGGCAGACAGTCAGGAGGCAATAAAAGAGGGCAAGCAGGCTCTGTGTCTGGGGGCAACAGTGCTGGTCGTGGACGCGGTGCATTGTCATCAGCACATGGCCATGGGACACGCTTGTCCTTCTTTTCGGCAGCTGGACATGTTGAGCCACATCATGCCGAAGACTTGGTAGAGTGGATGACCAAGCCCTCCTCCTCCTCCTCATCCTCTCTCACCCAGGCTCAGGGTACTGGAAAAGCAGCTGCCAAAGCGTCGTCTTCCCTGGTATCAATGTCAGACAAATCATCAGTCACTCCTTCCCTAGACCCACCATGTCCTCCTCCTGAGGAGTCCCCCGAACTGTTTCAGCACAGTGTTGGGTACATGCTCCAGGAGGATGCCCAGCGTTTCGAAGGGTCTGATGATGAAACCCAGCTAGAGGAAGGCAGTAGCGTGAGAGCAGACAGAGGGGATGCTCAAGAAGGACACCAATCTGGCAGTCATGTTCCAGCAGCTGCAGCATACTGCCAGATTGGCTCCAGTGATGAGGAGGGAGGGGATGATGAGGTCACTGACTCCACGTGGGTGCCTAATAGGAGAGAGGAGGAGGAGGAGGATGAGGAGGAGGCACATCTCCAACGAGGCAGGATGCCCTTTGGTGGCCAGCGTAAGGGCAGTACACCGACGGAATCACACCGCAGAGCTCCGCCTGTGCAGGGCGCTGCCTCTGCCCGTCATTCAAAAAGTTCTTTGGTGTGGGCCTTTTTTGAGGCTAGTGCATCAGATCGCACAGCTGCTGTTTGCAACATATGTCTCAAGCGTATATCGCGTGGCCAAAACATCAGCCGCTTGGGTACCACATGCCTGACCAGACATATGTTGACCTGCCATGCAGCTCGTTGGCAAGCCTACCTCAAAGACCCACACCAAAGAACAAAGCGGACCTCTCCTTGCACCGCATCAGCTGGGATCTCCAACCCCACTATAACTTCAGTCCTCTCTGAAACATGCACTGAGAGGAATGAAGGTGTAGAATTAGGTGTGTCACAGCCAAGTACTTGCGCCCACTCTGCTAGCAGTACACCGACGTCCGATTCTAGCAGGCAAATTTCCCTGCCCCAGCTGCTGGACCGTCGAAAGAAGTTCACTCCCAGCCATCCACATGCCCAGCGGTTGAATGCTAGCTTGGCTAAATTGCTAGCGCTTCAACTGCTGCCTTTTCAGTTGGTAGACTCGGCCCCCTTCCGTGAGTTTGTGCAATGTGCGGTTCCTCAGTGGCAGGTTCCCAAACGCCACTTTTTCGCACGGAAGGCTATTCCGGCTCTCTACCGGCATGTGGAAGGCAATGTCTTGGCCTCGCTGGACAGGGCGGTCAGCGGTAAGGTGCATATTACCGCTGACTCATGGTCCAGCAGGCATGGACAGGGACGTTACCTTTCTTTCACGGCCCATTGGGTCACTCTTTTGGCAGCTGGGAAGGATTCAGGACAAGGTGCAGTAGTGTTGGAGGTTGTCCCACCGCCACGCCTCCAAAATGCTACTACTGGTTGTGACACACCTCTCTCCTCCACCCCCTCCTCTTCTTCTTCCTCCATGGCCTCTTCCTGTGGTTTGTCCTATGAACCAGCGGTGCTCCGTAGCCGTTCACGGGGCTACGCAAGTACGCAGGCAAAAAGATGCCATGCCGTGCTTGCGCTGGTGTGTTTGGGGGACAGAAGCCACACTGGGGCAGAGGTCCTGTCTGCTCTGCAGGGCCAGGCCGAGAGGTGGTTGACGCCACGCCAGCTTAAGCCAGGAATGGTGGTTTGCGACAATGGCACCAACCTCCTCTCCGCCCTCCGACAGGGACAACTGACCCATGTGCCCTGTGTGGCTCACGTCCTTAACCTGGTGGTGCAGCGCTTCTTGGGCAGGTACCCGGGCTTACAGGATGTCCTGAGGCAGGCCAGGAAAGTCTGTGTGCATTTCCGCAGATCTTATAATGCCAGTGCTCGCCTGGCTGAGCTGCAAAAGGAGTTGAACCTGCCCAAGAACCGCCTTATATGTGACATGCCCACCAGGTGGAACTCAACGTTGGCCATGCTGCAGCGGCTGCACACGCAGCAGAGGGCCATCAATGAGTACCTGTGCGACTACGGCACCAGGACAGGGTCAGGGGAGCTTGGTTTTTTTTCTCCACGCCAGTGGGGCATGATCAGGGATGCATGCACTGTCCTGGCACCATTTGAGGAGGCCACGAGGATGGTGAGCAGTGACAGTGCATGCATCAGTGACACTGTACCTCTTGTCCACCTGTTGGAGCACACGCTGCGTGGAATAATGGACAGGGCACTTGAGGCAGAACAGAGGCAGGAAGAGGAGGACTTCCTTGCCTCTCAAGGCCCCCTTTACCCAGACAGTGTTACTTCTGTCCCACCCATCGCACAGGAAGAGGAGGAGGAGGAGGAGGAGGAGGATTGTGTCAGCATGGAGGTGGAGGCTGGCACTCAGCATCATCAGCAGCAGTCTTTTAGGGATGATTTACAGTCCCAAGAAACCAGTGGACTTGTACGTGGCTGGGAGGAGGTGGCTGCGGATCATGTCGTCCTTAGTGACCCAGAGGACTCCGGAGCGAATGCCTCAGCAAACCTACGCTGCATGGCCTCCCTGATCCTGCAAAGTCTGCGGAAGGATCCTCGTATTCTTCGGATCAAGGAGAGGGACCATTACTGGCTGGCCACTCTCCTTGATCCACGGTACAAGGGTAAGGTTGCGGACCTTATGTTACCGTCGCAGAGGGAGCAGAGGATGAGACAACTCCGGGAGGCCTTGCAGAAAGGTCTGTGCAACGCGTTCCCAGAGACTGGGAGGTTGCAAACTCCTGGTCCTGGACAACGAGTTGCTGAGGCTTCGGCCAGTCAAAGAAGGAGCGGTGGGGAAGGTGGCCGTCTGACCGATGCGTTCAGACAATTCTTTAGTCCGCAGCCCCAAAGTATGATCGGTTCCAGCAACCATCGCCAGCGTCTGATAAACATGGTGCAGGAATATCTAGGGGCAAGGTCAGACTTGGACACCTTCCCCACCGAAAATCCTCTGGCTTACTGGGTCTTGAGGATGGATCACTGGCCAGAGCTTGCACAGTATGCAATTGAGCTACTGGCCTGTCCTGCATCCAGCGTTCTTTCGGAACGCACATTCAGTGCTGCTGGAGGATTTGTCACGGATCACAGGGTGCGCCTGTCCACCGACTCGGTTGATCGACTGACTTTCATCAAGATGAACCAGTCTTGGATCACCACCAGCTACCACACACCTGATGCTGATATAACAGACTAATTGATTTTAACATGTCACATCCCTTCAAGACTGATGCTGATGCTGAGTGCCTGTGCTGTTATGTTGACTGGCTATCCTCCTCCTCCGAGTCCTCAATGATACGATTGATGATGATAGCTTGGAAGATCATTTTTGTTTATGGGTGCCGCCACCAGTGCCTAACGCCCAATTTTTCAGCCCCTGTTTAACAGGGGCGTGTAATTACAATTTTTGAAGCAATACTTTGCAACAGGGCTCATTGCTGTACTCCAAGTACAGTATCTGTGAGGAGTTGCAGTGTTGTGCCACCAGTGCCTAAGGCCCAATTTTTCAGCCCCTGTTTAACAGGGGCGTGTCATTACAATTTTTGAAGCAATACTTTGCAACAGGGCTCATTGCTGTGCTCCAAGTACAGTATCTGTGAGGGGTTGCAGTGTTGTGCCACCAGTGCCTAAGGCCCAATTTTTCAGCCCCTGTTCAACAGGGGCATGTAATTACAATTCTTGATCTAATAATTCACAGCAGGGCCCATTGCTGCACCCACCAAGAGTAACTGTCAGGGCTTACAGTGTTGTGGCACCAGCACCACCATCAAAGGCCCAATTTTTACTACCACTGTTCAACAATTATATGTAATTAAAATTCCTGATATAATAGTTGACAGCAGGGCGTTCCAGCACCAACCAAGAGTAACTGTGAGTGCTTACAGTGTTGTGCCAACACCAACAACTAAGGGGCCTATTTCTGCAGAGTATATACGGCAGGTCCCTACTTTCAAACATCCAACTTACAAACGACTCCTACTTGCAAACGCAAGAAGACAACAGGAAGTGAGAGGAAATCTACCACTAGGAAGGAAAATTCTCTCCTGTAAGAATAAATATGGGAGAAAGGTGTCTCCTCTGTACTGATGCTTTATCAGCAATCCTTGTTTCAAGAAAAACACCACATTTCAAAAACAGTTGTCATTGGGACGGAAAGTGAGGTGAAATGTTCTGAACAGGGGCACAGACAGCAAAACAAATGTTACAGGGGTGATAACCCTTACCTATGTTTTCCAAAAAGTTTAAAAATAGATTTTTGGTCTGGAGCTACACTTCAACAATGTACCTGTTCAAAATTACAAACAGATTCTACATAAGAACAAACCTACAGTCCCTGTCTTGTATGCACCGCCTGTATAGGGCTGTTCAGAGTATATAGGGCCTTTTTTATTTTATGTGCGGGGTTCCCCTTAATATCCATACAAGACCCAAAGGGGCTGGTAATGGGCTGGGGTAGGGGGGGGGGGTCATGGGGTAGCTATGCCATTTTTCTTAAAGAATTTCATCCATATTACCGGGACCAGACATTACATTAAAGCCGCAAGCAGTTTTAAATGGCTTTTTTTTCCTTTAGAAGTGTCATTTTGTGCAGGGACAGTTCTAAACACGGGAAACACGTGGCACTTCACAGGCATACTTTAGACACCCCCCAGGTACGATATTTAAAGGAATATTTGACTTTTTTTTTTCACTTTATGCATCATTAAAATGACTGCTCCCGAAAAACGACCGTTTTTAAAACTTCTTTTTGCATTGATACATGTCCCCTGGTGCAGAACCCGGGTTCCCAAACCCTTTTTAGGACAATAACATGCATAATAGTTGTTATAATTAGCACTTTAGAATTCGAACGTTCGCATCCATTCTATTTAATAGGGTTCTAATGTTCGTTCGAACTTTCGGTCCGTTCGCGGGTTCTGGTGCGAACCGAACAGGGGGGTGTTCGGCTCATCACTATTGCTGAACCATATTTGAAATCCTTGAGTTTAGGGACAGAGAAGGACACTCGGGGAAACTGTCAGTGTGCTATTCTGTTCTAAACCAATCTTGCTGAACCATATTTGAAATCTTTGAGTTAAGGGACAGAGAAGGACACTCGTGGAAACTATCAGTGTGCTATTCTGTGCTAAATCTTGTTTGCAGGGACAGAAAAGGACAGTGAGGGAAAGTGTCAGTGTGCTATTCTGTCCTAAACCAATCTTGCTGAACCATATTTGAAATCCTTGAGTTTAGGGACAGAGAAGGACACTCGTGGAAACTATCAGTGTGCTATTCTGTGCTAAATCTTGTTTGTAGGGACAGAGAAGGACAGTGAGGGAAACTATCAGTGTGCTATTCTGTTCTAAACCAATCTTGCTGAACCATATTTGAAATCCTTGAGTTTAGGGACAGAGAAGGACACTCGTGGAAACTATCAGTGTGCTATTCTGTGCTAAATCTTGTTTGTAGGGACAGAGAAGGACATTTAGGGAAACTATCAGTGTGCTATTCTGTTCTAAACCAATCTTGCTGAACCATTATTGAAATCCTTGAGTTTAGGGACAGAGAAGGACACTCGTGGAAACTATCAGTGTGCTATTCTGTGCTAAATCTTGTTTGTAGGGACAGAGAAGGACAGTGAGGGAAAGTGTCAGTGTGCTATTCTGTCCTAAACCAATCTTGCTGAACCATATTTGAAATCCTTGAGTTTAGGGACAGAGAAGGACACTCGTGGAAACTATCAGTGTGCTATTCTGTGCTAAATCTTGTTTGTAGGGACAGAAAAGGACAGTGAGGGAAAGTGTCAGTGTGCTATTCTGTCCTAAACCAATCTTGCTGAACCATATTTGAAATCCTTGAGTTTAGGGACAGAGAAGGACACTCGTGGAAACTATCAGTGTGCTATTCTGTGCTAAATCTTGTTTGTAGGGACAGAGATGGACAGTGAGGGAAACTATCAGTGTGCTATTCTGTTCTAAACCAATCTTGCTGAACCATATTTGAAATCCTTGAGTTTAGGGACAGAGAAGGACACTCGTGGAAACTATCAGTGTGCTATTCTGTGCTAAATCTTGTTTGTAGGGACAGAGAAGGACAGTGAGGGAAAGTGTCAGTGTGCTATTCTGTCCTAAACCAATCTTGCTGAACCATGTTTGAAATCCTTGAGTTTAGGGACAGAGAAGGACACTCGTGGAAACTATCAGTGTGCTATTCTGTGCTAAATCTTGTTTGTAGGGACAGAGAAGGACAGTTAGGGAAACTATCAGTGTGCTATTCTGTTCTAAACCAATCTTGCTGAACCATATTTGAAATCCTTGAGTTTAGGGACAGAGAAGGACACTCGTGGAAATTATCAGTGTAATATTCTGTGCTAAATCTTGTTTGTAGGGACAGAGAAGGACAGTGAGGGAAAGTGTCAGTGTGCTATTCTGCCCTAAACCAATCTTGCTGAACCATATTTGAAATCCTTGAGTTTAGGGACAGAGAAGGACACTCGTGGAAACTATCAGTGTGCTATTATGTGCTAATCCTTGTTTGTAGGGACAGAGAAGGACAGTGAGGGAAACTGTCAGTGTGCTATTCTGTTCTAAACCAATCTTGCTGAACCATATTTGAAATCCTTGAGTTTAGGGACAGAGAAGGACACTCGTGGAAACTATCAGTGTGCTATTCTGTGCTAAATCTTGTTTGTAGGGACAGAGAAGGACAGTGAGGGAAAGTGTCAGGGTGCTATTCGGTCCTAAACCAATCTTGCTGAACCATATTTGAAATCCTTGAGTTTAGGGACAGAGAAGGACACTCGTGGAAACTATCAGAGTGCTATTCTGTGCTAATCCTTGTTTGTAGGGACAGAGAAGGACAGTGAGGGAAACTGTCAGTGTGCTATTCTGTTCTAAACCAATCTTGCTGAACCATATTTGAAATCCTTGAGTTTAGGGACAGAGAAGGACACTCGTGGAAACTATCAGTGTGCTATTCTGTGCTAAATCTTGTTTGTGGGGACAGAGAAGGACAGTGAGGGAAACTATCAGTGTGCTATTCTGTTCTAAACCAATCTTGCTGAACCATATTTGAAATCCTTGAGTTTAGGGACAGAGAAGGACACTCGTGGAAACTATCAGTGTGCTATTCTGTGCTAAATCTTGTTTGTAGGGACAGAGAAGGACAGTGAGGGAAAGTGTCAGTGTGCTATTCTGTCCTAAACCAATCTTGCTGAACCATATTTGAAATCCTTGAGTTTAGGGACAGAGAAGGACACTCGTGGAAACTATCAGTGTGCTATTCTGTGCTAAATCTTGTTTGTAGGGACAGAGAAGGACAGTTAGGGAAACTATCAGTGTGCTATTCTGTTCTAAACCAATCTTGCTGAACCATATTTGAAATCCTTGAGTTTAGGGACAGAGAAGGACACTCGTGGAAACTATCAGTGTGCTATTCTGTGCTAAATCTTGTTTGTAGGGACAGAGAAGGACAGTGAGGGAAAGTGTCAGTGTGCTATTCTGCCCTAAACCAATCTTGCTGAACCATATTTGAAATCCTTGAGTTTAGGGACAGAGTAGGACACTCGTGGAAACTATCAGTGTGCTATTATGTGCTAATCCTTGTTTGTAGGGACAGAGAAGGACAGTGAGGGAAACTGTCAGTGTGCTATTCTGTTCTAAACCAATCTTGCTGAACCATATTTGAAATCCTTGAGTTTAGGGACAGAGAAGGACACTCGTGGAAACTATCAGTGTGCTATTCTGTGCTAAATCTTGTTTGTAGGGACAGAGAAGGACAGTGAGGGAAACTGTCAGTGTGCTATTCTGTTCTAAACCAATCTTGCTGAACCATATTTGAAATCCTTGAGTTTAGGGACAGAGAAGGACACTCGTGGAAACTATCAGTGTGCTATTCTGTGCTAAATCTTGTTTGTGGGGACAGAGAAGGACAGTGAGGGAAAGTGTCAGTGTGCTATTCTGTCCTAAACCAATCTTGCTGAACCATATTTGAAATCCTTGAGTTTAGGGACAGAGAAGGACACTCGTGGAAACTATCAGTGTGCTATTCTGTGCTAAATCTTGTTTGTAGGGACAGAGATGGACAGTGAGGGAAACTATCAGTGTGCTATTCTGTTCTAAACCAATCTTGCTGAACCATATTTGAAATCCTTGAGTTTAGGGACAGAGAAGGACACTCGTGGAAACTATCAGTGTGCTATTCTGTGCTAAATCTTGTTTGTAGGGACAGAGAAGGACAGTGAGGGAAAGTGTCAGTGTGCTATTCTGTCCTAAACCAATCTTGCTGAACCATATTTGAAATCCTTGAGTTTAGGGACAGAGAAGGACACTCGTGGAAACTATCAGTGTGCTATTCTGTGCTAAATCTTGTTTGTAGGGACAGAGAAGGACAGTTAGGGAGACTATCAGTGTGCTATTCTGTTCTAAACCAATCTTGCTGAACCATATTTGAAATCCTTGAGTTTAGGGACAGAGAAGGACACTCGTGGAAACTATCAGTGTGCTATTCTGTGCTAAATCTTGTTTGTAGGGACAGAGAAGGACAGTGAGGGAAAGTGTCAGTGTGCTATTCTGCCCTAAACCAATCTTGCTGAACCATATTTGAAATCCTTGAGTTTAGGGACAGAGAAGGACACTCGTGGAAACTATCAGTGTGCTATTATGTGCTAATCCTTGTTTGTAGGGACAGAGAAGGACAGTGAGGGAAACTGTCAGTGTGCTATTCTGTTCTAAACCAATCTTGCTGAACCATATTTGAAATCCTTGAGTTTAGGGACAGAGAAGGACACTCGTGGAAACTATCAGTGTGCTATTCTGTGCTAAATCTTGTTTGTAGGGACAGAGAAGGACAGTGAGGGAAAGTGTCAGGGTGCTATTCGGTCCTAAACCAATCTTGCTGAACCATATTTGAAATCCTTGAGTTTAGGGACAGAGAAGGACACTCGTGGAAACTATCAGAGTGCTATTCTGTGCTAATCCTTGTTTGTAGGGACAGAGAAGGACAGTGAGGGAAACTGTCAGTGTGCTATTCTGTTCTAAACCAATCTTGCTGAACCATATTTGAAATCCTTGAGTTTAGGGACAGAGAAGGACACTCGTGGAAACTATCAGTGTGCTATTCTGTGCTAAATCTTGTTTGTGGGGACAGAGAAGGACAGTGAGGGAAACTATCAGTGTGCTATTCTGTTCTAAACCAATCTTGCTGAACCATATTTGAAATCCTTGAGTTTAGGGACAGAGAAGGACACTCGTGGAAACTATCAGTGTGCTATTCTGTGCTAAATCTTGTTTGTAGGGACAGAGAAGGACAGTGAGGGAAAGTGTCAGTGTGCTATTCTGTCCTAAACCAATCTTGCTGAACCATATTTGAAATCCTTGAGTTTAGGGACAGAGAAGGACACTCGTGGAAACTATCAGTGTGCTATTCTGTGCTAAATCTTGTTTGTAGGGACAGAGAAGGACAGTTAGGGAAACTATCAGTGTGCTATTCTGTTCTAAACCAATCTTGCTGAACCATATTTGAAATCCTTGAGTTTAGGGACAGAGAAGGACACTCGTGGAAACTATCAGTGTGCTATTCTGTGCTAAATCTTGTTTGTAGGGACAGAGAAGGACAGTGAGGGAAAGTGTCAGTGTGCTATTCTGCCCTAAACCAATCTTGCTGAACCATATTTGAAATCCTTGAGTTTAGGGACAGAGAAGGACACTCGTGGAAACTATCAGTGTGCTATTATGTGCTAATCCTTGTTTGTAGGGACAGAGAAGGACAGTGAGGGAAACTGTCAGTGTGCTATTCTGTTCTAAACCAATCTTGCTGAACCATATTTGAAATCCTTGAGTTTAGGGACAGAGAAGGACACTCGTGGAAACTATCAGTGTGCTATTCTGTGCTAAATCTTGTTTGTAGGGACAGAGAAGGACAGTGAGGGAAAGTGTCAGGGTGCTATTCGGTCCTAAACCAATCTTGCTGAACCATATTTGAAATCCTTGAGTTTAGGGACAGAGAAGGACACTCGTGGAAACTATCAGAGTGCTATTCTGTGCTAATCCTTGTTTGTAGGGACAGAGAAGGACAGTGAGGGAAACTGTCAGTGTGCTATTCTGTTCTAAACCAATCTTGCTGAACCATATTTGAAATCCTTGAGTTTAGGGACAGAGAAGGACACTCGTGGAAACTATCAGTGTGCTATTCTGTGCTAAATCTTGTTTGTGGGGACAGAGAAGGACAGTGAGGGAAAGTGTCAGTGTGCTATTCTGTCCTAAACCAATCTTGCTGAACCATATTTGAAATCCTTGAGTTTAGGGACAGAGAAGGACACTCGGGGAAACTGTCAGTGTGCTATTCTGTCCTAAACCAATCTTGCTGAACCATATTTGAAATCCTTGAGTTTAGGGACAGAGAAGGACACTCGTGGAAACTATCAGTGTGCTATTCTGTGCTAAATCTTGTTTGTAGGGACAGAGAAGGACAGTGAGGGAAAGTGTCAGTGTGCTATTCTGTCCTAAACCAATCTTGCTGAACCATATTTGAAATCCTTGAGTTTAGGGACAGAGAAGGACACTCGTGGAAACTATCAGTGTGCTATTCTGTGCTAAATCTTGTTTGTAGGGACAGAGAAGGACAGTGAGGGAAAGTGTCAGTGTGCTATTCTGTCCTAAACCAATCTTGCTGAACCATATTTGAAATCCTTGAGTTTAGGGACAGAGAAGGACACTCGTGGAAACTATCAGTGTGCTATTTTGTGCTAAATCTTGTTTGTAGGGACAGAGAAGGACAGTGAGGGAAAGTGTCAGTGTGCTATTCTGTCCTAAACCAATCTTGCTGAACCATATTTGAAATCCTTGAGTTTAGGGACAGAGAAGGACACTCGTGGAAACTATCAGTGTGCTATTCTGTGCTAAATCTTGTTTGTAGGGACAGAGAAGGACAGTGAGGGAAAGTGTCAGTGTGCTATTCTGTCCTAAACCAATCTTGCTGCACCATATTTGAAATCCTTGAGTTTAGGGACAGAGAAGGACACTCGTGGAAACTATCAGTGTGCTATTCTGTGCTAAATCTTGTTTGTAGGGACAGAGAAGGACAGTGAGGGAAAGTGTCAGTGTGCTATTCTGTCCTAAACCAATCTTGCTGAACCATATTTGAAATCCTTGAGTTTAGGGACAGAGAAGGACACTCGTGGAAACTATCAGTGTGCTATTCTGTGCTAAATCTTGTTTGTAGGGACAGAGAAGGACAGTGAGGGAAAGTGTCAGTGTGCTATTCTGTCCTAAACCAATCTTGCTGAACCATATTTGAAATCCTTGAGTTTAGGGACAGAGAAGGACACTCGTGGAAACTATCAGTGTGCTATTCTGTGCTAAATCTTGTTTGTAGGGACAGAGAAGGACAGTGAGGGAAAGTGTCAGTGTGCTATTCTGTCCTAAACCAATCTTGCTGAACCATATTTGAAATCCTTGAGTTTAGGGACAGAGAAGGACACTCGTGGAAACTATCAGTGTGCTATTCTGTGCTAAATCTTGTTTGTAGGGACAGAGAAGGACAGTGAGGGAAAGTGTCAGTGTGCTATTCTGTCCTAAACCAATCTTGCTGAACCATATTTGAAATCCTTGAGTTTAGGGACAGAGAAGGACACTCGTGGAAACTATCAGTGTGCTATTCTGTGCTAAATCTTGTTTGTAGGGACAGAGAAGGACAGTGAGGGAAAGTGTCAGTGTGCTATTCTGTCCTAAACCAATCTTGCTGAACCATATTTGAAATCCTTGAGTTTAGGGACAGAGAAGGACACTCGTGGAAACTATCAGTGTGCTATTCTGTGCTAAATCTTGTTTGTAGGGACAGAGAAGGACAGTGAGGGAAAGTGTCAGTGTGCTATTCTGTCCTAAACCAATCTTGCTGAACCATATTTGAAATCCTTGAGATTAGGGACAGAGAAGGACACTCGTGGAAACTATCAGTGTGCTATTCTGTGCTATATCTTGTTTGTAGGGACAGAGAAGGACAGTGAGGGAAAGTGTCAGTGTGCTATTCTGTCCTAAACCAATCTTGCTGAACCATATTTGAAATCCTTGAGTTTAGGGACAGAGAAGGACACTCGTGGAAACTATCAGTGTGCTATGCTGTGCTAAATCTTGTTTGTAGGGACAGAGAAGGACAGTGAGGGAAAGTGTCAGTGTGCTATTCTGTCCTAAACCAATCTTGCTGAACCATATTTGAAATCCTTGAGTTTAGGGACAGAGAAGGACACTCGTGGAAACTATCAGTGTGCTATTCTGTGCTAAATCTTGTTTGTAGGGACAGAGAAGGACAGTGAGGGAAAGTGTCAGTGTGCTCTTCTGTCCTAAACCAATCTTGCTGAACCATATTTGAAATCCTTGAGTTTAGGGACAGAGAAGGACACTCGGGGAAACTGTCAGTGTGCTATTCTGTCCTAAACCAATCTTGCTGAACCATATTTGAAATCCTTGAGTTTAGGGACAGAGAAGGACACTCGTGGAAACTATCAGTGTGCTATTCTGTGCTAAATCTTGTTTGTAGGGACAGAGAAGGACAGTGAGGGAAAGTGTCAGTGTGCTATTCTGTCCTAAACCAATCTTGCTGAACCATATTTGAAATCCTTGAGTTTAGGGACAGAGAAGGACACTCGTGGAAACTATCAGTGTGCTATTCTGTGCTAAATCTTGTTTGTAGGGACAGAGAAGGACAGTGAGGGAAAGTGTCAGTGTGCTATTCTGTCCTAAACCAATCTTGCTGAACCATATTTGAAATCCTTGAGTTTAGGGACAGAGAAGGACACTCGTGGAAACTATCAGTGTGCTATTCTGTGCTAAATCTTGTTTGTAGGGACAGAGAAGGACAGTTAGGGAAACTATCAGTGTGCTATTCTGTTCTAAACCAATCTTGCTGAACCATATTTGAAATCCTTGAGTTTAGGGACAGAGAAGGACACTCGTGGAAACTATCAGTGTGCTATTCTGTGCTAAATCTTGTTTGTAGGGACAGAGAAGGACAGTGAGGGAAAGTGTCAGTGTGCTATTCTGTCCTAAACCAATCTTGCTGAACCATATTTGAAATCCTTGAGTTTAGGGACAGAGAAGGACACTCGTGGAAACTATCAGTGTGCTATTCTGTGCTAAATCTTGTTTGTAGGGACAGAGAAGGACAGTGAGGGAAAGTGTCAGTGTGCTATTCTGTCCTAAACCAATCTTGCTGAACCATATTTGAAATCCTTGAGTTTAGGGACATAGAAGGACACTCGGGGAAACTGTCAGTGTGCTATTCTGTTCTAAACCAATCTTGCTGAACCATATTTGAAATCCTTGAGTTTAGGGACAGAGAAGGACACTCGTGGAAACTATCAGTGTGCTATTCTGTGCTAAATCTTGATTGTAGGGACAGAGAAGGACAGTGAGGGAAAGTGTCAGTGTGCTATTCTGTCCTAAACCAATCTTGCTGAACCATATTTGAAATCCTTGAGTTTAGGGACAGAGAAGGACACTCGTGGAAACTATCAGTGTGCTATTCTGTGCTAAATCTTGTTTGTAGGGACAGAGAAGGAAAGTTAGGGAAACTATCAGTGTGCTATTCTGCTCTAAACCAATCTTGCTGAACCATATTTGAAATCCTTGAGTTTAGGGACAGAGAAGGACACTCGTGGAAACTATCAGTGTGCTATTCTGTGCTAAATCTTGTTTGTAGGGACAGAGAAGGACAGTGAGGGAAAGTGTCAGTGTGCTATTCTGTCCTAAACCAATCTTGCTGAACCATATTTGAAATCCTTGAGTTTAGGGACAGAGAAGGACACTCGTGGAAACTATCAGTGTGCTATTCTGTGCTAAATCTTGTTTGTGGGGACAGAGAAGGACAGTGAGGGAAACTATCAGTGTGCTATTCTGTTCTAAACCAATCTTGCTGAACCATATTTGAAATCCTTGAGTTTAGGGACAGAGAAGGACACTCGTGGAAACTATCAGTGTGCTATTCTGTGCTAAATCTTGTTTGTAGGGACAGAGAAGGACAGTGAGGGAAAGTGTCAGTGTGCTATTCTGTCCTAAACCAATCTTGCTGAACCATATTTGAAATCCTTGAGTTTAGGGACAGAGAAGGACACTCGTGGAAACTATCAGTGTGCTATTCTGTGCTAAATCTTGTTTGTAGTGACAGAGAAGGACAGTTAGGGAAACTATCAGTGTGCTATTCTGTTCTAAACCGATCTTGCTGAACCATATTTGAAATCCTTGAGTTTAGGGACAGAGAAGGACACTCGTGGAAACTATCAGTGTGCTATTCTGTGCTAAATCTTGTTTGTAGGGACAGAGAAGGACAGTGAGGGAAAGTGTCAGTGTGCTATTCTGCCCTAAACCAATCTTGCTGAACCATATTTGAAATCCTCGAGTTTAGGGACAGAGAAGGACACTCGTGGAAACTATCAGTGTGCTATTATGTGCTAATCCTTGTTTGTAGGGACAGAGAAGGACAGTGAGGGAAACTGTCAGTGTGCTATTCTGTTCTAAACCAATCTTGCTGAACCATATTTGAAATCCTTGAGTTTAGGGACAGAGAAGGACACTCGTGGAAACTATCAGTGTGCTATTTTGTGCTAAATCTTGTTTGTAGGGACAGAGAAGGACAGTGAGGGAAAGTGTCAGTGTGCTATTCTGTCCTAAACCAATCTTGCTGAACCATATTTGAAATCCTTGAGTTTAGGGACAGAGAAGGACACTCGTGGAAACTATCAGTGTGCTATTCTGTGCTAAATCTTGTTTGTAGGGACAGAGAAGGACAGTGAGGGAAAGTGTCAGTGTGCTCTTCTGTCCTAAACCAATCTTGCTGAACCATATTTGAAATCCTTGAGTTTAGGGACAGAGAAGGACACTCGGGGAAACTGTCAGTGTGCTATTCTGTCCTAAACCAATCTTGCTGAACCATATTTGAAATCCTTGAGTTTAGGGACAGAGAAGGACACTCGTGGAAACTATCAGTGTGCTATTTTGTGCTAAATCTTGTTTGTAGGGACAGAGAAGGACAGTGAGGGAAAGTGTCAGTGTGCTATTCTGTCCTAAACCAATCTTGCTGAACCATATTTGAAATCCTTGAGTTTAGGGACAGAGAAGGACACTCGTGGAAACTATCAGTGTGCTATTCTGTGCTAAATCTTGTTTGTAGGGACAGAGAAGGACAGTGAGGGAAAGTGTCAGTGTGCTCTTCTGTCCTAAACCAATCTTGCTGAACCATATTTGAAATCCTTGAGTTTAGGGACAGAGAAGGACACTCGGGGAAACTGTCAGTGTGCTATTCTGTCCTAAACCAATCTTGCTGAACCATATTTGAAATCCTTGAGTTTAGGGACAGAGAAGGACACTCGTGGAAACTATCAGTGTGCTATTCTGTGCTAAATCTTGTTTGTAGGGACAGAGAAGGACAGTGAGGGAAAGTGTCAGTGTGCTATTCTGTCCTAAACCAATCTTGCTGAACCATATTTGAAATCCTTGAGTTTAGGGACAGAGAAGGACACTCGTGGAAACTATCAGTGTGCTATTCTGTGCTAAATCTTGTTTGTAGGGACAGAGAAGGACAGTGAGGGAAAGTGTCAGTGTGCTATTCTGTCCTAAACCAATCTTGCTGAACCATATTTGAAATCCTTGAGTTTAGGGACAGAGAAGGACACTCGTGGAAACTATCAGTGTGCTATTCTGTGCTAAATCTTGTTTGTAGGGACAGAGAAGGACAGTTAGGGAAACTATCAGTGTGCTATTCTGTTCTAAACCAATCTTGCTGAACCATATTTGAAATCCTTGAGTTTAGGGACAGAGAAGGACACTCGTGGAAACTATCAGTGTGCTATTCTGTGCTAAATCTTGTTTGTAGGGACAGAGAAGGACAGTGAGGGAAAGTGTCAGTGTGCTATTCTGTCCTAAACCAATCTTGCTGAACCATATTTGAAATCCTTGAGTTTAGGGACAGAGAAGGACACTCGTGGAAACTATCAGTGTGCTATTCTGTGCTAAATCTTGTTTGTAGGGACAGAGAAGGACAGTGAGGGAAAGTGTCAGTGTGCTATTCTGTCCTAAACCAATCTTGCTGAACCATATTTGAAATCCTTGAGTTTAGGGACAGAGAAGGACACTCGGGGAAACTGTCAGTGTGCTATTCTGTTCTAAACCAATCTTGCTGAACCATATTTGAAATCCTTGAGTTTAGGGACAGAGAAGGACACTCGTGGAAACTATCAGTGTGCTATTCTGTGCTAAATCTTGTTTGTAGGGACAGAGAAGGACAGTGAGGGAAAGTGTCAGTGTGCTATTCTGTCCTAAACCAATCTTGCTGAACCATATTTGAAATCCTTGAGTTTAGGGACAGAGAAGGACACTCGTGGAAACTATCAGTGTGCTATTCTGTGCTAAATCTTGTTTGTAGGGACAGAGAAGGACAGTGAGGGAAAGTGTCAGTGTGCTATTCTGTCCTAAACCAATCTTGCTGAACCATATTTGAAATCCTTGAGTTTAGGGACAGAGAAGGACACTCGTGGAAACTATCAGTGTGCTATTCTGTGCTAAATCTTGTTTGTAGGGACAGAGAAGGACAGTGAGGGAAAGTGTCAGTGTGCTATTCTGTCCTAAACCAATCTTGCTGAACCATATTTGAAATCCTTGAGTTTAGGGACAGAGAAGGACACTCGTGGAAACTATCAGTGTGCTATTCTGTGCTAAATCTTGTTTGTAGGGACAGAGAAGGACAGTGAGGGAAAGTGTCAGTGTGCTATTCTGTCCTAAACCAATCTTGCTGAACCATATTTGAAATCCTTGAGTTTAGGGACAGAGAAGGACACTCGTGGAAACTATCAGTGTGCTATTCTGTGCTAAATCTTGTTTGTAGGGACAGAGAAGGACAGTGAGGGAAAGTGTCAGTGTGCTATTCTGTCCTAAACCAATCTTGCTGAACCATATTTGAAATCCTTGAGTTTAGGGACAGAGAAGGACACTCGTGGAAACTATCAGTGTGCTATTCTGTGCTAAATCTTGTTTGTAGGGACAGAGAAGGACAGTGAGGGAAAGTGTCAGTGTGCTATTCTGTCCTAAACCAATCTTGCTGAACCATATTTGAAATCCTTGAGTTTAGGGACAGAGAAGGACACTCGTGGAAACTATCAGTGTGCTATTCTGTGCTAAATCTTGTTTGTAGGGACAGAGAAGGACAGTTAGGGAAACTATCAGTGTGCTATTCTGTTCTAAACCAATCTTGCTGAACCATATTTGAAATCCTTGAGTTTAGGGACAGAGAAGGACACTCGTGGAAACTATCAGTGTGCTATTCTGTGCTAAATCTTGTTTGTAGGGACAGAGAAGGACAGTGAGGGAAAGTGTCAGTGTGCTATTCTGTCCTAAACCAATCTTGCTGAACCATATTTGAAATCCTTGAGTTTAGGGACAGAGAAGGACACTCGTGGAAACTATCAGTGTGCTATTCTGTGCTAAATCTTGTTTGTAGGGACAGAGAAGGACAGTGAGGGAAAGTGTCAGTGTGCTATTCTGTCCTAAACCAATCTTGCTGAGCCATATTTGAAATCCTTGAGTTTAGGGACAGAGAAGGACACTCGGGGAAACTGTCAGTGTGCTATTCTGTTCTAAACCAATCTTGCTGAACCATATTTGAAATCCTTGAGTTTAGGGACAGAGAAGGACACTCGTGGAAACTATCAGTGTGCTATTCTGTGCTAAATCTTGTTTGTAGGGACAGAGAAGGACAGTGAGGGAAAGTGTCAGTGTGCTATTCTGTCCTAAACCAATCTTGCTGAACCATATTTGAAATCCTTGAGTTTAGGGACAGAGAAGGACACTCGTGGAAACTATCAGTGTGCTATTCTGTGCTAAATCTTGTTTGTAGGGACAGAGAAGGACAGTGAGGGAAAGTGTCAGTGTGCTATTCTGTCCTAAACCAATCTTGCTGAACCATATTTGAAATCCTTGAGTTTAGGGACAGAGAAGGACACTCGTGGAAACTATCAGTGTGCTATTCTGTGCTAAATCTTGTTTGTAGGGACAGAGAAGGACAGTGAGGGAAAGTGTCAGTGTGCTATTCTGTCCTAAACCAATCTTGCTGAACCATATTTGAAATCCTTGAGTTTAGGGACAGAGAAGGACACTCGTGGAAACTATCAGTGTGCTATTCTGTGCTAAATCTTGTTTGTAGGGACAGAGAAGGACAGTGAGGGAAAGTGTCAGTGTGCTATTCTGTCCTAAACCAATCTTGCTGAACCATATTTGAAATCCTTGAGTTTAGGGACAGAGAAGGACACTCGTGGAAACTATCAGTGTGCTATTCTGTGCTAAATCTTGTTTGTAGGGACAGAGAAGGACAGTGAGGGAAAGTGTCAGTGTGCTATTCTGTCCTAAACCAATCTTGCTGAACCATATTTGAAATCCTTGAGTTTAGGGACAGAGAAGGACACTCGTGGAAACTATCAGTGTGCTATTCTGTGCTAAATCTTGTTTGTAGGGACAGAGAAGGACAGTGAGGGAAAGTGTCAGTGTGCTATTCTGTCCTAAACCAATCTTGCTGAACCATATTTGAAATCCTTGAGTTTAGGGACAGAGAAGGACACTCGTGGAAACTATCAGTGTGCTATTCTGTGCTAAATCTTGTTTGTAGGGACAGAGAAGGACAGTGAGGGAAAGTGTCAGTGTGCTATTCTGTCCTAAACCAATCTTGCTGAACCATATTTGAAATCCTTGAGTTTAGGGACAGAGAAGGACACTCGGGGAAACTGTCAGTGTGCTATTCTGTTCTAAACCAATCTTGCTGAACCATATTTGAAATCCTTGAGTTTAGGGACAGAGAAGGACACTCGTGGAAACTATCAGTGTGCTATTCTGTGCTAAATCTTGATTGTAGGGACAGAGAAGGACAGTGAGGGAAAGTGTCAGTGTGCTATTCTGTCCTAAACCAATCTTGCTGAACCATATTTGAAATCCTTGAGTTTAGGGACAGAGAAGGACACTCGTGGAAACTATCAGTGTGCTATTCTGTGCTAAATCTTGTTTGTAGGGACAGAGAAGGAAAGTTAGGGAAACTATCAGTGTGCTATTCTGTTCTAAACCAATCTTGCTGAATCATATTTGAAATCCTTGAGTTTAGGGACAGAGAAGGACACTCGTGGAAACTATCAGTGTGCTATTCTGTGCTAAATCTTGTTTGTAGGGACAGAGAAGGACAGTGAGGGAAAGTGTCAGTGTGCTATTCTGTCCTAAACCAATCTTGCTGAACCATATTTGAAATCCTTGAGTTTAGGGACAGAGAAGGACACTCGTGGAAACTATCAGTGTGCTATTCTGTGCTAAATCTTGTTTGTGGGGACAGAGAAGGACAGTGAGGGAAACTATCAGTGTGCTATTCTGTTCTAAACCAATCTTGCTGAACCATATTTGAAATCCTTGAGTTTAGGGACAGAGAAGGACACTCGTGGAAACTATCAGTGTGCTATTCTGTGCTAAATCTTGTTTGTAGGGACAGAGAAGGACAGTGAGGGAAAGTGTCAGTGTGCTATTCTGTCCTAAACCAATCTTGCTGAACCATATTTGAAATCCTTGAGTTTAGGGACAGAGAAGGACACTCGTGGAAACTATCAGTGTGCTATTCTGTGCTAAATCTTGTTTGTAGTGACAGAGAAGGACAGTTAGGGAAACTATGAGTGTGCTATTCTGTTCTAAACCGATCTTGCTGAACCATATTTGAAATCCTTGAGTTTAGGGACAGAGAAGGACACTCGTGGAAACTATCAGTGTGCTATTCTGTGCTAAATCTTGTTTGTAGGGACAGAGAAGGACAGTGAGGGAAAGTGTCAGTGTGCTATTCTGCCCTAAACCAATCTTGCTGAACCATATTTGAAATCCTCGAGTTTAGGGACAGAGAAGGACACTCGTGGAAACTATCAGTGTGCTATTATGTGCTAATCCTTGTTTGTAGGGACAGAGAAGGACAGTGAGGGAAACTGTCAGTGTGCTATTCTGTTCTAAACCAATCTTGCTGAACCATATTTGAAATCCTTGAGTTTAGGGACAGAGAAGGACACTCGTGGAAACTATCAGTGTGCTATTCTGTGCTAAATCTTGTTTGTAGGGACAGAGAAGGACAGTGAGGGAAAGTGTCAGTGTGCTATTCTGTCCTAAACCAATCTTGCTGAACCATATTTGAAATCCTTGAGTTTAGGGACAGAGAAGGACACTCGGGGAAACTGTCAGTGTGCTATTCTGTGCTAAATCTTGTTTGTGGGGACAGAGAAGGACAGTGAGGGAAACTATCAGTGTGCTATTCTGTTCTAAACCAATCTTGCTGAACCATATTTGAAATCCTTGAGTTTAGGGACAGAGAAGGACACTCGTGGAAACTATCAGTGTGCTATTCTGTGCTAAATCTTGTTTGTAGGGACAGAGAAGGACAGTGAGGGAAAGTGTCAGTGTGCTATTCTGTCCTAAACCAATCTTGCTGAACCATATTTGAAATCCTTGAGTTTAGGGACAGAGAAGGACACTCGGGGAAACTGTCAGTGTGCTATTCTGTTCTAAACCAATCTTGCTGAACCATATTTGAAATCCTTGAGTTTAGGGACAGAGAAGGACACTCGTGGAAACTATCAGTGTGCTATTCTGTGCTAAATCTTGATTGTAGGGACAGAGAAGGACAGTGAGGGAAAGTGTCAGTGTGCTATTCTGTTCTAAACCAATCTTGCTGAACCATATTTGAAATCCTTGAGTTTAGGGACAGAGAAGGACACTCGTGGAAACTATCAGTGTGCTATTCTGTGCTAAATCTTGTTTGTAGGGACAGAGAAGGACAGTGAGGGAAAGTGTCAGTGTGCTATTCTGTCCTAAACCAATCTTGCTGAACCATATTTGAAATCCTTGAGTTTAGGGACAGAGAAGGACACTCGTGGAAACTATCAGTGTGCTATTCTGTGCTAAATCTTGTTTGTGGGGACAGAGAAGGACAGTGAGGGAAACTATCAGTGTGCTATTCTGTTCTAAGCCAATCTTGCTGAACCATATTTGAAATCCTTGAGTTTAGGGACAGAGAAGGGCACTCGTGGAAACTATCAGTGTGCTATTCTGTGCTAAATCTTGTTTGTAGGGACAGAGAAGGACAGTGAGGGAAAGTGTCAGTGTGCTATTCTGTCCTAAACCAATCTTGCTGAACCATATTTGAAATCCTTGAGTTTAGGGACAGAGAAGGACACTCGTGGAAACTATCAGTGTGCTATTCTGTGCTAAATCTTGTTTGTAGTGACAGAGAAGGACAGTTAGGGAAACTATCAGTGTGCTATTCTGTTCTAAACCAATCTTGCTGAACCATATTTGAAATCCTTGAGTTTAGGGACAGAGAAGGACACTCGTGGAAACTATCAGTGTACTATTCTGTGCTAAATCTTGTTTGTAGGGACAGAGAAGGACAGTGAGGGAAAGTGTCAGTGTGCTATTCTGCCCTAAACCAATCTTGCTGAACCATATTTGAAATCCTTGAGTTTAGGGACAGAGAAGGACACTCGTGGAAACTATCAGTGTGCTATTATGTGCTAATCCTTGTTTGTAGGGACAGAGAAGGACAGTGAGGGAAACTGTCAGTGTGCTATTCTGTTCTAAACCAATCTTGCTGAACCATATTTGAAATCCTTGAGTTTAGGGACAGAGAAGGACACTCGTGGAAACTATCAGTGTGCTATTCTGTGCTAAATCTTGTTTGTAGGGACAGAGAAGGACAGTGAGGGAAAGTGTCAGGGTGCTATTCGGTCCTAAACCAATCTTGCTGAACCATATTTGAAATCCTTGAGTTTAGGGACAGAGAAGGACACTCGTGGAAATAATCAGAGTGCTATTCTGTGCTAATCCTTGTTTGTAGGGACAGAGAAGGACAGTGAGGGAAACTGTCAGTGTGCTATTCTGTTCTAAACCAATCTTGCTGAACCATATTTGAAATCCTTGAGTTTAGGGACAGAGAAGGACACTCGTGGAAACTATCAGTGTGCTATTCTGTGCTAAATCTTGTTTGTGGGGACAGAGAAGGACAGTGAGGGAAAGTGTCAGTGTGCTATTCTGTCCTAAACCAATCTTGCTGAACCATATTTGAAATCCTTGAGTTTAGGGACAGAGAAGGACACTCGGGGAAACTGTCAGTGTGCTATTCTGTCCTAAACCAATCTTGCTGAACCATATTTGAAATCCTTGAGTTTAGGGACAGAGAAGGACACTCGTGGAAACTATCAGTGTGCTATTCTGTGCTAAATCTTGTTTGTAGGGACAGAGAAGGACAGTGAGGGAAAGTGTCAGTGTGCTATTCTGTCCTAAACCAATCTTGCTGAACCATATTTGAAATCCTTGAGTTTAGGGACAGAGAAGGACACTCGTGGAAACTATCAGTGTGCTATTCTGTGCTAAATCTTGTTTGTAGGGACAGAGAAGGACAGTGAGGGAAAGTGTCAGTGTGCTATTCTGTCCTAAACCAATCTTGCTGAACCATATTTGAAATCCTTGAGTTTAGGGACAGAGAAGGACACTCGTGGAAACTATCAGTGTGCTATTCTGTGCTAAATCTTGTTTGTAGGGACAGAGAAGGACAGTGAGGGAAAGTGTCAGTGTGCTATTCTGTCCTAAACCAATCTTGCTGAACCATATTTGAAATCCTTGAGTTTAGGGACAGAGAAGGACACTCGTGGAAACTATCAGTGTGCTATTCTGTGCTAAATCTTGTTTGTAGGGACAGAGAAGGACAGTGAGGGAAAGTGTCAGTGTGCTATTCTGTCCTAAACCAATCTTGCTGAACCATATTTGAAATCCTTGAGTTTAGGGACAGAGAAGGACACTCGTGGAAACTATCAGTGTGCTATTCTGTGCTAAATCTTGTTTGTAGGGACAGAGAAGGACAGTGAGGGAAAGTGTCAGTGTGCTATTCTGTCCTAAACCAATCTTGCTGAACCATATTTGAAATCCTTGAGTTTAGGGACAGAGAAGGACACTCGTGGAAACTATCAGTGTGCTATTCTGTGCTAAATCTTGTTTGTAGGGACAGAGAAGGACAGTGAGGGAAAGTGTCAGTGTGCTATTCTGTCCTAAACCAATCTTGCTGAACCATATTTGAAATCCTTGAGTTTAGGGACAGAGAAGGACACTCGTGGAAACTATCAGTGTGCTATTCTGTGCTAAATCTTGTTTGTAGGGACAGAGAAGGACAGTGAGGGAAAGTGTCAGTGTGCTATTCTGTCCTAAACCAATCTTGCTGAACCATATTTGAAATCCTTGAGTTTAGGGACAGAGAAGGACACTCGTGGAAACTATCAGTGTGCTATTCTGTGCTAAATCTTGTTTGTAGGGACAGAGAAGGACAGTGAGGGAAAGTGTCAGTGTGCTATTCTGTCCTAAACCAATCTTGCTGAACCATATTTGAAATCCTTGAGTTTAGGGACAGAGAAGGACACTCGTGGAAACTATCAGTGTGCTATGCTGTGCTAAATCTTGTTTGTAGGGACAGAGAAGGACAGTGAGGGAAAGTGTCAGTGTGCTATTCTGTCCTAAACCAATCTTGCTGAACCATATTTGAAATCCTTGAGTTTAGGGACAGAGAAGGACACTCGTGGAAACTATCAGTGTGCTATTCTGTGCTAAATCTTGTTTGTAGGGACAGAGAAGGACAGTGAGGGAAAGTGTCAGTGTGCTCTTCTGTCCTAAACCAATCTTGCTGAACCATATTTGAAGTCCTTGAGTTTAGGGACAGAGAAGGACACTCGGGGAAACTGTCAGTGTGCTATTCTGTCCTAAACCAATCTTGCTGAACCATATTTGAAATCCTTGAGTTTAGGGACAGAGAAGGACACTCGTGGAAACTATCAGTGTGCTATTCTGTGCTAAATCTTGTTTGTAGGGACAGAGAAGGACAGTGAGGGAAAGTGTCAGTGTGCTATTCTGTCCTAAACCAATCTTGCTGAACCATATTTGAAATCCTTGAGTTTAGGGACAGAGAAGGACACTCGGGGAAACTGTCAGTGTGCTATTCTGTTCTAAACCAATCTTGCTGAACCATATTTGAAATCCTTGAGTTTAGGGACAGAGAAGGACACTCGTGGAAACTATCAGTGTGCTATTCTGTGCTAAATCTTGTTTGTAGGGACAGAGAAGGACAGTGAGGGAAAGTGTCAGTGTGCTATTCTGTCCTAAACCAATCTTGCTGAACCATATTTGAAATCCTTGAGTTTAGGGACAGAGAAGGACACTCGTGGAAACTATCAGTGTGCTATTCTGTGCTAAATCTTGTTTGTAGGGACAGAGAAGGACAGTTAGGGAAACTATCAGTGTGCTATTCTGTTCTAAACCAATCTTGCTGAACCATATTTGAAATCCTTGAGTTTAGGGACAGAGAAGGACACTCGTGGAAACTATCAGTGTGCTATTCTGTGCTAAATCTTGTTTGTAGGGACAGAGAAGGACAGTGAGGGAAAGTGTCAGTGTGCTATTCTGTCCTAAACCAATCTTGCTGAACCATATTTGAAATCCTTGAGTTTAGGGACAGAGAAGGACACTCGTGGAAACTATCAGTGTGCTATTCTGTGCTAATCCTTGTTTGTAGGGACAGAGAAGGACAGTGAGGGAAACTGTCAGTGTGCTATTCTGTTCTAAACCAATCTTGCTGAACCATATTTGAAATCCTTGAGTTTAGGGACAGAGAAGGACACTCGTGGAAACTATCAGTGTGCTATTCTGTGCTAAATCTTGTTTGTAGGGACAGAGAAGGACAGTGAGGGAAAGTGTCAGTGTGCTATTCTGTCCTAAACCAATCTTGCTGAACCATATTTGAAATCCTTGTGTTTAGGGACAGAGAAGGACACTCGTGGAAACTATCAGAGTGCTATTCTGTGCTAATCCTTGTTTGTAGGGACAGAGAAGGACAGTGAGGGAAACTGTCAGTGTGCTATTCTGTTCTAAACCAATCTTGCTGAACCATATTTGAAATCCTTGAGTTTAGGGACAGAGAAGGACACTCGTGGAAACTATCAGTGTGCTATTCTGTGCTAAAGCTTGTTTGTGGGGACAGAGAAGGACAGTGAGGGAAAGTGTCAGTGTGCTATTCTGTCCTAAACCAATCTTGCTGAACCATATTTGAAATCCTTGAGTTTAGGGACAGAGAAGGACACTCGGGGAAACTGTCAGTGTGCTATTCTGTCCTAAACCAATCTTGCTGAACCATATTTTAAATCCTTGAGTTTAGGGACAGAGAAGGACACTCGTGGAAACTATCAGTGTGCTATTCTGTGCTAAATCTTGTTTGTAGGGATAGAGAAGGACACTCGGGGAAACTGTCAGTGTGCTATTCTGTTCTAAACCAATCTTGCTGAACCATATTTGAAATCCTTGAGTTTAGGGACAGAGAAGGACACTCGGGGAAACTATCAGTGTGCTATTCTGTGCTAAACCAATCTTGCTGAACCATATTGCAAATCCTTGTGTTTAGGGACAGAGAAGGATAGGCAGGGGACAGTGTCAGTGTCTTTGTTGCTAAGCCTCCTGCACAGTATACACCTGAAGGTAGCCCTTATTGCTGTTTTTCCCATCTCCCTGCAGGCCATCCATTAAAATGTCTGGAAGGCAACCAAGGAGAGGCAGACAGTCAGGAGGCAAAAAAAGAGGGCAAGCAGGCTCTGTGTCTGGGGGCAACAGTGCTGGTCGTGGACGCGGTGCATTGTCATCAGCACATGGCCATGGGACACGCTTGTCCTTCTTTTCGGCAGCTGGACATGTTGAGCCACATCATGCCGAAGACTTGGTAGAGTGGATGACCAAGCCCACCTCATCCTCCTCATCCTCTCTCACCCAGGCTCAGGGTACTGGCAAAGCAGCTGCCAAAGCGTCCTCTTCTCTGGTATCAATGTCATCATTAGTCACTCCTTCCCTAGACCCACCATGTCCTCCTCCTGAGGAGTCCCCCGAACTGTTTGAGCACAGTGTTGGGTACATGCTCCAGGAGGATGCCCAGCGTTTCGAAGGATCTGATGATGATACCCAGCTAGAGGAAGGCAGTAGCGTGAGAGCTGAGAGAGGGGATGCTCAAGAAGGACACCAATCTGGCAGTCATGCTCCAGCAGCTGCAGCATACTGCCAGATTGGATCCAGTGATGAGGAGGGAGGGGATGATGAGGTCACTGACTCCACGTGGGTGCCTAATAGGAGAGAGGAGGAGGAGGAGGATGAGGAGGAGGCACATCTCCAACGAGGCAGGATGCCCTTGGGTGGCCAGCGTATGGGCAGCACACCGACGGAATCACACCGCAGAGCTCCGCCTGTGCAGGGCGCTGCCTCTGCCCGTCATTCAAAAAGTTTTTTGGTGTGGGCCTTTTTTGAGGCGAGTGCATCAGATCGCACAGCTGCTGTTTGCAACATATGTCTCAAGCGTATTTCGCGTGGCCAAAACATCAGCCGCTTGGGCACCACATGCTTGATCAGACATATGTTGACCTGCCATGCAGCTCGTTGGCAAGCCTACCTTAAAGACCCACACCAAAGAACAAAGCGGACCTCTCCTTGCACCGCATCAGCTGGGATCTCCAACCCCAGTATACCTTCAGTCCTCTCTGAAACCTGCACTGAGAGTAATGAAGATGTAGAATTAGGTGTGTCACAGCCAAGTACTTGCGGCCACTCTGCTAGCAGTACACCGACGTCCGATTCCAGCAGGCAACTTTCCCTGCCCCAGCTGCTGGACCGTCGAAAGAAGTTCACTCCCAGCCATCCACAAGCCCAGTGGTTGAATGCTAGCTTGGCTAAATTGCTAGCGCTTCAACTGCTGCCTTTTCAGTTGGTAGACTCAGCCCCCTTCCGTGAGTTTGTGCAATGTGCGGTTCCTCAGTGGCAGGTTCCCAAACGCCACTTTTTCTCACGGAAGGTGATTCCGGCTCTCTACAGGCGTGTGGAAGGCAATGTCTTGGCCTCGCTGGACAGGGCGGTCAGCGGTAAGGTGCATATTACCGCTGACTCATGGTCCAGCAGGCATGGACAGGGACGTTACCTTTCTTTCACGGCCCATTGGGTCACTCTTTTGGCAGCTGGGAAGGATGCAGGACAAGGTGCAGTAGTGTTGGAGGTTGTTCCGCCGCCACGCCTCCAAAATGCTACTACTGGTTGTGACACACCTCTCTCCTCCACCCCCTCCTCTTCTTCTTCCTCCATGGCCTCTTCCTGTGGTTTGTCCTCGGAACCAGCGGTGCTCCGTAGGCGTTCAAGGGGCTACGCAAGTACGCAGGCAAAAAGATGCCATGCCATGCTTGCGCTGGTGTGTTTGGGGGACAGGAGCCACACTGGGGCAGAGGTCCTGTCTGCTCTGCAGGGGCAGGCCGAGAGGTGGTTGACGCCACGCCAGCTTAAGCCAGGAATGGTGGTTTGCGACAATGGCACCAACCTCCTCTCCGCCCTCTGACAGGGACAACTGACCCATGTGCCCTGTATGGCTCACGTCCTTAACCTGGTGGTGCAGCGGTTCTTGGGCAGGTACCCGGGCTTACAGGATGTCCTGAGGCAGGCCAGGAAAGTCTGTGTGCATTTCCGCAGATCTTATAATGCCAGTGCTCGCCTGGCTGAGCTGCAAAAGGAGTTGAACCTGCCCAAGAACCGCCTTATATGTGACATGCCCACCAGGTGGAACTCAACGTTGGCCATGCTGCAGCGGCTGCACACGCAGCAGAGGGCCATCAATGAGTACCTGTGCGACTACGGCACCAGGACAGGGTCAGGGGAGCTCGGGTTTTTTTCACCACGCCAGTGGGGCATGATCAGGGATGCATGCACTGTCCTGGCACCATTTGAGGAGGCCACGAGGATGGTGAGCAGTGACAGTGCATGCATCAGTGACACTGTACCTCTTGTCCACCTGTTGGAGCACACGCTGCATGGAATAATGGACAGGGCACTTGAGGCAGAACAGAGGCAGGAAGAGGAGGACTTCCTTGCCTCTCAAGGCCCCCTTTACCCAGACAGTGTTCCTTCTCTCCCACCCATCGCACAGGAAGAGGAGGAGGAGGAGGAGGAGGAGGAGGAGGATTGTGTCAGCATGGAGGTGGAGGCTGGCACTCAGCATCATCAGCAGCAGTCTTTTAGGGATGATTTACAGTCCCAAGAAACCAGTGGACTTGTACGTGGCTGGGAGGAGGTAGCTGCGGATCATGTCGTCCTTAGTGACCCAGAGGACTCCGGACTGAATGCCTCAGCTAACCTACGCTGCATGGCCTCCCTGATCCTGCAAAGTCTGCGGAAGGATCCTCGTATTCTTCGGATCAAGGAGAGGGACCATTACTGGCTGGCCACTCTCCTTGATCCACGGTACAAGGGTAAGGTTGCGGACCTTATGTTACCGTCGCAGAGGGAGCAGAGGATGAGACAACTCCGGGAGGCCTTGCAGAAAGGTCTGTGCAACGCGTTCCCAGAGACTGGGAGGTTACAAACTCCTGGTCCTGGACAACGAGTTGCTGAGGCTTCGGGCAGTCAAAGAAGGAGCGGTGGGGAAGGTGGCCGTCTGACCGATGCGTTCAGACAATTCTTTAGTCCGCAGCCCCAAAGTATGATTGGTTCCAGCAACCATTGCCAGCGTCTGATATACATGGTGCAGGAATACCTAGGGGCAAGGTCACACTTGGACACCTTCCCCACCGAAAATCCTCTGGCTTACTGGGTCTTGAGGATGGATCACTGGCCAGAGCTTGCACAGTATGCAATTGAGCTACTGGCCTGTCCTGCATCCAGCGTTCTTTCAGAACGCACATTCAGTGCTGCTGGAGGATTTGTCACGGATCACAGGGTGCGCCTGTCCACCGACTCGGTTGATCGACTGACTTTCATCAAGATGAACCAGTCTTGGATCACCACCAGCTTCCACACACCTGATGCTGATATAACAGACTAATTGATTTTAAAATGTCACATCCCTTCAAGACTGATGCTGATGCTGAGTGCCTGTGCTGTTATGTTGACTGGCTATCCTCCTCCTCCTCCTCAATGATACGATTAATGATGATAGCTTGGAAGATCATTTTGGTTTATGGGTGACGCCACCAGTGTCTAAGGCCCAATTTTTCAGCCCCTGTTTAACAGGGGCGTGTAATTACAATTTTTGATGCAATACTTTGCAACAGGCCTCATTGCTGTGCTCCAAGTACAGTATCTGTGAGGGGTTGCAGTGTTGTGCCACCAGTGCCTAAGGCCCAATTTGTCAGCCCCTGTTCAACAGGGGCATGCAATTATAATTATTGATCTAATAATTCACAGCAGGACCCATTGCTGCGCCCACCAAGAGTAACTGTCAGGCCTTACAGTGTTGTGGCACCAGCACCACCATCACCACCACCACCACCACCAAAGGCCCAATTTTTCAGCCCCTGTTCAACAGGGGCATGCAATTATAATTATTGATCTAATAATTCACAGCAGGGCCCATTGCTGCGCCCACCAAGAGTAACTGTCAGGCCTTACAGTGTTGTGGCACCAGCACCACCATCAAAGACCCAATTTTTACTACCACTGTTCAACAATTATATGTTATTACAATTCCTGATATAATAGTTGACAGCAGGGCGTTCCAGCACCCACCAAGAGTAACTGTGAGTGCTTACAGTGTTGTGCCAACACCAACACCTAAGGGGCCAATTTCTGCAGAGTATATACGGCAGGTCCCTACTTTCAAACATCCAACTTACAAACGACTACTTGCAAACGGAAGAAGACAACAGGAAGTGAGGGGAAATCTACCCCTTGGAAGGAAAATTCTCTCCTGTAAGAATTAATATGGGAGAAAGGTGTCTCCTCTCTACTGATGCTTTATCACCAATCCTTGTTTCAATAAAAACACCACATTTCAAAAACAGTTGTCATTCGGACGCAAAGTGAGGTGAAATGTTCTGAACAGGGGCACAGACAGCAAAAAAAAATGTTACAGGGGTGATAACCCTTCCCTATGTTTTCCAAAAAGCTTAAAAATAGGTATTTGGCCTGGAGCTACACTTAAACAATGCAGCTGTTCAAAATTACAAACAGATTCTACATAAGAACAAACCTACAGTCCCTGTCTTGTATGCACCGCCTGTATACGGCTGTTCAGAGTATATAGGGCCTTTTTTATTTTGTGTGCGGGGTTCCCCTTAATATGCATACAAGACCCAAAGGGGCTGGTAATGGGCTGGGGTAGGGGGGGGGGGTGATGGGGTAGCTATGCCATTTTTCTTAAAGATTTTCATCCATATTACCGGTACCAGACATTACATTAAAGCCGCAAGCAGTTTTAAATGGCTTTTTTTTCCTTTAGAAATGTAATTTTGTGCAGGGACAGTTCTAAACACGGGAAACACGTGGCACTTCACAGGCATACTTTAGACACCCCCCAGGTACAATATTTAAAGGAATATTTGACTTTTTTTTTTTCACTTTATGCATCATTAAAATGACTGCTCCCGGAAAACGTCCGTTTTTAAAACTTATTTTTGCATTTATACATGTCCCCTGGTGCAGAACCCGGGTTCCCAAACTCTGTTTAGGACAATAACATGGATAATAGTCGTTATAATTAGCACTTTAGAATCCGAACGTTCGCATCCATTGTATTTAATAGGGTTCTAATGTTCGTGCGAACTTTCGGTCCGTTCGCGGGTTCTGGTGCGAACCGAACCCGGGGGTGTTCGGCTCATCACTACTAATTACAATATAATTCCCTTAGTCCGCCAAGCAAACAGTGGCAGAGTACGGTTATGTATGGGAGACAAGCCACCACAGATAGCGTATAATGTGTCTCCTCACAATTTTGTCTCCCATGATTAACATTTCCTTCTTTCATTAGAAATTCATTTTCTGCCTTGTTTTTGTCTTCAATTAGCGCAAATGTCTTTTCCCCTGGGTTCAATTAACCTCTAGCAGGTAAACAGCTTATCTCATTTCAAATTCTGCATAATGTGCGCACAAAGTTTATTCTTTCACAGGTTAAATTTAAGCTTTCCTACAGCAAGTCTGGAGCTGTGGATAAAAAGAATCAAATAAATATGTTCCTATCAGTACCTTTTCTATATTTACATATTATGTTTCCTGCGCATGAAGTATCAGCTCTTCGACTTACAATCTGCTTGAAGGGAAGACAGTTATACGATAAGATAATTCAACCATTTAAATGCAACCATCCTTTATCTAACTATGTACATGACAAAAAAAAAAACAGTTTACATAATTTATTAAAACTATGCTTGAATAAAACAGTAATTAGGTAACTAATTAAGGGAAGGAAACTCAAACGCTCCATTCTCTATATTATAAGAATATATCTAATTATCAGACTTGTCAACACAGGAAAATCAGTTGTTTATATGGCCGTGTCCATATGCTCTAAAGAAGTATGTACTAAGCAGAGTCTGCTTGTCCTGATAACATATATGCTGGTCCACAAGTGCTGACACAAACCATAGATGGCACAATGATTTTCTTAAGAAACTAAAATATTATTATAAGAGTAAAGCCCTGTACACACGATCGGATTTCCTATGGATTCTAATCCGATGGATTTTTCCGTCGGAATTCCGATGAAGCTGACTTCCATCAGTCTTGCCTACACACCATCAGACCAAATTCCGTCCAAAACGCGGGTGACGTAAAATACTCCGACAAGCCGAGAAAAATTAAGTTCAATGCTTCTGAGCATGTGTCGACTTGATTTTGAGCATGCGTGGGTTTTTTGTCCGATGGAGTTCCACACAGACGATCGGAATTTGCTATCGTAATTTTTCCCATCGGATAAATTTAAAACATGTTATATTTTTTCTCACCGATGGAAAAAAGACCGATGGGGCCCATACACGATCGGTTTGTCCGATGAGAAAAGTCCATCGGACTGTTTTCATCGGTAAAACCGATTGTGTGTACACGGCATAAGACTACTTCCGGACTTGGGATTTTCCTTTTGTTTGGCATCTTCCATTGGAGCTCCAATGTGCACTTGGATTTGGGCGTAAAAGTATATCTAAAGCTATTTCTTTTTTTTTTAGGTGAGTGGAAAATGGTTCAAACCCACGTGAGCTTTCTTTCATGTCCATCCCATTGAGTAGATTTTCCTTTACTTTGTGTCCTGCACATATAACAGGAAGTAAGAAGAAATCTCTCCAGTGAGCTGTATGCCCTTTGAGACAGGTGGCATGAAAACAAATATCATCATTTGAAGCTTTCCTCTCTATTCTGGTTCTGGTAACATCTCAAAACTTTATATTTTCTTCTACTTTTAGTCCTAGCAACATTGGTTACCAAGACAAACAGGGGCCAGACATTAAGGTGGTTCTAAAGGTACAAGATTTTTTTTTTTTACCTTAATACTTACCAGAGCCCCGATTTTGATCCAGCAATGTGCACAAGTGCAGCAGCTCTCTCTCTCCTCATTGGCAGCAGGGGGAGCCATTGGCAGTGAGGAGAGCACAGGGGTCTGCGCTTATACACAATATTCAAGGGTGGTGATATCGTGAGAAAAGAATCTGTCATCTGACTATGTCAGATTGGCCCATGCCATTTCTATCATAACCATGACTTCTGGTTTCCAGAAACAAGGGTGCATGTTGATGTTAGTAAAACATGGCATGGGCCAATCTGACAATAGTCAGATGACAGATTATTTTCTCACTATATCACCGCCCTTTTTATTTATATAATATTGTGTATGAGCGCAGCGCTTTTTTAATTGACTGTGGCTAAAACCATACAGACTTCTTATGCTGTCACTGTGATGGGCTTTGTGGCTAGTGGTGTCTTTGGTGGACTCAGTGACCAATAAGAGTTGTGATCTGGGGCTGACAGCCCCATTGGGGGAGATGTTTGGAAGGCTACGACAGCATTCGCTTTTTTCATTATTTTAAGTACAGCGGCTATTTATGTAGTTTGTTTACACAGTAGGAACATCTTGATCCTGCATATTGACACCCTTGAAGAAGAGCTTGAAAATCCTACCTTTGAAACGCGTTGGGTGCTTCTGTCTTTAGATCAACTGTATTGTGGACAGATATATGCAGATTACTTGCAATTGACGCTGTTTTATGTGTACGATTAGCCACAATCTATATTTTTATTCTTTTATTATGTCTTTGTATTAATAAAGATGGAATGCTTTATATACAGTGGGGAAAATAATTATATGATCACCTGCAGATTTTGGAAGTTTGCCCACTTACAGAGAAATGAAGGGTCTATAATTCTTATTATAGGTTTATTTTAAATCGTAGAAACAGAACAGCAACCAAAAATCCAGGAAAAAAAAAACACGATACAAATGTTATAAATTTAGTTCAGTGAGTAAAATAAGTATTTGATCCCCTACCAACCAACAATAATTCTGGCTCCCACAGACTGGCTACAGTATGTGCTCATGTGGTACACAGATTAGTCCTGTGAATTTAAGAAGGTGCTCCTAACAACAACTCTTTATGTGTATAAAAGACACCTGTCCACAGAATCTTTCTTCCATTCAAACCTCACCATCATGGACAAGACCAAAGAGCTGTCAAAGGACGTCAGGGACAAGATTGTAGACCCGCACAAGGAAGGAATGGGCTTCAAGACCATCAGCAAGGAGTTTGGTGAGAAGAAGACAACTGTTGGAGTGATTATTCGCAAATGGAAGAAACACAAAATAACCATCAATCGCCCTCGGCCAGGAGCTCCATGCAAGATTTCACCTCATGGGGTAAGGAAGATCATGAGAAAAGTGAAGGATCAGCCCGGAACTACACGGGAGGAGCTTGTGAATGATCTCAAGGCAGTTGGGACCACAGTCACCAAACAAACCATTGGTAACACACAAAACCGCCTAGGATTTAAATCCTGCAGAGCCCACAAGGTCCTCCACCCTTAAGAAGGCACATGTACATGCCCGTCTGAAGTTTGACAATGAACATCTAAATGGTTCAGAGAAGGATTAGGAGAAAGTGTTGTGGTCAGATGAGACCAAAATTAAGCTCTTTGGCATTAAAGCGGAGGTCCCATTTAAAAATATATATATTAAAAACCAGCAGCTACAAATACAGCAGCTGCTGACTTTTAATATATGGACACTTACCTGTCCAGGGTGCCCGCGATGTCGGCAGCTGAGGCCGAGCAATCGTTCGGCTCTCGGCTGCCCCCGCCACCATCCTCGGTGAGGAAATCAGGAAATGAAGCGTTGCGGCTTAACTTTCCTGTTCCCTACTGCGCATACTTGAGTAGCGTTGCGTGTCTTCACTGGTCCCCGCTGTGTTCTGGGAGCTGTGTGTCTCCCAGAAGCCAGCAGAGGTACAGAGTAGGCGCCAGGAGTGGCGTAGATCACTGAGGTGATCTATGCCAGGAAGTGGGAGCAAATACCTGTATTAGACAGGTATCTGCTCCCCCTCCCCCCTGAAAGGTGCCAAATGTGACACCGGAGGGGGGGAAGGTTCCAAAAAGTGGAAGTTCCATTTTTTGGTGGAACTCAACTTTAACTCGACTTTCAGTCTTTGGAGGAAGAAAAATGCTGACTATGACCCTAATGCCGCGTACACACGACCGTTTTTAATGTCATTGAAAAAAACAACGTTTTTCTCGACGTGATTCTTCTCAAGCCTGCCTTGCCTACACACTATTGTGAAAAAAAATGCTTGAGCAAAGCGCGGTGACGTACAACACGTACAACGGCACTATAAAGGGGAAGTTCCATTCGGATGGTACCACCCTTTGGGACGCTTTTGCTGATCCTTGTGTTAATAAAGTTTGTTGAGAGACGATTCGCGCTTTTCAGTCTTCGTGCTTTTCAGTCCGTTACAGCGTGACGAATGTGCTATCTCCATTACAAACGCTAGTTTTACCAGAACGAGCGCTCTCGTCTCATACTTAATTCTGAGCATGCACATTTTTTTCCCCTCGTAAAAGCCTACACACTACAGCTTTTCACGATGTTAAAAAGAACGTTGTTAGAAAAGACGTGAAAAAAATAGAGCAGGTTCTAATTTTTTTCAGGCCATTTTTCACGTCGTTAAAAATGCTCTGGAGCCTACACACGATCGTTTTTAATGACCAATTAAAAAAACGGTCGTGTGTGCACGGCATAAGAACACCATCCCTACAGTCCAGCACAGAGGTGGAAACATTATGCTTTGTTTCTCTGCTAAAGGTACAGGCCGACTTTGCCGAATTGAGGGGCCAATGGACAGGGCCATGTATTGTAAAATCTTGGATGAGAACCTTCTTCCCTCAGCCAGAACACTGAAGATGGGTCATGGATGGGCCTTTCAGCATGACAATGACCCAAAACATACCTCCAAGGCAACAAAGGAGTGGCTCAAGAAGAAGCACATTAAAGTCATGGAGTTGCCTAGCCAGTCTCCAGGCCTTAAACCTATAGAATATTTATGGAGGGAGCCAAAACTTTGTGTTGTCAAGCGACAGCCAAAAAACCTTAAGGATTTAGAGAAGATCTGTAAAGAAGAGTGGACCAAAATCCCTCCTGAGATGTGTGAAAACCTGGTCACCAACTACAAGAAACGTCTGACCTCTGTGCTTGCCAACAAGGCTTTCTCCACCAAGTACCAAGTCATGTTTTGCTTGGGGATCAAATACTTGTGTAGCGGGGTATTCCCCTTTAATATCCAGAGACTACATTTCCCAAGACATCTTTCAGCACCCAGGGTGCATTGCCCCGGAGCAAAGACTGCTGGGGCGGACTTTATAAAGGTGAGGCGGAGTTTATTCTGTCTCTTTAGACACTTCCTGCCTATCAAGCAAGAACTCTGTGCGAGACTGCTGAAAGCCCAGGCCTGAAGCCTGGGCATTTTCTTACAAAGAGCCCTCTGCCAGCCTAGCGGAACCTGAGAGACATCTTCTCATCCTTGCTGTACTACACCAGGAGGATTGAAGACCCGGATGTCGATGGATCCATGTGCCTAGACAAATCGGCGGAGGAAACGGACTGGGACTGGCCCGGGTGGTGAGAGAGCACTTGCTCATAGACAAATACTGTATTTTTACTACCCGTTTGGATTACAAAGTTTGTTCATCAAGTGCACCACCAAAAGATTGCTAGCGAAGATTGTTTACAGAACTTCCATTTAGTTCAGTCAGGTCTGACTGCGTAGGTAGACATTGCTGAGCGTTAGTCTGCCCACGAGGGGAAGTAGCTGTAAAAAGACAGCGTTAGATTCACATAGTAATACATGTTTATTCTGTTCATTTAAATACTGTTTATTGCAGGGACCTGCAACTTGTTATCCTTTTGTTTATTACTTGCCCATTAGCCTCAGTAAAATATCTGGGTCAAGTACATTGGTGTCAGTTGCTATTACTTTAATAGAAGTTTTAAAGTATATCACTGTGTGTGTTTGCCATAGGACTGCGTCACCAAGGGTTGCTGTCACGCGGTCCTATCTCCCCTTACTAGCTGTGCCACGGGAGGATAGAGCCGATTGCCAGGGGTTGACAGCGGTGCACTACAAGGCCCAAATCAATACCAGCAGCCCTCTTAACTGAGGGTACCGCTACACTTATTTTACTCACTGAACTGCAACTCAATTTATAACATTCATAGCATGTGTTTTTTTCTGGATTTTTGGTTGCTATCCTGCCTCTATCATTTAATATACACCTATGATAACAATTATAGACCCTTCATTTCTTTGTAAGTGGGCAAACTTACAAAATCTGCAGGGGATCAAATAATTATTTTACCCACTGTACAGCTTGCATTCTGATTTTTTTTGTCAATAATAGTCCCTCAAATAGAGGGAATTATTCTATTGTGTATCGTATAGGGATGATGGAATTTGAATAGCATTCTATCATTTATACTCAGCTGCATTATTTCTGCCTTTTATATCTGCCTGGAGTTTAGCTTTGAAGAGGAGTCTCAGGAGCCAAGGTGGGTAAACTGACCAATTCAATGGCACAAATCTACAATTTAATGAAAAAGCCAAGTGTATTTAGGATGATCAGACATTCAATAGATCAGCAGCAAAAGCTACATTGCTGTTTTATTGTATACCATTATTACAGCCGAAATGACAGTTATTACTTTTGCTATTATTTTTTATTATTCCCTCCATCAAACATCATTGCTTTGCATTCTTCTCTTTGAGTCTCTGTGTGCGGCAGACAGGAATACAAACTCTTCCTACCTTTTTATCACAAGGTGATTTGCATGGTCATTGATTGGGGAAGTGATACGGCACTAAGGGACATTGATACAGGATTGGTTAACAGAAAACTGCAGCGCTTTCTTATTGTATAATCAGAGCCTTTACCAAAGGCCGACAGCAATTTGAGCTCCGATCAATAAGGATGATTAAATGACAAAGATAAGATTTCCTATACCACACGATGAGCGCTACACAAAGCACACAGTACAACTCAAGTTCCATCATTCATAGTAGAAAAAAAATGTAGCACGTGTAATATATTAAAGGAGTCCGATTTCTGCTATCCTGCAGACCTATACCTCAATCCTTATTTTGGGGGTTTAGGGGAAATAATGATCTTCCTAAAGTGTTACTAAACCCACACCAGTAAAATCAGTCTGTATATGCAGTAAAGAGAGCTTGTTATACTCACTGTGGAACCTAGGGGGTTAATCCTGCACATTGTGTAAAAAGGCTGTTTGATCCTGTCTTCTCTGATCCTCCCCTTCTTCCACAATCCCCAAACTATCTCCTGATAGAAAAGAGAATAGTGGACAAGCTGCACATGCTCCGTTTGGTGTGTCTTCTCTGATCCTCCCCTTCTTCCACTGTCCCCAAACCATCTCCTGATAGAACAGAGAATAGGGGACTGCACATGCTGCACATGCTCAGTTTGGTGTGTATTGCTAGAGAGTTTTTTTTTTTTTCTTGGGAGGGTGCATGTGATTAGCACAGGGCAAATCAGCACTGTCCAGACAGAGGGTCAGGGGTCCTGCAGCCTCGTAGGACTGTCAGAGGAGAATGAAAACTCCTCCTACAAGCTTTAACCAGACACTGACAAAAGTCACAAGACTGCTATATACTGCTGATAATAAACAGGTACAACTTATGTAGAAGGATTTGTTGTATCTCTGTGTATCACCTGAAACTAGTCACTTTAGTGGGTATATTTAAGGGTTTACAACCACTTTAAAACACATGCATCTGGAAAATTCACTTGCAGTAAAATTTTGATGGCTGTCAGGTTCACTGCTTTATAAATATGCTCCTTTGTAGTGTTGTCACCTGTATTGTACCATTAAAGAGGAACTGCAGTCTGCTCACATAATTTGTAATAAAAACATCTTTGCCATTCTGAAGCTTCCTTCCAACCACTTTGCATATTCCTTTATATATACTGTGACTCTGTACTTCCCAAATATGCTGCAGAAATCTCCGTCCACTGAGTCTGGCTGCAGCCATTTTAACTGTGGGCAGCCGAAGTTGCTGCCTGTTCACTTCCTGGATTTACACAGACACACAGAGGCATGCCTCAAGCTCTGCAGCTCTCATTGGCCCTCTTATGACTCACCCCCTCCCTCACTGGCAAACTCTCACGAGAGTGAGAGAGAGAGCTGAGCATTATCATAAGCCTAGGCTATTTACCAGACAAGAAACAGGAAGTGGGCTGTATAAGGTATTTACTGGCAGAAAAAAAAAATGTTTTACTATCCAAAGTTAAAACAACAAGGGCAGAAGATTTAATATGACTGAAGGTCCATTTAAGTGCTTTCTCCAGCCCAAATCCCACTTTTAAGGCTCCTACTTGATAGAGCTGAGGGCTTGTCTACTTCCTGCGTCCCCTCTGAACATTCCTATTGGCCAATAAGCCCGCTCATCATAGTGATGAAACAGAAGCAGCTCAAAATGGGTAAGCTTTTGACACAAGCAAGTGTAGCACTACCCCCGTAGGAGCTGCTGGTTAGTTTTGGGTTTTGCGCGTTACCTCTTCAGCTTCGTTGTCCGGGTAGGAAAGTCTGTAGTGATGCAATGTCCACACAGATGGAAAACCTCAAACAGTTAAGTTTAACCACTTAACGACCGCTCACTGTATATATACGTCGGCAGAATGGCACCGACAGGCACAATCACGTAGAGCATACGTGATTGCCTTTGTATAGTTGGGGGGTCCAATCGGACCCCCCTCCTATACAGTGAGCGGTGGCTAAGTGTCCGGGAGCGTTCCGGGATGAGGGGGCAGCCATTCGTTTCCGGCCACCCCCTCGCGATCGCTCCCGGCGAATGGAAATGCCCCCTCTGTCTGTGCCAGACAGAGGAAGCAGGAGGAAGTGATGTCATCTCTGGTGCGGCGCTCACATATACCGAGCGCCGTACAAGAGAAGACATCAGGTCAGTGCACACAACACTACACTGACACCAGGACACATAGGGACATAAATCGCCCCCCCAGGCCCCCCCAGACACCCCAGATCACCCCCAGATCACCCCCCAGCCCCCAGTCACAGTGTCACTGATTGCAGTGACCATTTATTTAGTGATCACTGCAATCAGTGACATTTGTGACTGTAAAAGTGTCACCAAAGTTTAGTCTTAGGTCCAGTGTAGCCCCCTAACCCCCCCTAATAAAGGTTTAACCCCCTGATCACCCCCCAGATAACCCTTTCACCCCCTATCACCACTGTCGCTAAGCGATCATTTTTCTGATCGCTGTCTTAGCGTCAGTGATGCCGATCGGCAGCCAGTCATTTTTTTTAGGTTCGCCGCATGTTTTTATAGCGTCAGGTACCCCAATATATTATCTAATAAAGGTTTAACCCCCTTGATCGCCCCCCAGGTAACCCTTTCACCCCCTATCACCACTGTCGCTAAGCGATCGTTTTTCTAAACGCTGTCTTAGTGTCGGTGATGCAGATCGATAGCCGGTAATTTTTTTTAGGTTCGCCGCAGGTTTTTATAGCGTCAGGTACCCCAATATATTATCTAATAAAGGTTTAACCCCCTTGATCGCCCCCCAGGTAACCCTTTCACCCTCTATCACCACTGTCGCTAAGCGATCGTTTTTCTAAACGCTGTCTTAGTGTCGGTGATGCAGATCAGTAGCCAGTAATTTTTTTTAGGTTCGCCGCATGTTTTTATAGCGTCAGGTACCCCAATATATTATCTAATAAAGGTTTAACCCCCTTGATCGCCCCCCAGGTAACCCTTTCACCCCCTATCACTCACCACTGTCGCTAAGCAATTGTTTTTCTAAACGCTGTCTTAGCGTCGGTAATGCAGATCGGTAGCCAGTAATTTTTTTTAGGTTCGCCGCATGTTTTTATAGCGTCAGGTACCCCAATATATTATCTAATAAAGGTTTAACCCCCTTGATCGCCCCCCAGGTAACCCTTTCACCCCCTATCACCACTGTCGCTAAGCGATCGTTTTTCTAAACGCTGTCTTAGTGTCGGTGATGCAGATCGGTAGCCAGTAATTTTTTTTAGGTTCACCGCAGGTTTTTATAGCGTCAGGTACCCCAATATATTATCTAGTAAAGGTTTAACCCCCTTGATCGCCCCCCAGGTAACCCTTTCACCCCCTATCACCACTGTCGCTAAGCGATCGTTTTTCTGATCACTGTCTTAGTTTCGGTGATGCAGATCGGTAGCCAGTAATTTTTTTTAGGTTCGCCGCAGGTTTTTATAGCGTCAGGTACCCCCATATATTATCTAATAAAGGTTTTAACCCCCTGATTGCCCCATGTTAACCCTTTCACCAGTGATCACCATATAAGTGTTACGGGTGACGCTGGTTAGTTAGTTTGCTTTTTATAGTGTCAGGGCACCCGCCGTATATAACCCAATAAATGTTTAACCCCCTGATCGCCCGGCGGGTGATATCAATTAGGTTTTAGCGTCAGAGAGGGTCTGCGTCAAACCCCAGGCAGCGTCAGGTTAGTGCCAGTAACGCTAACACCCACGCGTGAAGCATACACCCCCCTTAGTAGTATAGTATCTGAACAGATCAATATCTGATCTGATCAGATCTATACTAGCGTCCCCAGCAGTTTAGGGTTCCCAAAAATGCAGTGTTAGCGGGATCAGCCCAGATACCTGCTGGCACCTGCGTTTTGCCCCTCCGTCCAGCCCAGGCCACCCAAGTGCAGTATCGATCGATCACTGTCACTTACAAAACAAAAACACACATAACTGCAGCGTTCGCAGAGACAGGCCTGATCCCTGCGACTCCAGTGCTGTAGAAGGTGATTTCACCACCACAGTTAAAAAAAAAAGCAAATATGCCGAAGCATTGGGGCAGCAGGGGCGGAGGAGCGATTTTGCTCCTAATGCTGCGTACATACGGTCGAAATTCCAATGGAGGCTTGCCCGTGGAAAAGTCCGACCATGTGTGTGCGGCATAACTTTTTAGCGGGAGGATGCCCCCATGCTTCGGCAGATATAAATGGTGCGTGTATGCCCATCATTGGAAGTGGGTGGATGAAGGGCGGTATTCTAATGGTGGGCATACCCACCGATCAATCTCTATTTTTGTTCAGCCAACTGGCTGCATGAAAAAAAAAGATTACAATACATGTCCAACAAGGACCAGCAACGTACTGGTATGTTGCTGGACTTTGAATGTTTATACCAGAATGATGCCTGCGGGTTTAGGTATCATCTTGGTATCATTCTTTTCAGCCTGCGGCCGGCTTTCATGTAAAAGCAATCCTAGTGGCTAATTAGCCTCTGGACTGCTTTTACAAGCAGTGGGAGGGAATGCCCCCCCCCCCCGGATATAAAAAGCGCCATTGGGAAATTGGGAAAGCATTTTATCACACCGATCTTGGTGTGGTCAGATGCTTTGAGGGCAGAGGAAAAATCTAGGGTCTGGAAGACCCCAGTTTTTTCAAAAAAAGAGTACCTGTCACTATCTATTGCTATCATAGGGGATATTTACATTCCCTGAGATAACAATAAAAATGATAAAAAAAAAAAATACTTGGAAGGAACAATTTAAAAAAAAAAAAAATCAAAATTAATAATAAAAAAAAAAGAAAAAAAAAAAGCACCCCTGTCCTGCCCTGCTCTTGCCCAATGGCGAACGCAAGCGTCGGTCTGGCGTCATATGTAAACAGCAATTGCACCATGCATGTGAGGTATCACCGCAAAGGTCAGATTGAGGGCAGTCATTTTAGCAGTAGACCTCCTCTGTAAATCTACTGGGGTAACCTGTAAAGGCTTTTAAAGGCTTTTAAAAATGTATGTAGTTTGTCGCCAATGCGCGTTTGTGTGAAATTTTAAAGCATGTCGTGTTTGGTATCTATGTACTCGGCCTAAGATCATCTTTTTTATTTCATCAAACATTTGGGCAATATAGTGTGTTTTAGTGCATTAAAATTAAAAAAAGTGTATTTTTTAACCCAAAAAAATGCATTTGAAAAATCGCTGCGCAAATACTGTGTAGAAAAAAAAAATGCAACACCCACCATTTTAATCTGTAGGGCCTTTGCTTTAAAAATATATATAATGTTTGGGGGTTCAACATAATTTTCTTGCAAAAAAAAAAATGTTTTCATGTAAACAAAAAGTGTCAAAAAGGGCTTTGTCTTCAAGTGGTTAGAAGAGTGGATGTAAGCTTCCTAATGTTGTGTATAAAATGCCAGAACAGTTCAAAACCCCCCCCAAATGACCCCATTTTGGAAAGTAGACACCCCAAGCTATATACTGAGAGGCATGTCGAGTCCATGGAATATTTTATATGTTGACACAAGTTGCGGAAAAATGACAATTTTTTTTTGCACAAAGTTGTCACTAAATGATATATTGCTCAAACATGCCATGGGCATATGTGGAATTACACCCCAAAATACATTCTGTTGCTTCTCCTGAGTACGGGGATACCACATGTGTGAGACTTTTTGGGAGCCTAGCCACGTACGGGACCCCAAAAACCAAGCACCGCCTTCAGGCTTTCTAAGGGTGTAAATTTTTGATTTCACTTCTCACTGCCTATCACAGTTTCGGAGGCCATGGAATGCCCAGATAGCACAAAACCCCCCCAAATGACCCCATTTTGGAAAGTAGACACCCCAAGCTATTTGCTGAGAGGTATTGTGAGTATTTTGCAGATCTCGCTTTTTGTCACAAAGTTTTGAAAATTGAAAAAAAAAATATATATATATATATTTTCTTTCTTCATTTTCAAAAACAAATGAGAGCTGTAAAATACTCGCCATGCCTCTCAGCAAATAGCTTGGGGTGTCTATATTCCAAAATGGGGTCATTTGGGGGGGTTTTGTGCTATTTTGGCATTTTATGGCCTTCGAAACTGTGATAGGTAGTGAGGAGTGAAATCAAAAATTTGTGCCTAGAAATCCTGAAGGCGGTGCTTGGTTTTCGGGGTCCCGTACGCGGCTAGGCTCCTAAAAAGTCCCACACATGTGGTATCCCCGTACTCAGAAGAAGCAGAAAAATGTATTTTGGGGTGTAATTCCACATATAACCATGGCATGTGTGAGCAATATATTATTTAGTGACAACTTTTTGTAATTTTTTATTGTCATTATTCAATCACTTGGGACAAAAAAAAATATATTCAATGGGCTCAACAGGCCTCTCAGCAATTTCCTTGGGGTGTCTACTTTCTAAAATGGGGTCATTTGGGGGGTTTTTGTGCTATTTTTTGCATTTTATGGCCTTCGAAACTGTGATAGGTAGTGAGGAGTGAAATCAAAAATTTGCGCCCTTAGAAATCCTGAAGGTGGTGCTTGGTTTCCGGGGTCCCGTACGCGGCTAGGCTCCCAAAAAGTCCCACACATGTGGTATCCCCGTACTCAGGAGAAGCAGCAAAATGTATTTTGGGGTGCAATTCCACACATAACCATGGCATGTGTGAGCAATATATCATTTAGTGACAACTTTTTGTAATTTTTTTTTTTTTTTTTAGTCATTATTCAATCACTTAAGACAAAAAAAAAAAAATTCAATGGACTCAACATGCCTCTCAGCAATTTCCTTGGGGTGTCTACTTTCCAAAATGGGGTCATTTGGGGGGGGGTTTTGTACTGCCCTGTCATTTTAGCACCTCAAGAAATTAGATAGGCAGCCATAAATTTAAAGCTGTGTAAATTTCAGAAAATGTACCCTAGTTTGTAAACTCTATAACTTTTGCGCAAACCAATAAATATACGCTTATTGACATTTTTTTTACTAAAAACATGTGGCTGAATACATTTTGGCCTAAATGTATGACTAAAATTGAGTTTATTCGATTTTTCTTATAACAAAAAGTAGAAAATATCATTTTTTTTCAAAATTTTCGGTCTTTTTCCGTTTATATCGCAAAAAATAAAAATCGCAGAGGCAATCAAATACCATTAAAAGAAAGCTCTATTTGTGGGAAGAAAAGGACGCAAATTTCGTTTGGGTACAACATTGCATGTCCGCACAATTTACAGTTAAAGCAGCGCAGTGCAAAATTCTGAATTCACCTCTGGTCCTTTAGCTACCAAATGGTCCGGGGCTTAAGTGGTTAATTTTCTTATGCAGAGAACATTGAGAAAGTAGAAGGTATAGAAGAGCAGGGGAAGGTTCAGGCACTCAGCGTTACTAGCCAAAAAAATATCAGCTCACAGTCACTTACCACTCTCAATGTTAGAGTGGGTATTGGTCACCCGGATAGTCCCCTCTCACATGGCCTAGCAGCCGGGATGACACGAATTTAGCAATGGGGTACTCTCTGCCACAGACTGCCCAAGATGAAATGGGTCTCTGCCACAGACCTCTTGAAGTTGAATGAAAGGATAGTCCAGGAAACCTCTGCCACAGGATTTCAAAGTCCCAAACTTCCAGCCGTACAGTGAAAGAGCCTTTAAGCCAATCCGGCGAACTGCAGGGCTTGTAGTACAGTGGATCCCTCCTTGATAAAGTCACCAGGCCTCACCCGAGACAGCAGCACTTTGCCGGTCCCCTCCAGGGCAGGTCCTCCCCTGGTCTCCTTCACCAAGATAGCTTCCTCCCCATTCGGACGGACAGCTTGGGATCCCCTTTCAGAATGTAGGCCCCAGCCAGCCTAACTGGGCCTACTAGATAGCAATGCAGCCTCGGGCCAACGTGGCCCCGAGACGAGAACCGCACACACATACCTCGTGCCCGGAGGGCTGGGGGGCGGGAATGGGCCCCGATCAATGGCGTCTGTCCCTTAAGTATCCCCTCCCAGCAGGCACAGCGGGTTCACCACTCCCACCGTACCACTGCCGAGAAGGGCCACTCGGTGCACCATGGTTTGCCCGTGTTCCAACAGGTGCCTGAGGTGGTAACGCCACCTACAGGCAAAAAGGGAATATACTATCAGGCAATCCACAGCTAGAACAGAGGCAAATTTTAATGTAATTAAACCACCTGAGCCCAACTACTGGCTCAGACATCCCCCTATATCATGGATATGTAATTAGCGGACCTCCAGCTGTTGCAAAACTACAAGTCCCATCATGCCTCTGCCTCTGGGTGTCATGCTTGTGGCTGTCAGAGTCTTGCTATGCCTCATGGGACTTGTAGTTCTCCAACAGCTGGAGGTCCGCTAATTGCATATCCCTGCCCTATATTTTAGATAGCGTCCCAACCTTTTGGGGAGGGCGCTACACAAGAATTGTCAAAACTTGCATCCCACATGATTTGCGGTACCAGGACACAACAGACATTATTGTCTCCAATCAGTAAAATAAAAAAATTTATGAATTTTGCACAGTGCATTTGTAAAAATATTTGAGTTTTTGAGTTTTTTTGAAGTTTGTTACTAAAAAAATATATTTTTTCATTTCCTTTTAACTGCGCCCCCCTCACCCCAAAGCACCTTGTCCCCATGTTGATGAGGACAAGGGCCTCTTCCCAACAACCCTGGCCTTTGGTTGTCAGGGTCTGCGGGCGGGGGGGCATATCGGAATCTGGGAGCCCCCTTTAATAAGGGGGCCCCCAGATCCCGGCCCCCCACCCTATGTGAATGAGTTTGGGGGTACATTGTACCTCTACCCATTAACCTGGAAAAAAAAGTGTAAAAAAAAAACACACTACACAGGTTTTTAAAGTAATTTATTAGGCAGTTCCAGGGGTCTCTTTTGACTTCTTCTGCCCTCTCTGGGTCTTCTCCGCTCTCTCTTCGCTTCTTCTCCCTCTGTCTTCTGCCGGGTCTCCTCCGCTATCTTCTGCTCTTTTACCCGCATGCCAAAGTTGGGTCAGGCAAGACTTTGATCCGACTTCAGTGATATTCAATAGGCTGAAGTAGGATCAAAGTCAGACCAAAGTAGTACAGGGAGCATTTTCAAAGTCGGACCGACTTGTGTCGGACCAATTAAGACGGCTCCCATAGGGAAACATTGAGTTTTACATGCGACATGAGCTCCCAATGTCAGAGCGTTTGTCGTACCAGTGTGAACCCGGCCTTAAAGAACAAAACGTTACAATGTTTATAGTTAGCTCAGGGCTGAGGAATGTTGTGATAATTGGCAGACTGCCTGTTTTTTATTTTTTTATTGACAGCTGTCGGCTTAAAAAGGGGAATTCTCTGCATAGAAAGAATTGGGAAAATGCTTTATTAGGATGGCGAGGGAGAAAAAAACGCGATTTGGATTCTTAACGATTAATCGTGCAGCTCTAGCTAGTATACATCGCATACTAGCACAATATGTGAAACGCACCTTAAATCGAAGCTGTTCCACGATTTCAGCGATGCAGCCACTTTCATCTTCACCCGTCTTGCTTCCGGGTTTGCAGGCTCCGGCTCTGTGACTGTCCGGAGCCATGATGACATCACTCCTGCTCATACGCGCGGGAGCCGCCGTTTACAACACGGGGCTCGAAAGGAACGGCACAGGTGGCGCCAGTAATGTCACTGGCTGCATGTAATGTAAATATCTCCTGAACTGCGCCCTTTTTGGAGATATTTACACTATCTATTCTATAGGTAAGCCTTATTATAGGCTTACCTATAGGTAAAAATCAGTAAAGGAAGTTTACCTCCTCTTTAATTGAGTTGGCCGTATCAATACTGAGAGTTTACTTTCTGTAAAAAAAAAAAAAAAAAAGAAAAATCGACACTTCTTTATATTGTGCATGTAAAGCAATTTTTTAATTAAGAAAAAAATCCAGGGATGCCACTATACCCTCATGGAGCATATTACACAGATTTACCATTAAATGACATACGGAACGATAATAATCCTTTTGGCAGAAACTTATTTTATATCACCAACAATATGAAAGAAGAATGATTAGAGCTCCAGGACTTCCTCCTTCCTGCTATCAATAAGATGTATATTTTTTTTTTTTTATTTCTTCCCCATCAGAAGTTATTTTTTTAATAGATCGCTGTAAAATGTATTTTTCCCCCTTCCTATTTTTGAATCTGTGTGATACTGATTACTTGCCATTTCTGGTATGTGAACATTATCATGAAAGGGAGTAATGACTTGCCATAGCTGTGGGCTAGCTGAAAGACTTTTAAGTGCAATGTCTTCATAGTAAATTAATCTATACAGTGTTATTTAAAAAATGGAATAAGGTTAGCTTTCATTGTGACAGTCAATAACGCTACAGTATAATAATCAATGGCTGTTTGTAGCAGCAGGACGGGAGTGGGGCAGATCAGTGCAAATTACTGCCTCTCTGTGCCGTCATGTTGGGGAGTCGGCGGGGAAAATAACAGGCCGCTTTATACAATTAGACATACCTGCATGATATCGCGCGCAAAAGCTAATGCACCGATCGGACTCTGGGATTTAACAGATAAAATGTGTTTCATTGTAGTAAAGAACTCTGGGCAGTTTTTTGCGGGGAAAAAAAAGTAAAAGGTTTTGTTTGTTTACTTTAATGGTTACATTATCCTTAGAATATAATAAAAGCGGGGATTTCCAAAGCTCTACAGTCTGCAGACAAAGTAAATAAATATAATGGGGATTTTTTCCTTTGAATTACATTTTTTTCAAGTTTATACATTTTTTATTTATTTTTTTGCTATATGTATGCAATCTTTGTTTTACAAATAAATATTTATTACATCACAAAGGATTCCCAGAGCATCGAAAGAGTCAGCAAAGCAAAATCAACTCCTTTTCAGGCTGGCTGCCTCTAATTGAAACTTCAAACTGAGCTATCAGATAAGGGATCGGTCACTGCTCTAGAGCAGTACACAAACATTCTTAGTACATTGGATGACTTGACAAATGTCTTTTGAAAGTACCATATATACTTGAGTATAAGCCGACCTGAATATAAGCCGAGGCACCTAATTTTACACAAAAAACGGTGAAAACTTATTGACTCGAGTATAAGCCTAGGGTGGGAAATGCAGCAGCTACTGTAAGTGGAAAAGAGGGTCAACAATGCCCATCTGCAGCCTCACTGTGCCCATTTGCAGCCACACTGTGCCTCACTGTGCCCATTTGCAGCCTTACTGTTCCTCACTGTGCCCATGTGCAGCCTCACTGTGTCCATTTGCAGCCTCACTGTGTCCATTTGCAGCTACACTGTGCCCATTTGCAGCCTCACTGTGCCCATTTGCAGCATCACTGTGTCCATCTGCATGCCTCAGCCTCACTGTGCCCATCTGCATGCCTCGCTGTGCCCATCTCCCTGCCTCATGTACCTGATCTGTGCCTAATGTACCGGCGCTGTGCCCATCTGCAGCCTTATGATCTCCCGGCGCTGTGATATGCAGTCTAGACAGCGGCCGTGTAGTGTAACAAAGCCACGCCTCCTCCCCGTTCTCGTTCATGACGGAACACTGACTCAGTTTCCCAGCAGTGAGTCAGTGTTCAGCCTATCACAGCCGAGGAGAAGGCGGGGCTTTGTTACACTGCACGGCCACCGACTAGACTTCATATCACAGCGCCGGGAGATCATAAGGCTGCAGATGGGCACAGTGAGGCAGGAAGACTCCAGTATAAGCCGAGAGGGGCTTTTTCAGCACACAAAAAACGTGCCTAAAAACTCGGCAAATACTTGAGTATATACAGTATTTCAAAATTTTATTTACTTTTACCAATTTTTAATAAATGGACTTTACCGAACGAAAACCACATTCATTGTAAGAAATTTGTTCAAGAAAACATTTTCCATTCTATTTCTTTGAAATTTCTCATCACTGTGGTCGAAAACAAATGTCATTTTGACCCAACTAACAATTAGAAAATAGTATATTCGTAAAATGAAAACTATTAAACAACATTTTACTAGTGTAAAGGCAGCTTAACTCATTCAGATCAGGGCGTGATTATCAGCTTGAGCTATTGAGCTCTGTAAACAACAAGCATTTTGCAGTGCTATGATAAGTTGAAGAAGTCTAGGGCTTCATCTGCTGACTAGATAATAAACTACATAATATATACACTCACCGGCACTGTCTGTCAGGGGTGTAGAGAGAGATCTGCTGTTCCTAGTAATCAGGAACAGCGATCTCTCTCTACTCCCAGTCAGTCCCCTCCCCGCGCAGTTAGAAACACCTCCCAGGGAACATTTAACCCCTTGATCGGCCACCAGTGTTAACCCCTTCGCTGCCAGTGACATTCACACAGTGATTAGTGGCTATTTTTAGCTCTGATCACTGTAATAATGTCACTGGTCCCAAAAAAGTGTCAAAAGTTTCTGCTTTGTCCGTCGCAATGTCGCAGTCACGCTAAAAAACACTGATCACCACCATTACTAGTACAAAAAAAAAATCATAATAAAAATGCCATAAATCTATCCACTATTTTGTAGACACTATAACTTTTGCGCAAACCAATCAATATACACTTATTGCGTTTTTTTTTTTTTTACCAAAAATATGTAGAAGAATATATATATTGGCCTAAATTGATGAAGATTTTTTTTTTATTATTATTATTATTATTATTATTATTGGATATGTGTTATAGCAAAAAGTAAAAAATATTGTTTTTTTTTTTTCAAAATTGTCGCTCTCTTTTTGTTTATAGCGCAAAAAATAAAAACTGCAGAGGCGGTCAAATGCCACCAAAAGAAAGCTCTATTTGTGGGAAGAAAAGGACATAATTTTTATTTGGGTACAGCATCGCACGACCGCGCAATTGTCAATTAAAATAACGCAGTGCCGTATCGCAAAAAATGGCCTGGTCATTAAAGGGGGTAAATCCTTCCGGGCTGAAGTGGTTAAAGAAAGATCACATCACAAGACATTGTAGTGCAACGTTTCTGAGCCATGCAGGAATCCTTCACCAGGCATGTGATCATTTCTGCCATGGCCCTGAAGCAAAGCATCGTAGGCACCCCATGGGGTTGATTTACTAAAGGCAAATTCACTTTTCACTACAAGTGCACTTGGAAGTGAAGTCGCTGTAGATCTGAGGGGAAGCTCTGAAATGAGGGGAAGCTCTGCTGATTTTATCATCCAATCATGTACAAGCAAAAATGTTTTTTTTTTATTTTTCTTGCATGTCTCCTGTGGATCTACACTTGTAGTGCAGAGTGGATTTGCCTTTAGTAAATCAACCCCATGGGTATGCCCCCAGCCACTGCCTTTACAGCTAAAGGGGGAGCGATTGGGTGTGGTAAAGATGAGGCTCAACCATGAGGTTTTACTGCCCCTCAAACACTAGTATGAACAAGCCTTTGGGGTTGATTTACTAAAACTGGAGAGCATACCTCCCAACATTTTTAGATGGGAATGAGAGACACCTACTACCAAACGTATGTAAGCATATGGCACGCCCACTGCCACACCCCCTTAAAGGAGAATTAACAGAAAAAAAAGGTTAATTAAATCCACAAGTGCTTTTTTTTTTACTACTACTATTCCTTTATATAGGCTTTTAAAATTTACAAATGCAGCAATTTAGAACTTGGATGAAAGATTTAGCAATGGGAAACACCTTTTGAAAGATTAAAAGTGCATTTTATATACATCTATATAGATCAGACCAAAATGAGGGACAAATGAGGGGGAAAGAGGGACAGAGGGAATTTGTTCCAGATGAGGGACAGTCCCTGGAAATTAGAGACAGTTGGGAGCTATGCTGGAGAGTGCAACATCTGGGGCAGCTGTGCATGGCAGCCAATCAGTATCTAATGTCAGCTTGTTCAATTAAAGCGGAGTTCCACCCAAAAGTGGAACTTCCGCTCATCGGATTCCTCCCCCCCTCCGGTGCCATAATTGGCACCTTTCGGGGGGAGGGGGGACAGGATATCAAAGACAGGTATCCTTTCCCACTTCCTGGAGTCCGGCCGCGGCCGTGACGTCACCGTGGGGCTCCTCCTCCCTTGGCCGCCGGGCTAATAGGAGAGAGGAGCGGGCCTCACGCATGCACAGCAGGGTCCCCGGCGTGAAGCTAAAAGGCTACACTGCCGGGTTCCCTTACCCGTAATGGCGACGGAAGCACCCGGCAGCTGATGGTGCGACATCGAGGGACTGCAGGACAGGTAAGTCTCCATTTATTAAAAGCCAGCAAATGCAGTATGTGTAGCTACTGGCTTTTAAATTTATTTATTTTTTCCCGTCACAGGCCGGAACACCCCTTTAAGCTTTGACAAAAAAAATTAAAAATAGAAGCTGATTGGTTTCTATGCAGAGCTGCAAAAGATTTTACACTCTCCAGCTTTAGAAACCCACCCCTCTGTATGTCTTTTTTTATTTTTACTTTTTTTTTTCTATGGCAACAGGGTTATTATAAAAAAAATAAAAAATCAGCAAATTTTTTTTTTTTTTTTTTTTTTACATTAATAAAACATATTTTTCTACATTTCAAACCATGGAATGGCACCTCTTCCCCATTGTATGCAATGATTGCCCAATAGCTATTCAGTAATGGTGCAGCTCATTACCAAAGGAAGGGCAGGCGGACCTGTGACTCAATTCTAAGAGACAGAAAGATCTGGGCTTTGAAGCTCGAGCCTCAGAATCTGCCTTACAACAATTGTTCAGGTATTCCGATCCTTTTAGGTTCAGATGTGTTCAGGTCAGGCGTAATAAGTACAAAATAAACACTTAGTAGCTGGAAGGTACACGATGGAAGTATGTGAGATTCTGCATGAAAATTCCTCCGGGCTTTCCAAATCATCTGAATTAGTGAAGACTCAGTGAACATATTATATCTACTAACATTTCACAAAGAATGCGGCATGTCTCCAGCACACATGTTACATTATTTTGACTCCATCTTTTACATAAAAAAAAGATGTTCTCCCTTATCTGCTAAAATCGACAGCATTAATAGGATTCGAAAATTCAGCAAACTGAATATAGTGAAAATTACGAATCGCAAAGATGGAAAGCGGTAATACTTCTAAGGCCAGCGCGGTCAGAGGTTACCCCTAAAATAATCAGTGTACACATACTTATTTAGAAGTTTTCCTTGCAGGGAATTTTTTAGGCACTTTGTTATTTTGCAGCGAGTTTGAGTTTGTGCAGAAGCGCGTAGGATTGCCAAGTCTGTTTAAATCAAACATAGGATTAAACAGTGACGTGAGGTTTTAGGTAAATAGGCACTGAGCCAGGATGCTTTAGTCTGAGTCTATTTGTTTTCTATAAAAAACCAACAGGCACATTCAGTGAAGATTCACAAAATGTTAACATGTTCTTACCAGACAGCTAACAGTGGTTTCCATTACACAGACAAATTATGATCTACAACATCAACCATTTCTAACTATGATTCCTCCAGAGGTAGCTAAGGGCTCCTTGGTGGCTAACCGACCTCCCATTTGATGGTGCCTACATCGTTCCAGGTGCAACGCCACTTGGCAGAGCTAGCAACATAATCCCAATGTTTTCTTTAGCTGTCTGTAATGCCGCTTACACACGATCGGATCTTCCGTCTGAAAAACCTTGGATGTTTTTTTTGACGGAATTCCGCTCAAGCTTGGCTTGCATACACACGGTCACACAAAAGTTCTCTGAACTTTCGACCATTGAGAACACGGTGACGTACAACACTACGATAAGCCAAGTAAAATAAAGTTCAATGCTTCCTAGCATGCATCAAATTGTTTACGAGCATGTGTCAGAATTTTGCGCGTTGGAATTGCTACAGGCGATCGGATTTTCCGATAGGAACTTTTTCCGTCGGAAAATTTGAGAACCAGCTCTCAATCTTTTGTTGGCGGAAATTCTGACAGCAAAAGTCCGATGGAGCATACACACGGTCTGAATTTCCATCCAAAAGCTCACATTGGACTTTTCTTGTCGGAATTTCTGATCACGTGTACCCGGCATAAGAGTGGAAATCTACCCCACCACTCTAACGAGGGACATTGTTCCCAATGACCACTAATGTAAAGGGCATATTTCTAATGACCCCTTAAAGCGGAGGTCCACCCTGAAAAAATGTTTACATTAAAAATCATTAAAAAAAAAAACTGTGTGTATCCCAGGAGGCAAGCCGCCCATTCACAAAGCGCAGTGCGAGTGGCGCATGCGCAGTAGGAAATGGACAGTGAAGCCTTACAGCTTCCCTGCCTGTTTCCCTTACTCAGGATGGGGGAGCCGGGACCTGCCAGCAGCGATCGATCGCCGTGGCGGGACCGACATCGCGGGCGAGTAGGACAAGTGAGTGCCCTTATTAAAAGTCAGCAGCTACACTGTTAGTAGCTGCTGACTTTTTTTTTTTTTTTTGGCTGCACCTCCGCTTTAAGGATTAAACTTAGCAGGGTTACCCGGAGAGCCTAAATTTATTTCAAGGGTTCCTCAGTGTTAAAATGTTTGGGAAAGGTTTCTCTAGATACTTTTGAGCCCGTAGCTAAAACCAAAAACCCCTGTCAACCTCTGTCTATTTCTGTGGACAACAAAGCAGCCAACCAACAGTAAATCTTCTCCAATCAAGATTTAGAAGCTGAATTCTAAACTTTAATGTGCAAGTACTGACACAGCCAACAATAGAAAAATGAAAAAATTGGTGTATATAACCTTATGTTATGAGATTTTTTAAATTGACTGCACTATATAAACACCTGAAATTAATAAATAAATGCATCTCTAAGAGCAAATATCCTGTTCTCTCAGACTAGGCCTACATACAATAGCCACTTGCCAACCGCTGCACGCAGATATACGTTGACAGAATGGCACGGACAGGCAAAAGGGCGTATATATACATCCCCTTTAATTTGCCGCCAAGTGGTCATGCAAGCTCCGTGACCCTGTCGCGAGCTCCATGACCGCGCCCGCGGGACCCGCGGACCCAATCGCCGCCGGTGTCCCGCGATCGGGTCACAGAGCTGAAGAACGGGGAGAGGTAAGTGTAAACAAACCTTTCCCTGTTCTTCCTAGTGAGAGTGTCACTGATCGTCTGTTCCCTGTCATAGGGAATGACGATCAGTGATGTCACACGCCAAGCCACGCCCCCACACAGTCATTAGGTCACACTTAACCCTTCAGCGCCCCCTACAGGTTAACTCCTTCACTGCCAGTGTCATTTTCACAGTAATCAATGCATTTTTATAGCACTGATCGCTGAAAAAAAGAACAATGGTCCCAAAATGATGTCAAAAGTGTCCGATGTGTCTGCCATAATGTCGCAGTCATGATAAAAATCGCTAATCGCCGCCATAACTAGTAAAAAAAAAATTATTAATAAAAATGCCATAAAACAGTCCCATATTTTGTAGAAGCTATAACTTTTGCGCAAGCCAATCAATAAACGCTTATTTCGAAAAAAAATTACCAAAAATATGTAGAAGAATACGTATCGGCCTAAACTGAGGAAAAAAAAAATTTTTATATATTTTTGGGGGATATTTATTATAGCAAAATGTAAAAAATATTGCATTTTTTTCAAAATTGACGCTCTATTTTTGTTTATAGCGCAAAAAATAAAAATCGCAGAGGTGATAAAATACCACCAAAAGAAAGCTCTGTTTGTGGGGAAAAAAGGACGTCAATTTTGTTTGGGAGCCACATCGCACGACCGCGCAATTGTCAGTTAATGCGACGCAGTGCCGAATTGCAAAAAAGTGGCCTGGTTTTTAACCAGCCAAAATGGTCCGGGGCTGAAGTGGGTAGACATGTAGAATATTATCTCCTCAGACTGGGGACGAAACTAAGCAGCACTGTTGAGAGTCTAATGCCTCGTACACATGATCAGTTTTCCCGACAAGAAAAGTGTGATGTGAGCTTTTTGTCAGGAATTCCGACCGTGTGTATGCTCCATCACAATTTTTCTGTCAGAATTCCTGACAAGAAAAGATTGAGAGCAGGTTCTCTATTTTCGTTACAGGAAAAATTCCTATCGGGAATCGCGCTTGTCTGTATGCAATTACGACGTGAAAAAAAACACGCATGCTCGGAATCAAGCTGAAGAGCCGAACTGCCAATTGAACTTCATTTTTCTCGGCTCGTCTTACGTGTTGTACGTCACCGCTTTTTTGACATTCGGAATTTCAGACAAGATTTGTGTGACCGTGTGTATGCAACACAAGTTTGAGCAGTTTTCCTGCTGAAAAAAAAACACGGTTTCCTGTCGGAAAAACTGATCGTGTGTACGAGGCATTAAAATGAAAATAGTTCAGCGCTTGCAGTTTAAAGTGTACCGGGACCTTGTGATGGGTCCTAAAAAGTGACCAACAAAATAACTGTAAAAAATGAATAAATACACAGTGCTTGTGACACATGAGAAGTGATAACTATAAAGTCCACGTGTGAAACAAAATAAACTAAATGTTATGTCCACACATCCCTTGATGGGGCATCAATGAAATGTTCAAATCTTCACTTAAACATCCAAGTTTTGTGACATACTAGTGATCAAGTAAAAGTGTGTAATCCACCACCGATAAGGTAAAGGCTTACCAGATGGTTTGAACTCAAAAGGACATAAGTCCTATGAGTCAAACGTGCTTGAATTGGCAGACGCCAGAAAATTGGAACATCAGCTCTGGGAACCTTTTCATGAATAAAGCAAATCCACCAACGGTCATTGGGATAGTACTCTCCATAGAAAGTGTTTCATGTGAAGAAAAGGACAGGCTCTCCCATGTATATATAATTGAAGGAAGGAGAACAAAAAAGGCACATAGTGTAACTCCGTAAAAAATAGTAAAAAAAATTATAATAAAGTTGAAAACTCAAATTTCAGGAGAATAAACAGCGCTTATTGGTACAAATGTGGCGGCAGTGGTGCTCATCCCGACCGTGTTTCGTCTACATAGACATCATCTAGGGTTCGAAACTAAGCAGCACTGTTGAGAGTCTTAGGTGTCTCCTGCAGCAGGTTAGAGACTTAACCATTCTGACGCAAGTTGCAAAGTGCGGTAAGAGGCCCATGAGAGAGAAAGAACGGGAGTACAGATTATACTGCCTGCCCTGGTTAGTAAAGGATTGTAAACTAAGTAAAGTAAAAACTGGAATTAGAAATCTACTATACTACAATAAAATAAGTGGAGTCTGCATATGCCAAAGGCTTACAGTTCACATTAGGTTATGTAGCCATTGACCAATAAATGGAAAAGATTGTGAGGCATCTCCCCTGAGAGTGAAGGACGGGAGACAAGGAGGATGTTCCTTTAACCCAACATGACCAAGCAGGTGTACTGTTCAAAATCCAACATTGGCAAGTAGAGAAACAATAGAGTGCTTTATATCTCTTGAAGGCTTCAGTGTTATGATCTCTTTGTCATAGTCACTTGGCCCTGCTTCTTGTCACTTTGAGTGCACCTGTTGTTTTGCCCACCTCTTATTACTCCATAATGTAGAATACATTTAAAATCCAACAGGGTAGACCTCCTTATGCAGCCTTACCAAATGAAGAACAGTTTCAGAGATATATAACAATCTGTTAAGTGATTTTTCTGTCCTGCATCCACCAAAACTTGATTTACAAGTGTAACGGGAGGGCCCTTGGAATCCAGAATCCCTTAGAACGTATGAGATACCTTTGCTTCAGCTCCCCATGCTCCTCTTATGTCTAAATCACCCTGTGTCTCTAATAGGGGCATAGGGTGACGGAGAAAATATATATTGGACTACTTAAAATGGGACAGTAATATTTATCCACACTATTCCCCAGGATATCTGTAAAATACTATTTACTGTTTGTTTGATTCTGAACTCAACATGTTAGTTGAAAGATGCTAATGTCATCACCCCCAGCCACCTGTCTGTTGTAATTCAAATGGATCTAGGATAGCTTCTAAGGGTTTTTTCATTGTGGCTTGTGGTAATTAACTCTGTATTGTATGAAAGGATTCCTGTGATAATGTGTATTGAAGTTCAGGAGACAGCCAGGCTCGAAAATCTGAGACAACCAGGCTGTTAAAAGGAATTAGGTAATTACCATGTTAATTAGGTCTGGTCACAGGTGTAATTCCAGAGAAATATGATGCACCTCCTCTTTTAACTGTGTATAAAACTTGTGGTCTTTTCAATAAAGATTGTCATTCCTGCTTGAACCTCATACAGAGCGTTGTCTCGTAATTTGGGGGAGAATTATTCTTATGGGTCTTGTTCGCCTGACTGGAGTGTCGGTAGCTGCCTTGGTGTTCGGGAATGGAATATCCTAAATGGCTTTAGCCCCTTTCATACTTGGGGTGCCGTTACAACAAGTTTCAGATTTTTCAAAGTTTTAGAATTACCAGCCCTCTAGTGTGAATGAGAGTTCTCTGTTTAGCACACAAGTGGGGCAAGACCAGGAATTTTAGTGAGAGATGAACCTTATGCTGAAGACTGTAGTGCAGATCCTAAGGGGCTACACTTTAGGTTCCATGCACACTGGCAAAAAAAAAAAGGTTGATTCTACAGGCATTTGATGTTTTTTTTTTACCTGCCTGTAGAAGTACGTCTATTGTATTCTATGGGTCTTTGCACATTATGACAACTACAGGCATTTTCTGACAGAGACGTTCAGGGGCAGGGAAAAAAAACCTTCTCGATCACGTTTTCTGGAGAAGTTTAGGAGCTGTAAAAATGTCAATCGCTCCTAAACTCCTGTTATCTCTTGTGAACGTCAAGTTTCAACGGTTTTTTTATTTTTTTTATTTACTCTTGCAGAAAGGAGTGTTAAGTGCAAAAAAACCTGTAAACTCAAACTCTCATAAACTCGCCTAAACATTGTACAACATGCTCTCAAATCGCATTTTTATGCCACGTTTTTCCAGCTAAAACACTGACTTTTTTTCTGCTCCTTGTGTGCATGGAGCCTAAGTGAAAACCAAGGTACTAAGGTGCCAAACTTTAGTTTGGATTGGTCTTCATTGTATTTAAATAGTACATACGTAAATCTGTGGATTTGGTAATTATCCACCCAATTGGCTGGCCATGTTTCTAAAGGGACCTATAGGTATTAGAACACTTAATTCCGCGTACACACAATCGGAAATTCCGACAAGAAAAGTTTGATGTGAGCTTTTGGTCGGAAACTCCGACTGTGTGTAGGCTCCATCAGACTTTTTCTGTCGGAATTTCCGACAACAAAAATTTGAGAGCTGGTTCTCAATTTTTCTGACAAGAAAAGTTCTTGTCGGAAATTCCGATCGTCTATATGCAATTCCGACGCACAAAAAAACACGCATACTCAGAATCAAGCAGAAGAGCTGAACTGCCTATTAAACTTCATTGATCTCGGCTCATCGTACTTCTTGTACGTCACCGCGTTCTTGACGGTCGGAATTTTGTGTGACCGTGTGTGTGCAACACAAGTTTGAGCCAACATTCCATCGGAAAAAAATCCACGGTTTTCTTGTCGGATTTTCTGATTGTGTGTACGCGGCATAAGAGTCACATGAACTTTTTTTACTTTTTTTACTAAATCAGACAATGATATTTTCATGTCTGTGGAAGGATCCTATATTTTCCAGTCATCTGCTGTTGGGATTTCAAACCAGTCAGTTAGAAAACTTGTCCCGATTGCAGTTGTTCACCCTTGGTAAGCTGGCATTGTCTCAGTACTCCACCTCCTCCCTTACAACCTTAAAGAATTCTAAGCATGAATGTGGATACCATTAGTCAAATCAGAATTTCAGTGATATTTTTGGCAATTCAGGTCCCAGATTCTAAGAGAACGGGACCAAATGCAGCTCCAAAGGTCTGTCTCTGCCTT